>CM032881.1:19578437-20253437 GCA_019176425.1 Megalops atlanticus
TAGCTAACACCTCTAGGACAGCCTTTTTCCATTTGAGAAATATAGCCAAAATCAGGAAAATTGTATCAACTAAGGACGCTGAAAAATTAATCCATGCCTTTGTAACATCCAGATTAGACTACTGTAATGTCCTCTTGTCAGGATGTGCTAATGTCTCATTAAAACCCCTTCAGCTGGTACAAAATGCAGCTGCTCAAATCTTAACTAAAACTAAATGCTTTGAACACATTACCCCAGTTCTAGCTTCTCTCCATTGGCCACCTATTAAATACCGGATCATTTTTAAAATACTCTTACTCACATTTAAGGCTTTAAATGGGCTTGCCCCTCCCTATCTTAAGGACCTTCTTCACCCATATCTTCCGCAGAGAGCCCTTCGTTCCCAAAATGCCGGGCTTCTCATCGTTCCAAGAGTGGGCAAAACCACTATAGGCGGTAGAGCCTTTTCCTATCAAGCCCCTCTCCTGTGGAACAGCTTACCCTCCGAGATTCAGGGAGCAGACTCTCTCTCCAACTTTAAGTCTAGGCTCAAAACATATCTATACAGTAAATCCTTCAGCTGAGGACATGGCCTGGTGCTGGCGTGGTTCATAGAGTCTCTGGTGGACCAAGTGGTCATTGCTGTCACTTTATCATGGACTCTGTGCCGTGATCTGGTGTTGACTGCCTAGGGTCGCCCTCATGACTACGCCGGTCCCTTGCCTCCTGTCCCCTAGGTATGCTGCCATAATGTTAGCCTGCCGGGGTTTTTCCTTGTTGCACACTGGCACCTTTCAATGCCCCTCCTCTCCTGCCTCCCTGTTCTATACCCCTGCCATTCTTATCACCCACTAATCACTGTTTTCTGTTTGCTTCCTATTCCTGCTCTGGGCTCCTGCCTGGAGCTGTAGTCCAAGCTTCTCATCCCGACATCGAGTCCTGCTACTTCGCCGCCCTGCCCATCAAGCAAGCTGCATTTCAAGAACTGGACAACCTAGAAGACATTTTTATGATCACTCTGCCCTTATTATTCACTATCTTCTAATCTCAAATATCTTAAAGAACTCTGTTCAACCTTAAGTTTGCCTTTTAACTCTGCCTGCCCAGTGCCAGCCAGAAGCAGATGGGCTCCCCCTCTGAGCCGGGTTCTGCTCAAGGTTTCTTCCTATTAGGGAGTTTTTCCTTGCCACTGTTGCCTTAGGCTTGCTCACAGGGGGTCTCAGGCCTGGGATCATTGTAAAGTTGCTTTGTGACAACTTGTGTTGTAAAAAGCGCTATATAAATAAAAATGAATTGAATTGAATTGAATGAAGACAGTAGCATGGTAGGACACAACTATATTCCTTATAGAGCTAGAAGTAACTGATTGCAGCAATATTTTTGGAATAAAAAAATAATCTATTCTTGTATTGCATTTATGGACTTTTGAAAAAAAGGTATACTCTTTATCTACCGGGTGCTGAGCCCTCCATACATCTACATAATCCAGGTCCTCACAAAGGGCAGTAACAATCTTTGCCTGGGGAGAGAGAGTTGGTTTGCTCAGGGGAGATTTGTCCATAATTGGGCTTAAATGGCAATTAAAATCACCTCCAATGAACGAGTTGCTGACGTTGAGATCTGCCAATTTTGGAGAATGCAGTAGTTAGAAAATCACCCTGATGACCAGGGCAGTAGACATTCATAATAGCAATTTCTTCCCCATACAATACACCCCTCACAATTAAGTAACATCCTCCTGTATCCTTTATACAGTTTAGAAGTTTAAATGGTAAGTTTTTTTCGAAATAGAATAGCCTCACCTCCACTCCTTGACGTAAATGATGAGAAAGAGATTTGCCCAAATCCCCCTTGTTGCAATTTTAAACGTTCCTTATCATGTAAGTGGGTCTCCTGCAGTAACACTATATGTACCCCCTCCCTTTTAAGATAAATCAAGACCTTTCTCCGTTTAACAGGTGTGTGGACACCATTAACATTCCAGGTGCATAAATTCAATGTTGGCATAATCATGAGCAACAAAATAAAATATTTCCTGAGCGCATTTTTCGCCTATAAGTTGACATGTCATTAAAGTGAAAAAGGAGCCGAGTAACAACCAACACCCAACTATCATACGTGTAACAAAAAGTATACACTTAAGGTATAACTTGCCTAACATTGGCATTAAAGTTAAGCACTGTCCTTCTCTTAATCTGAAGAGAACTCGAGTGAAAGGGCTCTCTGATAACAAAAGAAAACTATCTGCTCAGGACACTGAGAGGCATCACTTCATTTCGATGTTCAGGGTTTGAGGGAGCCAGGTCTCAAAAAATTGCATCAGATCATCGCCCTCAGCATCCTCTGGGAATCTGACGATGCATATGTTTTTTCTCTCCCTCTGTTCTCAAAGTCATCAGTGCCCTCACTCAAGTCAAGCACCTGTTTTTCCAATGCTCTCAACTTGCCCTCGATAGGATCCACAGCATCTTTCAACGCTGAAATT
Source organism: Megalops atlanticus (assembly GCA_019176425.1). NCBI lineage: Eukaryota > Metazoa > Chordata > Actinopteri > Elopiformes > Megalopidae > Megalops > Megalops atlanticus. Next base: position 19,580,902 of record CM032881.1, read on the forward strand.
CTAGTCTCTTCTTCTGTGATCCGCTTTTCATGACTGTCAAGTTCGTCATGGTGCACTTGTAGGAGTTGTGATAGTGGCCCTATCTTTTCATCAGTAACTTTGGAGATGTTAGCCATAATCTCAATAACTGCCTCACAAAGTGCTGGTGCAAGTGAGCTACCTCCCATGTTAGCTTCACTGGTTTGTCGGCTAAGCTTGTCCGAGTTATTGAAGACTGGGTTTTTCCTGTGCGGCATGTTGTCGGACTGCCACAAAAAGCAGTTGTTAAAACTCATTGTAGGATATGAAATTATGAGTTTGTGGAATATTATGTGTCGTAGGGTAAAATGTAAAAATCAGCGAAGTAGCGCACCAGCTCAACTAAGTGCAACCTCCATTCAAGCTGCCATCTTGAAAACCCCGGGACTACATTCATTTTAAGAATATTAATATGGCCTATCATAGAGACTGGCAATGCTGAACACCAATTAATGGATTCAGACACCAAAGCAATCATAGCATTGTAGTTTGCAGGGACTAGTCTCTCAATGTTCGGAGCGATTTTTTATGCCAAGATATGTATGTGTTTGTAATGGTGGAGTCACCCTTTCAGAGCTTTTGAGAAAAAGGATAGACTTTGACTCATTGAGTTTGTAGCCAGAAAAAGCTCCATAACTTCTTATAAGTTCTAGCAAGTTAGGTATAGAGTGCTTTAAGTCTAATATATACACTACAATGTCATCAGCAAATAAACCAATTTTGTTTGTTCAAAATCATTTATCTTAATACCCACTATATTTTGATAATTTCTAATAGCGATGGGCAGAGGCTCTGTTGCTAGTGCAAATAACAGTGGTGACAAGGGGCAACCTTGTCGTGTGCCCCTGGCAAGACTGAAAGGCTTGGATACAATATTATTGGTCATTACTGAAACTACTGGGTTGTTATATACTATTTTAATCCAATCACAGAAATAGCTTCCGAATCCAAAGCGGAAAAACACCTCCAGACGATAGCAGTGTTCCATCCTATCAAAGGCCTTCTCAGCATCCAGTGATGATATTGCTGTGGCCAGGAGCTTTCCCACCTTTCATATTAACAATGGCATCAGACAGTTCAGAAGTTTCAGATGTATTCAATTGTTAGTTATCAATATGTGTTCCAACAAAATCTAGGAAGTTTGGATCATGCAGCCACTATGGTCTTAAACGCCATATTATGGGCCCTTTGATGGCTGCTGTAATTGAGCAAGTCATTGCAATTAGGGCATGATCTGAGATGACAATGCTGTTGTATACAAATCAGTTACACTGGAGATAAGAAATCTAGAAATGAGAAAGTAGTCAATTTGAGAATATGTCTGATGGGTAAGAGAATGGAACTTGAAAGGGAAATATTCTCTTTTTGTAGGGTTTACAATCCCCCATATGTCACAAAGGTTCAGATCTAACAAACTGTTGAATAGTTTTCCTGCACTGAACATGAGAAGTGTCAGTACCAGAGGAGTGATCAAGGTGAGGATTCAGAGTACAGTTAAAATCCACTCCCATCAGTATTTTACCATGTCGTGAAGAAAATGTTTGAAATAATTTATTATAGAAATTTGCATCGTCATTGTTGGGACCATACACATTTACTAGACCAGTGTTTCTCAATCCTACTCCTGGAGCCCCCCTGTCCTGCATATCTCCGATCTACCCTTGCTCCAAACACATGCTCTTGAGTAAATCAGGTGTGCTCAGCTAATCAAAAGTGCCACTGATGAGTTGTCAGGTAGGTAGAGCAGGGAAAGATGGAAAACGTGCGGAGCGGGGGGCAGGAGCAGGATTGAGAATCAGTATACTAGAGTTAAGGTCTGACTTAGCAAGGAACCATGGATAATAATGAATCTACCTTGAGGGCCTAAAGTGGTTTTATGATTTGTGTATAAGCACTGCATCTCCCCTTGAATGTGAGGAGAAAGAGGCTGAGAGCACCTGACCAGGCCATCTCCCCCTTAGGTGTATAGTCTCACAGGAGAGCGGATGATACGCTGTGACCTGTGTGATGCAGAGGGCTATAGCACATGTGTTGAATACATGAGCTTTGGGATTCAAGCCCCAGCTGTTCTTTCTGAGGGCGGCAGTATAGCAGAGCGGCTGAGGAACAGGACTTGTGACCACAAGGTTGCTGGTTTGATTCCCTGCTGGGGCACTGCTGTTGTACTCTTGGGCAAGGTACTTAACCCACAATTGCCTCAGTAAATATCCAGCTGTATAAATGGATAACATTGTAACTGATGTAAGAGTGTCTGCTAAATGCCAATAATGTAATATGAGATGGGTCTCTTGAATAAATACCAGTTTTGGCTTTAATTATCTGGTCATTACTTGCTTTAATTTAACTAACTTCCTAAAACCACTGACATTCCAAGAGATCACCTTAAATTCAGAAATCCCACTCAGATTGTAGAGAAAAGTATTTTATCAACCCTGACGATGCAGCCTGTGCCTTGCCATTTGTGTGAGTATGTACATTAAAACTCAATAAACAAAACATTAACAAAACGCCCAACAAGTCTCTACACTTAAGACCATTACAAAAACCCCGAACACTGTGAATAGAACTTTCACCATTCCTGCTCCCACTCAGAGTCCACAACATCGGTTAAACTGGCTGATCCTTATAAAAGGAGCACTGAAACGTGTCTGAAAATTGAATAGTGTTAAGCAAGAAAATGCACCATGAGACTGTCGTCCAACAAAATATTGTAACACAAAATCACTAACACCTCAGCTATAATACTTTAATGGTACCTTGGTGATTAAAGTTTACATCCTCACAAAAATCGAGGATTAATTGTCCAAAAAAACATTGAACACATTAGCCTATTAGTTGTATTAGGCCTACAATGACATACCATCCACTGTGAACGTTAGACTGACATTTATGATGTTAGCATAGAAGCTAGCGGGGGTTGGCCTGGCTACTCGACCTGTCCTGATACAGTACTCGGATAAAGGCTTCCACTTCTGTGGGGGATTGGAAAAGGTGCTGCCCATCGTTGTGGAAAACCCTCACCTTCGCTGGGTAGATCAGTCCAAACTCGATGCCCAGTTCCCATAGCTGACCTTTTATGCCGTTGTATTTTTGCCTTTGCTTTGGTACCCCCACAGATAAGTCAGGGAAAAACATGATATGGTGCCCCTGGAACATTACTTTTTTGTTTTGGTGTGCTGCTCTCATCACCCATACTCTGTCTTGATAGTTCAGAAGTTTCACAATGAGAGCCTGAGGTGGCGCGTTAGGTGCTCGCCTGCCAGGTAGTCTGTGGGCTCGCTCAATGATGATTGGGTTCAGAAATTTTTTCAGGACCCAAAATTTCAGGCAGCCAGTGTTGCAGAAAGGCTACTGCATTCTCGGTCTTCTCAGGTAGCCGAATCAGCCTCAGGTTGGAACGCAGAAGTCTTATTTTCCAGGTCATCCAGCTTTGAGGTTAGCATTAGCACTTTTCTCTGGAGGGCAGATTCACTGTTCGTGAGTGCAATAATATCGTCCTCCACTTTGCTATTGTGGGATTCAGCTGTTGTCATCATCTCAGAAAATGCATTCATGGCTTCTTTTATTTCTAGATGAAACTACCTCACTTAGTTGAGTGGAAAATTTGGTTCTCATGGCTTGGATGGCTGCAAGGATATCTGCCCTCTCAGTGTGGCTAGCCTCTTGATCCTCTTTGCCATCCTGAATTGGTAGCCAGTCCATGCTAGCATCATCACTGTCATCTGAAAGTCCTGTCTTTTTATACTTATTTTTCATCCTATTCAGCATTATGAGTTATTGATATGGGTCTTTGGTGCAGTAACTCAGAGTGTCGAGATGACTTTAGTGATTCTATGGCAGGATGGAAGTGCAAATTCTAATAGAAGTTGTCGGAGCTCAGTGCCCTGCTACTACTCAGCAAGACGCCATAACTGGAAGTCCCTCGACATTTCCTCTTTATCCACCTTATTCCTGGGGGCGCTACTGTGGAAACAATTATGGGTGTAACTTCCGGTGAAGCAGCAGATGTAGTCGTAAGCGGCAACAACTTATTATGCTTCCGAGTGGCTAGCCACCCACAGCGGTCCGTTCAAACATGTCTAACATATATAGTGTTACATATATTGCTTTTTGGGGAATATATTTCTGTGTCATTAGCGTTGCCTGAAATGGCATTACGGAGCTCAGGTACATGTTGTGCCATTCGCGGCTGTGCTAATAACCAGGCTAAGCTCAATGTGTGGCTTCAACAATGCTTTGAACATGCACCAAAAATAAAGAGGGACTGTAGCTGTCATCAGTTGCAGACTTTCCATCGCCTCCCAGAAGATGATGAATTGAGACGATATTGGCTGAAGAACCTAAACTTAAAGAGACCACTGAAAACGCTCTATGTATGTTCATGTCACTTTGTTGACAAGAAACCAACGGAGGCAAACCCACATTCTACTTTGTGGCTGGGCTACGAACGACCACCAGGTTGATATAAATATATTTAATAATATATGATATGTCTAATTCATAGTACAATAAAAACAATGTTTCTAACAATGAAAATGAGAGTCATCTATGGCAAAGTGGACCAGAAGTTTGATGTGTGTCTGTATCTACCTTTTGAAGAAATAAAACAAAAATGGCCAAATGGGTCTACAAAGATCCCTAAAAGAATTCAAAAGAGATACAGTTGCTGGATTTAAAGTTATATCCACTAATGAATGAATGACATGGCACACTTAATGCTAGCTAGATAGCTAACTAACCTTAAGTTGCTAGCTAGCTAGCAAATGGTAGGCAAGATGGCGGCAGGTGTTTGTCACGGTCTGGCAGGTGCCGTTGTCTCACCTTCCCTAATATCTTCTGGGAAAACGCCATTTTTCTTCACTAAGATTAAGGAAAAGTTGTTATCCTGGTCACTCTACCTGATCAATATCAGATCTCAAGAGCTATCACACACTGCAATTCTGATTGTGTATTTGTTGATTGTTGCTGTCCTACCTTCGTGGGGAAGCTGGCATGCTGCCTGCTTGCGATCATCCTGCTGTGTTGAGATACTGGGTGAGTCTGTTGCTCTCCAGCCTCTCCTCGATTCATTACACCTTATACTCCACTGTGTTAAACAATGGGTGAGCCTCAGCCGAACGCCATCAGCCTGGCCATGCTGATGGGAATGGAGCTTCCCCCTCTGGAGACCGGACGCTCGCCACTTTTCTCTGTACTATTCTCCTGCTTTGCGGGGATATCCACCTTAATCCTGGGCCTGGAGACTACCAGCTAGCTCGAGATGACAGCTTCCAAACCACAGCTGGACCTGGAGACTACCAACTTATAAGAACAGATGGCTTCCAACACACACCTGTCGTTTGCGGATCTACGGTAGGTATGGAACCCATGCTCCTTCATCTCTCCTGCGGAGAACGATCTGACATCGCCACGGCACAAGGTAACTCTGAAATCAACTCTGTTCATAAACTGGACGATGCTAAGTACAGATTGCCAACAGCTGGTCCTTCAATTTCTTCAACAAATATGTTACGCACCATCAATGCCACGATCATAAAACAGAAAACCAAGATATTTCAGACTGTAAACCATGCGAAAGTGCTCTGGGACCCAAAAGTAAAACCTAAGGGGATTTTTGGTGGACACTTAAATATAAGGAGTATTGTGCCAAAGAACAATTACTGTCAGACTCTAACCTTGATTATCTGCGTCTTTCTGAAACGTGGCCAACAACTCCATCGGGTGTTTTTAGTATTCCAGGTTATAGCGTCTTTAGATGAGATCTTAAACACGGCAAGGGTGGTGGTGTTATGATCTATGTTAAAGAAGGCATTCAATGTAAACAAATTGATTTGCCAAATGATACTTTGGAATGTGTTGGGATTACCATTACTCTTTCCCCTGAAATGTCCTTTAATGTAATTGTACTGTATCGACCACCAACTGAAAATTATGTGTTCTTTGATAATTTATCTGATGTTCTCAAAAAAATGTAATGGCAAAGAAGTGCTCTTAATGGGCAATTTCAATCTGAACTGGTTAGATAAAATACGTAGAAAGAAGTTAAAGGACATTGCCAATAAATTTCACTTGACTCAGATGATAGAGAATCCAACAAGAATAACAAGATCCTTGAAAACCTTGTCGGATTTAATTTTCACAAATAAAGCTGATCGTATATCAAAAACATACAATTTAATCACAGGCATATCAGATCATAATTTCACTTTAGTTACAAGACAGCTGTCAAAGATGCGATATAGAAATCAAACTAAATCAGAAGGGAAGAAATATCTCATTTATTCCAAAGAAGGACATGAAGCATTTTCAGAATGAAATTAAGCAAACTAATTGGGAGAGTATAGTTAATGGTAAAAATTGTGAGCAGGCCTGTGATGATTTAATGTCTACATTTAAGCAACTTTTATCTAAATTTACTAAAACTGTGCCTCAAAAACATAATAGAAAACAGACTCTGCCTTGGTTTAATGACACTCTATGGCACTTAATGAAGAAAAGAGATGCAGTTCTCAAAAAAATCTCTAAAATCAGGATTGGAAACTGACCGTTTGATATATAAAGGCCTTAGAAATAAAGTAACGGGGCAACTTAGGGAGGCCAAAGCTAATTTCTTTCTTGAAATAAGACAGGCAAAAGGGAACACAAAAATGTTATGGAAAGGTACTGATCAACTCACAGGAAAAGAGCACCCCAAGAGTAGACCTATAGAGCTTAGATTAAATGGGATTTTACAACATGACAGTTTAGCCGTTGCAAATAGTTTTAATGAGCATTTTATTAACTCCGTTCTGGAACTGGGTGGCAATTCTACAGAAACCCAATTTCCCATGGTTTTAACAAACGAAACTACACTGAATTTTAAATATACAGATGAGGAAAAGGTAAACAAAATACTTTCATCATTATCAAAATCAAGAGCAAAAGATACTTGGGGACTTGATACGGTTTTTCTTAAAAAATATAAAGATATGTTAACCACCCCCTATCACTCATATTATAAACCGGTCACTGGATGAAAGTATATTCCCTAGCACCTTGAAGACCGCCATTGTAACTCGTGTATATAAATCAGGCGACAGAAAGGAAGTAATCAACTACAGGCCCATCAGTATACTACCCGCCATTTCAAAAGTTGTTGAAAAGGTTGTTGCTGAACAACTGGTAGTTCATCTAAATAAAGAAAATCTATTCCATCCCATGCAATTTGGGTTTAGAGCAAACCATTCAACTGAAACTGCTTGTTGCTATTTCCTTGAAGTCATTAAGGCTAGCCTTGATAAAGGAGGGGTGATGGGTGCTGTATTTCTTGACCTGTGTAAGGCTTTTGATACAGTCAATCATTCAGTACTCTTATCTAAGTTGTCTAAATTCAAACTTTCCGTTAATGCACTAAATTGGATTCAGTCATACTTACTTGACCGCTCTCAATGCGTCCGGATAAAGGATAAAACATCATCTCTAAGAGCTTGCGTTATGGGAGTGCCGCAAGGTTCCATCTTAGGGCCATTGTTGTTCAGTGCATACATCAATGATCTTCCATCCGTGTGTGATGGTGTAGAGACCCTGATCTATGCAGACGACACGGTCTTATATGCACATGGGAAAGACCCTGAACAAGTTGCTGCCAAATTGTCACTAACAATGGAAAAAGTTGTAAAGTGGCTTAGTTATTCATGTCTCACTCTGAATAGAGAAAACAGTGACCATGTATTTTTTGAATGAACAAAAACAAAGGGTTTTACCAAATATTTATGTAAATGGACAAAAGATAAAAAATGATGAGCTTAAATACCTAGGTGTTACTATAGATTCAAAAGGCATATTAAAAAGATGTGCCATGTATTAAAATATAGCTAATTTTATTCATATTAGGAATATGAATTATAATTCATAATAGGAATTCTAACAGTTGAAGCCTCTAAGACATACTTGAATGCAATGATTTTTTCCTATTTTCATTACTGCATATCATGTTGGTCACAGACTGTCTTGAAACCTATTAGGACACTTCACAAACAAGCACTTAAAGTCCTGGACAGGAAATCACAACAGTATCACCATTGTGATATACTTGTTAAATATAAAATGTTAAGCTTTGACAACTCAATTTTGTATTCAGACGTCCGTTTAGTACATAAGATTATTCATAATGCTGCTCCTCCGCCGTTGAAGAGCTCTGTTCAGCTCTGCTCTGAGCAAATGAGCAGAGCTTCAAAGTCTGCTTCAAGGGGAGATTGTAGCGTCCCTAAACGAGGCTCCGCCTTTGCACAATCCGCCTTTTCTTCCAAAGCCATTAAAGAATGGAATAAACTCCCCGCCAATCTGAAAACCTGCACAGACTTCCATATTTTCTCTCGTGAAGTTAAAAAATGGATTTTAAGTAACCAGTGTTGTCAGCATTAATTAGACATTCTGATGACCTGATTTTATAACTTTGGATATATGTATGTAATAATTTGACATTTATATTCTGCCATGTGTTTATTCCTATGAACTGTGTTATTGTGTGTCTGCGTGTGCTTGAGTGGGTATGAATAGGATGTTAGCCTATTTGTATGGTGATGTTAGGTTTTGTTTTGTGTTTTATTGTCTCCTTCACCTGCCCAGGGACTACAGATGGAAATTAGCTAATAGTTAAATCTGGTACAAAGCATCTTTCCTCTTTTTGAGGTTAATGTATTTTGTACATGGTCCCTGATATAAATTCAATAAAAAAAATAAAATACTTAAGATCAGAAGTCAATACCTTGGCTTGCAGTTTAAAATTATTTGTTCATAAGAGACATGATGAAGCTCTATTGGTTCGATAGCTAGAAAAGTATGTGAAAGCCAAATTAGCTAGCTAGCTACTTGCACATTCAGCTGACAAGTACAAATACCACCTTACAAAGACAAATCTAGCTAGCTACAATACAAACAAAACAATAAACATAACTAGCTAGTTACTACCACATTCCGCTGACAAATACAAATATCACCTTGCAAACAAACGCATAGCTAGCCAGCTACAATAAAAACAACATAGAAAGCTAGACAGCTTGCTAGCTAATTTGGCTTTCATGCACTTTGCTCAGCTGTCATATTACTAAGAGCTAGCTAGCTATCAAACTAATAAAGCCTCATCACGTCTCTTCTGAGCAAACAGTTAATTTTACCATGGACACTGCAAGCAACCTGTTCTGACAACTTTAGTAGTGTTAGCTACCAAATTAACATTATACAGTTATGCGCCGCTTAATGTCCATTCGGACAACATCCGTTCACATTTACGTCCGTAGTCCCATAAGGCTATAATAAAGTTTAAAAATCCCGATCGCAGAAAGGGACGTAGCGGACGTAACCAGGCATAGTGAAGGCAACGCTTCTCGCACGCAACACGTGTATCTCATGTCTCATGGAAATAAAGCGATTTCGCTGCCGGGCGTATGATGGTACACTACATAGTATACCATATACTGTATATAGTATAGTGTTCGCACAATGTCCAAATCACATAACATTCTATTTCACAGAACATATCTAGCTAGCTAGCTAAGTAGTCTGTTTTAGCTAGCTAGTTAGCTAAGTGTGCCAGGTCTTTCTTAACATCGGTATCGGCATGGGCTGTCGGCCAAATTGTTATTTTAAACATCGTTATCGGCCCAGAATTTCACAATTGGTGCATCCCTACAATTTGGTGCAGCCAACATTACATTACATTCCTTTTCACAGACTCACAGCTAAGAACTGGTCTGACCCAAAACCATCATGTCATGGCGTTCCCTCTTACCAGGAAGTCACCTCCATAGACCATGAAAAGACTTGGGAACTGGGTTTCAGGGCTGGGAATGAGTAGCCACATCTTTTACAACAGGAACCTGCACAGAGGCAAGGAGCAGGGGCATTGAGTGGAACTGTATACTGGGAGGGAAGCTTCTCTTGCACACCTACTGAAGTCCAAGGCTACAAGAGCTGTTAGCATTGAAACTGACACTTAACTCAAAGAACGGTGGGTGATCTTCTGTTTTTGTCTGAAAGAGGTTATTAAACACCTTTTAGCACATTCAAATAAAAAATGTTCCCTCCGAAAAGCACTTCAAATTGTTTAGCCAAATTAACACCCAAAAAAAATCAAAATTTGAGGGACAGACTGACCCCCTCCCTCAGACTGCAGGCGGCACCTCCTGGCTGTATACTTACAGACCACCTTGACAAACAGACTGCGATGGTACAGCAGTTCCCTGCCCTGGAACACGTGGAGGTCCAGGGAGACATAGTGCTGTATGCTGGGCATCTGGCAGAAGTGTGTTCTACCGCCCTGTGCTGCCCCCTTTCCTTATAAGGGTAAAACAGGCTGCTGTCACACCTACACATTGATTCATCCGATGAAAACGCAGTCTAATCGCATGCATTCAACGGGTGTATGGCCAGGGCACTGAACAGCACTCGACAGATGGAAAGAGGAGCCAAAAGAGGAACAAAGGACTACTGTTCTACCACTGTTATCCTTATGCTAAACAAAGAGGAGAAACACTCATTTTTATTTCAATATTAATATTAGCAGTAAGAAGTGTAACCGAATATTGCTGATAAACAGCTAAGTATAATTCCATCACTTATAGAAATAAATGTTTTGAACACTGATGAACGTAAGGCTCCCAAAAGCCAAAGGACCTGGTGGTTTATGTGGCCTAATACAGGAGCATCTACATATTAGTCTTATGTACATTTTACAAGGTAGATTCTGATTGCAATTAACATTTGACCTGTTTTGGTTCCACGAAATCCAATGAAAAACTGATCATTTCTCATTTGTGACTCGTGTCCAAATCAGAATGGTCTTTAGATTTCTTGCTGCCCTCTAGAGGAGGCCAAGGCTTCTGATATTAAGACCTTTTTTGTTCTTCCACAGACATGCAGTGTAAAAGAAAATCATCTGCTGGGAGAGAAGCAGTTTTAATCTCGTCAACGAAATTACTGACAAAAATGTTCAGTATGCTGCTGAGCATGCATAGGGAGTAGACGCATCTACCATAGCTCCTGCAAAATCCTAATAAATTAATAAATTGTGAACCTCGTAATTACTTGGACTTTGATACATCGCTCATTTAGTAATCTGTGACTATCTCCATAATGTCACTTAAGCCTTCGAAAGAGACCAGAGAAAGTAGATCGTTGAGAAACACCACCTCAAACTCCATGGCTAGCTCAGAAACGGATGCTAATGCCAAAACCATGGAAACTCTAGCAAAGGCAGTTGGTGCTATACAAGCCTCAATCGATTCTTTTTGAGAGGAAAACCGGGCGTCCATTGCTTCTCTACACTCCACACTGAATGCTTTTGGACAAAGAATTACAGATGTGGAGGATGGACTGAACAAGCTTGACAAAAAAAAAAAAAAAAACTGAATTGTGTGGAACTCTCAAGCCTCGCTAGCCAAAGAGAATGCTATGCTGAGAGAGAAGGTAACTTACTTGGAAAACTATACTAGAAGGCAGAATATTCGAATTGTGGGGATAAGAGAAAACACAGAGGGACCATGGCCAACGGAGTTTATTGCCAATATACTCCTCGAGGTGTTTGGTAAGGAAAGTTTTCAGACACCGCCGTCTGTGGACAGAGCTCATAGAAGTTCAGCCCCAAAACTAGGAGATGGCAACAACAAATCACGGCCATTCATAGTAAAGCTACATCAAACCAAAGAGTTGATCCTGCGTCTCACGAGAGAGAAAGGCCCATTTACCTACAATGGATCAAGAATTCACATCTTTCCTGACTACAGCCCAGACGTGCCGACGTGCCGCTTTCTTTGAATCTAAACAGAAGTTTCACACCGTGAAGATCAAGTTTGGTATGTACTATCTGGCCACACTAAAGTTCAATCACAATAAGAAGCGCATGAAGTTCACTATTCCAGCAGAGGCACTCGCGTACATCAGCAATAATATCTGTCGACCGACCCTCCTCTCCACGCTCTACTACCGCTACAGGAGAAGACATATAAGGTGACGGGCCAGGCCCAATGTGACTAATTGAGAGTTTATCCATATTGATATACTAATGTTGGCATTTAGCAGATGCTCTTATCCATTCAAATTGGATAGACACTGATATATTTGAAATGATTAGTTCTAATGGCACTTAATTCATATGCAATCCCAGGTAATGGGGATGTAAATATAATAAGTTAGAATGTAAAAGGTCTTAATCATGTGGTCAAAAGAAAGAAGGTTCTCTCCCATTTACAACACCTTGGAGTAGGCATAGTATTGTTACAGGAAACTCCCCTTAGAAATAAAGACCATTCTAGCATTCATAAAGACTGGGTGGGGCAGCGGTTTCATTCGAAATTTGATTGTAAAAGCAGAGGGACAGCTATACTTATTCATAAAAATGTTCCACTTGCATCAAACATCTGATCCAAATGGTAGATATGTAATGGTGGTGGGAAAGCTGTTCCAGCTCCATATAATACTAGTTAGTATTTATGCCCCTAATTTTGATGACGATTTTTTAAAAAAAGATGTTAAGTTCTATCCCTTATCTGGACAGTCATCACCTGATTCTATCTGGAGATTACAACCTAGTGATAATGAAACAATTTTAATGTAAACATACTGTTGACAAAAATAACACTGCAAGACATTATCAATGTACCAACAATGTTTTAAAAGAAGAAAAATCTAGAAAGACTGTGGTTGATTCAAATAATCCAATTACAGTAACCTCTGAATATTAGCTAATAATTCAGTGTAGTTGTCATAAGGCTATTACTTCAGGCAGGGGCGCTGTAAGGGGGGAGGTTAGGACAATTCCAAGGGCCCAGCACTGACAGGGGGCCCTCATAGAACACTATTATTATAGGTTTGGGGGGCCCAATATTATATTCTTTCAAAGGGCCCAAAATTTCTAGCGGCACCCGACTTCAGGAGCTCAGATATGAACGGTAGGATTTACAGTGTCTCATGTCATTACAGGGTGCTCAAGGCTAACACGTACAGGCTGCACAGTATGCTATTAGTGCACAGCCACATCACACAGGCATGAGAACATTGACAGCGGGAAGAAAAAGATTGAGTATCTGGCAATACTTTAAGTTTGATTCAACCACATCTAAAACAGTAGGCTATGCAATGTGAGCATGTACTCCTTAAAGGGAAAAAAAACTTCACAAACCTGTGATGGCATCTGCAGCAGCAACACATGGATGTCTATAAAACAGTAAGTTCATAAACTAAGTGAAAGATCAAGATGGACTTGCTAACGTGACTAGCTAATATCAGCTAGCTTGCTTAGCTGAGTCATTCCATATCAAATCACCCAGTTTGAGAAAAATTTCCCAGCTCACCCTCTCAGACTCCCCATAAAAAAATTCACAGGTGCTCCTGTACCAAACGTATGGCGAAATCCCAAATATTAGGTCTGTATCTCTAATAGTTTTGAAACTACAGCCCTTTGAAATTTTAATTTTATGCATTTTGCTGAACTAGCCTTTCGGTCCAACTTCCGACATTCATAGCTCCTTTGATATGGAATGTACATAGGGTTGCCATACATGGGGGCCATATTTGCAAATATACTATGTTAACAGTTGTAGGACTCCCTATTGCCTCTCTTACCTATATTTGTTATGACGCAGACGCACTCCTTGACACAGTTGCACACTCTGTGGACTCCTTTGTCTGCTGCTGTCCCTTTCTACATTAGATTTTTTTTACTTTAATGTGTAAACATATACTGTGAAATTATAATCTAATCATGTTAAAGGTATACTCCCCTTAGCAATGAAAACACGATTAGATGTATTATAATAGATTATAAACAACTTCAGATTCAAGAACTTTGTCATTGTGCAAGCACAACAAAATTGCAAGTGTGTCAGCCTCCAATGGTGCATTCTACTCCAGTCTCACACATATTTACAAAAAAAAAAAAAAAAAAAAAAAAAAGCAATATAAATATCGATAAAAAAAAAGTACAGGATCTAAACAATACAAGTACGAGACAAACAGTATAACGTATGAAAATAATCAGTAAAATGGTAACAATAACTGACAAACAAGGGTGCAAAGGCGCCAGCAGCATAGGTATAGTAGAGGTATTCAGGAACATTGCACTTATTCCAGGTAGTGAATAAATAATATAAATACTGCACGTGCTCCAGTGATGCAGTACGTCAGTCTTGTCAGACTGATGATATTTGAGTTTAGCAGTGTTACTGCTTTGGGGAAGAAACTGTTTTTCAGTCTGTTTGTGCGTGTGTGGATTTGTCAGGGCTCAGGCAGGGACTCACGCGCAGACAGGTACACGTTGGGTTTATTGAATCCAGAAGGCAATCCAAAATCAGGGTCAAAACAGGCAAAGTCCAAAACCAGAGAAACACAGCAAACATTCCACAAATCAGATCCATAAATCAAAAACGAGAAAACAGGCAGAGCAAAATGGAACCGGCAGGCAAAAACAGAACAAACAGCAAGTAGCGAAACAGTAAACGTAGACAAACTGGCAACCAGACAAGAAACAAGCGGGGTATATATAGGGAAATGCTGATGAGGAGATGGGATGCAGGTGTGCAGGCAGGCAGGTGGGGACGATCAGGTAATCAGGCGGGCGGAGACAGGGCGGAGAGCAGGGCGGGGCTAGAACACAGAAGCACATGGACAAGAAAAACAAAAACAAACCCAGCTAAGAAGCTGCAGTCCTGACAGGATTGTTCTGAAGCGCCTGCCTGATGGAAGGAGCTTAAACAGATGGTGTCCAGGGTGTATAATGTCCTTTATGATGTTCCTAGCCCTCCTCACGCAGCGAGTGCTGTGTTGATGCTCCAGTGATGGCAGCTCAGTGCCAATGATGTCTTGTGCTGTTTACACAACATGCTGGAGGGCTTTTTTATCAGCCTTGGTGCAGCTGCTGTACCAGGCTGTTGTGCAGTTTGGTAAGATGCTCTCTGTGGTACATCTGTAGAAGTTGACATGCAGCTTTTAGGGAAGGTTGGCTCTCCTTAGCCTCCTCAGAAAATAAAGGCATTGTTGTGCCTTACCCACCACTGCTGAGGTGTTGTCAGCCCAGGAGAGGTCCTCTGATATGGGGACTCCCAGGAACTTGAAGCTGGGGACTCTCTCCACAGCCTCCGAGTTGATGTGGACAGGACTGTGTGTGGTCTTAACTTTTTAACTTAATGAATTTGGGCAACCTAACAATGACATTTCTCACCTCTTTTTCCATGTGTATTTCTCATCCCTTTTTGCTGCCTGCAGAAGTCCCTGCTGTCCCTCAATGAATGCTTTAATACTCGAATCATGAAAGATTTTCGCACTTACTTTACTGCTACAATCCGTAGATAAGTAGCTGTGGCCGTGAAGCACTCCGTGGTATACACTGCTAAGCTCCGCTACTGCTATCGTGTCTTCCTCTGGTGAACCTTTTTTTATCATAAAAGTTGCAATGGCGAGATTTTTGCGTTTGCTTAATACAAAACTCTCGTGCTTCTTTGTTTCTGCATGATTTTCCGGCGCTGTTTTCCTTCACATATAACTGAAATTTTGGCTGGACACAAAACACAGGTGGCGGAGAACGGGTCTCCTTGGGTGGGCCTTTTACTCATTCAGAGAAGTTTTCTCTTTTCGCCCAGTCTGAGTTGTGCGTTGTAAATCGTTTTTTCTTTGACGCTGGTGGCTCGTCCGATTTTGTTTTGTCGCCCTCCTCGTCCGTCCCTCCCCCCCATATCACCAAACCGACAAAGTAAAAAGAAAAAAAAAAAAAAAAAAAAAAAAAAACTAACGTTACCTCTATCTAGCAACTACCGCTACCAATCAAATAAAAGTATAGACATGGCCAATCATCGTTGTGTTTTACCCGTTTACGGATACAGGACTGGATGTATAAACATAACCAGGAAGAAAACAGAATAGCAGTAGAAGAAAACCAAATGAGGTTTTATTTGAAACCATGAAATTCTAAATTAGAAGTACATTTTCGCAAAAAAACGGGACAATTCGTGCCCTGGGAAAGAATATTAATTCTCCGAGACGCTCGCTCAAAAAAAAAGGACAGTCCCGGGAAAACAGGTGTTCTGTCGATTTGAGCTACCCGTCGATCGGTGCTACCTAGCGCTATTGCGCTTGCGCACGCATGCGCATGACCCACAAGCGTTTTCAGTTTAAATACCCATCGATTTGAGCTACTTGGGGTCTACCTGGCACGTGTAACATCTTTAAATTGTTTTTCTTTTATTGTCTTTTGACCTGTAAGCATGTAAATATTTGCCTGTACATACTGGCTTTGCTGCAGAATGTTGAAATTAGATAGTAGCGTGAGGATGTTGAAATTAGATGATATTAGCGTTCAGCATGTGAGCGACCAAGTTTAAACAACCTGGATGATAATGGCGTGCAGCGTGTATGCCTACTACGTTCAAGTTAGTCCAAGGGATAGAACAGATATTGGTAGCCTGCCATCTGAGTGAGCAAATATATGATAACGTTTCCTATAATTACCCACGCCTGTGTGAACTGATTTGTGATTGCATACACGCTGAGGAAAGGTAGTGTTGCGCCCGAAACGTGCGGTGTCGAAAACAAAAGGAATAACATGTGGAGTGTCTCTAACATGTCTTAGTCTTTCTTTTGAATTATCAACTACTTTTAGGATACAGCACCCAGTTGTTTTGTC
This sequence comes from Megalops atlanticus, assembly GCA_019176425.1. NCBI lineage: Eukaryota > Metazoa > Chordata > Actinopteri > Elopiformes > Megalopidae > Megalops > Megalops atlanticus. The sequence continues at coordinate 19,597,571 of CM032881.1, forward strand.
TAATTGTTTACGTGAGTTGAGCATGAACACTTACACTCACGCACACATATTTATATTTTAGCATATATACTGATCACTTATGCTACCTTGCACAGTAAGAGAGTTAGGCACCGATGTCATTTCCCTTCGCATGTTTTACTTCAGTGAAGATATATACAGTATATAGCTTCACTTGACTAAGTATCCTTTTATTTTTTTTAGAGCTCTTACAAAATTGGTGAATGACAAACGGAATAACTGAGACGTCTTCTTGGATGCGACCTTTATTTTCAATGTGCCCAGTATCAGCACATAAAGGACAAGGACTTCATGTGCTACAAATGCAAAAAAAAAAAAAAACAATATAAGCAATACTGTAAATATATGTACATTTATGTAAATAAATGAGGTTGGTTATTATTGATGCATCTGTATGAAGATCTACCAAGGGTAAGTGAGAAAATAGCCAGGAGTGAACAGTGGTGTAATATGACATGATTCTATAATGGGAGCATTATTTGATAGAAGATGCTGGCCTGTCGAAATATGCTACCTCTCCCCATATTCATATAATGAGTGAATATGGTGTAATATCACATGATTCTATAGTGGGAGCTGTTCTGTCGAATAATGCTGCTCCGTAGAAAAATGCTACCGGTAGCGTGAATCGACAGCGTCGTCTATCGATTCACGCTACCCCGTCAAAAAATGCTACCTAATGTTTTTCCATTTCCAGTTGTACATATCCAATAAAGGTGACTCTCACAGTATTAGTACATATTGTTTGGATTACAAACAGGGGTAACTGTGCTGTAAGCACACGGTGAGCATATTGTATACTCTATTTATGTAAGATTTCGGGGGTAGCATATTTCGATACACCAAAATGTTCTATCAAATACCGCTCCCGCTATAAAATCATGTCATATTACACCTCTATTCAGTTCAAATGAATATGGGTAGAGGTAGCACATTTCGACAGGCCAATATCTTCTATCAAATAATGCTCCCACTGTAGAAATCAGCATTACTTACTCATTATATGAATATGGGTAGAGGTAGCACATTTCGACAGACCAATATCTTCTATCAAATAATGCTCCCACTGTAGAAATCAGCATTACTTACTCATTATATGAATATGGGTAGAGGTAGCACATTTCGACAGACCAATATCTTCTATCAAATGATGCACCTGTTCTGTCGATTTGAGCTACCCGTCGATCGGTGCTACCTAGCGCTATTGCGCTTGCGCACGCATGCGCATGACCCACAAGCGTTTTCACAGTTTAAATACCCATCGATTTGAGCTACTTGGGGGTCTACCTGGCACGTGTAACGCTGTAACATCTTTAAATTATTTTTCTTTTATTGTGTCTTTTGACCTGTAAGCATGTAAATATTTGCCTGTACATACGGGCTTTGCCGCAGAATGTTGAAATTAGATAATAGCGTGAGGATGTTGAAATTAGATGATATTAGCGTTCAGCATGTGAGCGACCAAGTTTAAACAACCTGGATGATAATGGCGTGCAGCGTGTATGCCTTCTACGTTCAAGTTAGCCCAAGGGATAGAACAGATATTGGTAGCCTACCATCTGAGTGAGCAAATATATGATAACGTTTCCTATAATTACTCACGCCTGTGTGAACTGATTTGTGATTGCATACACGCTGAGGAAAGGTAGTCTGTTGCGCCCGAAACATGTGCGGTGTCGAAGACAAAAGAAATAACGTGGAGTACTTTCCTAGTCTTTCTTTTGAATTATCAACTACTTTTAGGATACAGCACCCAGTTTTTTAAAGATAGACGTGAGTTGAGCATGAACACTTACACTCACGCACACGTATTTATATTTTAGCATATATACTGATCACTTAGGCTACCTTGCACAGTAAGAGAGTTAAGCAGCGATGTCATTTCCCTTCGCATGGTTTACTTCAGTGAAGATATATATATATATATGTATATAGCTTCACTTGACTAAGTATCCTTGTATTTTTTTAGAGCTCTTACAAAATTGGTGAATGACAAACGGAACAACTGGGACGTCTTCTTGGATGCGACCTTTATTTTCAATGTGCCCAGTATCAGCACATAAAGGACAAGGACTTCATGTGCAACAAACGTAAAAAAAACAATATAAGCAATACTGTAAATATATGTAAATTTATGTAAATAAATAAGGATCTTGGATGTTTTGTATGTTTGTTTATGGTAATTGTGGTGATAAAACAATTTCATTATTATTATTATTATTATTATTATTGATGCATCTGTATGAAGATCTACCAAGGGTAAGTGAGAAAATAGCCAGGAGTGAACAGTGGTGTAATATGACATGATTCTATAATGGGAGCATTATTTGATAGAAGATATTGGCCTGTCGAAATGTGCTACCTCTACCCATATTCATTTGAACTGAATAGAGGTGTAATATGACATGATTCTATAGTGGGAGCGGTATTTGATAGAAGATATTGGTGTATCGAAATATGCTACCCCCGAAATCTTACATAAAAAGAGTATAAAATATGCTCACCGTGTGCTTACAGCACAATTACCCCTGTTTGTAATCCAAACAATATGTACTAATACTGTGAGAGTTACCTGTATTGGATATATACTACTGGAAATGGAAAAACATTAGGTAGCATTTTTTGACGGGGTAGCGTGAATCGATAGACGTCGCTGTCGATTCACGCTACCGGTAGCATTTTTCGACGGGGCAGCATTATTCGACAGAACACCGGGAGCTGTGGCCACTGTAGCTGCTGCCGCTTCATCCATCCAAGACCGCGTTTGTACATTTATAGCAGAACATGACCTGTCTTTCAGAATAGCGCTAGCGCTAGTTGACCTGTGCAAAACAGTATCACAGGACAGAACTGCACTCTCCAAACTTAGCGTGTCAAATACACAGGCCAGCTACCTATCCACTCACGGCATTGCCTGTAACATTAGGTAATGTTTAGCGCACAAACTGTCAAAACAGATGTTTTCACTGAACGTTTACGAGTCCACAAACCGCAACATGGACAGAATTCTCAATGTCTTGGTCAGATTCTATGATGACTTGGACAAAGTTGTAACACAGCATCTTCCTACTCGACCAACTTTTATTGAAGTTGCACTTGTCATTAGATTAGATTAGATTCAACTTTATTGTCATTGTGCAGAGTACAGGTACAAAGCCAATGCAATTAGCATCTAACCAGAAGTGCAAAAACTATTAGTATTATTTACAGAAAGTGCAGTTAAGAGTAATTACTCCAGTATAGGAAATGTTATATTTTACAGTATGTACAGTGTTAACAGATAATAAATATGTATAATATATTAATGTGTTATACATAGGGGGGTGAAATGGACAGGGTTGGAAAGTGGAGAGTATATATAAGGGTTGTATGTACAGTATTGACAGATATGTACAGATGGTTGTATGTACAGCAGTGCAAATATGAAGGTAAAAGTACAGAGACAGTGCAGTCAATTAGTGCAATGATGCTTAGTGCTGTGGTGTGGAGTTCAGCAGGGTCACAGCCTCGGGGAAGAAGCTCTTCCTGAGCCTGCTGGTGCGGGAGCGGAGGCTCCTGTAACACCTGCCAGATGGAAGGAGAGTAAAAAGTCCCTGGTTAGGGTGGGATGCATCCTTGATAATGCTTTTTGCCCTGCCCAGGCAGCGTTTATTGTAAATGTTCTCAATGGTGGGCAATTGGGTGCCGGTGATCCATTGGGCAGTTTTCACCACCTGCTGTAGTGCTTTGCGATCTGATGCAGAGCAGTTGCCGTACCACATTGAGATGCAGTTGGTGAGTATGCTCTCAATGGTACAGCGGTAAAAGTCCACCAGTATCCTAGAACATAGGTGAGCTTTCTTAAGGCTCCGCAGGAAGTAAAGGCGCCGCTGCGCCTTTTTGATGAGAATGGAGGAGTTCAGGGACCATTTGAGATCGTCAGAGATGTGGACGCCAAGGAATTTGAAGCTAGATACACGCTCCACTACATCTCCGTTGATGTAGATGGGGGCGTGTGCGTGGCTCCTAGCTCGCCTGAAGTCCACAATGATCTCCTTGGTCTTCTGGGTGTTAAGGGCCAGGTTGCTGTTGGCACACCACGCGGCCAGGTGCTGGACCTCATCCCTGTAGGCCGTCTCGTTGTCCCCTCTAATCAGGCCTACCACCATGGTGTCGTCTGCAAACTTGATTATGGTGTTAGAACCATGTACAGGAGTGCAGTCGTGGGTGAAGAGGGAGTACAGAAGAGGGCTCAGCACACAGCCTTGTGGCACGCCGGTGTTCAGGATGAGAGTGGAGGAGGAGAGGTTGTCTAACCTAACAGACTGGAGTCTGTTAGTCAGAAAGTCCAGAGTCCAGTTGCAGAGGGAGGTGCTAATACCAAGCTGGCTAAGCTTGGAGATCAGCTTGGAGGGGAACACAGTGTTGAATGCTGAGCTGAAGTCAATGAACAGCATTTTGACGTAGGATTTGGGACTGTCCAGGTGGGTCAGGGCAGAGTGGAGTGCCGTGGAGATTGCGTCCTCTGTCAACCTGTTAGTGTGGTAGGCAAACTGATGGGGGTCCAGGGTAGTGGGCAGACAGGATTTCAGTTGTGTTAAGACCAGTCTTTCAAAGCACTTTGCAATGATGGGGGTGAGTGCAACTGGGCGGAAGTCATTCAGGGCCGTAGCAGTGGAGTGCTTTGGCACTGGCACAATGATGGCGGTCTTGAAGCTTGTGGGGACAACTGCCTGGGCCAGAGACAGATTGAAAATGTCTGTGAAGACCCCAGCCAGCTGCCCTGCACAGACTCTGAGCACCCGGCCAGGTATCCCATCCAGGCCAGCTGCCTTCCTTGCATTCACCCTGCTCAGGGTGGCGCAAACATCAGAGATGGAGAGTGAGGGAGGCAGTTCACCAGGTGGGAGATCCGCTTTGTGGGTGACCTCCTTGTTTCCCCGGTCAAAGCGGGCGTAGAAGTGGTTGAGCTCGTCAGGGAGGGAGGCAGAGCTGGATGGGGGCACAGTTGTAGTACAGCCAGCCACAACCAATGAGGGAAGTGGTGGCTGTTGAAGGCAGATGCGTGCGTTTGCGTCTTTGGAAGTAATAATATTAAAGTCTGCCAATCTAATAACTAAATCTGACTCCAATTTAAGCCAACCTTTGTTTTAATTCCTCAATTCCCAATCCTAATTAGCAACCCAGGAATTCTCAGTTCACTTTGGCTTGTAGGTGATCAGGCTACATAGACCACGACGTAGGATACCGTCCCAGCACATTTCATATAACTCGCTGCCATGTCTCATTCTGACCCGCAGAATATAAGTTAGGCGGCCCACCTAGGGACTGCAGACTCATCAGAATAGTGCAATACTTAAGACTGACTATGAGCGTAAGTATCAGTGGGTTTCGAGCGGTACGGCAAGAACATACGGAAAAACCTTGAATCCTGCTACGTGCGTCATTAGAAATGGCTAAATGAAAATCACAAACAAAGGTTAAGGCCAATATCTTTATTATTCTGAATTGTCCAAATTAAAAGTATCCCAATCAATTGAAGTTGCAAGATTACAACAGGCAGTATGGTAGAATGCAAATGATGGCAAAGATACACAGCCTACCTATGCAGAGTCACGCGGCTATACGCAATGGTGCGCAGGAGTCCGTGCTGACGGTGCTCCCTGAGTGTAGAAGTTTTTCCCTTTATATACCTAAACCTTAAGGAGTTGGTCAGCACATGAGGTGGGGTCATGGACAGGACCCTGATAGGTTTTGTCCTTATCTGGCTATTGATTGGTGCCAGTGTTTATTCTTGTCCTGCTATTTGGGGCACGTGCATTGGTGTTCATTCTTTTCAGTAAATATTCAGAATAAGGGTTAGGAGACTCCCTACTGTTGTAGGACTATCACCCCTTTGCTACTCGCATTGTATGGATCAGAATGAGTCCAAACAAGACATGTGTACCTTGAACCGAACAGAACATACAGAGATAATAGTTGATAGTTACAGGTTGGGATTTCACCACTGGCCTGGAGGAAGGGTCCCTGAGGGATGTGGGATCATCAAGATCCCGTGCCCTCTGACTCTCCCTACCCCCTGCTGACCCATCCTGTCGTACTGTTCCTTGGTGTGGAGGAGCGGGAACACATTCCTCAGCCAGATGGTTGTCATTTATGGCCCAAGAATGCTTGCTTGAGCTACAGTCCCTTATTCGGTGTGCCACAGTCCATGCGTTGTCAGGCGTCTCCCTTTCCCACCTTACACAGTATTGGGTGGTTTGAAGTCTGTGATGGTCTGTATGCCACGCTACATGCGCCGGGGGTCTGAGGAGTTGAAGTGCTCTTCGATCCTCAGTTTGTATATGTGTTTAGCCCGAGAGATTCCCCTCTTCAGGTTGGCCCTGGCTGAGATGTAAGCCTCCCGGTCTCCAGACCTGAAGGCTGCATCCCTGGCTTTGAGCAGGAGGTGAACCTCTCTGTTCATCCAGGGTTTCTGATTGGGGAAAGCTTTTATTTCTTTTTGTGTTGTCACTCTGTCCACACACCTGTTGATGTGATCCAGGACAGAGTTGGTGTAAGAGTCAATGTTGACCTGAGAGTCTGTGGTAGCATGGGCAGCAAACACATTCCAGTCTGTGTGCTGGAATTGGTGCTGAAGAGCAGAGTCAGCACCTTCCTGCCAGATCTTGATAGTCCTCATTGTGGGTTTCACACGTTTAATGACCGGGCTGTACTTGGGAAACAGAAACAATGAAAGATGTTCAGGCTGTCCCAGGGGGGGGGGAGAGGAGTGGCTTTGTAGGTGTCAGCCACATTTGTATAGACGTGATCCAAGGTTTTATGTCCCCTTGTGGTGCATGAGACATTTTGGTGAAATCTTGGAAGCACAGTACGTAGATTGCAGTGATTGAAGTCCCCAGCAACAATAAAGGCCCTGTCTGGATACCATGTCTGCAATTTGCTAATAGCGGCACTGAGGTCTTTCATGGCAACTTTAGCAATTGCATCCGGTGGTACATAAACTGCGGCAGCGATGATGCATGTAAACTCTCGCGGTAGATAAAAGAGTCTGCACTTAATAATCAGGTATTCCAGATCAGCAGAGGAATAACATAGATGCATAAACCACCGCCCCTGCTTTTACCTTAAATGCTATTTTAATAGGATTTAAGAAAAAAGGAAGCACCTTTAATTTGAGCACTGTAATACAAAATTGCATTAATAATTGTATTTATTATTTTTGTTATGCAATTTTGAATTACCCAGAAATTACTCAGAAAATTTTGTTGCTTTAAGCCCTGTGCACAGATTGGTGCGACCATACGCGCGAAAGGGTTAAACAACAATACTTTAATGTTCGGGCAGATCAGTCACGTCACTTGACGTTATGTTGTTCTCTGTGTGGGGTAACGTCAGACTCCAACCTGAGTGTGTGGGTTGTTTTGGGGGGGATTCAAACAGGGAGGGTTATCTTCTGTTAATGCTCAATTAGGTCAATGGTAAATAGGAGGCATAGTTGGTTTAAAATCTTCTTAGTCACAAAATCTTGTATTCCAAAAGACAGTTTCCCCCTGACACTGCTGCCTTCTGAAGTTAATGTCAGTGTTACTGGACACTTTCATTTACTTATTTATTTTTCAAACATCGTTGCCTCCCAGTCATTTATGTTAATTAGGGCTACACAATGGAGTTCTCAAGGTTTGACACATTTTATTCTGTAAACATATTACTGTCAGCGTACTTGTTTATTTTGTTATGTTTATTTTGTATCAAACCACATAGATTATCATTAATTTTAGTTCAAATATACTGAGGTAAATTTTGACGTGGATTTTTATCCTTATTTTTCATGTATACACAGACGTTTCAGAGAATGTATGATCATGAAAATTTGCCTCAAATACATGGAAAAGTCATGGAGAAGTCATGGAAATTTATTGGTAAAAATGTGTATGAGCCCTGCTTTAAATATGTTCAAAGAAAAGGTTGATTGTAGTACAGCTATAATCCTGCTTGATTATGCTGAAAATTGTGGATTCATCATTCAAGATGCTGTACAGGGGCATCATTGGGATAACTCCCAAGCAACAGTACATCCTTTTGTAATGTATCTCAGGGATTCCCCAACTTCAGATCTCAAGTGCATTAACATGTGTGTCATATCAGATTGTTTGAAACATGATAGTGTTGCAGTTCATGCATTTATTACAGAAGTGTTGACTGCAGTAAAAGACAAGTACCAAAATGTGAAGAAAGTAATTTACTTTAGTGATGGGGCTGCGAGCCAACATAAAAATTTTAAAAATTTTGCCAACCTTTGCAGCCATTATGATGATCACAGTCTATCTGCTGAATGGCACTTCTTTGCTACTAGCCATGGGAAGAGCCCCTGTGATGGTATAGGTGGCACTGTTAAAAGACTAGTAGCTAGAGCAAGCCTTCAAGCCACTGTTAACAACCAGATTCTTACACCACATGACATGTATAGCTGGGCAAGAGATAACATACATGGTGTTGAATTTTTCTTTGTTACACAAGATCAGGTACAAGAAAATTCTATCAAATTCAAATTGGCTGAACAGTTTGACACCTGTAAAACAATAGCTGGTGTAAGGTCACACCACAGTTTCATTCCCTGTTGGGGAAATAAGCTTGACATGAGAAGAGTTTCCTTTGATGATGTCTACACTATTGTAAATTTGGGTAGTGAGACTGAAGAACAGATTACTGTACACTGGGAAGTAGGGCTGTGCCATATCATATCGTCCATGATATACCGGTACAATTCCTCCCCATGATACGAATTTGTCATACCGCGATATTGATGATATAGTTGATGACGTGTTTACATATGCCCGCAACGTGGGCATCTCACCATTTCAAACTTAGAACAAGAACAAGCATGGCAGAAGGCGGAGTTCCAACCCTAGACGAGAAGGAAGAATTCATCCCAAAAAAGGAGCTTCCTCCGTAATATGGAAGTGGTTCGGATACAAAAGATCAGATGTGAATCAAACGGCTGTGATTTGTAAAGTGTGTCAAAAATCTGTATCAACAAAGGGTGGAAACATCAAATTTGTTCCACCACCTTAAGCAAAAACACCGATCAGAATATAAGGAAAGCCAGAATTTGCGCGAGGAGAAAGTGGCAACAAGTAACATTAAGCAAAATCCTTTAATTCAGAAGGGTATTGTCAGTGCGTTTGCCAGCGGCACTCCCTATGATAAAAAGTAAATGCTGGAACGAACTTACGGAGGTGGTAGCATTTTGCTTAGCCAAAGACATGTTGCCAGTCCGAACTGTTGACAAGGAGGGATTCAGGGTAATGATCTAGAAAATGGAAATATCAAGGAAATATTTTTCAAAAACGGCCCTGTCAGTTATGTACGAAGAGTGTCACGGTAGGTTTATATACTGTTTTGATGTCTTGCAGCATAGATTAAGGCTTCTTGGGGCAATTGCTCTGTCAGATAGCTTAACTGCGCTTTAGGCCAGTGCCACAACAGTTGCGTCGTGTGTGCGTGACAGTCGCGGAACGTCTCGATTTTCATTTCGGCGCCCATGTTAAAAGATTAGAGCAGCCACACAGCCCGCGTGAGCAGCGCGGCTCAAGCCTCGCTGCAGCGGTGCCTCATCTAGAGATTCAGCATGTCGCCTATTTTTTCCCCGTGATGCGCATAGTTCTCAGCAAAAACAGACAGTTAGGGGCGGGGCCAGAAGGGGGCTTCGGGGGGCACGGGCCATCCTGGTTTGCCGCCCAAAAATCCTAGTCTATGTTTGGCCATCAACCAGGTCGAAGGCTGGACTTTTCTTGATGTACTCGCTGGTTCAATTCAGCGCAGAAGTTGGGAGTGACTCACTTCAAAAATTTAAGTACACATTTTGATATAGCCAAGAAACAGCCGTTCTATATGTGTAATTGGTTGTTAGCATGTGAGTTACTTGACAACACTATTGCTCTTGCTAGCAAGCAAAGTTATCTAGCTAGCTAGCTATCTAGCTACCTGCCCATCTAGCAAGGTACCTAGCTAGCTGATCTATCTAGTTAGCTAGCAAGCTAACGGTATCTAGCTAGTTAGCTAAGGTGAGCTAGCTTGATAATGAACTACAAAGCTCAACAGGCAGCTAGCTAGTTAAATGTAAAACATTATCGTAAAAAAAGCCTTGTAGGAGTAGGATCTTTTCATTATTTAGCTGGCATGTGTTTGTTGATTTGTATTTGAATTTCTTCAAATAAAAAAGACATGAGAGTACATGGTGTTTGTCCTTCTTTGCAGTTTCATCCTCTGAATATGGTGTTCATGTAATAGAGTGATAATGTTACACTAATTATGAACAGGTACCTTTATTGTGAAATGGAATAGCGCACGCAGAGGTATTTTGTGGAGTGTACAAACACTTCTGGGTAGTGTTTTTATATTAAATATGCTTTAATATTTTTATAATGTACTTGGTACATATTTTCTTTCATGTAGAACTCAAGGACTACTGCTGGAAAGTGAATATTTTGTGCTGGATAAAACCTACTAAGATAGTCACGCCCACGAAGGGTTAACACTCTGCCGTTAGTCTTCTTACGTTCTCTTTGGTTTGGCATGCAAACTGAGAAATTGTGCTTTCCTCTGCTCTGGTGCTATTTCATCGTTATTGCCATGCAAAACGTATTTATGCTTCCAAGCAACAGGGCTGGGATGCATATTGTTTTCGTTCTGTTTTTTTTTTCTTTTTATGCTTCCAAGCCCACAGTTTTTTTTTCCTTCTGTTTTTCTGGAAGGCCAAACGTATAGAAATAAAACTCTGACTTACACCAAATTTGGTATGCATGTCTGTTATGACATGAACTTGTGCATTGAAACTTTTGGGGGCTTTTTACAAAAAAAAAAACTTTTTTAGGGTGTTTGTCTAAGCGATAAGCCTCCTAGGTCATAAGTCTAGGGAGTGTGAAATCTGGTCCTGGACGTAGCCCAAGGGGTCTATTAATCAAATTGCACAGAGTTTATGGATATCTGCTATAATTTGGACGTTACCTGGATCAAAAGCCCACCCGTACCCTAAAAACATAAAAACAGATTTTTCCCATGGCTAGTAGGGAAACCTGGTATGTTTGTGGCATATGTGTATGCAATTCTGTCATAAAGTTTGCAGATGTGGGGGGCGAAGCCCTCCTCTGTAAAAAAAATTCTATAAAATATGATCTCAAAATTGAATTGGAGTCTATGGCGATACTTGCAGTACTGCAGTCTTCCACGAGAGGGGTGCTAGTGGCCGTGTTTTGAAACTCTTACACAAGACTCAGCAGATACAAGATGGTGGAGCACGCAAAGTGTCACCTCATAAAATTTCAGGTTACCCTGCTCCGAATCTCAAGTTAGGTCTTCTCTGAGAAAAGTACTTTAACGTTAACGTCCATGCACCTTACAAACGAATACATTCTTCTCCTCAATACACCTTGAAAGTCTTTCAATCACTGCGTAGCGAGTCATTGCACTATGTTGCTAACTACTGCATAAACGACTGCATTCTTCTAACTACTGTATCTTGGTATGACAGTGAAATGAAAGAAAAGTTAATCTAGGGAGCTAGCTAAGTTAATGTCAATGCACTTTACGAACTATTAAACTCTTCTCCTCAATACGCGTTGTGATTCTTAACATCATCGCGTAGCGTCTCTGTGCTAGCCAGGTAGATACTGTACCTTGGTAGGACGGTGAATATGTTGTCATCCTTGTGTCTGCAATCATCTCATCATTGTATTACCATTCTGTGCCCATCTAGCGAGCTAGCTAAGTTAATGTCCCAGCACTTAATGAACGATTTCATTGTTTTTTTCAATACTCGCGTAGCGATTTCACCGACTCATCTTGCTAGCTAACTAATGCATAAACGATTACCTTCTTCTAACTACTGTATCTTGTTAGGATGGTGAAATGAACAAAATATCATCTAGCGAGCTAGGTAAGTGAATGTCCATGTACTTTATGAACGATTACGTTGTTCTTTTCAATACTCGTTGTGTGGCGTTTTAATATCACTTAGCTTAAGGTGTGGAAGCTAGGTTGCTACCTAGCTAATTTTGTAAAACCACAGCGCGCTTGTTTAGGTCTGTTTGAACGAATCTTGTTATGACTGTACCTATAAAATAATGCGTGTTGTAACTGTAAATGAAGAAGCATTTGTACTGTGACAGAGTGCCGTCACTACGGTTGAGTATGCGTTCTGACTGCCACACCAACGAGCCTTGCTCTGGTGTCGCGGTCAAAGTCGCATGCTCGGTAGCCCGGAGACCCGGCTTCGAGGCCGGCTGCGGTGACTGCTCTCGTCCTTTACTACAAATACATTTATGAATTACTTTTGTAAAACCGAAGCGTGCTTGTTTACGTCTGTTCGAATGAATCTTGTTATGATTGTTACTTTTTTGTTGTATCTGTAAATTAAAACGTAGTTTTAGTTCGGTTCACTGAAATGAAATGCCCTTAACTCAGCTGCAGCTAATCTTTTGTTAAATTCTGTTTATCGTTGGAGAACGCAGAAACGCTAGATTAGAACATTTTGAAATTCGCCGGTTTTTCTGGCACCGTGCCAATATCGTTTTAAATAGGCTAAACAAGATATTTAGTTTCTGAAGGTTCTAACCTTATTCACTGCAATCTAAATCTTTCACAATCTACTTCAATATCAAAGGCTGTTTGCTGCTTCGCTAGCAAGCACTGAAGGTCTTAATGTAATTATGCAATCATGCTGTGCAGAAAAAAAAAACTCTTTAATTCTTATGTATCTTTTCACACCTTTGGGGCTTGGAAGCATTTGAGGTAGCTTGCGACCTCTAGTTTTTTTTTCCTTCTGTTTTTCTGGCAGGCCAAACGTATAGAAATATAACTCTGATTTACATCAAATTTGGTATGTATGTCTGTTATGACATGAACTTGTGCATGGAAACTTTTTGGGGGCTGAAACCCTTTTTAGGGTGTTTTTCTAAGCGATAAGCCTCCTAGGTCATAAGTCTAGGGAATGTGAAATCTGGTCCTGGACATAGCCCAAGGGGTCTATTAATCAGGGTGCCCGGGGTTTATGGATATCTGCTATAATTTGGAAGTTACCTGGATCAAAAGTGTACCTGTACAATAAAATGATGAAAACAGATTTTTCCCATGGCTATAACTCCAAAACGGTAAGAGCTGTTCACACCTTGTGTATGTAATTCTGTCATAAAGTTTGCAGATGTGGGGGGCGAAGCCCCCCTCTATAAAAAACTCTATAAAATATGATCTCAAAATTGAATCGGAGTCTATGGAAATACTTGCAGTACTGCAGTCTTCCACGAGAGGGGCGCTGCCGTGCTTTGAAAAGGACACTAGACTCAATTTGGTTCATCACTGAAATTAAATGGTGTTTTATGGTAATGTAATTATAGAATCATGCTGTGCAGAAAAAAACTGTTTGATTGTTATGTATCTTTTTACACCTTTACACCTTTGGGGCTTGGAAGCATTTGAGGTAGCTTGCGACCTCTAGTTTCTGTTTATTATTGCGTTATGACAGGTTCACATAACTAGTTCCAGCCATAGAGTCGCAATTCTCCATGTAATTTCTTTTCGTTTTTGTGCACAAACATATTAAATATTAGTAAAGATTGCTAACGCATGTGGTGCAGAGGCTGTCACGTAGTTGTTCGCGTTAGCATGGCTAAACGTATGACAGTCTGTGATGGGCTTGACCAATTCGAAATGCGTTCCGTGGTCCATGGGCTGTGAAATAAATAAATGTGTTCGAGCGCTTGTTTGTTGTATATATGTATACATATAGACTCACCGGCCACTTTATTAGGCACACCTGTCCAACTGCTCGTTAACGCAAATTCCTAATCAGCCAATCACATGGCAGCAACTCAATGCATTTAGGCATGTAGACATGGTCAAGACAATCTGCTGCAGTTCAAACCGAGCATCAGAATGGGGAAGAAAGGTGATTTAAGTGACTTTGAACGTGGCATGGTTGTTGGTGCCAGACGGGCTGGTCTGAGTATTTCAGAAACTGCTGATCTACTGGGATTTTCACGCACAACCATCTCTAGGGTTTACAGAGAATGGTCCTAAAAAAAGAGAAAATATCCAGTGAGCGGCAGTTCTGTGGGCAAAAATGCCTTGTTGATGCCAGAGGTCAGAGGAGAATGGCCAGACTGGTTCGAGCTGATAGAAAGGCAACAGTAACTCAAATAACCACTCGTTACAACCAAGGTATGCAGAAGAGCATCTCTGAACGCACAACACGTCGAACCTTGAGGCAGATGGGCTACAGCAGCAGAAGACCACACCGGGTGCCACTCCTGTCAGCTAAGAACAGGAAACTGAGGCTACATTCGCACAGGCTCACCGAAATTGGACAATAGAAGATTGGAAAACGTTGCCTGGTCTGATGAGTCTCGATTTCTGCTGCGACATTCGGATGGTAGGGTCAGAATTTGGCATCAACAACATGAAAGCATGGATCCATCCTGCCTTGTATCAACGGTTCAGGCTGGTGGTGGTGGTGTAATGGTGTGGGGGATATTTTCTTGGCACTCTTTGGGCCCCTTAGTACCAATTGAGCATCGTTGCAAGGCCACAGCCTACCTGAGTATTGTTGCTGACCATATCCATCCCTTTATGACCACAGTGTACCCATCTTCTGATGGCTACTTCCAGCAGGATAACGCGCCATGTCATAAAGCTCGAATCATCTCAGACTGGTTTCTTGAACATGACAATGAGTTCACTGTACTCAAATGGCCTCCACAGTCACCAGATCTCAATCCAATAGAGCACCTTTGGGATGTGGTGGAACGGGAGATTCGCATCATGGATGTGCAGCGGACAAATCTGCAGCAACTGCGTGATGCTATCATGTCAATATGGACCAAACTCTCTGAGGAATGTTTTCAGTACCTTGTTGAATCTATGCCACGAAGGATTAAGGCAGTTCTGAAGGCAAAAGGGGGTCCAACCTGGTACTAGCAAGGTGTACCTAATAAAGTGGCCAGTGAGTGTATATGTAGTAATTATAACAAAGTCGAGACGGACAATTTCTACCATTGACTACACGAACGTGTGTGTCAATTATTTTTAGCACACACCCCGAGCGAGTCCAAAAATTGCGCGGCCCGCGGCGCTCAAACAATAACCAACGAACCGACCCGTTACCCAGAAAGCAGTTTTTCTTAAAGGGACCGTGTCTACCTAACACAGGCACACAATATAACTGTGTGTGTAGAACATACACCAAACCACCGATTATGGTTAATTATGTACACAGAGTCCGCTACACACACACACACACATATCTTTTTGTTGAAAATTGACGGTGCACAAAAATCCTGGTGATGAATTAAGAATGCACTATTTAGATTAAGCATGTTTTGTTGTCTGTCTTTGCGATTAGGAAAAAAAAGCCTACATTTTTTCAAAGAAGTTGTAGACAGTTATCTCCACAAACCTTAATTATAGGACTATATAAAGAGATATGCCTATATAGGATTTATTTTACACAGTCAAAGTAAGTGACGACATAGGCCTACATGGGGGCAGACATCAGGCTAACAAAACATTACTACAGTTTGTGTGTAGGACGTGATGTAGGTCTCATTCTGCAGATGAGATGGTTTAGTCTCTCCTTAAACCACCTCAGTATCAGGTTTAAGCAAATACGCACAAAAAGTGACCTCTAGTGGCTGATATGAGATTTATTGATGACACAGCAATTGAGATCAAGCTAAACCTCAGCAGTAGGTTAAACCACAGGTACCGATGACACAGCAATGGGGTTTAAGAAGCCACATGACTTTTTCCGCAACATGAGCGTTTAAAACCGTGTTAAACTCTAAACCGCAGCTAAGCTAACGACAGAGCCCCATTAAGTTTTCACTATTTAAACATTATTTGTACTTTTACAGAAGAAAAGTATTTTTACAACATTTCCATTTGGGTTAGATTATGAATCCTACAAGTATCGGTGTTTGCATTTTCACTGGAATTTTAATTTGTGAATAAAATTCATATTCATATTCTATTTTTTTGATCCAGTGCCGTTTTGGCCGCTGTGAGCATGCTGACGACGCCAGGGACAAGCTGTCTGGCTGCCAGAGGGAAGAGGGAGAGGGCCTGGGTGGCTATGCAGCGGACCTGCCACACAGGAGGAACTCACCCTCCAGGCCTTCGTACGGGGGCTCCGGCTGGAATATCTGCGGGAGCATATCCCCCTGCTTGCGCCCAGGACTCTGACGGCAGCCCTGCTTGAGGTGGAGCGGGTCGAGCATGTGCTGTGCACGGGGGACCGCCCCCCAGTGTGAGGCACCGCATGCGACTGGCGGACTGTGAAGACAGCGACGAGGAAGAAGCGGCTCGCCAGGCCTCCACCGCACCGCCACAGCGACCATGACGGGGAATGAGGAGAGCAGCTGGGCAGCTTCTACCGGTGTGGAGAGCCAGGCCATGTCACACGCCACTGCCCGGCCCCGGCCCCATAGAGCGCGTCATCCCAGCCGTTGTTAAACTGAGACGGGGTAGCACAAAGGGGGAACTGCCACCCGCCAGCAACTCTTATCCCCTCACCAAGTCTTCGCTGCGGCTTGGTTGCCTGGGCCAGACACATGGGCTGTACGTGGACTGCGACCTTGACGGCACCCTCTGCCGAGTTCTGGTGGACACGGGATCTACCATCTCATTGGTTCGCCCTGGAACCCTGCCTGGCACCGACGGACCGAGACCACGGGGCTGGAAACATTCTCAGGCCGTTGACAACCTGTACCTGCGGGGGGCTTGAGGCAGACAAGAAGCGCCAGCTGTGGGAGCTACTGGAGGGGTTCGCCGACATCTTCGTGGCCAGGGACGAGGACTGCACGCATACCAGCCTGGTGCGCCATGACATCGACACTGGCGACGCACAATGACACCCTCAACCACATCGCCGGGTCCCGCTGGTTCAGCTCCCTCGATCTCCACAGTGGTTACTGGCAGGTGGATTTGACGCCGGAGGCGCGCCCCAAGACCGCCTTCTCCATCAGCCAGGGGCTGTGGCAGTTCAGGGTCATGCCCTTCGGCCTCTGCAATGCCCCAGCCACCTTCGAGCGCCTGATGGAGAGGGTCCTGGCTGACATCCCCCGGAGCCGCTGCTACCTGGGTGACCTCCTCATCCACGCTGCTTCGAGGGTGCCCTGGCCAACCTGAGGGATGTCTTCTGCGCCATCCACTGGGCCGGTCTGCACCTTCACCCCAAGAAGTGCCACCTGTTCTGGCAGAAGACGTCCTTCCTGGGGCATGTGGTCAGCACCGCAGGGGTCTCCACAGATCCAGCAAAGGTGGCCGCGGTGAGGGGCTGGCCTGTTCCCTGTAACATCGCTGAGCTGCGGAGCTTCCTGGGGCTGGCGTCCTACTACCAGCGGTTTGTCTGGGACTTCACCACCATCACCAGCCCGCTTCATCGCCTGACCCAGAAAGGCCAGGCGTTCCAGTGGGGCGAAGACCGTGCTGCCTCCACAGTGGCCATTCATTGTGGATACCGACGCCAGCAACGTGGGCCTCGGCACGGTGCTTTCCCAGGAGGGGGAGCACAGGGAGCAGGTCGTCGCGTACTTCAGCTGCTCCCTCAGCCGACCGGAGTGAAACTACTGTGTCACCCGTCGGGAGCTGCTGGTCGTCATCCTGGGGCTTCGTCACTTCAGGCCTGACCTCTACGGGTGGAGGTTCGTCCTGCGCTCCCTCACCTGGCTCCTCAACTTCAAGGAGCCAGAGGGGCAGCTGGCTCGGTGGCTCGAACACCCACACCAACGCGGACGCCCTGTCCAGATGCCCCTGTGAGGGAGAGGAGTGTCAGTACTGTCAGTGTGTCGAAGACGCAGTGACCCCAGGGGTGGCAACCCTGTGAACCATCCCCTCAGACGATGGCAGCACCTCTCCAGCGGGCGATGATGGCGGTGTGGAAGCTCTGGATCCGCAACAGCTCCGCCTGAGCCAGAACCAGGATCCTGTCCTCTCTCAGGTCCAGGCTTGGGTGGAGGCAGGCCAACGACCGGCGTGGGCGGCAGTGTCGGCGCTGGACCCTGAGACCAAGGCCCTTCATTCCCAGTGGTCCAGCCTCACCAGCCGGGACGGCCTCCTCCATCGCCGCTGGCAGTCTCCCGAGGACCACCCTGACATCCTCCAGCTTCTGGTGCCTCGTCAGCTTTATCCCAAGGTCCTCCAGCTCGTCCACGGCTCGGCGGGGGCGGGCCACTTTGGGGTCACCAAGACACTGCACCGGCTGCGGAGCCGCTTTTCCTGGCCGGGGTGTCGGCAGGACGTCGAGCTGCACGTCCACCGGTGTGACTCCTGCACAGCCCGGAAGTGGCCAACCTGGCACTCCCACGCTCCCCTGCAGCAGGACCAGGTGGGCACCCCGATGGAACGTGTGGGCGTGGACATCCTGGGCCCCTTCCCTTCCACCGACCGGGGGAACCAGTACGTGCTCGTGGCCATGGACTACTTCACCAAGTGGCCCCAGGCGTACGCGGTTCCCAACCAGAGTGCTGCCACCACCGCCAAGCGCCTGGTTAGCAAGATGTTCTGCCACTTTGGTGCGCCGGAGGAGCTGCACAGCGACCAGGGGCGGAACTTGAGGTCGCAGTCTTTGGTGAGGTCTGCCGGTGGCTGGGCATCAGGAAGACCAGGACAACGCCACTCCATCCTCAGAGCGACAGGCTGGTGGAGCGCTTCAACCGCACCCTGGCTACCCAGCTCGCCATCCTCGCCAGTCATCGGCAGCGGGACTGGGACCTCCACCTGCCCCTGGTCCTGTGGGCGTACTGGACGGCAGGTGCAGGAGTCCACTCGCTGTACCTCTGCGGCCCTCATGTTCGGGTGCAAGCTCCAGACCCCGGTGGACCTGGTGTTCGGCCCACCCCCCGAGCCTGAGGTGGAAGGCATGCCTGGACTGGACTACCTGCACCACCTCCGGGAGCGGCTCCAGGAGGTACACAAGCTGGCCAGGCGGGCTCTCTCCAGCGCCGGGATCCGGCAGAAGCAGGCGTACGACGCTCGGTGCACGGGGAAGGACTTCGCTCCGGGAGCACTGATGTACACAGGCCGGAGCGAAAGATAGGCCTCTCACCCAAACTAACCAGCCAGTGGGTCGGCCCGTGCACTGTGCTGGAGCAGCTCACCGACGTCGTCTACCGGGTGCAGCTGGTCCGACGGAACAGAGTGGTGGTGGTCCACCGCGACTGGCTCGTGCCTTACCAGCCCTTAGCTCCATCCGGGGGGAAGTCAGGAGCCAAGAGCCAGCTGACGACATCCGCCATACTGCCAGGGGGCTCCGAGGGACTTCCACAGCAGCCTCCACACCAGTCGACGACTTCCGTCGCGCCGCCAGGGGGCACCGAGGGACTTCTGCGGCGGCCTCCGCGTCAGCGGCGGCTTCCCCAACGTCTCCGGGACTTTGACGTCGGGTGCTAGTGACAGCAACCCTCCTAGGCGGGGGCAGTGTGATGGTTGGGGAAGTGGGCGGGGCGTAGACCAGCATGCCTTGCCGCTGGCTTCCCCTTATGCAAAAGTTTCACACTGTGACTGTGTTTGTGTTCCCCTTTAGTGTAGTGCCCTCCTTTTTCCCTTGTGTGTGTGTGTTCGCTTGTGTTGCTTAAAAAACGGCTGGCTAGCCAAATTTTAGCAACTCGTAGCGTCATTCTTCCGCAGAACCCCGCGATGGCTACAATACGCAGCCGATGGAATCAGGTACCACACAGGACACAATTATTTCTTTGGGGGTTCTTTTATTTGGGCAATGCTGCACCACGGTGTTAGTGCAGCTTTATAGCATCAAATTGGCTATTATGTATAGTTTCCTTGTATAACACAAAACTGAGCAGTATAAGCTCATCAATACACTGCTACCAAACTGTGCTTAGAACTTGCACATAAATTTAACAAAACAATTTCTGCAGCAGCTTACACAATGTAGCTTGGCACCAAAAATAAAATACTACACACCCCCGATCAAGTTAGCTTTCAAGGCTAGGAAAACATACAATATGATGTACAAAATACGGCAGTGGGCTTACAACTGTACATTTAAAACAAACAAAAATACAACAAAACACATTCTTTTAGTCTCATGTTAGTCCACTGAGTATTCAATTATCAGGAAAATGATAGTCACGTCACAAAGTTTCCTGTCACAAAGTTTCCTGTCACAAAGTCCTCGTTTTGAGCTCCAGCTTCAGGAGAATACAGTTAAGTCTCACAATGAGGTCTAGTGGAAATAAAACATAGACGTTTCTCTGCTTTAAAACTACTAACAAGTTACAGTAAGCACGGGAAATGTAACAGACGCAGCTAACTAGCTAGCGAGCCTGGGAAGCCACCTCTATAATAACAGCCTGCGAACTCCGGAGCTTCCATAGAAATTCTACTTATTGACAAACCATGGACTTAAAATATAGCTCTATACATTGATATTGTTATTTATAAAAACTTATTTTAGTCAGATGTTAATAACTCACGGCGTACTTACCGATTATTTTGCACAATGCCTGATCACACTCACTCCATGCGTGCATTACCAGGTTTAACCAGAACAGGAAAAAGATTATGATGCATCCAGCTCGCTAACTTTACAGTTTTTCAGACCGTGCCATCTAGCGGACAAAAGTTGTAACTAGTAGTTTTGGACTTCTCCCATTAACTCGCAAGCATTACTTTGTGCACCGCTTTCACAATAAAACATTTCTGTGAATAAACGAACTCAAATTCTTTCAACCCTTGCTTTGTAGCCTATCCTGTGGGGAATACATTTTATTTACCACCTGGCTACACATAACAAAAGGATTTTCGTGATACAGATTGGGTTAGACATTTGGACAAAGAGGGGGATGACCACTTCATTGCTCGCCATTAGTGCATGTTTCTATTGTCCCACAGAAAACAAGGCCAGGCATGTGCTTCTGGCACTACAAATGATTGGACATCCCCATATGGGTGAGTCCATCAAGGCTCAGCTGCCTTGCTGAGTGGATGATCCCAAAACAAAAAGTTCTGACAGATATAATTGACAATAGAAGCAATATGGTGGCAGCCTTCAAAAGACAAGTGGAAAGGGAACATCAGAGTACCTCATCAAGTGCTGCTGAGAGTGAAGTGGAGTCAGTAACAGAAACAACTTGGGCAGGAGAAGTTGATTACATGTGTGAAAACCTTGACCGGACTCCCTGTGTGGTCCACACTCCTCAACTTGTCGTGAACATTATTCACAAGGAATCCAGTCTAAGTCACTTGTTGGACAAAGTTCACACCATTGTGAAAAGGTTCAAGAGGTCATCAAAGGCTACAGAGAAGGAGGCTGGAGGCTTGTGGATTGTGTGAAATCGTGGACTGTCCCACAAGATGGAGCAGCACTTTCAACACTGGTAAAATGGCTCATCCAGATGATACTGCCAATTAGCTGACAAAGAGGGCTAGGACTGCCTCTTGCTCAGTGAATGGCAGAGGTTGAGTGCCTTGAAGGACCATTCTACCATTCACAGAACATGCCAGAACACTACAAAGCAATACTCTGTCACTTGTTCTCCTAGCTCTGCAGGATCTCTCTGCTCACCTGACTCACATCATACCAGTCAGCACAAAGACCTGGCTGCTGTGTCAAATAAAATGAAGAACTTGGAAGAATGTTTCAGGCACTTTAGGGATCCAGAGGCAGAGCACTTCCATCTACTGGCAGCTGCTGCTTGCCTTTTGTATCCTGCTGTTGCCAATGAGACTCTTCTGGAGAATGAAGATGAAAAGGTCCAGGCCCTTCTAAAGTCAGCTGAAGAATACATCACCAAGCTTTTGATATTATCTATTTGGACTGTCAAAAGCCATTTGACAAAGTACCACATGAGAGGCTCATAGTGAAAATGAGATCTGCAGGAATTAGAAGAGCTATCACTGAGTGGGTTCGCAGTTGGTTGTCTAATAGAAAGGAGACTGTAACTGTGGGAGGAAATGTATCAGAACAGGGTCCTGTACAAAGTCCCGCAGGGATCGGTGTTGGGGCCTTTGCTATTCCTATATACATAAATGATCTTGTTGGAGAGGTTAGCAGTAAAACAGTAAAATTTGCAGATGATACGAAATTAGGTGGTCTAGCCAACAGTGTAGAATCAACTAAGGTAATACAGGAAGACCTAAACAGCATCCAAAAGTGGGCAGATACCTGGCAGATGACATTCAATTTAACTAAATGTAAAGTCTTGCATGTGGGAAATAAGAACCTTAGACAAGACTACTTTGTGGGGGGGAGAAAACTAGAATGTGCTCAATTTGAAAAAGACTTGGGAGTAATAGTTGACCCAAGCTTAACAGGATCTAGGCCAGTGTTTCTCAACCCTGCTCCTCGTGGCACCCTGTCCTGCATATCTTCTATCTATCCTTGCTCTACCTACCTGACTGAATTCATCAGTGGCACATTTTATTAGCTGAGCACACCTGATTTAATCAAGCAGCAAGGATAGCTAGAAACTATGCAGGACAGGGTGCCGCGAGGAGCAGGGTTGAGAAACACTGATCTAGGCAGTGTACTGTAGCTGTAAAAAAGGCCAACAGAATGTTGGGATATATAGCCAAAAGTATTGACTATAAATCTAAAGAGGTTGTATAAAAGTTATACAATGCTTTAGTCAGACCTCACTTGGAATATTGTGTGCAGTTCTGGGCGCCGCACTATAAAAAAGATATTGAGGCTCTTGAAAAAGTTCAAAGAAGGGCAACTAAATTAGTTCCTGGCATAAAATATAAAAGCTACGAGGAAAGACTCAAGTTACTTAACCTATTTAGACTTAGCCAGAGGAGACTTAGGGGTGACCTAATAGAGGTTTTTAAATTTATAAAAGGACTCAATAAGGTTAACTATAATAGATTTTTTAGGGTAAGCTCAGTCTGTAGAACAAGGGGACATAAATGGAAACTAGTTAAGAGTAAGTTCCGCAATGACATAAGGAAGTATTATTTTACACAAAGAGTTAACACATGGAATAGGTTGCCAGGGCATGTAGTGGATGCTGAGACCATTGCTGTGTTCCAAGTCCAGACTTGATACAGTTTTGGATTCTCTTTAATTGAAATGGCAAGCTTAGTTGGGCCGAATGGCCTGTTCTTGTCATAATACGTTCTTATGTTCTTATCATCTCGTTTTCAAGATTCACCTCAGCAGCAGACGTGTACAGAAAGTCCTCCAGCAACCCCCTCATCAGCAAAGACGCCCAGATTTCAGTTTCTCTCAAAGTGCAAACCAAGGCAGTCCACAGGCCCTAAGATGTGCATAAATCATGAACTGATGAAATACAAGAAATTGCTGTCAGAGACTGGGAAGCAGACACTGGCATTGCTTTCTGGAAAACACAGAGTAGCAATGTGTTTCCAATCCTCAGGCTTTTTGTGCTGGACATCTCAATGCCAGCCTCACAAGCTTTTGCAGAAAGAGTGTTCAGTATTACAGGAGACCTCACCAGAGGGAAGTGGAACCCAGCCAGGACTCGTCTTAAACTAAATCCCTTCATGAAAATGAATAAATAAGACAATTACCCAGTTATCTTCCAGTCAATTCATTTTTATTTGTATAATTCCATCAGGGTTTCCCACAGAGCAGAGACATTCTCAATAAAGGTGATATGGCTGGGGACTCAGGCTGTCTCCTAGTCTCCTGCATGGATAGACATGTTTCATGAATGTCTGACATTCAGGTACTTAAATGTTAGTGGTTTAAAGACAGTTAAGAAAGTGAAGACTTTCAAAAACTTAACCTTTATTTTCTCAAAACAAAGCTATAACTGTCTTTTGGAACTTTGTGAACAAATACATTCATACCTTAAATGAAAACTGCAGTACTATTATCTTATAATTAGTTTTCTCCCCTTTTCTCATTCTCAAAAAGCAAACCATGCATAATAAATACCCCATAGCAAACTAAAATCCAGTTATTTACTCTGAGCTCATGGATAAAATGATCCCTCCTTCAAATCAGAGGATTCAAGTATGGATGGAATGGTATGGGATACTCAATGTGTGTGTGTGAAGGAGGAAAAGCAAGCAAGAGGGAGAGAAAGAGAAGCCCCTTTCAGACATACACTGCAATCCTGAACTTATCTAGACATTACCCGGAGGAGCTGTATGTGAGAACGGAAATGTCCAAATCAGTTGGACTGGACATGAAACGGATTTCACCCTGCCAGCTCCCTAGTACAAAGTCCATGTAATGTCCGATTGAGTCCATTTGTGAATAGAGCAGGTCATTGTCCATTGAATTCACAGCGAGCGAGTGGACGTGTTGATGATGTCTCTATCATGCAACTGGCGCGAAACCAGAAGAATACAAACATCCGAGGGTGAAGAAGAAGGGTCATTTACACTAAGACGCCAACGAAAATGTCTAACTGGAGAGACAAATTCGAGGAACGACAAGAAACTCGGTTGTTTATGATCAAATTACGAACCTGCTATCTTCAATGTGCTGTAAATAAAACACTGCGATTTCTGCAACATACTTTTTGCATCATGTCCTGCCTCCTGCACGATCTACCCAGGCGCCACCTCTCGCCTAAACCGAGAGAGAGAGAGAGAGAGAGAGAGAAATAGAAAAACCTTGAATCTGTCCTTTCAGATTTAGTATTCATGGAGCTGAAAACCTGTATAAAGGCTGTAAAACCTTTCAGTCAGGGTAAAGTGAGTGAAGGAGTGTCCATGGCCACCATTTTAACACAAGCATAAGACCCTCCATTCTAGATTTACAGACAATGAGCACAGACCCAGGCTCTTACAGCATATTAGACAGCACAGTATGACGGTAGAATGCTGTAGTATGCTGTTCCCACACTTGGCACTTGAAAGACATACAAAGATCAACACATTTTTACAGGACTGTTAATAAGGGCTTTCTAAATAAATCTGCTTTCTACAGGAAATCAGTAAGAATGTGGAAATGAAGCTGGGGAAAGAGTTTAGCTGGAACATGCTAAGCTACCAGCAGGTAAATGGCCCAGCAAGCAAACAGAGGGTTAATTTCTTGATATGGCCAACCAAGCACTTTGCCTGGAGTTCTGTGTTCTCACTGTTAGAACAAGCATGGAAACCGAACAACAACACGAAAATATAGTGGGGCACTGAGGAACCCCACATGCAGCAACCCATACTGCGGGACTCTTGGAGAATAGGTCGTGTATTGAAGGCAAATAGAAGCACAGCTCCCATAAGGCCATGCAGCTGCTTTCATTTCCTTTCACTGAGTAACTACCCCTGGTGCACCCACTGCTTTCACCTTTTACCTCAGAGAAACAGGCATCTCCTGCTGAACAGATGCTGAAGTGGAAGAGGCTTCATCCTATATGTTGTCTAACAGGATATTTAAACACTGATCTAGAGACAGATATAATAGTAAGGTCAACAAAGTATGCTTGATCTATTGTCATTCCAGGTTCCGGTCATCCACAGTCCTGTGGGTTTCGGAGATCTCTTTTGAGCAGCAGCTGGTGGACACCAGCAACAACAGGCAATTCTAGGTGGTTTCCTATCAGTGGCTCTGGTCAAGTAATGAACATTTGGGCTGGAAGTAAACCTAGAAAACTGTGTCTCCAAAGGACACCACTGTCTAACGTCATTATGAGCTTCATGGGGAGCAGTAGGTGTTCCTTTTGACAGGCTCTGTTAAACTAGCCCATTCTGTTAAACTAGCCCAGGCATGAAACTAGGCCGTGCCTCTATGGCTGTTAGACAGACATGGTTTGCTGGTGGTAACAGCCACAGCACAGGAGGGCTGGCCCAAGACAGAGACATGATCAATACATGCTCCACTACATATCCGTTCTCTCATTACAAGCAATCATCCACCAGGAGTTCACGTTTTCCCACTAAACGTCAATATACCAATCTGCAGATACTGAGAACTCCACTCTTAGAAACTCCACTCTGACCCGATCCTGTGCGCATGTTTTAACACATCATATACCTTAGTGATGCATTGCTCACTAAGGAAATGGAGGAAGGGGATATAGAACAGGAGCTGCAAGGGCATGTATAAAAGCTCTCTGAACACAACGTTAATGGATATAATGGGGTAGTCACAATGTGAATTATCACTTTCTCCTTAAAACAGTAGGAAGTGCACTAGTATTATTTAGCTGGACCTGTGTTTGATACAAGGAATACTGCAGTAAGAAAATGGCACTGGAGATTGGTTGATATCTCCAATTTCCCCAATCAAACACCTGCTGAAGGACTGTGGGTGCAGAGAGAACTGATGAATACAGTGGGTACTAAAGGATCAGAGTGAAGGACAAGGATGCTACATTGCATTGGTAGATTACAGTTTCTTTTTGTTACGTTTGTTTTAAATACCCACGAGTCTCAGTTATTTTGACGATATGTTTCTTTTCATATTTTCATTACACCTTTAGAAGGACAGGTCTACAATGCCAGATGGATTCTATATCAAAAGTTGCTCATTTTCATGACCTATAAATTCAGAAGATACTGGCCTCCATACCTGGACAAAGGAGGTGGGGGGTAGAGTAATGTAGATGTAGAGCAGTGTAGATAAGGAGGTCATGCTGAGATGCCACAGAATGCTGGGATATGGGCTATACTGAGGGGTTATTTCCATTGATTGGGCAATGGTATGCAGGGAGATGGGCTATACTGAGGGGTTATTTCCAGGGAATGGGCAGTGGGATGCTGGAAGATGGGCTATACTGGGGGGTTATTTCTAGTGGTTGGGCAGTGGGATGCTGGCAGATGGGCTATACTGAGGGGTTATTTCCAGTGGTTGGGCAGTGGGTGCAAGCTGTCAGGAGGTTAGCAGGTGCAGCCATTCTGGCCATCAGGAAGCGTGTCCTGCAGGGCCGCACCTTTGTGGTTGCTCATTGGACTCTGCTCTCCTTCTATGCTCTCACTCATCTTCTCACAGATGATGTCCACCAGTTGCTCAAACACCTGCTTCACGTTGATGTTGTCCTTAGCACTGGCCTCAAAGAACTGAAACCCTGGAGAGGAAGAAAGAGAGGGATTCATACTCTTAATGTACAGGAAAGAGGAGAGAAAGTCCCTGAAATCACTACAGGGATGAAGACGCAGTATATACGTTCAGGAATTGGACACAGAAGACACAGAAGAGAAAATAAAAGGGGATTGTGCCCTATGTATATGTGTTATGTTGGTGTACTGGATGGATGCATTTGTGTAGGTGTGATCTATACGTTGTGTAGGTGTGGTTGACATGCTGTGTAGGTGTGATCGAAGCATTGTGTTGGTGTGATCGAAGAGTTGTGAAGGTGTGATGAATGTGTTGTGTAGGTGTGGACTGTATGCTTAGTCTGCGCTCTCTGTAAAAACTTGCAGTAGTCTACACTTGGTGTAAAAGTATATCTGTGTAATGGATGTGTGTAGTCTGTACTCTATAAGTGATCTTTGTGTGGTGTGATGAGACACATGAAGACACAGTGGAAGTGATATATGCGGTCTACATGTTGTGCATGTGGTCTGTTTTTGTACATGTCATCTGTGTGTCACACATGAGGTCTCCATAGTATATACATGAGTTCTGTGTGGTATGCATATGGTATGATGTAGAAGGGGTCTACATGATATCTATGTGGTATACATAGTGTGTATACATGGGGAGGGGAAATTGAGAATGCTCACCAAGCTCCTCTGCCAGTCTCTGGCTGTCTTCAGTGGGGACCACTCTGTCATCCTCCAAGTCACATTTGTTCCCCACCAGGATCACTTGGGCATTGTCCCACGAGTACGTCTTTATCTGAGTCGCCCTAACAGAAACCAAGCACACTCTAAAGATTTTAACATCATTTAACCTCCTTTATTTAGCTAGCTATCTACTGTAATAAGTATAAGCAATGTAAAATTTCAGTCAGATGAGGCAGTAAACAACATATTTGCATTCAAGTGTTAGTTGCTGGCAAGTATTTTGTTTTCTACATACAAATACCCCCATCCCGCTATTTGTGTAAGGGTACTGTTCTGTAACAATGTGCTTAGCAGAGGCTAAGGCTCTAAGACTACACGGGAAGCCCAGCCTCCTCTAAAATGTCACGAAAAAAAAGTTTGTCAATTAAATATGTAACATTGTATTTACATTACTTAACTCTCTTATTCCAAATCAATATTATGGGCTAGAAAGTGTTCAGCGTCACGGCTAGTTCATTCAGCAGTAATTTCTCGCAGGTCGTCATAATTTAACGTGATTTTTTTTTTCATAGAAGCCCGTGGAAGCACGAACCATTTAAACCCATTGACGCCGTGCGTCTCTGGGGTTCAGTTACACTTTAGAATATGCTTTGTTTTCAGTGCAGCAAAGCTAGACATTTATTGGACAATATGCTTTTAAAAAGTCATTTCCGGACTCATGGCTTCCATGGGAGTCAATGAGACTGTTGAGAGCGACTTTTGCATTGAAAAAAATATCTGCACGTTTATTGGACAGCAGGCTTGATTTTGTGGCGCCCGGATACCAGGCTGCTGTGTTTGATGATTGGAGGAACTCTCAAAGGGGTTGGACCTCTTTTAACCTTTACATACTGTTCGGGTCAAATTTGACCCGTTTTGACATTTGACAGCAGTAAAAACACCCTAAATGTCATTCTTGTAGCCTGAAATTTGATGACTTTTCCTAAAGTGACCCAAACTACAGAAAAATGAAAATATTTAAAAATTTTATACTTTTGTACAGGTGCTACAAAATTTTGTACATTGAGGCTGTTCCGGGTCAAATTTGACCTGAACCTGTTGAAATGGATTTTAGATTTACCAGTGTGTGTCAAATCAAGGAAAATGGTTGTTTTAGGGAATCTTGACACAGTGAAACTGTACATGCCATGTCTGTGTGCATTTTTTATGGGACAGTTGTGACCTTGAAACTGTCACGAGAACTTTGTTGGGACTGTGGGGGACCTTGAAACTATCACGAGACCTGCCTGTGTTCCCACCACAATGGCCCAGGTTCCCGCAGAGACAGGCACCTGTTGGGCTTTGAAGGGTCATGGGGGAATCTCGAAACAGTGAAAGAGTAGAACAGCAAAAAAAGTTTGCTTTCACCATGACACCACAGTTGTCTCATATATGCAAAAGAAGAACAAGAATGTCATCCTTATGAGTACATTACATAAGGCTGCAGAGGTCAGCACTCGGGAGGACAGAAAACCAGCCATCATCCTTGACTACAATGCCAACAAAGGAGGAGTGGACAACCTTGATAAAGTAACAGGCACATACAGCTGCAAGAGGAAAACCACCCACTGGCCTCTTGCAATATTCCATAATATCATTGACATATCAACCTACAATGCCTTTGTCATATGGACTGAGCTGAACCCTACCTGGAGGGCAAGCAAAAGGAACTGGAGGAGGTTCTTTTTGGAGGAGCTTGGAAAGGCCCTTGTGACGCCTTGCATTCAAAAGCGACAACACCTTCCCTGCACAGCAGCTTCAGCAGCACTGGTGAGGGCTGTGCAGCAATCTGAGCCTGGCCCTGATCAACAGGTCACACAGGAAGCCAACACAAGGGGACAGAAGAGAAAGAGATGCAAGTTCTGCCCTGCAAAGAAGGACTGCAAAACAGGGACAGCCTGCTGCAAATGTGGGAAAGTCCCACACACGCAAGGTTTGCTAGTACTGCTCTGAATGCACAGACTAGTTTGCAATAAGGAATTTTTATGTTTTGTGTTCTAAATGTTAATTAATGTTCAATTAATATTGATAATTATAGATTGTATTTATGAGGATTTTTTTATGACATGGCAGTGAGGAGTGTTTAATGGTTGTAAGGCATATACATGGTTATATAATAAATTCCAACAGTTCTAGTTCTGGTCTAATGTTTTTGCCAATTTTACTTTCAATAAAATATATTAAAATCATTATGCTTGTTATATTTTCATGTCTTGGGTAAAACAGGACATCATATTGTGTGAAAGTAGATGTTTTTATCCAAAAACGAGTGGTGTAATACCTAAAAAATACAATATCCCTGCTCTCTGAAACATCAATTAAAGATTAATCATCCATTTATTAATGCCAGATAGGCTATTTATACATTCTAAAAAGATCTGTAGTTCAAACTTTGGTATAGACACTTATTAAGAGGGAATTCTTGGCCCGGGTCAAAATTGACCCGGACCATACTGTGAAGGCATGGAATATGAACACTATGTAAGGGGTAAACGTCATGGCAATGAACATGACTGACAGTGTTTTAAAATTATACACCGGCATCGGAGGAATTCAAACTCAGTCTATGCAGAGTGTTGGCAGGTGAAGTCGTGAGACATAAGCTTCTGCTCATTTACTCTGTTATTTGCTAAACCGTTTCTATTTGTACATACTGTAAATAAAAATATAGACTTCTTGAGTTTGTTACTTGCTTTGGTTTCACTTTAGTAAAGGTTGTTTTAAGCTAGGTCATAGAGAGAAAATCTAGCCACCTAGCTAGCTAGCAGGTGCAAAATGGCAGATGTTGCTAATGTTGTCGACCTGATTTTGGCAAAGTCCTTTGATGGTCTTCCTTACGAGGAGAGACTCCGAATTAAACGGCAGGGCAGATCAATGCCCAATATTAATTTAGTTCAAAAGTCAGGGAGCAAAAACCGATCATTTCAGCTCTCCTAGTATGACAAAGTGAACTGGCTGACTGGAAGTGCTTTGATTAAGAGAATGTACTGTTGGCCATGTCTCTTAATGAAACCATCTCAGGGATGTATTGTTTGGGCAAAAGTTGGTTTTGGGGATTTGGCTAACTTTGACAGAGTGTGCAAAAGTCTCTGGAAAAGAATCCCTGTTTGGTATGACAGGGTTATAGACCATTTCCTAGAAAAAGAAAGGTGGGCAGAATTCACATATAAATAACAACAAATGTAATAATTGACTAATTTTATGACCTAAACTGTGCTTCCCCTATTTCAAAGACCATCAGCCGCCACTGGTGCTTAGCATCACATTTTATGCTCAAGATCCATCACTCACGGGTTCTTAGTACTACCAGCACTCTTAACAGTCACTCTGGCACATCCCTGATATGATTACAATAGATGTACCAACCATTCTCAGTAAAAAGGCACAAAATGATGCTGCCATTGCATGAGAACATGTGCCAGGTTGAGAGCCAGAGAGACCCTTGGTGGAGGCTGTTGGTGCCTGCATTATGCAAACTCTGCACTATCCATCCACAGCACTACTCACTCCTTATGTATCTAGCCTAAATTGTAATTTTACATGAAGTCAATTTTATTTATGGCAAGCCATACATTTCCTTCACAGCGACTGTATTATTGAAATATTGCTGGCCTCTTTTCAAATATGCTCAAGCAATAAGCACAAAGTGTATTTCACACCAATAAAGCATATATGAATAAGGGACATAATGTCAGGAGGACGGGGGAGGGGGGGGCATGGAAGAAACAGGAAGAGAGAGGCACATCAGGAAAGGCACTGGGCAGTGTTTATGACATGGCTCCTGTGTACTACAACCATTACCTCTTCCCCTTGCCTCACTCACTCACTCACTCACTCACTCACCAATCCTGCGCAGCGCTGAAGGAGTCCTGGTTAGTGATGTCATACATGAGGAGGAAACCCATGGCCCCTCTGTAATAGGCGGTGGTGATGGTCCTGTACCGCTCCTGCCCAGCTGTGTCCTGTAGAACAATGTCACAAACATGAGCAGGTCTCAGCTTCAGGTGCAACGGCACAATCTACTAACATGCCTCAGTAAAAACAACACAGACTAAACAATGACAGATAAATCACAATGCAGCACCAATGCAGAGAATGCAGCACGGAAAGGCCTGTGTCTGTGTGAAAGTTTATTTTATGTGTTAAATTGCTACATGGCATCACAGGCAATCATTTGTTTAAGAACTTTTAGAGAAAGGAGTGGAGGTCTGCCGTGGCACAATGACCGTAAACAGTGGCAAACAAAAGGCAGAGTAATCATTGAATCATTGTCAATTGCGAATCATTGTCAATTCAAACATTACAATGGAGCAAGCTCTTCCAACATAGATGAGTTTCCTGCTTGCATCTACTTTCTGACAAAGACATGCTCTTGCATGTGGGTGTGTCTGGTAGTGGTGGTGGAGGTGGGTGGGTGGAGTATTCTGCTTTCAGAGAGGCTAAATATGTTTCCTATATGAATGCAAGTCCAGCCAAATTAGGTGGCAAAGTAATATGACACACAACATTCACAGCACCACTTAAGTAACACAACCTACAACATTCATAGCACCAGCTTGTGTAACAAAACATAAATCAGTGCTGGTAGCTTCTCATCCTTGAGAAAGCCCGCAGCTTTATTCCTTCATAACAGTGATGCTTTGTCATAGGCGTTTTGATCGTACCAGTTTCCTCTAGAGTCTGCACCACTGGTTATTTTTCTCACTGTGTGACACAATTTGTTCAGATGTGGTCTGATGTTCCTCTGTCATTCTAACCTCTCCACCTGTACCTTTGCTTTGTAAGTGAAAATAAGAGAGAGTATGGAGGCTTTTACTTAACGAGAAGCCGCTATGAATCAATGCATTCTAGCAGCTGTAGTTAGGAGCTTGTTCTTCAGTTAGAGTGAAGATTAAAAGTCTAGTCAGCCAGTTAACTAACTATCCAGTTATTATCCCGATTTATGCAACCAGTCAATGACAACATATTGAATAGCATTTATTCACTTTGTATTCATCAAAACATCAAGCACCTAACCTACCAGACTGTAGCGAAGGGCGAGAGCAGTCACCCCGCCCGGCCTTGAACCCGGGTCTACGGGGTACCAAACATGTGACTTTGACCGCGATGCTCTCGCCCTTCGCTACACAGACACAGCCAATGACAGTGTGTGAAGAATGAGGTCAGGCATTCATCAAAAATTCATCAGACCTCCTGGTCCTCACCACTGCTGCACACAGATGTCCCTGAAGGCATGATGGATGCTCCAAGCCCACAGACTACCACCCCCTCCCACCTCTCTCGTCTATGCCTACACCCTCCCCCTCCTCTCCCACTCCCTCCCCCTGCTCCACTCACCCAGATCTGCAGTTTCACCCTCTTGTTGTTTCGGAAAACGGTCTTGACCTTGAAGTCAATTCCCACGGTGCTGACAAAGGCAGAGGTGAAGGAGTCGTCAGCATAGCGGAACAGGAAGCTGGTCTTCCCTACACTGCTGTTCCCGATGATCAGCAGCTTAAACATGTAGTCGAAGTTCTGGTCTGCCACATCCTTCTGTGACTGCTGCAGCTGGCCAGAATCACTTGCCGACGCCATCTGCTGGAGAGGGACTGAATAATGAGGCAAACCAGCTATGCAGTAGGGCCTGTACAGCCCCAGCCCCACAATATCTCAGCAATTACTGGCTGGCATTTATTTATCTCAATTCTTTATTTAACCTGTTTTATTAGCAAGAGAGGTTGAATGAGAACTCAGTGTCCTTTTACACCGACTAATTGGGGAAATAAGGGGAGCAGGGTAGGAAATGCAGTCAATTGGTTGTTAGAAGTATGATTAGGGAGCATATTACAATTTTACCCTACTCTTTGCGAAAAGTGTCAGGGAAGCCTTAATGACCTCAGTGAGTCAGGACCTTAGTTTAACACCATAAACCAAAACACCTCTAACATCACAGTACCTCCCATCCTCGCAGTCAGGCTAGATATACTTGGTCCACTGTGAAGAGTGACCCATACTGGCTCACCATCAACACTTTCAGCAGCAACATGCACCTTGAGAGGTACGGAGGTGAAAACTGAAACTGAAATCAACATTTAGGCCAACAGCCCTGTGACACAAATCGCAGGCCTACAATGATAGGCTGTGTGTTAGGAACAGGAGTGTTCAAACTGGTATACAGTGGCATGCAAAAGTTTGGGCACCCCTGGTCAAAATTTCTGTTACTGTGAATAGCTAAGCAAGTAAAAGATGACCTGATTTCCAAAAGGCATAAAGTTAAAGATGACACATTTCTTTAATATTTTAAGCAAGATGACTTTTTTATTTCCATCTTTTACAGTTTCAAAATAACAAAAAAGGAAAAGGGCCCGAAGCAAAAGTTTGGGCACCCTGCATGGTCAGTGCTTAGTAACACCCCCTTTGGCAAGTATCACAGCTTGTAAACGCTTTTTGTAGCCAGCTAAGAGTCTTTAAATTCTTGTTTGGGGGATTTTCACCCATTCTTCCTTGCAAGAGGCTTCTAGTTCTGTGAGATTCTTGGGCTGTCTTGCATGCGCTGCTCTTTTGAGGTCTATCCACAGATTTTCGATGATGTTTAGGCCGGGGGACTGTGAGGGCCATGGCAAAACCTTCAGTTTGCGCCTCTTGAGGTAGTCCATTATGGATTTTGAGGTGTGTTTAGGATCATTATCCTGTTGTAGAAGCCATCCTCTTCATCTTCAGCTTTTTTACAGACAGTGTGATGTTTGCTTCCAGAATTTGCTGGTATTTAATTGAATCTATTCTTCCCTCTACCAGTGAAATGTTCCCCGTGCCACTGGCTGCAACACAAGCCCAAAGCATGATTGATCCACCCCCGTGCTTAACAGTTGGAGAGGTGTTCTTTTCATGAAATTCTGCACCCTTTTTTCTCCAAACATACCTTTGCTCATTGCGGCCAAAAAGTTCTATTTTAACTTCATCAGTCCACAGGACTTGTTTCCAAAATCTATCAGGCTTGTTTAGATGTTCCTTTGCAAACTTCTGACGCTGAATTTTGTGGAGAGGATGCAGGAAAGGTTTTCTTCTGATGACTCTTCCATGAAGGTCATATTTGTGCAGGTGTCGCTGCACATTAGAACAGTGCACCACCACTCCAGAGTCTGTTAAATCTTCCTGAAGGTCTTTTGCAGTCAAACAGGGGTTTTGATTTGCCTTTCTAGCAATCCTACGAGCAGTAAGATTTCTTGGTCTTCCAGACCTCAACTTGACCTCCACTGTTCCTGTTAACTGCCATTTCTTAATTACATTACGAACTGAGGAAACGGCTACCTGAAAACGTTCTTGCTATCTATAGCCTTCTCCTGCTTTGTGGGCATCAATTATTTTAATTTTCAGAGTGCTAGGCAGCTGCTTAGAGGAGCCCATGGCTGCTGATTGTTGGGACAAGGTTTAGGAGTCAGAGTATTTATAAAGCTTTGAAATTTGCAGAACCTGGCCTTTCCTAATTATGACTGTGAACAAGCCATAGCCCTAACAAGCTAATTAAGGTCTGAGACCTTTGTAAAAGTTATCTGAGAGCTCAAATCTCTTGGGGTGCCCAAACTTTTGCATGATGCGCCTTTCCTTTTTTTCACTCTATAATACAAAACAAAAATAATACACTAATCTTGCTTAAAATGTTGAAAAGAATGTTTCATCTTTAACTTTCTGCCTTTTGGAGATTAGTTGATCTTCTACTCACTTAACTGTTCACAGTAACAGAAATTTTGACCATGGGTGCCCAAACTTTTGCATGCCACTGTATAGTAGAATCCAGTTCTGTTATATAATTGCCTGAAATATGTATTGAAAATGAACCTTTTCTGAAATCATTATCTAATCAAACATTTTCAAGCCAGAGTGAGAATGATGGAGATAAGATCATTCTCAGATTCTCAGATTAATTAATTAAAAGGTCCTTGTATAAAAATGGCAAAACTTCATTTACCTCAACACTCCCCCTCTGAACCCCTACAGATGCCATTATATTGTGGCAAGCTTTCTCTGGTAAGTCTTACAAATGTTAATTGTTGTTTTTTTTTGTTGGGTATTGGTGAAGTGATTGTGCTACTATTGTAAGTATGTCCCACCTACATATAAAAGCAGCCTACCTTCGTAAACTATGACGAACAACGTATCGCCATTATCGTTCCCATGTCTTTGAGGTTTCCTTGGCTTTTATCTGATTCTCATACCGGCTGAGTTTTGGTTAAGCGATAGACATTCGCATTGTTGTTAAACAATATATCAATCGGATTTGCAGAACATTAGTCGAGAAAACTTGTCGGTCAGAAAGACATTTGAACCGATGACATACGAATATGAAGGAAACATAGTATCTGTGAGCCTATCTGTGGCATAGTACTCCGTGAGCTGTCATATCCTGCTGCGTGAAACGGCATCACCCTCTTCCCAAACAAACCTACTCAGCAATAATTCCATTACTTATGTCCCCATATTATATACAGACAACGATATATGCGTCGGCCAGATAAAACGTTCCACAAAAAGTTTAGCTCTCATAAAGAAATTGTCGAACATTCCGTGGCCAAAAGATAAAAGTCCTATCTCTATGGTATTAACCACTCGAAGAAGCGCTGTCTCAATGTTTGGTTTTACCCTAATGGTGTTTGTAACGACAGAGACATTTGTCATGAATTGCCTCTTTGGTTTGTGGATTTTGTTCGTTCAATCGAAGCGTATGCCAATGAAAAAGAAAAAAAAACAGACTTACCAGTGTAGACAAAGTACAGGAAGAAAGTTACATTTCGCCAGCTGAATTCGTGTTCTTACTTTTGTGTCTACTCACCTCACTTGCGCTGTGCGGAAGTAAGAGCCCTGAGCTCCTCGGCTCTCCTGCGTACGAATTGACACGAAGTAAAACAAAATT
Source organism: Megalops atlanticus (assembly GCA_019176425.1). Classification (NCBI taxonomy): domain Eukaryota; kingdom Metazoa; phylum Chordata; class Actinopteri; order Elopiformes; family Megalopidae; genus Megalops; species Megalops atlanticus. Next base: position 19,634,148 of record CM032881.1, read on the forward strand.
GTGCCACTGCTCCTCCGTAAATGAATGCACACACATTTCTCCATATGCATTTTCTTCCTTATGAAGTCACAAATATCATGAGACATACTAACTACGCTAGCTGCTGTATGTGTAAATCTAACTAGCTACTAATCTAAATTTCATATGAAACAAATTCGTGCTGTGCTTTTAAACATCCGAATATAGCTAACTGACTTTATAGCGAACTAATCTCAATGTATCATTTTTCATCCGGACAGATATATGATTTTGTAGCAAGATAACTACAATAATAAAATCAAATGCTGAAACACAAAGTACACAATAATAAATAAAAATACTGTAAAAGTAAAATAATCATAAAACTCAGTCCCCTTTTCTGAGTACTTCAATCGTTAGAAATGTTCTTTTAACTTAGCTTTATAGTCGGAGAAGTGCCTTTTTACGCACCGGCTATGGCCTTCTTTTCCTCTCCCTACTTCTATCATCTCAATCTACTCTGATCCAATCTTCTTGACCCAGGTGCCCAGCCACTGAAACAATGCCGTTTCACAAGAGACCAGGCTCTGAATGTGACGACTGCGTGGTTTCTGCATATGCAAACACTTACACTTAAACACCCACGTTCACACATACTAAACGTGCCAAGCCTGAAACCTTATTCGGCGTTAGATACAAATTTAATGAACAACAAACTATTTCTCAATAATCCATTCTGTCCAGGGGGATTTGATTCTTATTAGCTGCTTAATTCTTAAGCCGAAGGGGGTTACCATGAAGGTGTAAAAAGAATGTTTACATTTGAAACAGCGCTTTTCTCTTAATCAGATGGGATACGTGATCAATCATGACCCGTTTTAGGCAAACATGGCCATGTAAAAGTATATTTTTTATACTTAATATATTAATATTTCTTGGATAAACTATAAGAATAAATGACTCGCGTAAGTTATTTTAATGTCAGCCTGCGAATTGTTGGCACGCAGTAAATACCCTTAAGTGAATTAAAATATGAAATAGGTAGTTGTTTGACGTTAATTATTTTGAACGTCTCCTTCATTATTGGCGCTAGGGTGACTTGGCCGGTTTACATTAGTCTTCGTAATGTGACGCCTCCTTAGTAAATGGCAATTTCTTCAGAAACTTCTTTTATCTCATCAGTTCCCAAAAATGCTAATGTTCTATAAGCTGAAACCACTGTGAGCTTGATTTGCAGGTGGCAGTCCAAACACTGGTTACAATCACTAGGTAATACCCAGAGGTAGGAAACTATTCTTGAGCAGAGGCAGAAAAATATATATTATATATGAGTTCCACAAGCTCAGACACACTGGTGTACTACATATGTCACGTGCCAGTGGAAGATGGCTCAGAGTGGATGGAGCTAGCATGCAGTTTCCTATGAACCAATCAACACCTCCATATTACCACAATATGACATTACATTGCATTACATTACATGCATTTATCAGACACTTTATCCAGAGCGACTTCCATCACAATGGAACACAACTGTATCCATTCAATTTAAACAAGCAACGGTGTCAGACCAGGCTAACAACACTCCCAGACCAGTGAGTGTGAGCATAACACCATTCAAACACTACAACAAGTTAACTTGTGCACTCTGACAAAAGCCAAGTATACTATGATACAACAGTCTGTAGAACACAAATTCATAATACATTACAATACTGCACATAAAATTAACATCAAATGCAAGAAGTAAGGGGTGGGCATAGAAGTGTAAGTATCACATGACTCACATTAGGGGATGGGGTTAGAAGTGGAACTGAGATTGGTTTTCAGTCTGCGTCAGAAGATGACCAGTGATTCTGCTGTCCTAACCGCCGTGGGGAGTTCATTCCACCACTGAGGGACCAGTACAGACAGGGATCGTGTCTGATAAGAGTGACCCTGTTGGGTCTGGACAGTCAGCTGCCCTGTGGATGCAGAGTGTGGCAATCTTGAGGGAACATAAGGTTTGAAGAGGGGTCGTAGGTATGAGGGGGCTGTCTCATTCACTGTCCTGTATGCCAGCACCAAGGTTTTGAACTTGATCCGAGCAATAACAGGAAGCCAGTGAAGTGAGCTGAGGAGAGGAGTAACTTGACTGTGTTTAGGGAGATTGTAGATAAGTCATGCAGCTGCATTTTGGATTAGTTGTTGAGGTTTGATTGTACACGCAGGAAGGCAAGCGAGCAGGGAGATGCAGTAGTCCAGGAATGAGAGACCAGGGCCTGAACTAGGAGCCGTGTTGAATACGTAGTGAGATAGGGGCAGATCCTTCAGAAGTTGTATAAAAAGAATCTGCAAGCCCGACTCACCACTGTCACCTGAGAGGAGAAGGACAGTTGGCCATCAAGCATTACACCAAGACTATTGACAGTGCTATGGGATGTAAGGCTTTTAGAGTCTAGGCTGAGGCAGAGCTCTTGAAACGAGCAGCAGTTTTAGCCAGGTTCAGCTTCAGGCGGTGGTCCACCATCCACTGTGAAATGTCTTTCAGGCAAGCTGAGATGCATGCAGAAAGTTGTGTGTCAGACAGCGGAAACAACAGGAAGAGTTACATGTTGTTGGCATAGAAATTATATGAAAAACTGTGGGAGGAGATGGCAGAGCCAAGAGATTTGTCAGGAGAGTACCATGCATTTTATGGTTCCTTGCCCTGGTCTGGGTTTCTATGATTCCTTTCCTTACTCAGGACCAGACCGAGGGCAGAAAATATAAGTCAACAAGTACACACACACACAGCAGGCAAGAGGGAAAATGGCCTACATAAATACCCCTATCATAAATACCCCTAATCAGTGACCCCAGGTCACATACCTACTTAAAAGAAGCAGTCATTGCTTTAGGATTGCAAGAAGTTACCTAAAACCCAGTCAGATACTTAAAACCTCAAACTAATGATTGCCTGTTTGGATCCACATTTGATTTTGCCAGAGAAAAGCGGAAGTAGGGCATGGTATGCCCGCTTTGTTTCTTGGTAAGCATTATTTTGCTCCTCAGATGTAGAATCCTTGGCTAAATGGGGGCCACAATCATGTTTGGTTTAATCTGAAAGAGGTTCCGGTGCCAAGTACTTCAATATAATATTAAAGAAATCTTAAAGTTACTTCTTAAAACAGAAACATCCAGATATACCACAACTGCAGGGGGTCACCTTCTCCCCCCCTTCCCTGAGCACAATCAACCTGTGTGTGTGTTTCTTTGTGTGTATCTACATGTTTGGATCACTTACCCTTTTATACCCCTATACCCCACAGTTAATTGTACCCTCATGTCATAGGAAAAATGTTAGAAAACCCAATGTTGTGTGATTACGTGTATTTCTCAATATAGCCACAAAACCACCATTGTACCAGTTCCTCTCAGCCAGCTCTCTCCTCTCAACCCATGCCAATTAATGTCTGGTGTCATTGCGATGCTAATGAAGAGCTGAATGTAAAAATGATAATCTCGAAAATATGTCTGGTATTTCCAGATGTTTGGACCTAAAGCACAAAATTAAGTCCTGAAGAAAATTCCATGCACTCCCCCACCATAAAATTAATTATGCGTGGGTCAGGGAGGTGGAGAGAGCTTTTTCTTAAGTCAGGCCTAGAACAGGCCTTGATGCTCATCATCCGCTCAGTCATCCAGTACACTCAGTTTTTGCCTATGCTCCGTGGCTCAGTTTTTGTCTGTGCAGCTTAGCTCAGTTTCTGCTTGCGCTCTGTTCAATCTGCTCAGTTTCTCCTGCAACTTTTTGGAGTTTTGCTGTTATTGTGAGTGGTTCCTGTATTCTTCTTTGGGAGAGATAAACAATTGGCTTGGGTAATTTTCTCCTCACGCATTCATTCTTCCATTCCTTGATCCATCCATGTTTTTGTTTTGTTTTGTCTTTATGTAATTTAGTGTCTGTTAAGGTGGTGGACCAGGTCTGTAGCCCAGACTCTGAATTTTGTCTTTGTCTTAGTGTAACTGCTCAATAAACCTTTTAAATTTATTCCAGTTGTGATTGTATATTTCTGGCAAAGGTTGATCCACCAGACTGCTCATTTCCTATCAACGAATTTGATTTAATTGATAATTAATATCTTTAATAATAATTTTTAATCAATTTTTAAAAATTATTTTACATGTTGGTTAAGTGAGGAGTTCTAGTAATTGGTATCATTTGTGTTCGGTATTCAGAGTGCCGGACGATAAACAAGAGCATTAATTTCTAAGACCGTTGGCTTCAGACCATTTAATTTTTATTAAATTCTCACTTCCCTGACAGATTGCATGTAAAGAGAGAAAAGGAGGGGGCCGAGTACAGAGCCCATAGACAGGTTGTGAGGTCTGGACAACCCACCCGTCCAGGACACCCTGAAGTTACATTCAGAGAGGTAGGATTTCACCCAAAGGAGAGCGGTGTCAGCAATCACCAATTTAGCCAGGGTAGATAGAAGTAGAGCATGGTCCATTGTGTCAAAAGCTGCAGAAAGGTCTAGGAGGATCAAGTCCGAGAAGTGGGAGGAAGCTTTGGCTGTTTGAACAGCCTCAGTAATGGAGAATAGGGCAGTCTCTTTGGAATGACCGACCCCAAAAACCAGACTGAAAAGCAATGAGAAGGTTGTTACATGAGTGAAAGGAGGATAGCTGGTTAGCCACAGCTCATTCACGTGTTTTAGACAGAAGGGGAAGGAGAGAGACCGGTTGATAGTTCTGGACAGCAGATGGATCCAGAGTCCTTTCCTTCAGCAGAGGTGTGACTCTAGCCCCTTTCAGACATGCACTGCAACCCTGAACTTATCTAGACATTACCTGGAGGAGCTGTATGTGAGAACGCAAATGTCCAAATCAGTTGGACCAGACATTAAACAGACTTTACCCTGCCAGCTCCCTAGTACAAAGTCTGTGTAATGTCCGATTGAGTCCATGTGTGAATAGAGCAGGTCATTGTCCGGAGAATTCTAACTGGAGAGACAATGAGATTCGGGAACCTCTGTCAGTAAGGGCCGACGCCGAAATCGTCAGACAAATTCAAGGAACGGCAAGAGACTCGGTTGTTTATGACCAAATTACAAACCGATGTGCTGTAAACAAAACACTGAAATTTCTGCAGCGTACTTTTTGCGTCATGTCCTGCCTCCTGCACGCTCTACCCAGGCACCACCCCTCGCCTAAACCTAACGGAGTATTTCGAGTAGGTGAGAATGCGTCTGACACGGACAGTCTACTGTTGTGTGCTACATGTGTGAAAGGGCAACTCTGGACAATGTCCAGAGCTGATTCTCTGGACATTGTCCGGAGTTCATATGAGAAAACGGCTTCTGAAAGAAATAGAAAGCATCAAGGGATGGGAGAGAAACGAGAACTGTGGACGAAAAGGTTGAAGGTGACAGATTGCATATATTATGGCAAGAGGTAGGGGTAGGCACCAGGGTGGTTCATGGAGGAGGAGGTAGAGAAAAGGAGACAAAGTAGTGGTCAGAGTTGGAGGGGGTAACTTTTAGATCTGAGGTGGAGCATTTTCTGAGGAAGACCAGATCCAGCTGTTTGCCTGGTTCAAAGCAATCCATCTCTGCCCATCACAGGACAACTTAGCTGTGTGAAGACAGTGCCCCCCAGTGGATGGAAACACTTAACAAAGACATTTAACATGAAATGTAATTTTTGTGCAGTGAGCCATGTGTTCTCCAGCTATTCTTCGACACAGTCCATGCTATGCTTCGCCTGCTGCTCCAGATCTCTCCAGATCATTTCTTGACAATCACACTGACCTCCTCTGACAAGCAGGGAGTGCGAGTGCCTCAGCCTTGAGCAGCATATACAAATCATTACGCCTGCCTGCACTTGAGGTGACAATTCCGTGACATAATCCTCACGGTAGAATTTATCAGCAAGCATATGTCTCTTCAACCAGAAACAAGTAGATCATCTCTGAGCATATGGGTCAAAACCATCAGGATTTTTAGTAAAACAACAAATGTTTAAGGAATTAGTTAAAAAAATATAGCAAAACCTTGTTAATTCACATTGCCAATAAAGACAAGAAACAACATGGTTGAACAGAAGACAAACATGTAAGTTTAATATACAAAAACAGGGAATTTTAATCTGTCAGCACAATGGGAATGTATTCAATTACACCAGGTGTTTCATATAGTATTAGTATTAATGTTGTAGTTCTCACTGTCCTCGCCATTATGACCACCCATGGTCTATCCTTTCCTAAAATACTAAAATTAAATGTAATGTTTTTTTCTGAAAAGAAAAAAACAGAGCATAAAAGAGTGAAGCAGTGTTAAATTAAGCCTTATTAGATGGAGTAACGCAGTCCTGAGGTGAAACCACACTGACAGCCAAGCAGGGTTCAAATTGGCAGAAGGATTAAAAATGCATCAAGGGTTATGACCAAACCCAAGGGGAAGTTTGGTCAGATGTACTATACGTTGAGGAAGCAGGACCCATTCCCAGGCAAACCTGTGCAAGTCGCTCTGGGTAACAGCATATGGTAAGCTGCTAAATAAAAATATGTTTCCAGAGCCAGCCCCCAGCCCTCTGACTCAGCCTTTCAGACCTGAAAGAAGTGGATAGATTTCAGCAAAATTTAACAATTCTGCAATACTGACCACACCTGTCCAGACATCACAGGTCTGTGGAGAGGACAGGGTCCTGAAGGGCTGAGGGGAAAGGGCTAGGGGGTCTGCCAGGTAAATCCAATGAAAAGCTTTCCCTCGCGCTTGCTTCCAAATACTTATTGGCTTTTCCAGGAACTAATGTTTAATTGTGAACTGTAGTCAGACACACTAAGCATACTACATGATCATTATATGAATGTATTTCCAGTGTGGGCTGGGGGAGGATTCCCTTTAAATGGTGCTTAGGTGAAGTCCTGCATAGGCCAGGTTCACAGAACTGCATATGAACCCCAGCAGGTTGCAGAGGTTAGACAGGCCGTGATAGTGGAAGAAGGAGTGTGTGACAGCCTTGTATTTGGGATCTTGCTCCCGGAGCTTGGCATAAGCCTCCTTATTGGAGCCCATGCCGACTTCCCCGCCCAGTCCATGATCCTGCTCCACCTCCTGCATCTTCAGCACAGCCTCTGTGACGGCCGGGCCGAACCACTGCGCATTCAGGCCGGCCAGGACCACCGCACTGAAGTACAGTGCCATCTGCAGGAGGGGAGAGGGAGAGGGACCGATTCTTGTCACACTTGTGGCCAAACATCACTCTCAACAGGCAGAGAAATCTTTGTCCTAACTGGCTGATTAGGGGTTCTAACGCATTCTAATGCATTACAACCTCACAACCCACCACTGAGCTTGAGGAAACTTCCCCTTTCAATGTTTGATAAGTTCCACAGGGGCACTTTTCACACGGTTAATGTAATAATGTCAATAATATTAATGTAATAACAGTTAACGTACCAACTTCAAAATATCAATGCTTTCAACTGACAGATATCCAAAATATCAAAAACAGCTGCCATATGCAAAATGTGAAATATTTTACTCTCTAGAGCATGGTTATTATATATAATACAAAGCTTTATAATAAATAACCATAAACCCACATAAGGTGTTGTGCCTTACCACGCCTCTGGGTGTGTAGTTATTCACTATAATATACACCCTGTCTTTCCTTATTGGTTAGAACAGTGGTGCCTCACGAAGCCAGGCCCTGACCTGCACTGACTCATGCCAATCCAACAGCTCCCGGGGGTGGTACACCGCAAACACAGCCAGGTTGATGAAGTTACTGCTGAGAAGACAGTAGAAGTACACTGGGAACAGCTTGCTCTGCACCAGGCCAAAGGTGTGCCGAGACACCTGGAATGCCAGGACAAACCCTGAAATGGTGTGCGTGAGAAAGACAAAGAGGGAGGGGAGGCGTCACTTACACTGTAGTTGTAATAACACTCTGCATTAGAGGGAGAGATAAAGAGAGACAGAGAGTGAGACAGAAGGGAAGAATGCTTTTCATTGCACCATCAAACATCTTATCAATGAAAAGGTTGACAAAAACAGAAGAGAGGAAATATTTGTATTTAATTTCATGTTTACTTCTCAGGCAACATTATGTTTTACAGCAATACACAGCAAATACAAATACATGAAACAGTCCAGAACCTGAAATGTTGCTTGTTTAAATACAACCCCGGACAGCGGTCTCCATCGGACATCAGCTCATCTCACCTGCTATAAAGACCCACACCTGCATTCCCCAGGCAAGTGACATCACCAGTAAGTGCAGCACTTTCATCAGCTCTGTAGGCTCCCCTTCTGCGGCCATGGCAACCTTGGGAGAGGATAAAAATTTGACTGTGACATTAAACATTATGTGTTTGTCAGCCGAATCAGACCAGTGAAACTCTAATGGCTCAAACGGAGCCGTTTCAACTCCCGTTACCAGAAATAACTAAGAGACGACCTTCATGTTCAAAAAAATATTATGTATAGCCAGCACTACTCTAGTTAGAAAAACTGTGGTATATCAACAAGCATGGCTGACTCTGCTTCAACTGACACAACTTGAGGCAACATTACATAAGGCTAACGTTACGATCACCTACGACAGCGACTTATGGCCAGCAAGGCAAAGCCACTCTAGCCCCACTCCGCCAGTGACCTAGCAGACAAGCCGAAGCAATGTAACTTACATATTGTCAGCTAGCGATGCTCTTAGCAAAGAGACTGTGCAAGGGCAAAAACATCATTGACAATATCTGGCTGCCGCTGGTGTAAACTTCGCTAATAGCGGCAGCTAGCTTGCTACTGCCGGCACAGATACTAGTCAAATTACACAACTGTTAACTTGACGATTAGTAAACGTCGCATGTAATTGCAAACGCAGTCATCAAAATGTGGCAAAATCCAAAGATATGTACCTATCCAGCTACTAACTCCTTCACTATAATATTTGTCTTCAAACTAGAAAGTCTAGGGAATTTCTTCGACAAAGTTGTACGGCACTCCAGAAGCGAGCGGCAATTGAAAGTTGAGATCACGCCCCCAGCTCTCCTGCAAAACCGTACCTCCCCTGATACAAAGCCACCAATAATGTTCTCATTCGCTGAATATATTACGTGCTAATTTTCGGATTTAAGCCAATAACGATCGAGAAAGATGTTCTTCCCCATCCGATTATTGTCACGTGCGGTATTTCGTCCGGTGACGTCAGAATGTGGGAGTGGCTGCATCGAAGATGATGGGTGCTTCTCAAAGTCAAGGAAGGATTCTTAACAGGCTGCATTTCAAGAATGCTACGTCATCGCATCCCGCCGAAGGACTTTTCCGATGTCGAGGATCCTACCAAGGACCGAGTCCTTAGTTTGGAGAATTTTCAAGGATGCATAGCGTGTATCCTCAGCGTTCTTAAAGCACCCACAATCCTATGCGCACGTACGCATGATATGCCTCCGTGTGCAACACCAGCACCTTTTCACGGGGGGGGGGGGCACTGCCGCTAATGGATATCGGTGAGAAGCAAATGTAGTTAGATTGTTTACGTAGTATAAATATTGTTCAAGAAGTAGCTTAATAGCTTTATAATCTGCTTTGCTTTTAGTAGAGAAATGGTGAAGACTAGCGGCATCGGTAAACTTTTCTCCCCACCGGTAAGTGGTATGATTAACCTTAGCTCTGCAGTACCCTATCTACGAACAGTGACTTCAAGGAAGGCCCCGATAGTTGTTCGATCTATTTGCCCAGAATTAGCCAACATAAGAACGCATTTTAGGAGAACGCTCGCTGATAGCATAACAGAGTCATTAGGTGCATCACTGTTATGCCAGTGTGTTTGTGCATTTTTGCAGAACATGTTTGTACCCTAGAACATAAGATGTGAAGCACTCTGCACTGGTTTCTGGAGCCTCAAATCAGGGTCACCACTCAGCAGGGCCATCAGAAGAACTCCCGCCCAACTCTCAAGCACCCACCCTCCCATGACTTATGATGACCGCAGAGGCCAGCCTGTACCCCTCTGGATCTTGCTTCAAACTGATAGAAACATAAAATCAATGTATAGCCTTTTGTTTTTTTGTTATTTTTGGACTGTTTTCTCAGGTTCCTTAAAGATTTCCTTATCAACCGAGTTATAACAACTTTTAGAAACACCATTACGTGATAAAAACCCATCCAAAGGGATAGGCTCTGCCACTTTGCCTGCTTTCTCCCGTTCCTGTGCTTCCAATACAATTAAAGATGTACTTTTGCCTAATCTGTATAGCATTATATCAGTTCCTACCTCTACTCAATCAGTGAGGTGTGGCTCATTATCCAGTAGGCTGGTACAAACTAACACAACTGCACAGAATTAACAAGTGATTGCCACAATTAACAATGATTGACATTAACAATTGACATTTAGGCTAAGGAGGAGGTAGTGAAGGCTTTCCTTCACATCACTGGATCTTTGATCTATTGCATTCCATTTAATGCTATAATGTCATAACTGTTGTATTGCAACTGCTTTTTGTATTCTATGTAATGAGCACTATTTAATGCTGAATGTTATTGACTGAATGGGATATCTGGACCTCATACGATCTCAGAGTACAGATCAGAATTAAGAAAGCGCTTATAAGTACATTAAGGTCACATCTACACATCATAGCTCCCAATACACTGAGAACCGCACATCGCAGAGGGCAACAATGGTGTCAACACCTGCATGTGCACCACAAGCTCATGCTGCCTGTTATTTCCTCATGTTGTCCTTGGGGATGTGGATGCCTGCAATGAAATACGTTGCTGTATATTTTCTGCACGCTTAATGTTGCTGTATAACCTGTCATTACATAATTGTATCACAGTCTCCTCGCTGAAAGATATCAGTACCAGTTATGAAGCACCGGTGCCATTTTTCTTGCCAGCTATGCAAAAGCGTAAACACAAACAAAAATTTCTCTGTTCATTATGCACGTACTCATCTGAAATATTTCAAATCCAGAAACTGTTTTTTTTTTCAAAACATGGAGGAAGGACGTGCTTTTATAAGGAGTGCAGCAGCATCCTTTTCAGTCTGACACATGCTTGGCAATGCACCACAGGGTTTACAACAGAGAGAGTACACTTTTTCATCACCCTACCTTACTTTTGGTTAGGAGGGAAGGTCAGTAGAACGTGAGCCATCCCTGCATGAATCATTTTTATTTAATAAAGTCTTTGTACCTGTACTCCTGTGTCCTGGTTGTCTGCGATGGGCGGATCTATTGGGGGGAACCTGCACTGGGTAGCAGGGGCCAACATTGGTGTGCGTGGCTCCTGACAGTAGCATTAAATTAAACCTGTTTAATTTCCAATTTTTGATTGGATGCATCAGGTATTTATAAACTGATCTTGTACGGTCACTGAACCTTTGACTAAACACACTTGTGGTTCATTTTAAATGCACGTATATTGTACCTTTCAAGTAAACACTTTCCCATTCTTAAGATTCATTTACTTTCTCAATTAAAAAATGAAAGTCATTTCATGTTCATACATGAAATTGATGGTAAAGGATCATTGTTACTTTCTGGTATTTTGTGAAAAGACATGGGCGCCCCACTAAATTTAAGTTATGAAAGTAGCATAGTTTACTATAATAGTGCAGAGCCCTTCTCATATTTAGAGTCAGCCTCTGTATTGAACCATGTAAGGATGACCACACCAGCTTCTAAGTCTGCACATCAGTAGAAAGCTTCATTTTACTGTTCTAGGATTTTTTATGAGCAAAGAAACACGTGGTGATAGGACAGGCTACTAAGTTAGGTCAATAAGAAAACAGAATTGGCACCTTGCATCTGGTCAGATTGACCTGGAAAAGACCTACATCTGAGCAGTTGACCCAGAGAGAGACACAATTAACAATGTATTCACAACATAACTGCCCATTATCATCCACATGTGCATAGCCACAGCAAACAGCTCATTAATCCTGCTAGTGATTGCACATGTGCAGTACACTTCCTTTTATATAGGCCTAGCTTATACTGCAGTCTTTCATGTGTGAATTTCACAGTCTGGTTATTATTGCATTACATTATTGTCATTTAGCAGACACTCTTATCCAGAGCCACTTACAGCAATTACAGGTTTTTACAATGTTATCCATTTATACAGCTGGATATTTACTGAGGCAATTGTGGGTTAAGCACCTTGCCCAAGGGTACAGCAGCAACTGGCAACCTTTCAGTTACGAGTACTGCTCCTTAACCACTATGCTACACCACCACCCCATGGTTATAATAAAATATACTAAAATTCCCTGTCTAATAAGCGAAGTCAAGTCTAGTTTTATTTCATTCCAATGGCAGAGGACATTTATTCTGCATTGTGTGATGATTTCAATTACACAGATGATTGAAATCATTTCAAAGGCCTTTAACATTAAAAAGATTAAGCAAACTCTGGCCTCAAGTGCAGGCAGAACCCCATGGACCAGCTCTGAAAGCAGCTGTGAGCTGCAGAGAGTTAACGAAAGTCCACAAGCCATAGAGGTATAAAGTTGGGTAAGATGGCCAGGGCTCATTTCTCTATTGTGGGGCCCTCTAATGGCTCCTGCTTGTTTGCAAAGTCCCTCTGATGACAGTGGGGATCTGCCTGTTGAAGTTAACCCTCCCAAGGTGCGCTGTGGGACCTGCAGTGTGAAAAACAACTGCTGGCTAGACCTATGGTTTGAAACTTTTAAACATTTACACAGTAAACTTTAAACTTTTACTCCTTTACAGTAAGTCTTGTAGTCATTTGGGTGATGAGAAGGAGGGTGGTTCATAACTATAGAAAACTTCAGGTGCTATGGACTGTCTTTGCTGTCACCTTCCCGTCCATGGGTCCTAACCCTTCTGTTCATTACCCCTTTGTATGCTGCCACAGTTTCTCTGCTGAGATTGCACTGCCTCATAACTTACTGCACCCAAATTCCCCAGCCTGGGTTTCTGTTGTATATATGACAATGACATATAGACATATATGACAATCTCAATTGTAAAAATGCACTATAACAAATACAATTTGATTTATTGATTGCAGTATAGGACTGCAATCAATAAGAGCCCAGGACTGAGTAGGACTGGAAACAAGCAAGTATGGTGTAACAAGTGTGCCCAGTATTGCCTAGGAATTCTAGGGCTTGTGATGATGGAAACACAGGGGGGTTTGTGGCATTTTAATTCAAACTTCAATAACATTTATCTCAATCCCTTAACAATGACGACTTCAGTGCTCTTAGCCTTTGATATTTGGGATAAAATAAACAAGTGTAAGCATTGCTGATTCTACTAAGTCTATCAACAATTCAAGGCTAGCTTCCTTCCTAAGCACAACAATGTGCAACATGACTTAACGATGAACTATGAATAAATGCCTGTAATCATTATGGCCTTACCTGTTCAAAGCTCATACACAGTACAGGCAATGAGAGGTGTGTCCTGCCATAAATCTTACTATTCGCAGTATGAGCCTAAAGGTTGCATTATTTACACCCAGCGTGTGTGCAGTATATTGGTGTTCCCATCAGTGCGGAGCTCCTCATAAATCAGTATTATTACACATCCTGAGGGGCTCTGGCTAGGAGCCAGGTCGAATCCTGGTTGGGGGTACCTCTGGTGCATCTGTGTATTTGACTATGTAATAAATGGGCAAGGTATGTATTTGCTGGTGTAATAAATGGGTAACGTGGCATAATTCAATTCAATTCAATTCAATTCATTTTTATTTATATAGCGCTTTTTACAACACAAGTTGTCACAAAGCAGCTTTACAATGATCCCAGGCCTGAGACCCCCTGTGAGCAAGCCTAAGGCAACAGTGGCAAGGAAAAACTCCTAATAGGAAGAAACCTTGAGCAGAACCCGGCTCAGAGGGGGAGCCCATCTGCTTCTGGCTGGCACTGGGCAGGCAGAGTTAAAAGGCAAACTTAAAGTTGAACAGAGTACTTTAAGATATTTGAGATTAGAAGATAGTGAATAATAAGGGCAGAGTAATCATAAAAATGTCTTCTAGGTTGTCCAGTTCTTGAAATGCAGCTTGCTTGATGGGCAGGGCGGCGAAGTAGCAGGACTTGACGTCGGGATGAGAAGCTTGGACTACAGCTCCAGGCAGGAGCCCAGAGCAGGAATAGGAAGCAAACAGAAAACAGTGATTAGTGGGTGATAAGAATGGCAGGGGTGTAGAACAGGGAGGCATAAGAGCCCTGTAAGTAACCTTTGATGAAGGCAGGTAACAAATAAAAGAGGTAAAATAACTGAACAGCATAGTGTATATATACAGACATGGACAAATTTGTTTGGTACCCTTACAGCTCATTGAAACAATGCTTCATTCCTCCTGAAAAGTGATGAAATTAAAAGCAATTGTCTCATGTATACCTGCATGCCTTTGGTATGTCATAGAGTAAAGCAAAGAAAGTGTGAAAAGAGATAAATTATTGTTTATTCTACAAAGATATTCTAAAATGGCCTGGACAGATTATTTGGTACCCCTAGAAAAGGGGATAATAATTGGATTATAGTGATATTATAGTGATATTTCAAACTAATTTTTTTCTTTAATTAGTATCACACATGTCTTCAATCTTGTAATCAGTCATTCTGCCTATTTAAATGGACATAAGTAGTCACTCTGCTGTTTGGTATCATTGTGTGCACCATACTGAACATGGACCAGAGAAAGCAAAGGAGAGAGTTGTCTGAGGAGATCATAAAGAAATTTATAGACAAGCACGTTAAAGGTAAAGGCTATAAGACCATCTCCAAGCAGCTTGATGTTCCTGTGACTACAGCTGCAAATATTATTAAGAAGTTTAAGGTCCATAACCTCGCTGGATGCGGCCGTAAGAGGAAAATTGACCCCAGATTGAACTGAAGGACAGTGCGAATGGTAGACAAAGAGCCAAGGAAAACTTCCAAAGAGATACAAGCTGAACTCCAAGGTCAAGGTACATCAGCGTCTGATTGCACCATCCATCACTTTTTGAGCGACAGTGGGCTCAAAGAAAGAAGACCCAGGAGGACTCTACTGTTGAAAACATAAAAAAGCCAGACTGGAATTTGCTAAAATGCATATTGACAAGCCACAATGCTTCTGGGAGAATGTCCTTTGGACAGATGAGACAAAACTGGAGCTTTTTGGCAAGTCACATCATATCTATGTTCACAGATGAAAAAATGAAGCTTTCAAAGAAAAGAACACCATACCTACTGTGAAACATGGAGGAGGCTTGGTTATGTTTTGGGGCTGCTTTGCTGCGTCTGGCACGGGGTGCCTTGAATCTGTGCAGGGCACAATGAAATCTCAAGATTATGAAGGCATTCTGGAGCGAAACGTACTGCCCAGTGTCAGAAAGCTCTGGCTCAGTCACAAGTCATGGGTCCTCCAACAGGATAATTACCCAAAATGCACAGCTAAAAGCACCCAAGAACAAAACATTGTACTATTCTGAAGTGGCCTTCTATGATCCCTGATCTGAATCCTATCGAACATCTATGGAAAGAGCTGAAACATGCAGTCCGGAGAAGGCACCCTTCAAACCTGAGATAGCTGGAGCAGTTTGCTCAGGGAGAGTGGGCCAAACTACCTGTTGACAGGTGCAGAAGTCTCATTGAGAGCTACAGAAATCACTTGTTTGCAGTGATTGCCTCTAAAGGTTGTGCAACAAGATATTAAGGGTCCCATCATTTTTATCCATGCCATTTTCATTTGTTTTATTATTTAAAATATTCTGTTGAATCAAAAATCAAAAGCAGTCTGATTTTTATTAAATATGGAATAAACAATGATTGATGCCAATTACTTTGGTCAGTTTCAAGTTATTTCAGAGAAAATTGTGGGTTGTTCTTTTTTCGTGGAAGTGTACCAACAATTTTGTCCATGTGCCAGGACTGCGGCTTCTTAGCCTGGTTTGTTTTTGTTGTCCATGTGCTCGTTTACCGTTTTTCCCTCTGTTCCAGCCCTGCCCTGCCCTCCGCCCTGTCTCCGCCCACCTGATTACCTGACTGTCTCCACCTGCCTGCCTGCACACCTGCATCCCATCTGCTCATCAGCCTTGCCCTATATATTCCCCGTTTGCTTCATTTATCTTCGCTAGTTTGTCAAAGTTCGTCTGTTCTGCCTGCCTGTTTTTGCCGACTTTTGCCTGTTCCTCTTGACCACGTTTTTTTGGATCTGATTTTGTTATTGTTGCTGTGCCTTTCTGGATTGTTGTCCTCAGTAGCAATGAGGCAGCAAGAGGAGAGAGAATGCGCAAACAAGAGGGAGCAAGCCAAGCTTGTATAAACATCTTCTAGAGAAGGTGTACAGTAGGAATGCTGAAGCTTTATTTGGGCATGTAAAGGCAGGGAAAAGCCATAGGTGACTCCATCGGAAGCCCCAACTGGAATGTATCACTGGGCCTGCGATCTCTCACACACTCTCAGCCTTTGTGTATCTCCAGATTTCATCAGCCCAAGGCTCTCGCAGTTTAAAAGTGGATGGTAACATATATGCTACAATGTAGCGCACAATGTTCTACAAGCTGTAACAAGAAGCAATGGCTAAGGTAAATACACAAACAAAACTTGTGAATGACCTATTTGGGCCTGCAGTGTATCATGGCTGTGCTGAACAGAGCTATGAACAGGCTCGCATCCTCACGAATCACTGCTACTGTTGAAATACAAATAAATACAATTTTCATGTAATTGAACTGAATAGCAAAATATCAACAGAATGTGAACATATCGTTCTTAAACGTAACTGTGACACCTGATAAATCAGACTCTGTTCTCTCTGAATATGAGAGTTTGGTGAATTGAAGGCTAGCTGAGTGGTAGCACAGAAGTTCCCTTCTGCCAGCCTTGTTTTATGGGCAGCGTGTTTGGCATGAGAAGTCACGGCATCACTACAGCATCACTTATTCATTCAGTGGTTATTTTTGGAATGTCAAATCTTCCACAACATAGCCTGCAAACTATTCATTGAGCTTTGTTTTAAAGGGGAATTAGAGGGAAGCGTTTCAATCCTGGAGGCTTTCAGTCCAGAGTCCAGACCAAGCCACTGTATAGTGCTGAAGCATACATGGTGACAACAAGAGGAAGAAAAAACAAGCAAGGACTTTATATGCTGGGCGCATCTGATATATCAATGTATTAATGGGAAATTACACAAGTACAAAGTTTACATTTGTAACCACAAAAAATTATGTAGTTTATGGATAAAGGGAGAGTGCAAACAGCTAACACAAAATGGGCAGAAAGGAGCCATTTTGTTGATTCTGGTAGGAGTCCTTACAAAAGACTTTGGAAGAGGCTGGGAGTGAGTGGTCAGATAATACCTGAGCAGAGTGTTTTGCACTAGGTAACACTACGTGTTGCCCAGGTAGAGGTGGTTGTGATTGAAATGGTGTGTGCGGATCAGCATGGTACCAAGTGGGGACAGGTGTCCTGAAAGAGAACAGGAGAGAAGACAAGGCACAGGAAGAAAAGAGCATAGCTGGATCAGAGACATGGGGACAGAAACAGAGATCGACAGACAGAAACAGAGATGGAGTGCTAGACTGAGCAGTGGGGTGAGAGAGGCAGACAGCAGGTGGAGATTTAGAGTGAAAGCTGTCAGATTTATGGGACCCTTCTGAAGCCACCCTGTCAGAGTGCATGTAGCGAAGGGCAAGAGCAGTCACCCCACCTGGCCTCGAACCTGGGTCTTCTTTGGCGTCGTGGTCAAAGTTGCATGTTTGGTACCCCGTAGACCCGGGTTCGAGGCCGGGTGGGGCGACTGCTCTTGCCCTTCGCTACACTGCAGCTGCCTAGCTGTTCAATGAAGAAGGCTTCCTTAAGCTAGGCTACTAGGAGGATTTCAGCAGACTGGGCCTCTGGAATTGCAGTGTGTGTGTGTGTGTGTGTGTGTGTGTGAGAGAGAGAACACAACTGTGCACTTATCTATCAGAAGACTGAGAGCAGTGCAGCATAGCATGCAATGAAGACTGATAAAATCAACCACTGAACCAAGCTGAAGTCAGAGAATCTAGACAGTAATTGGAATCCTTCTGAGAACACCTCAAAATGCCTCATATAAAACCATAAAAAGCCCACACTGGAGGTGTTGCGGGCACCATTCTGCAAAGCTAGTGATTTGAATGGGGCGAAGAAAACCTACTCCTTCTGCAAGTGTGTGTTTGACAGTATATGTCTGTATTAGTGTGTGTGTGTGTGTGTGTGTGTAAAATAAAGGATTTCAGTATTCTGACTTGCGTGACCGTTTTCGGTAAAAACACTGAAGACACGCTGACTCTCCCAGCTCTGTTTACACAGACCTGAAGAGATAGCACCAATCACAAGTAGGAGACATCTGGAACCAATCAGAATGAGCTAGAGAATCATGTGCCTGACTGGACACCTTTTCATTGACAGCTAAAGATGGCATATATCCATTAAAATGGATCAGATCACGGTTCAGGCAGCATATTTCTTCAAGATATGAACTCCATAACTCTCTGTAAAAATGGACGAAACCCTTTCAGAATGGTTGTCAAATGATTTTAGCCAGGCAGTGGGACAACACGTGTTGTGGATGTGTCTTTGATGGTACTGTCCCCTGGCAATTGTTGCCCGATACAGATTTCTTCCACTGTGCACATAGCTTAACCAAGACACGGGATGGCTCTGCTGTGATTTATGAGATGAGATGAGTGTAATGTGAATACAGTGAAAAAAATGCATTTTAAGTACTGTTCAAACAAATGGTTGTTGCACATTAAATATTGGGGTCAAGCACACAAAAAACACAATCTGGTCTTCAAATTTATTGAAGTACAGTACCAAGTAAGCCTTACCTTCTGGGCACTACCATTACATTAGTTCACAGTTGTTCTGTCTAACAGTGGTGTGCTGTGGTGTTCGGACAGGCACACAGAGCCTGTAGTGCTCGTTTCAGTTAAAGAGAAGACAAAATGAAGACAAAGGTAAAGAAAGAGCCAAACTACATTGTCTAAAAGATCAAATCAAACTGACAAACAACTAGACAAACATTAGATCTTCACATATAGATTGTGCCGATTTCCTTGTAAACTCAAGGATCTCAATAATATTATTTCTTTCTTGATGCCAGACTGTTATGCCTAACTGAGAGTGTTTCGAGCTCAAGACTGCTCTGGTCTGGTATGAGAGTGGCTTACACCCTGGACAACATCACAGTCCTATGTAGCAAAATTACTATCCATTACTGGGGTGCCAGGGAACCACTTTCTCAAATCGTACCAATTCAATACATTTTTATTACTGGAAAAGGAGTACTTGGTACAAACTCAGGTAAAAAGTAATTAAACACAGTGTTACAGTATTTGGTTACTTTACAAAGTGGCTGAACTCTGCTGATATGAACTTGCCCTGTGGCCGAGTTTTTAACTCCCATTCCCCTGCAGAAGAAGAAGCCATTGCAAATCTGTTGTATTCATCCAGAACACATCAGAGACTTAAGTCTCAATCAAAGAGACAGCAGTTCATGGCATGCATTGAGATGTGGAGTGTGCACCCCCTGGGTGGAAGTAAGGCGCAGGAGGCTCCCCCTGCTGGTGCAGATGCTACAAACCACCCATTACATTACATTTGCTTTAGCAGCTATCCATTTCCAGAGCGATGGACATAGCTTACATTGTTTATGCTATCATTTATACCTGTACATATTTTACTGAGGCAATCCAGGGGAAGTAGTGGTAAGTACTTTGTCCAATGGTACAACAGCAGTGGCCCACCTGGGAATCGCAGTAGCAAACTTCAGGATCTGAACCCTGCTCCTTACCATTATGCTAAATTGCTTCAATACTTTGATTTTTGACAGTGCCTCCATCACTGAAAATGAGCAGTTCACACACACAATTTAAATGGCACCCAAAGTACTTTCCTGAAAAAACACAAATACTTAACCAAACAATTATTATTAAAAATGTATCTACATGGAGCCTAGTATTAAATGTAATCTGTAAATAGGGCAAGAAATTCAGGCATAACATGCAGAAAACACAACTCCATGGACGTAGAGACATCTCTGCAGCTTCCAATCAAACTCTTTGCCTGCCTTGCATATTTCAGTGACACTTCATTAATACTTTGTTTCTGTTATTTAAAGGATTATTTATTTTTCACAGCTTAATCATCATAATGTTTTTGTGCTTTTTGGGGTTGCCCAGAGCTGTGAATTAATCAATCACTGACTGGCATCAGGCAATCAAAGCCCTGCAAAAAAAAAACAAAAAAACAAAGCAATCAAAACAATCTGATTGGTCAAAATCAGAGTTGCCAAATATATCAGTGGAATAGCACCTATTGACCAATGAGGGGCCACTTCACTGTAGGCTTTGACAGATTGTGCTCCTAAAAGTAGCATTTTATGCCAGTAGCAGTGCTTGTATCTTTTTTAAATTATGCCAGAAATTATGCTACTGTGCTTGCTAATTGTGTCTTTAAACTTTATACAAATGCCACACTAACTATGCAACATTACCGTCAAACATTGGAAACAAGTAAACGGTTAACATCTGTAGTCAAACAACACATTCATTTAGTTAAAACCAATGAATTGAAACTTGAAAGACAACAGTTAAGTTCTAATGTTGATTCAGAAGCAGAACTTATATAAAGTAGGAAAATCATGTCCTGCAATACTTGATGTTATTGCAATGATATATGAATATGGGAAGTCAATAAAACAACAGAACATAACTATGAAAACTCTAGCCAGTATCCTGCTAGCACTGTTTCTTCACTCGGCTTGTCTTAATGGGAAACGAGTAAATTTGAGCAACAACTCTGTCCTCATTGCTTCTTATACTGCAGCATAACACTAGCTTGGAGGTAGTCTACAAGCGCATGGTCTTGCTGATCGCTAAAGTAAGCTGCGAGCAGAGGGAATGCTCGCTCTGCTGTGGTGGACGATGGTTGCACCAATGGCACCTGTTTCATTGCTGCAGACCATCACATTGAATTTACCATTCCACATTGAATTTACGGAAGAACCACTGAATTGCTGGATTAATGCTTGTCTTGGCTCTCTGTTCCAGTGTGACAGCCTGTTGCATCGGATTCTCAGCTGCGATTGCAGCAGAAACTGTGCAGACATTGGGAAAGTGAGGAGCTCGACAGGCTTCCGCAACAGACTGCAATTGCTCAAACGGCCCATCACCCAGGTAATACGCGGCTTTCACAAAGTGCTTGCCAACATCTAAAATTGCAGCTAGTTCCAGCTGAAGGCTAATCCGACGCTGTTCGTCAGACAATATTTCTTGAATCTGTGCTACAAGCTGTGGGGCAAGTTTCTCGGCTGCTGCCTGTTGAATGAATCCCCTCACTTTGCCAAACTGCAGTAGCAATTGCTGGAACACCTCCCATCTGGACCACCAGCGAGTCTCGCTGTACGACTTTGGTCTGTGACCTGTCTGCTCCTGCCATAACAACTTTGCACTGTGACTGTGACTGAACATGCAAATCCACAAATTGCCAAATTCAAGCAGTGTCGGAATCTGAAAGCGATTGCTGACATTGCCTAGTGTATACGAAAAGCAGACAACGGTGAACATCTTCGGAAATATGAACTTGATCCGATCCAGAGCTGCTTTATTAACACTTGCACCATCTTTCATGGCAGCAAGTAAAGAGTTACCTCTTATACCATAGCCAACTGACAAGCATTCGTTGAGAACCTGAGCCAAGCCTTCTGCATTAACAGACTTTTCACAAATGTCAATTTTAATCAGCTGTTGCTGAATACTCCACTGGTCGTCAATAAAACGCAAAGTAATGATGATTGCTTCACCTTGCATTGTACTTCCATCGAAAATGACAGAGAAGTCTCTAGTGTTCTGAGCATGTGTTCTGGTAGACGAGTCCCTGTTGTTAGACAGCAAAGCTATTTCTTTCTTCAGTTGATCCATCTCTTGCTTCAAGATGAGTGGAATCTACTGTCTCAAGTGGGTGCTATTGGTGAGGCAGTATCCATGTTTCTCAAGGAGGTTTCGAAGTTTGTCCACCTTATATATAGGAATGCCAGCCTTTAAAAAGTCCTCAACCACTTCAAAATGAATCGCACGCTCATTCATCGGCAATGTACTATCCAGCATATGTTTGTTCTCTGCTGCTTTAAATGCTTCAATAATAGTTGTTTCTTTCATTTTTGATTTGAGGAGTGTTTGCTTGCCTTTGGCATGTTTCTTCGAAATAACATGGTTTTTCGAAACGCTTTTCTTTGTGGAGACGTGTTCTTTACATGCATTGCAAAACAGCTTTTCCCCTTGTATGACAAGGTTTTGGTTTGGGAACTCTGCCATACGATCATGTAAACTTACTTTCTTTACATCAGATTTTCCCCTCTTTCCGTATTTCCCACCAGTTGATCTCACATATCGTTCTTGGGTTATTTCAGCTCTCGCTGGGCCACTAGCTATTTCTATAACCTCCTCATGCAGTTCTATATCACTTAATTCATCTCTACCATCACTGCAAGATGCAATCTTGGTTATAAAACCAGGCTAGCAAAGCGCATGGAATCCTAGATCACTTCCTGTCATACTCATGTCCCCACGGCCCACTCCCATGATTTTGTCCTCAAATCTGATAGAGATCAACCCTATCCAAATATCCAACATATCTACATACATACTAATCAGCAGACAAAAATTGATTTTGCTGCTTTCCAAACAATCTTAAGAAAAAGGTGCTTGTATATAAACATTGATCTCATGTTCAAAACTGATTGCAAAAACAACTTATTTTGCACTCCAAAACAAGCAAAAATGCTAATTATATTGGCAGTGCTTTTTTTGGAAAAATCATGAAAATTGTGCTTGTTATAACGAATTATGCCAAAAGATTGCTAGCACAATCTGTCAAAGCCTACTTCATTGTGGTGCATTGTGGAACTTCTGTGGAAGTGTAATGGGGGACTGCATTTGTGTTGCTTTGGCAATCTGCGTGACTGCACATGTTCAATTAGTGATTCCAAGAAGGATTGTTTAAAGGGAAAAAGGCTTTCAAAAAATGGAAGCAGACGGATTACATGGAACTGCTCATTGCTGCAGCCATGAGTCAGTGTTTACAGGCCTAGGCAGAGCATACTCAGGCACTCTGAGGGCGGGACCCGCAGCCCCTGTAGGGGCGTGGCTTTTGGGCGCTCAGGGGTTTTGACATGCAGGGCCAGAGTGGTGGCAGACTGGGTTTTGAGGTCCTGGTGCAAGCAGTGGTGAAGGGGGAGGTGGGGACAGGGTTTGGGGGGTGGGTTTCCAGGTGTTCAAAGGATTGGAAGAACAGGGAGCAAACAAACTTGGCTAGATCCATCCATTCACAATTGTTTTATTCTAACAAATTGTATCTCAGGGTACTATGAGTCTGACTCATTATGTTTCCCAGTGACAAGTGGGGGGGTAGGGGGTAGAGGGCACTCCCCTGCCATGTCGTCTCAGGCTAACATAATCAAGACCCACCTGAGGCTGGAAGGTGGAAATCACGTCTGCAGCAGGGTCTACCCTGTAGATGTATTGGACAGTACATGTTCTGCAAGCCTACTGTTCTCAGATCAGTCGCACCATGCATCCAGGGCCAGGGAGTATGCGGATTCTGTAGCATTCTTGTTTTTGGGAATTGTGTGAGACAGACACACCTGGACAGCCCTCCTTCCAATGGCCCCACACGCCTCAGTCTCGGTGGCTGTTGGCATGGGAGCCGGGGAGACGGTTTGGCCTGTCTGGGGGAGCACCCTTGGACTTCCTGCCCACTCCAGTCAGGACCTTGTAGCACCCTCTGGCGATTTTGTACATCCACACAGTGTTGAGGATGTCCAGGCAGATGCAGGAAGTGATCCAGGCCACCTGCGCTCCCTGCCCCAGCTGCTCGAATGCAGGGGTCCCAAACGTGGCCACCATCCGAGCGTAGTAGGGCGGCATGGCAGCGATGCGGACCAGGAAGAAGACCACCGCCATGGCAATGCCGTTAGCCACCACCAGGCGATTTGAGCGTGGGTATGAGAGAGCTTCAAAGAACCATCTAGAAGAAATAAAAAAGGAAATAAAATAGTGGAATGTCTCTACAGAGGGAAACACACTGAGTTCAACAAAGGGATTCCAGTGGGAAAGAGAAAGTGCGGGGAGGCTGAGAGAGAGAGAGAGAGAGACAGAGACAGAGAGAAAAGAGAGAGAACCAGTGTTGGGGGCAGTGAGCCGCGAGTAGTTTGGTGCAGTAGCCTTATGTAAATAGAGCATCGAAAACCCTGATATCAAAGAAGGGATTCCAGGAACAAGAGGGGGGCAGGTTGAAGACAGCTGATCTAATAGCCAGGACGTTGCATCAGTCCTCTGGGACCTGTCATTAAATCCCAGTTGTCCTCTAAATGTCACTGACAGTTTTGTGATCAGAGACAGAGGGGATAGGGCAGAGGTCATGCACAGAGAGGTCATGCACACGTACCTCTGGTTGACGAATGGTGTGGACAGCTCTGAGATGAGGCGGAAGTTGGCAAAATATGGAAGCACACCCCGTGTCTACAGACGACACACACGTGCGCACGCACACACACACGCAAGCACGCATGCAAGCACACAAACAGGGGATAAAAATTGTCCATAAACCATACAGGCAAAGCTGTGCTAAACAGCTCAGAAACATACATATATGCATGGATTACTAATTCTAACACAGGTTAATAATATAACAGTAACTGTGCAGTGTGTTTGGAATCATAACATTTTTGTTTGAGTTACTGCATCCTCCCTACCAAGACATATCCATATGCATAGAGCGCCGCCAAGTGGTGACACACAAAAAAGCTGTCTCCCATCGTGCCCCAGTTGCGAGCCAGGAGCACAAGGTCTGTGGTGGAACAAGAGACAGGCATTATCAGGAGCTTATCGCCCTCTGCTGTCAAATCTGTGCAGTGGCATGTTACTGGAGAGAGAGAAAAGATTGGTTTGTTTGATCCACAATCAGAGTACTGAACTGCTTCAGTCACAATGCCATGTAACTTGACCTCCAGGAGACTGCATTCCTGCATTCAATCAATCAGACCAGTCATATGAAAAGCACACAATAATTGCTCCTTTAAAACATTTCAGATCTCTGGCTTTGTGAACATTTTGGAATTTTCTTTTTTGTTATATAATGCATTGTTATGCCCCGGTGTTTGACAATGATAAACCACTTTTTGCAGAAAATGCAGGTGTGACAACTGATCTGTAGGCTGGATTGCAATTCTCTGCTCTCCAGCACTAGCAATACAACTGCAAAAAATTGCACATTAATTATACATGAAAGATTACATATTAAGAAAGCATTAATATTACATTTGCATATCTTACAATGTTACACACTTGCTAAGTATTTACTTAATTTGGTAGCATGGCCTCAGACTTCTGCATGTAGATACACTGATTTTGCAATACAGCATAGTCCATACATATGGACCTCCAGCTGGTCTGATACAGAAGTACTGTGATGCATCCAGGTAACATCTGAATGAACTGTATCCAGTCCTTGCCACGCACAGAGCTTCTGTGGCAGTGTGGTGTGGTAAGGGACCTGGCCTGCAACCCAAAGTTCTGGGCACAGGGGTTTTGGGGTGAATGAATTAATGGATGAATGCTTGATGGGTTTGGTTAGGGCGCACTGTATCAAAGGGGAGTGTGTTTGTAACCTGTTCACCTCAACTTTACCCCAGTCAAACCTTGCCTGTATAAACCAGTACCAGAGCATGTGCGGGATTGCCTAGCATCTGTTTTGCCAATAATTTATGCAGGAGGGGATGATGAGCCAGGCTGCTGTCCCAACATACATGAGGCGCAGTATAGACTGCTGTTTATGGCAGAGAGACAGGAGACACTCACCATAAAGGAGGTAGCCGCAGGTTATAGCCACATTAAGCTTCACTAGCTCAGGATCCCCCCTGCATCACAAGGGTTAAGAAACTGATTAAACCAGCAGCAACACACACAGATCAACAGTCCCAAAACAGTAAAAAAAGAGAGCCTGTCCCACACACATATGATCACCAGTACTGTTTTATTGTTTTATTATGGTTCTTTGCTTCTGATTGACTGGCATCAGTTGCATGGAGAAAGACTCACTGGCACTTAAACAGTACTAACTGTCTCAACGTAGGTACACTGGCAACTTGATACAAAGTATGACCACTGTGCTTTTAAAGTCTGTGAATGGCTTGCCAGTTTTGGTCAGTTTCTCAAATGTCAAAATGGCTCCTGATCCCTGGGTGAAATCTAGTGGGTAGAGCTCCCAGACCCAGTGTGTGTGATGACTGTGGGAACTGTAGTCTTACTGGCTTATGAGATCAATAAATTAAAAAAAAACTGTTGAAACGTTGAAATGCATATAGGATACTATTTCTAAACAACTATTACACAACAACTGGTTCTCCTATCCATTTTTAAACATAAATTTCATGAAATACTAATTTTCAGCATTTCAGAAACAGTCTTCATTCCCCTGTATAAATACAAACAACACACTACCACAGGACATAGAGAGAGGAATGACCTTTGTGGGTCTGTGTTCATCTGTGTGTGTACATGTGTGTGTAAGTGTGCACGTATGTGTGAGTGAATGTGTTTCTGTGTGATCTGCGTGTGTGTGTGTGTGTGTGTGTGTGTGTGTGTGTGTGTGTGTGTGTGTGTGTGTGTAAGTGATACTGAAACTGATACTGTGGGCACCCCCACCCCCTCCAGGTGTCCTGTTCCAGCTCTGCGTTCTAAAGAGCAGCTCAGGATCCTGTGGAAACCCCACACTGGTCCAACCTTCAGTGTCATATAAGAAATCACCAGTCCTCACGACAGCACATCATCCTCTTATTCCTATCACCATTGCCCTTTATGACATCATGCCCTTTATTAGATCACAGTGCCCTCCTTCCCTCTCTTTCTCTCTCTGAACCTCTGCCCTTTATAAACAGTTTCTTACCTCTCTTCCAGCACACTGAGCCTTATGGCATCACAGTGTCTTTGGTGTAGTGATAAAGAGCACAGCTTGCAACCCAAAAGTGGCCACTTTTATACCCCTTGGCAAGACACTTTGATGTTTAGTCAAGTCAAGTCTATTTATAAAGCACATTTAAAAACAACAGCAGTTGACCAAAGTGCTGTACAATCAGAATAGCAAAAGCCATAAAACAACACAATAAGACAGAGAGACCAGATAAAAATCAAAAAAGGCCATAAATAAAAGCAATGAGACCAGAAAAATAAAACGAAAGAAAAAGCAAAAGCAACTCTCCCAAGCCAAGGAATAAAAATGTGTTTTCAGACAGGACTTGAAAACAGGCAGTGTAGGGGCCAGCCTTACATGCAGAGACAACTCCTTCCAGAGTTTAGGGGCTATAACTGCAAAGGCACGATCTCCCCTATGCTTTAACCTTGATTTTGAGACAACTAAAAGGAATTGGTCAGCAGACCTGAGTGACCTTGATGGGACGTGTGGTTGTAATAGGTCAGAAAGATAGGTTGGAGCAAGCCCATTTAACGATTTATAGACAAACAATAAAATCTTAAAATTAATCCTAAAACGTACAGGCAGCCAATGAAGGGAGGTGAGGCTCTCGCTTGCGTGTTCCTGTTAGAAGACGAGCTGTAGCATTTTGGACCAACTGTAAGTGCAAGAGGGAGGCCTGGCTAACACCAACATACAGAGCATTACAGTAATCAAGCCGGGACAAGATAAAAGCATGTATAACCCTTTCGAAATCATTAAATGATAAAAAGGGCTTGATCTTAGATAAGAGCCTCAGTTGGAAAAAGCTGGATTTAATCACTGAGTTTATCTGTTTGTCCAATTTAAAATCAATGTCCATTATCACACACAGATTTTTTACAGTGGGTTTTACATATGGTTCCAGGGAACATAGGTCCATATGAGGGGCATCACAGGCACCACTGGATCCAAATATCAGGACTTCAGTTTTATTCTCATTAAAGTTAAAAAAATTTAAGGCCATCCAAACTTTGATGTCCTCAAGACAGTCCAACAGTGGTTTTAACAAGTAGGTGTCTTTCTGTTTCAAAGGCAGGTAAATCTGGGACACCCAAATTTACCTGCCTTTGAATGGACCCTAAGGGGAGCATATAAAGGGAAAAAAGGATTGGCCTGAGAATAGAACCCTGGGGGACTCCACAAGGGAGGGACGCTGAGGAGGATACAAGGCCACCAAGGCAGACAGAAAAACTTTTGTCAGACAGGTAAGATCTAAACCACTCCAGGACAGCACCTTTAATGCCGACACAATGCTCAAGGCGAGACATAAGGATACCATGGTCTACTGTGTCGAATGCAGCTGTAAGATCTAAAAGAACAAGAATGGCAGAATCCCCAGAGTCAGTTGCTAATAACAGATTGTTAAAAACTTTTAACAGTGCAGATTCGGTGCTGTAAAGGGCTTTAAAACCAGAATGGAACAGCTCAAAAATGCCATGTGTATATAAAAAAGATTGCAATTGTATAAGTACATCTTTCTCTCTAAAATTTGAGAGCACTGAGGTGTCCAGATTAGGTTTTTTAATCAGTGGTTGCGCTACTGCATGCTTAAAGTTTGCTGGTACAGTACCTGAGGCAAGACTACTGTTCATAATTGCTTGGATGGTTGGTCCAGTAGTCTCAAAAACCTCTTTAAAAAGGCGAGGGGGAACAACATCTGTGGGACCAGCTGATAATTTCATATGACCGATAGTTTCCTTTAGGAGAGAAAGACACAGGCTCAAACCGGTTAAAAACGGCAGGGCAAGTGACAGTGATGGATGGGTCATAAGAAGGGGGTGAGATGAGAGCTCTAATGCTCGTAATCTTGTCAACAAAAAAGTGAAGGAATTTTTCACAGGTATGTGAGGAAACATCAAGACCAGCAGATTGGGGAGTATTAAGAACAGCGTTAATGGTGCTAAAGAGAAAACAAGGTTTATGACGAGGTTTATGACGGTTTTTTAAAAACAATATCTTTTCAGCTTTAACAGTTTTTTTGATATCTGTACCAGTTGTCCTTTAACATGTCAAAGACACCTGCAACTTGTCTTTTTTCCACTTGCGTTCAGCTCTCCTGCATTCTTGTCTGACTGCACGAGTAGTGCCATTCAACCACGGTTCAATTTTAGGTTTAGAACGCATGATTTTAAATGGAGCGACAGTATCCAGGATGTTTTTGCAGGTGGAATAAAATTGAGACGTTAGCTCCTCAGTATTAACACAAAGGGGGGACCCTGAGTGAGTCTCAACAACATTTTTAAAAGCAGCAGAGAAATGTACAGCAGTGGAGGGGTTGAGCATACGACAACAACGCAATGGAGCACACGATTTGGCTATCGCAGGGGGGAGGGATCTCGAATAAAACGGGCATGTGATCAGAGAAAACTGCATTGCATACTTCAATGTTAAAAACAGGTAGACCACATGATAAAACAAGATCTAGTGTATGCCCATGCTTATGTGTAGGACCTGTCACAAAGAAAGAGTCGATAAGATTTAGAAAGTCTTCAACCAACGGCTTAGTAGGACAACAGACATGAATATTAAAATCTCCGAAGATCAGAACCCTATCATATTTTGGCATAATTCCAGCCAAGAAATCAGAAAAGTCATTTATAAAGTTATTGTTATATTTAGGTGGTCGGTATATCACAGTGCACAGTACCAGGTGAGATCGATCCAACTCGAACATATTCAGTTCAAAGCTGGAGTAGAAGACTGATGACAGTTGCCTACAATTAAAATTTTCTTAAAAGCAGCAGCTACTCCTCCTCCTCATCCAGTTGTCCTCGGGGAGTTAAAATATGTGCAATCCAGCGGTAAAAGTTCTGAAAATAGGCTTGACTCACCGGCACTCAGCCAGGTTTCAGTAACACACAACAGATCCAATCTATGGGAAGCAAAAAAGTCATTCAGAATAAATGTCTTATTTGCTAGAGATCTAGCATTTACCAGGGCTATCCTAGTTGAAACCGGGTGGTTTGCCGCCCGGGGTGCCTGACCCAGCAGCCTAAGGCTTCGGGGGTTAACCCCTCTACCATGGAGACAAGGTGAACGAAGGCAAGGGATCTGGACCTCCTCATCCGTGCTGACAACGGGTACCAGCCCGTTTATGACATCACACTGCTCTCCTTCTCTCCCACCACACTGCTTTCCCTGTTTCTCCCAGCACCCTTTCCTTTTTGCTCTCTCAGTACCCGTCCTCCTTTTCTCCATGCACCCTAGCCTTATGGTACCTTAACTCTCCCAGTACCCCTGACCTATACAACAGCACACCAGTTAAGTCTCTTCCAGTACCTCTGCTGTCCACAATATCACAGTTCCTTAACTCTCCTAATACTCTTGCCCTTTATGTCATAACAGTGTCTTGTCTCCCTTCTGTTATCTTTCACTTTCACCCAGTACCCCAGAGCATCTTACCCCTCCATTCTTATCTTAACTCTAAGGAAAAGACTATATCAAATGCATTCAACAGGACACACCCCCAATGTTCACAGATGGACTCCAAATCTATTTTACCACAGATATGGGCTAATCTACTGTCTCAGTTCAAGGACCTAGGTTGAGTTCTGCTTTGAAAAATTGTTTGTCACATAGGGTTCATTTGATCAGTGGGTAGTGCAGTAAACTTGCACCAACTGACAGTTCACAAATGAATTTTAAAAGTTCAGTGACCTCATCTTCAGCCACTGGAGAGCAGACACAGTTTGCTATACACACAGTAAGAAAGTCCAACCAGCGCAAATATTTATTTTAATGGTTGAGGTAAATTCAGTGCCAAGACTTCCCTCAGTGACGTCTGCATAATAGCACATATTCTGGTACTATCCATGTTTGGGAAGCAACAGAAACTGATCTGTACTTATGGTATAATTCAGCTTGATTTAAAATGGGGCTCCCAAGTAGTCAATTAGAGTGCTTGTTCCAAGTGCAGGCTGACCTCTATAACCCAGGTTCAATGCCAGCCAGATCATCAGCTGACAGTGACTTAAAGCATACAGCATCACAACAAACTGGCTTCATTCCACTAGGAGTAGGGGTGAATACGTCGACAGGGTTCCCCCGTCTCTCCGCTGTAGTGCCCTCGAGTGGCTCATGTGGCTCATGCCCTTGGAGATGTCTGTGGGGAACCCCCCCATCTCTCAGTCAGAGTGTGCTCTGGGAACTTCAGTGTGAAATACAGCCTGGCTGAGTCCAAGTCTATCAGAGGATTGCATTCACTTCAGCACTCCTTGTGTGAGCACAGAGACAATGTGGGATCCAAAAAGCATTAGACTCTAATGCTTTAAGCCACTCTGGGTGAAGGCTAATGATTAGAGGCTAATGATTAGAGCCTTCACCCAGAGTGGCTGAAAGCCAAATTTCTTTCTCTCCACTTCTTTCTTTCTCCTAGATCTTTGTCCATATATATGGTGATAACTTTGCCCAATTTCGCTGTTTGGCACCGTCTGCAGATGGGTGTAGAACAGGCTTCATGCTACACCTACTATGGCCAACAGGGCAAAAAATCGCTGAACGCACCATAGAAACTCAACATTTACTCACTTAGCTCTGGCTTATCAGAGAAGCCTGTTCATGACCACACCTAATGCAGAGGAAGCTACCATTGCTGTGGCTGTGCATAATTCACTCACGAACAACATTGTTAGTCACACTACTCTTTCATGCAGCAGTGGATGGGCAGTCACACATTAGGCTCATATCACCACAATAATCTCTGCCCCTGTGCAGGAGCACTAAATTGAGATGAATGCAGTCCTCCAATACACTTAAACGCAGCCATTGGCTAATTTTCACACACAGTGCCAAGGTGCATCACAGTGAAGCGGGCACTCATTGGAGGACAGGCACCTCTCGCCTTATGTCATCCAAGCAACCCACAGACAGGGGTCCCTGAGATCAGTGAGACGAGGAAACCCTGGCTCATCCTGTGTGGAACTAAGCCACCTGTTCTGCTGCGGTGAGATTTTGGTCATTGTCAGGAAATGACACAACTGGTCTCATTTGAACTCCATCTGAATGCCTTTGGACTCAAAGCAAACACCTAGACTGAGCCGCTTGGGACCCCCTCTAAATGAGATTCTATGGTTGATTTTATTTGCATTGCCTAATACAACTCATATTGACTGTGTGTCTACAACATTGTCCAACCACCTGAACAGCTCAAAATCATTTGCCGCTTGACTTGAATTGATGTGTCCTATACAAAGTGTAGGGAACACTGCTACAGAGTTGTTACACTGTCTGTACAAAGTTCAGATAGGCAGAGAAAAACTTTGGACTTTTATCTGATTGATCTCTGATCATTTCGTGCTGAACAAGCATGTATTCGCACACCCATGTTGCCAAGGACCCGAACAGCCTTAATTCTGTTCAGTTAACTGGAAGACATTGCTTTCTTCACACTAACTGAATGCTCAAACAATAAAAAAGAATTGTCAATCAAGTTTACATTAGTGACCATTTAAATAAACATCTATACCAACTGACAAGCAGCAACTGTGTTGGACAACTGCATTGAATGAATAAGTAAAATCTATGTAAAAAATGTGAGTGTGATGTTGCAAACCCTTAAGCTGTCACAGGAATGGCTTGGGATAGCTAATGCTAGCAAAGCCTCCATGGGCTTATTGTGTGTTTTGGTCTTAATGATGTTGTAACACAATGAGATTCCACAGAGCTTTCCCACTTACGCCACATGATGTTGCAATCAATAATTCCTGCACTAGCGTTCAATACTACCTTCTTATTCATTTATAATGCAGAAAAGGCAGCAAGAAAGTCAAAAGCGGGAGAGACAGAATGACAGGTGCGTACACAAAGAAGCAGACGGGCAGAATGGAGGAAAGATGAAATCAGGGAGTCATTCCCTGGTCATTTACACAAACAACAATATTCATTTCTTGCATCGCAGATGACACAACAACAACACCTCTTGAAAATGAACCCCTGGAAAAGGGTTTAGTTGGCCAGAACACGCTCAAAAAAAAGTCTGCGCTGCTTAAAAGAGTGATTTATACATGCTTGGTAGGTCCCACAGAATATGTTCCCTGGGTTTTGTGGCTGCCTTTCAAATTAGTGAGACTAAGAGAGGGGGGAGGAACATGAAATCCAACACACCAGGGAGCCCACAGGGCACAAGGAGCATAGGGAGAACGAAGGAGAGGAGGAGTGAACTGGGGAGCTAACAGACCCATGTAGGAAAGCTGAGAGGGGGCAAGCACGAGCCACTACTGTTTCTGATGAAAAGGGTCCTTGTTTGAGAGAGCTGTCGATCTGACCTCCAGGGGGTAGATAAAATGGATAAAGTGCTCGTTCAGTGAGATGCAGACAGAGAGTGGGGAGACATTACCACTCCTCTTTCAGGATTCAGCACTACGAGACAGTCATGGGTGCATGCAAGGAGAAGGAGGATTTAGAGACAGAGAAGTAAACCAGCTGGATGTCTCTGTAAGCTCTGGGCTACAGAGATTCACAGAGTTTCCTCTATGTACCCTTCAGCACACACACACGCTAACACAACCCCTTCTCAAAGCAGCATCACTAATACGTTTTCCTGGCCACTTTATGCACTCCACCTACAAGGCTGTTACTCTTGTTCATATCTCTTACCAGACTGGGTCTGCGTTGACGGCATCATCGAACCAGAGGATGTACAGGCAGAAGAGCCCCACGATCAGCGCATGCACGGTGGACACCAACCTGGGGATTAGGACATAGTGAGCGTGGGGGGGGAGATCGCCCAGGGTGCAATTTTTTCCAAGGCCACTGAGATGGCAGGAAAACTGCTGCAATTTTTAATAAGACCTTGCACTGCAACAACCACATGCTTAAATTCTTCATAAGAAATTTAAGTCTATCTCAGCCTCTTTAAAAGATAGCTAGCGTGCTCTCATGATGAAACAAAACCCAGGGGGAGTGGTCTGTTGGACATGCCTTGTATCTGTGCCGTGTGAGGGCTGTGACCTGCTAAGCGTTCTGCAGTGTATATCTAAGTAACTGTTCTCCCTTGAGTCTGTTTTCATCTACTTTGCCCCCCACCCCACCCCCTCGACACACATATTTTCTCAGCCATTTTAAAGGGTGAAAAAGCTTCACACAGAGGGGAGGGAGAAAACAGGGAGAAAGAACCTCACTTTTCACTCCGCAGATTTCATTGTGTGGACACAGGCCCAGCGATCTACATTTTCCATTTTCCTAGTTGCACCTGGACAGATGAACCATGCATGGCCTCCCACTCAACTGTACCATGCTGGAGGTGTTAACTGCTGAACTTTGGAACCCTTATCTGAGGGAGTGACAGACAATCAGTGGCACGGCAGGTCTTATCGCTCAGCTGGACATACCCTCACTGTGGCCATCCTGAACATCGGCTGGCAGTCTCCGGCCCCCTGCTCACTTTGTGTCACAGAGCCACACACTGCATTTTCTGCAGGGGCCAAGCAGGAGTGACACGAACAGCACAAGGCAAGTTAACCACTCACTACTGCCAAGACGCGCAAAGTTGGGAGGAGCCTGGTGTTGAGATGTAATGTGTGCTGATCTCACAAGACCTTCGCCTCTTTCCTCTCTGTGAGCTGCAGTTTCAGGTGCCCTCGGGCCTTGAGTGCATGCCTTGTACTATCTGCTCCGCTGGGGTGGCGTCTGGGCTCCAGTCAGGGCTCTTTTACGGTCTGGCACATCCCTGTGGCAATCAGCATGCTAATCCCGATGCATGCATAACCGTAAACTCCAAAAGGTGCTGCGGTCAGGGGATAACGGCAGGTTATGACTACTGCTTTCACTACTTAACACATGGCACATGACACCAGGAAACCAGGCTGGACTGCTGACCTTTGCCCTATTACCCAAAGTGCTCTATTCTACGACACATCAGTGCTCTTTCTCAGCGGGGTCACTAGGGATGGTGTGATGGCTAAACTCATGCATGTGCGCCACACGGACAGCCATTTCTGCATCCACAAATAAACCACCTCCAATGCAGACACCAAGCAGTAACATGAAAAAATTCATTTGTTGTCTCATTTGTTTTTGGGGGAAACAGACTTTGATTTGTTGTCCCTGAAAACATACCCCTTCCTCCTTGTAATGGGTTACAAACAAGACTACAGCCAAGTTTAATATTTCATATTACATCATATTACATCATATTACAATATTTCATATTACATCATACAATATAACATTATATATCTTGTAAAATATATTGTCGGATGAATAACTGAAATCTGCTAGCAAAGATTCATGTTCACCCTTGTTTAATGCACTATCAATACAAAGTTAGGCATGCTTGATGGCAACAATCCATATAGGATGAATAACTTATGAATCACTGTACTGTAACAGCAGGGCTGTATATGTCCAAACCGTGGCCCACCTGTAGATCCATTGGCACGTGCGTGTATGTGTCTGCGTGTCTGACTGTGTGTGTGTGTATGTATGTTTCTGTTTGTCTGACTGTGTATGTATTTTGGGGTGGGGTGGGGCGGGGGGTTTGATGAGTCTGAAACAGGTCAAAGGGCATCCAGCTGCCCGGGCCTACCTAGAGTTCCACTCAGTGTGCTTGGTGGGCGGCAGGAGGCTGTACCCTGATGTGAGCATGGAGGAGAGCAGCGGGCTGGCCACAGAGAAGAGCACCTGGAACCCCACAAAGCTCCCTGTCACCACGGACACCTCTCTCATCTCCATCACTCACCTGGTGCTGCAGGGGGGACAAACAGGGACACGGGATGAGGGACAAAAGGACCGAGAGGGGGAGCTGAGGGGTGAGAACGGGGGTAAGAGAGCAGGGAGCTGAGAAGTGAGTGTGGGATTTAGAGAGCAAGGAGCTGGGGAGTGTGCATGGGGGAGCTGGGGGGTGAGAGAAAGTTGTTTTGTAAGAAAGGAAAACACTACATGGCAAATAACATTTCACAAGAGGCTTACGCTATGTGCTATTACTTTCTGCTAAATGTGGAGGAATTCTGTTAAGATGTACAACAATGCATCAGCAAAAAGCAAAGAGGATCAAGATGATGCAAGAGAGAAAGAGAAAGAAAGGGGAGACAAGGAGGCAGAGAAAAAGAGAGAGGCAGAGAGAGAGAGATGGGGGTGCAGCAATTATTGTGAGAGGTGCTGTTGTCTGCCTTCAGAAAAGGTCAGTGCCTCAGAGCATAGTGAGACTTGCATTTAAACATTGCACTTTATCGCACTTTAAGCCACAGCAGGGATTTCATTTTTACATGAAAAAGCTGACATAAAAAACAAACCAGTGGTGGCTGGAGGAAAAGACTCACATTTAATGCTGGAGACTTACGCACATTCACAAGGCACACTGGTCCAGAATGTAGACAAACAAAATCAAAATGTACATGAGGCTGCTGTCTCTTGATTGCCTCTCAATTGTCTACTGGCTTTAAAAAAATAATTTTCAAACAATTTAAGATGTGGCAAGATATCTTGAACTGAAACCACTCAGAGCTACCAAATCTCCAGTACAGGCACCATTCTAAGCAGCAGTATTGGATGATGCAAAAATAATTGCATATTATAACAATAGCTTCCAAATCCATTACTAAAATCAGTTTTGGGAAGCACTTTTTGATCGGAATGTTGACATTCAGTGACGATGCTAGTAGAATCTCAGTGTAACCTAATTAATGAACCTGCTGTCCCACCTGGAACTCGAAGCACATACAGTAGTCCTATTTATACCCTAACCTTTCTCAGCCATGCCCGCACACTATGCTCCCCTACTCTATCCTGTTGAGGCAGGGGGAAGCAGATGTACAGCTGGGAGGCCCCCCACCCCCTACACCTCCCCACACCCCCAAACCAGCCTTATCAGAGCAATAAACCAGTCAGTCCACCAATTTTTAACACAACACCATTCAAACACAACCACCTGCTGGGACACACAAACGAGCAGGAAGTGTGGTGTGTGATGTAGGGTTGGCGCACAGCCCAGCTCTGTTGCAACTGCCTGGACACCAGAAAATACCAGAAACATCCAGAAAATATGGGTCCCTTCCCTTGGACAATCTGATCACTTATCACCATTCCTAACCCCATTATTAAGAAACAGAAACCCACCACCAGAACTGTTAAAACCTGGCCTGAAGGAGCATCTCTACAACTGCAGGACTGCTTCCAACGCACCAACTGGGACATGTTCTCTGATCAAGATGTAGATGTATACACCTCAACAGTACTCTTCTACATCAGGACCTGTGTTGAGAATGTCACCATCAACAAACGCATCTATGTTTTCCCAAATAGGAAACCACGGATGACAAAGGAGGTCCTGATCCTTTTGAAGGACCGCAACACAGCCTTCAGATCTGGTGACAGAGAACAGTACAGTGCTGCCAGACACAACCTGACGAAAGGCATCAAATGTGCTAAGGCCGCATACAAGAAAAGGATCCAGGAACACTTCACCAACAGGGATCCAACACGTGTGTGGCAGGGCATCCAGCACATTACCGATTACAGGAGCAACAAAGACCCACCTACAGACAACAATGCCTCGCTGGCAGAAGAACTCAACTGCTTCTTTGCCCGCTTTGAGGTAAAAGAGTTACCTCAGCTACCACCAGTCACTTACTTACCATACAGACACGGGAGGTAAGGCGAATTCTCAGCACTGTGAATGTTAAGAAGGCCGCAGGGCCTGATGAGATTCCAGGAAGACTGCGCCCATCAGCTTGCGGAGGTGTTTACTGACATCTTCAACCTGTCCCTCTCCCAGGCTGCTGTACCTGCCTGTCTGAAATCAGCCACAATCATACCAGTGCCCAAACAGAGTAACATCAGCAGTCTGAATGACTACAGACCAGTGGCACTCACACCCATCATAGCAAAGTGCTTTGAAAGACTGGTTTTAAAGCACATCAAATCCACCCTCCCCCCACCCTGGACCAGCACCAGTATGCCTACAGAGCAAACAGATCTACAGAGGTTGCCATCGCCATGGCTCTCCACACAGCACTGACCCACCTCGAACAGAAGGGGACATATGTGAGGATGCTTTTTATAGACTACAGCTCTGCATTCAACCCTATTGTCCCCAGCAGGTTGGTCACCAAACTCCTTGAGCTGGGTCTCAGTAACCCACTGTGCATGTGGATCAAGGACTTCCTATCCAACCGCCCACAGACAGTCTGATCCTCAGCACCATCGCACCACAAGGCTGCGTGCTGAATGCCCTCCTCTATTCTCTTTACACACATGACTGCGTCCCCACATATCCCTCAAACACAATCATTAAATTTGCAGACGACACAACAGTGGTGGGATTGATCTCAAACGGGGATGAGACAGCTTACAGAGATGAAGTCTGCAGACTGGCAGGATGGTGCACAGAGAATAACCTATCACTGAACATTAAAAAAACTAAAGAACTCATCATGGACTTCAGGAGACACCACGAGGACCTCTCTCCTCTAAACATCAAAGGAGAAGTGGTGGAGAGGGTTTCCAGCTTCAAGTTTCTAGGAACCCACATCACAGAGGACCTCACATGGACAGTCAACTCCCCTGCTCTAGTCAAGAAGGCTCAACAACGGCTCTACTTTTTAAGGACACTTAGGAAGACCAACTTGTCCACGGAGCTGCTTGTGTCCTTCTACCACTGCTCTGTTGAGAGTGTATTGACATACTGTATTACAGCATGGTATGCCAACTGCACAGCAACAGACAGGACCTCCATAAAACACTGACCCCACTACCACCCCCACCCAGCATCATCATAACCCCCCACACAACTGGAACTGTATTCCCATACAAATCTGTATGTAATGTGCAATAATGTTTATAATGTGCAATAATACTGGTACAGTGGTACATTTTGGCATAGTGCAATAATATTTCTACATGGTGCAATAGCATAGGTACAATATAAAACTGTAGCTTCTTTTTTATTCTATTTATTTATTTTTATTATAGTTTTATATTTTTTAAATATATTTTTTTCTATTGTGTGTTTGTGTGTGTGTACATGTGTGGAATGTTAATGTACCGTCTCAGGGGCTGCACAGCAAATTTCGTTGTAGAACAACATGCAGTGACAATAAAGGCATTCTTTTCCATTCTATTCTATTCTATTCAGGACTCCCCCCTCCCAAGACAGAACAGCCACCCTGGAGCTCGGCAGGACTAAGAATCACTAACTAATAGCCTTCCAGTAGCTAATTACACACTTTTTCACACTGCACCTTAGTCCGTGGACTATGAACTGTCCGTTGCACAACTCCCAAAACTGGATCATTCCATTCTTTAACCAGTTCTAATTCTGTGGGCTGTTCTGTGGAGTGCAGCGCAGCTCTTTCAGATCATTTATAGTGACTGTAAATACGATGCTATGCTGCAAGCTAATGTTCCTCTTATGAATGATTGTCTGGCACCACATAAACGGCATGACTTACAGTAATGCTGCTTTTATAGATCATTGTTAGATTCTATGTTCAGTCCAGTATGATGCAATTACGTTTCTCTTCAGATGATTGCTAGCTACTTTTTAAACGATGCTTTACGTGATGATAGTGTTGTGCTTGGTCCTGCTGTGATTCATTGAATCCAAGCCGCTCTGCATAAGAATTTATGTCAATTTAATAATACTGATAACGACAGTAACAACAATATTAACATGAATTTAGCGAATACCAGTAAATATGCAGGTATACACGTGGATAACGTAAAAACTCGGTATGTAAAAAGCTATGCGTGTCGTTCTGAATAACATCTGCTAAGAAAACCTTATGTAATTTAACCTGCGACCAACAGGACGCGGCTGGTGTGTAATGTGTCAAACGTTTTTATGAAAAACTTGGCTGACTGCTATTACATGCAGGGCACACTGTCGGTCCCACGCATTCCCCCTGATTTATTTTTGCACTCACCACCACAAGAAACTACTCAATCCAGCCAGAGGCGTTGTTTGGAATAAAGATGATAACTTCATTGACTTTCTACGTCAATTTTGCGCCCATGTTACAAACCAGGACGCATACCAAACACAGCAGGATATTAAGTTTCAGATTGTCGAAGTGAAAACTAAATTATCTTACTACTTAGCATATTAGCGACGTGTCAAATTAGTCGAGTCCCGATAACACAGGCACGTACGTGGCTAGCTCGCTAACGAACTGCAGCGAAAGTCAATCGGAAATACAGGCAGCATGCAAACCAAGTTACAGAAAAACTCCCATGCTGCCACAATATCGTACAGCGACCTATTCGGGTCGTCTATGAATCAGAAGGTTTATGTAATGATTTGGTGACTAACTTATAAGAAGGAGCGTATGTAGAGAAATACCTTATCAGTCAGTCAGATCAGTTGCATATATTTATTGATATATGCGAGATTGTCTTCTGTTCTGGGATGTCGTCTTCGCTTGCCAGCACGCAAACTGGCTAGGTAGCCGGCAACTTTCTTAGCTAACTCTGTTAAAGTCAGAGAACCAGAACTAGCTCACTACTTTTCGCTAGCAAGCTAGCTAACTGTGCAGCGTGATATTTTAGCAACAAGTTCAGTGTTATCTTAGCTACTTTCTGGAGCCACTGCGGAGAGGCAACCGAGTTCCTAGATTGTCGCTTGCCATGCAGACTTCTCGATCCTCACACATTTTCTGTAAAAAAAACTTTAACTCGTTTAACTCGTTTTAGTTTGCCATTGACGGCTGACTGACTTGTGACGCTAGGACGCAAGTACCACCCTCCCTTCGAACACACGCCCCTGAAATATGGCCACGCCTTCTTTCCCACAAAGATCCGTTTTTAAAAAAAAGACCTTACACTCTTGTCCT
This sequence comes from Megalops atlanticus, assembly GCA_019176425.1. Lineage (NCBI taxonomy): Eukaryota > Metazoa > Chordata > Actinopteri > Elopiformes > Megalopidae > Megalops > Megalops atlanticus. The sequence continues at coordinate 19,674,840 of CM032881.1, forward strand.
GTTTCTGGGTTGAGCTTCCTGGCAAATGGTGACGTATATAATGGGACAAAGCCACAAAGGTACATTAAAACATAGTCCGTTGAAGATAGGTTAGTATTGCTGTCAAGAAGAATTATACATCAGAAAGCCATGACTATGGACTACCTTTCACACCTGGTGAGCAGACATGCCAGAAGGGGATGAAATTCTCATCATTCATTGCAGTTCAGTGAGCATCATGACAGAGTGATTACTGCCAATGGCATCTCCTACATGCAGCAGTGTGTCTGGAAAACATACTTATGATAATCTGTTTAGCTCAAACAGCTCTGATCACCACATTACCGGGGACCTTATTTCACAATCAGCCACCACAGCAATGGGCTTGTTCAGGTAGCCACTCAACACTTTATGGAACAGTTTGGGTAGCAGTGTGCCATTTGTGCTGGCCTACGAAAGTACCATGATGTCACTGTCCTCTTATCCAATCATCAGGGTGATACTTCTCCTGGAAGCCAGAGTGCACTCACTTTCCCCAGGATGAAAGTATAGTGGATCTGTCCCCTCCGTATCTGGCCTGCAGCTGAATTTTATTGCACATTCATGAGAAATAGTCTTTGGCCAAAAAAATAGTAAGACACTGGCAAAATGTATGGGTTAAGGTAAGTGGGTGCTGTGGCTGAGAGAAGAGGTGATTTCACAACAGGAACACTGGTTTTAGAATAGGCTCCAACACATACACGAGCGTCTACTTTTCTTTTTAGCTGTTTTTGTTTAATGTACACAAAGTAAGATATAAATGTCTTGCTTTCACAAATATTGAGACTTTGTTTGCACAAAGCATTATTTATCGCCTAAACCGTAGACTATCTTTGTTTCTCGACCGCCTTCTCTGCAAGGCGGTGCAGCCACATTTGCATTCTATAAAAGAAAGAATTTACGATACTGAACAGGAATAGCATGGTTTAGGCGTAAGAACAAGCTGACCTTTTCCAGATAAAAATATATAATGCTTAAGTATACACTCACACTCACACACACATGCATATTTGCATAAACACACAGTTCGGACCTAAAAGCTTATTAAAAGACTGAGCACAAAAAAACACAACCACTTCATATGGAAGCAAAAATCTCATGCAAATTGCTTTTTTATTAGTTTGCTTTATTTGTATGTTCGTTTTACTAGTACTACAACAACTTACTTGCAGTAACACGTAATACTTCATTCCTAACAAATGTACTGTTTGTGGAATATATATCAAATAATCAAACCTTTTTTAAATCCTTAAATGTAGCTGTGGGCTCAATAATTTTAATAACTAATGGGTTACAAGTAGCCTGAATACTGTAGTATTAAAGAAAAGAACGAATCGATAGAAATGTTTAAAAAGAAAAAAAAAAAACAACTGAAAGTGTTGGTGGTAGGTGAAGGCACTCATTTATTCAAGTACACTTCATTTACGCTGAAGCATTTGCAATGCACCATGGGAGAGCTCTCCTTCAACGCGTGCCAGGTATATATGCTGCATGCTGTTATCGCATGCATCTAACATGCCTGGACAAAGACTACCAGAAGCATGGCTACCTTGAACCATCCACCAAGGGACAGAGAAAAACATTTAAGAAAAAGGCAGCAAACCTCATTGGTATCACTTTTCCCACACAGCAGGGGTTTACTATTTTATTAGCTCTACTGAGCAGAAATGGTGTGATGGTGGCTTTCTTTTGTAAATATTGACATATTGGATCTAAATAATAATAATATTCAGATTTAGCATTTTCCCCACTAAGAGTTTAATAAAACCCTACTAATTATTTAAATGTATTTTGGCAACTGTAAGAAAGAAAAAAATATATATACCCTTTAATTCATAAATTATAGTGCCACCTATTGAAACTGTTTATGAATGATGACTGTTACATTTAAACTTAACTCAAATTTAGTTTTTCTCAACAGATTTGACAGGTTCATGTTCTTAAAACAGTTAACACAGCTTTCTAAACAGAATGTCTGCTTTGCAAAATAGCCAAATTCTACTGCAAGTATCATTTATATCTCTGATAATATATTAATAAGAAACAAATATCTGCATGAAAACTATAAAAACATGCCACCTATTAAGGAGATCATACATTCACCTATATCTGCACAAGAATACAAATGGCAAAACTTGTTTAGAATGTGTCAGAATGTTCAGCAGCCACTTTCACAGAATTGTGCATGTGTGTGAGAGTGTTTTTGTGTGTGATGAAATTTTAGATTTGTAAAACATCTCATTACATTACAATTTTGAAAATGGTGAAATATGATTTTTGAATCTGTGAAGGAGAGCCTTCACCCCCCCCCAAGACTAAATGTTAATTGTCAATCAAGTGTTTATTGTGTTCACCTGTGTTCATTTGTATGAGGACCAGCCTATTGGCTAACAAGCCACACCTTGCTAAGTGAAGGCAGATTAAATACAGGTGTGGCTGCAGAGCAGGAGAAAGGCTTATTTTGTGCCTGCTGGTGGCAGGTGTAGGCTAATCCCTTTTATTTGTTGTTTGGTTTGGAGTTTTGAAATAAATTCTTGGTTTTTTTAAACCTTGTTTTATTTGTTGCTTCACGCAAGATAGTTTACAGAGGGGTTATATTATGTGTGACATTTTTGTGTTTGTTGACCATACAGTAGGATATTTTACAGATAATGATGATTCACACATGAAATAAAAAAGTAAAACACAAGACACACTTACTGTAGTGAAAAAATTATACATAATGATGTGCTGATTGGTGAGTTAACAATTTAGCAATTAGCACTTTCTGGGCAGACCACTTTTGCTATCTAACATGAATATGATGGAAATTGAGCATGTGACATCAGGTTAAATTTACTTTTTCACTTCTGAAAACATACTATTAGTTCTGCAAAAAGTAGTAAGAGTTTAGACAGTTTTAAGAGCATGGACTTAATCTCACAGGAATTTACAAAATCAATGGAGAAAAACTGTAATACTTAGTTACATTACATTTATTCATTTGGCAGACGCTTTTATCCAAAGCGACGTACAAAAGTGCAAATAGTGAGCAAACAACAGGCACAAGAGCAAGATGTGTACAGGTCATACAATGCAAATAGTGCTGAAGCTGAGCGCAAGGTCAGTGACGTGAGCCAACTAATCTGAACTAGGATTGCATATCAAATACAATTACAGGAAAAATAGAGTACCGCTATACCACCTAGGTAAGTGAGGAACAAGTACAAGACAGGAGTCAGATTCTCAACGTCAAAGTTACAAGGTCAAAGAGGCAGAGGTATCAGTCCAGGTAGAGTCTGAAGAGGTGTGTCTTCAGCGCACGTCTGAAGGGTTGGATTGAAGGAGCTGTTCTCAGGGGGGTGGGGAGTTCATTCCACCACTGGGGGGCGATGATGGAAAAGCGTCGTTGTGAGGAGCGTGGGCCTTTCGTTCTGTTGGTGGGTGGAGCGAGGCATCCGGATGTAGCAGAGCGAAGTTGACGAGCGGGTGCGTAGGGTAGGATGAGGTCCTGGAGGTAGGCCGGGGCAGTCTTTCTTACAGCAGAAAAGGTGAGAGTCAAGGTCTTGAAGCGGGTCCTTGATCCAAATATTATGGATCAAGTCAATTCAATTGTTTACAACACACATTCTTTCAATTTTTTAAATATTCATCAGTTTGTTATTTACGTGACTACAAGACACATTGGTATAGCCACAGGACTGCTGACTGGACATCTAACACCTAAACCTTAAGTAAGCAAATTCAATAAACAGATATGACAGCAAAAACCTCATATTATTCTTGAATGGGGAAGCTGTCAGGATTTTAAAACATTGGGATTGCTGAATTTCTTGGTGCAGTTACTGTATTAGCCTGTATCAAATTCATGCATCTGTTTGTATGATCCACATTAAATGCCACACTTCTAACAGCATGTTTGTTTATCTGAACCCACAGCCTTTCTGTAAGTTGTGTTTTGTGGACACAACTTGAGGCATTATCTTATTAAAATGCTCACATATCCATGTCATCATACTTTGTATCTGATGAACAATGTGTAAACAGCTGCTAGTAAATGGTTGTATCAGCAGCTTTGACAGTAGGATTCTCACCATGTCCTGACAGCAATTCTGACATCACCCTTCATTGTGACTCACAGTACTGCTATAGCCTGATACTCCAAATGAAGCAACTTCCAGGTCAAGATTGTATGATTAGGTTGTGGTATGAATGGGTTCTTTATAGACAAATAAAACTCATTGCCAGAGATATACAGTTTCAACACATCCCTATCTTATACCCTATAGATTTACAGCAATTAGCTTGTATTGAGGGTAGGTGTTTGAGAGATGTGGTTTAGAAAGCTATTCTTGTCTTGTGTGTGTGAAAAATCAGTTGCAGAAAACTTAAACCAGAATGTTCTTTTTGAAGGGCCAAGTGTAAATTGTAATTGGGCACACAACTCTTCAAAATGATTAAACATTAATTCCTTTCAAGACAAGCAAATCTTTTAATGTGTCACATTACGCATTAAGCAATGCTGTGTAGCAGAGAATGTCTTCAAAAGACCACACCCTTAATATATCTTTGGTACCAGACCACACTTCTTTCTGTAGGAACCACCTCTTCCTTTTATTAAGGATTGGAAAGTTCCTCATTTTTGGTGAAATTTTACATTTTTCAATGTGACCCCAGTAAAGGAGAGCCTTTAACCATTCCCCAAAATGTTTAATTGGTTGTTAATTGTCTACATTTTTTAGGTATTGTCTTTCAATCTTCATTTTGAGCTCATTTCAAATTCATCTAACCAGTTAATTGTTTCATTGTTGTCTGTTTGTAATTGTTTGTCTAAGCCAGCCATTGCTGAAGGAGCCTCACCTACCTAATCAGGCATATTAAATACAGGTGTGTTGCTGCAGGGCAGAGAGACTAAATTGGTTTGGCTGTGTGCTCTGGCTGGTTCTTTGTTTGTTGCTTCTTATTTTTTTAAATATATATATTCACTCTTCCTGTTCATGTTTTTTTGTGAGATGTGTTGGCCAGCTTCTCCACACCTCCTATTTGCTAAATTCTGTTTGCCAGAATAACTAAGCAAATGTGATTCCCAATGCTAAATTCTGAATGTTAATGCTGTTCTCTTCCTGTACAGGTCAAGCTACAGTTCTATCAGCAGCATTCCAGCAGGAATCCTTATGGCGCCTACAGACTGAGATTTCAGCAATCTCATAAGTTTATTGCAAGCCACACTGTGCAACATGGATCTAATAAACTTGGGTACAACATCAAGTTTGATGTATGTAGACTGTATGATGATAACACCTACTGAATCGTAGGCTACAATGAAAGTAAATATACAAGCATCAGTGGGTCATTTCATGCTGCATTCCTAGTGTTTGGTTAGTAGACATAGTTCGTAGCAGCAGTCACGTTGTGAGATGGTCATCCTAAATTTCTGACACTGTCAGAATTTTGCCCCAGGCTATCTTTGGTCACAAGACCATGACAACAGCCACGTTTGAACCTCTCTCGCAGTGCGACGTAGGACCACCGTTTTGGAGCCACAACCAAAGATATCGCCACATTTCTTTCACGTTGGTCATCTTTCGTCTGGGACAGCCCAAAATCCCACAGTGTATACCTGCCATTAGACTACACAGTTTCAACAGCTGTTAGGAAGGAACAGAGGGTGAAGCATCTCCCTTGTAATTGACAGTCTCTGCTTTGAAGCCAAATATTCTGTAGTAGCGTTCCTGAATATGAACACATTAAATTCTCAAAAATGAATCATAATGAATACATTGTTTTTATCACAATAAACAGCTTTTCATCTTTCCAGATGATATGTGCATCCACCAGCAGTGTTGCCGATAACATTGTCAAATGTTTTTGTTTTTTTTCTCAAACTCAAAAACAAAAGCTTTCCCTTCCCTTTTTCCCTTTTTCCCAGCTTTCCCAGCTATCCTCCTTTCTCTCCTGGAACAACCTTCCTGACCCTTTTTAGTCTGGCTTCAGGCCTGGTCATTCCACAGAGATGGCCCTATTCTCCCATTACTGAGGCTCTTCAATCAGCCAGAGCTCCCTCCTACTCCTCAGTCTTGATTCTTCTGGACCTTTCTGCAGTCTTTGACATGGTGGACCACACTTCCTTCTACCCTGGCCATGTTGGGGATCAGAGACACTGCTCTTTTTTGAGTTGAATCCTACCTCTCTGGATGCTCTTTTAGGGTGTCCTGGAATGGTGGGTTGTCTAGACCCCACAGCCTGTCTATGGGTGTTTCTCAAGGGTCTGTACTCGGCCCCCTCCTCTTCTGTCTTTACATGCAATCTCTTAGCTCTGTCATCTCCTCCCACAGCTTTTTGTATTACTTCTATGTTGACAACATGCAACTCTTCCTGTCTTTTCCGCCTTCTGACACACAGGTTTCTGCAAGCATCTCAGCTTGCCTGAAAGACATGTCACAGTGGATGGTGGACCACCGCCTGAAGCTGAACCTGGCTAAGACTGAGATGCTTTTCATCCCATCCAGGCCTACCTGTTTCAAGAGCTCTGCCTCAGCCTAGACTCTACAAGCCTTTTCACCAATGCGATTGTCAAAAACCTTGGTGTAACATTTGATAGCAAACTGTCCTTTCTGTTCCCAGGTTGCAGCGGTGAGTAGGGTGTGCAGATTCTTTTTGTACAACATCCAAAGGATCTGCCCCTACCTCTCTATTCATTCAACATAGCTCCTAGTTCAGGCCCTGGTCCTCTCATACCTGGACTACTGTAACATCGTCTTTGCTTGTCTTCCTGCCTGTGCTATCAAACCCCTACAGCTAATCCAGAATGCAGCTGCACATCTTGTCTACAATCTCCCTAAACATAGTCAAGTTATTCCCCTCCTCACCTCATTTCATTGGCTTCCTGTTATTGCTCACATCAAGTTAAAAACCTTGTTGCTGGCATACAGGACAGTGAATGAGTTCCCTCCCTCATACCTATGATTGGTCTTCAAACTCTATGTTCTGTCAAATTCACTACACTCTGCAACTATGGGGCAACTGACTGTCCCATCCCATCACTTATTTTATGTGTAGTATTGTGATGTATTTTGGATTCTGTTCTAATGACTGATGTAGTATACTTGGCTTCCATTGCATAGTCAGATTGCACAAGTTAACTTGTGGCAGGGCTTGAATGGTGTTATGCTCACACTCATAGGCCTGGCAGTGTTGTTAGCCTGGTCTGACACTATTACTCATTTAACTTGAATGGATATACTTATGAATATCCAGCCAAGCACTTTCCCTGGGTTCCTCTCAGGGTAGTAGTAATGTAGGGCAGTAATAATGAAAAAGGAACACTCAGAGTACAGTTGGACATATGGCTAGGTATCTGTGAGCTGTCTTGTGTTACAGAATCATCTGGTTCTGCTCATACTGTGAGATGTATGGAGGCTAGACAAGCTACTGGTGGCCATGCCTTGCAGAGTTAAAAAAAAAAAAACACAACAAGCAGGTGAAACAAGAGGATTAAGGAAGACTAACTTAAAGTAAATAAACATGCAGAAGTTCTTGTACCTTGAGCAGAAATTCAAATCCAGTAAAAGAATGGAATCAGACTAAGAAAGTATGCCTCCTCATGACACCTTGGCTTGCTGGTAATATAAATGCTTTTCTCTGACTCCACTTGGCATGTGTGTAGTTAATGAGCCTACAGGGAAATATGTTTTTACATTTATTGTATTTCCCCAAATCTAAGAGAAGCACACTGAAAAGTGCCACTGCTACCATGAAGCAGTCAGTTGAAGGTCTAGCATAAACTAAATACCCCAAATTAAACCACCGATACTACATGCCCTGTTAACTCAATTATTGAAGCTCTAGCATGACGGGAATTGTGTGTGTGTGTGTGTGTGTGTGTGTGTGTGTGTGTGTGTATGTGTGTGTATGGATGTATGGGTGTGGGTGAGTATGTGTCTGTATAAAACTGGAAATTGCAGCACCTTATGTCAACATATTTGTATTTGTGTACAGAGCTGAAAGAAGACTTCTTGCTGCTGGCAGTTTCTTCACTCCATAGCCAGAAACTGCAGTAGTGGACGTGGTGTTGGCAAACAATGGTAATAGACTGAAAGACATTCATAAAAACTCACAGAGGACAATAAAGTGTTTCTCAATATATACCATGTTCATGAATCTTTTTGAGGAGGAATGGAATGAGGATGAAGCATTTGTTTTTTTTTTTGATAAATGAGTGGAGAAACATAACAAATGCAGATGCTTCCTCACAGGTGTACTGCATGGTACAATTAAGCAATTAACATCCAGTCATGCTCTGTGGCATGTATAAAAATGCTGAGCAGGCCCAGCTGATCTCGATTTTGGATCAAGATGGCAAGAGGAAAAGAAAGATCTAAGTGACTTTGAAAGACAGTTCATTGTTGGGGCACGGATGGCAGGAGCTTCAGTCACAAAGACTGCTCAGCTGGCTAGTGTTTCAATAGGAACAGTGACTAAAGTGACATCTGCATTTAGATCTACGGGAAAGACATCAGTAAATAGGGACGGAAACTGTGGTCGACAGCGCACATTCGATGACCGTGATGCTTGTGCATTAGTGCGATATGTAAGGAAAAACAGAAGAGCAACTCTTCCTCAGGTGACTGAGAATGTCAATGCAGGATGTGAGCAGACTGTGTCAGCAAGACAAGCTGTTGACAATTACATAGAGAGGGATATTATAGTAGGGTTGCAGTGCATAAACCCCTCATTACAAAGATAAATGCACATTTGAGAGTTCAGTGGTGCAAAAACCATAGGCACTGGTCTACAGAGATGTAGAAAAAATGATATGGTCAGAGTCATCCTTCACCATTTTCTCGACAAGTGGGCGAGTGCATGTGTGGCGTACACTGAGAGAACAGTACAGGCCTGAATGCTTGACCCCTACAGCGAGGGGGTCTGGTGGCTCTGTTATGCTGTGGGGGACATTTTGCTGGTTTGCTGGTTTGGGTCCACTTGTCCCCTTAGAGGGAAGGGTCACTGCAAATCAATACAAAGTTGTTCTGAGTGATCACCTTTGTCCTATGATGAAATATTTCTATCCTGATGGGAGTGGTCTCTTCCAGGATGACAATGCCCCCATCTATAGGGCACCAGGGGTCACTGAATGGTTTGATGAGTATGAAAATGATGTGAGTCATATGCTATGGCCTTCACAGTCACCAGATCTCAACCCAATTGAACACCTATGGGAGATTTTGGACCAACGTGTTAGCATTCTCCACCACTATCATCAAAACAACAAATGAGGGAATACTTTTGGAAGAATGGTGTTCCATCCCTCCAGTAGAGTTCCAGAGACTTGTAGAATCTATCCATGACGCATTGAAGCTGTTCTGGCAGCTCATGGTGGCCCAACACCTTACTAAGACACTTTATGTTGGTTTTTCCTTTAATTTGTCACCCATCTGTATATGAGTATAAATAAGGCTATATATGTGTGTGGACGTACCATACTGTTGAGGTAGATTTAAAGTGATGCACTCTTTTTCCCCTTTCCTCTTTCTTTTTGTGCCCCTGTCTAACAGTCCTGCCACAGGGAACCACACAAACCATACCAATCATAAAGCCAATTAAGCAAGATTACACAGCAATCAGCAGCCCATTGATCATGCACATATTAAAGGAGCCACAGATAGAGAGACAGAGACAGAGACAGAGAGGGAGGAGGGAAAGGCCCTCTGGACTATAAACAGAGGTGGCATGCTCATTGCTAATTTCATGCTTGCTAATGCTTGACAAAGACGGCTTTTCTAGATAATTTCAAAAAATACTTTCCAAATAAATTCAAGTGTGCTTGAGTATTTGTATGTGTGTGTTGTATATATGTGTGTGTGCCTGTGTGTTATGTCTGCCTGAATGTGTATGTGCATGTATATGTGTATGGTGTGTGTTTGTGTCTGTGTGTGTCTGTGTTTGTTCAAGTGTGTATGTGACTATGTGCATGTGTATTTGCATGTGTGCATGTATGTATGTGCATGTGTGTGCCACTTTGTGTGTGTGTTTATTTGAGAAGGCAAGGTGAGAGGGGAGGAGTTTGCAGATGAAATTTAAATGATTATGAATTTGTCTCTCAATCACCCCCCTCAGTCCACGTGCAGGGTCAAATGTCATTCCCCCTTTGTTGTCATGGTTGCCAATCACCTCACATTCTGCAGCAACTGTTGCCCAGGCAACCAAGGGATTCTGTTGCTAGGCACCCAGAGCTGTGCGCGTGATTGTTATTCATTTATTTCTATACTGATCTATTTATTCTCAACACATATACGTCTAATGACGGACAAGCAACAGCACAGCATTAATTAAAACGTCATTGTTCCTTCATGTAATATGGTCCTGATCTGCATTTAACACTTTCCCACACATCTGGGGGAGAGGCCGATGATAAATAGGCAGTTAACAATAATACTATAACAATAATAGTGCTATAATAATACTATAACAATGATAACAATAATACTATCCATAATGTGTCCCTTCTCCAGTTCTTCTGCCACATCTCATAAGATAGTCAGACATTTTTCAGGTCTTTGGACATGATTCAATCACAAGAATTAATCACAAGCCCTCCTCACTATCTAGACTTGGAGGCTTTGGTTGGAGGGGCATAAAAATATTATAAAATAGCTCGAACAGTGCGAGAAATCAAAGGCAGAGCTTTCAGTCTTGCCTGTTATTATCCAGATAAGGAAATGCTTATCAAATGATTGCAGTGGTCGTAAAAATAAGGAATGTATTTCACATACATTAACTGATATGGCATATATTATAAAACCTGACAAATAAAATCTATATTTCATTTCATGCACCTATTGTTGTTATTATTATTCCAGAATATTACATATCTGATAAAATAAACTATATATTACAATAAAAAAAACTGAATAATGACTCTAAATATTTAGTCTTACTTAAATATGTATGCAATTTTTTTTAGATTTTTGCCTTGGTATTTTTGCTAAAGTATTTCTTTCACAGAGAAGCAATGCCTTTGAAAATGGCTATGCTGAATCTCAGCTGTGTTGCTCATGTAAAGCTGTGTTTCATCCAGATGTGTTGAAGCGGTGCATGTCTGGTGCAACTCATCATATAAAGAGAGATGGGAGGTGGCAGTGTCTGACAGCACTGTGTCAGCAGTCAGCATTGTGCTTAGGTGTTCCTTACCGCCACATCAAACTGCAGATGCTCTACTGCAGATGGAGGAAATGATGGGAATGTGTAAACAGCTTATTTCAGAGACCCTGAATGAGCAAGTGGGGAGTGAAGAAGTAACAAAGAAGGGAATGAGAAACACCTACACCAGGGTTGGGAGGGTTACTTTTAATATGTATTCCACTACAGATTACAGAATACTTGCCCTAAAATGTAATTTGTAACGTATTCTGTTAGATTACTCAAGGTAAGTGACATAATCTAAATACTTTGGATTACTTTCTGAACACTGTGTTTTTAATTTTTAAAAGTACGTAAGTAAAAGTGTGAAGGTGGCATATACTGGTTGGGTGATTGTCACGAACTATGTCCAAATGCTGTCAAAATCTAAATTCCTAAACTTGAGTGATTTTTTTACTGCAATACATAAAATATAGTCTATATTTTTTAATTATGACAACATTTCGCATGAAAAAAACATTTTATGAAAGTTTAATAAGGACATGTACCAGTATAATTCATCCGACTAAGGTTCTGAACGGTTATTTTTAGAATGTTCACAGCATTGCTGTGGTTAACATTATGGCACCCCCATGTTAAGTTTATGGGCATTTCATCGCAGTTTCTTCAGAATTGTAAATGTTAGTTCAAACACTGTACATTACATGAAAACATGAGTTAGAAAAGGCACAAGCCACCCTAAATACATTGTGAGTGAGAAAGGAGTAGCTTAACAATTTAATGTATAATATGCGTAGTGTGAAATTGTTGGAGTAATCGCAGTTTTGAACATGTGAAATTTCACTTGTTTTGTCACTGTGTCTACTCGTTAGCTAGTTAGCTTTAATACTATACCTACTAGGCTAACAAAGCTGTGGTGATGAAAGTGAGACCTGTCACCAAGCAAATACAGGTGTGGTCTCATAGGTGTAAAGAGCAACTCAGGGAATGCTTCGAGGAGACTAACTGGGACATTTTCTTTCAATCCTGCCAGGATGCTGATGAACTCACAGACACCATCACGTCGTATATCAAATTCTGTGAAGATACTGTGTCTGCAACTAAAACTGTGAAAATTTTCCCAAATAATAAGTCCTGGGTATCAAAACAGCTGAAAAGCTGTCTCAATGAAACGAAGGTTGCTTTCTGCACTGGTAATATGGAATTACTGTGTGAGAAAAGGAGACAGTTAAGGGGGAAAATTCTTAAGGAAAAATTTGATTTTAAATATAAAATAGAGGGCAAATTTTTAACTGGTAATATAAGACAGGCGTGGGAGGGACTAAACACATTAATGGGCAGATCCAGTAAAAAGGGTGATAGCCCTGTAAGTAACAGTCAAACTTTATTAATGACCTGAACAATTTTTACTGTAGATTTGACACTACAGATGGCAGGGTGGAATGTGATGATATGCAAAAATCTCCCTGTAGAAACATCAATAGTTATCAATGAGGATGATGTTGCTGCAAGTCTTTTTAAATTGAAGCCAAACAAGACCACTGGCACAGACGGTCTAAAAGCTTGTCTTCTTAAAGACTGTGCTCCTCAACTAAAAGGAGTTTTTGCAAGATTACTTCAGTTTCTTTTAGACACACGCACAGTGCCAAGACCATGGAAATTCTCAATAATCAGGCCTGTGCCAAAAAAGCCAGGCGCAAGTTTGCCAAATGATTTTCGGCCTATCGCAATAACCTCCATTTTGTGTAAAACCATGGAGCGAGTTCTGGCCAGTCATCTGACCTCCACTGTGGCCACCATGCTAGATCCACTCCAGTTTGCATACAAGAGCAACAGAGGCACAGATGATGCTGTGCTGACTCTGCAGTTATGAAACACCTTATGCATCCCAAAGGATACGCCAGGGTCCTATTCGTGGATTTTAGCTCAGCCTTTAATTCAATGAAGACACATATTCTCCTGAAAAGGCTCATTGATCTCAACATCAATACGGGGTTAGTTCTCTGGATAAGAGACTTTCTTTCCTGCCGCCTACAGAGGGTCTGTGTCAGAGTGAGCACAGGCTGCCTACAAGGCTGTGTTCTTTCCCCTGTGCTTTTCTCTCTTTTCACCAATGAGTTTATGATCAAGGAGAAACACTTTAGACTGTTTAATTATGCTGACGACATGGCCTTAGTTGGCCTCCTAGAGAAAACAGACCCTTTAGGCGAAGCTGCCTATCTGGCTCACACTAAGGCCCTTGAAACATGGTGTCGCTTCAGCCAGCTAGAAATCAATGTTGCCAAGACAAAAGAACTAATTATCTGCACAAAACAAGATATGATAACTGAGCCAGTTTCACTTGATGGCCAACATGTTGAAATTGTGGAAAACTTCAAATATCTTGGTACAATTTTGGACTCCCAGGTGAGCTTCTCTGAAAATACAGAGTATATTTTCAAGAGATGCTCGCAGCGACTCTATCTTCTTAGACAACTCAGCGGCCTCGGTGTTAGTCAGCAGATTTTAGAACCTGTGTACAAAACTATTGTTGAGAGTGTTTTAACTTTTCATCTCCCTGCCTGGTACGGTCACCTAAATTGTAGCCTTAAGAATAAACTTTCTAGAATTGTGTCAATGGCAAGCAAAATAGTTGGCAAACCCCAGAAGCCCTTAACTTTTTACTGAAAGGGGAAGGCGAGGAGTATCCTGGCAGATAGCTCCCATCCTCTCTTCAGCCAGTTTGAGCCTTTGAAATCCGGGAGGCGCTATAGAGTGTCAGTGCCTCGGCCCCTTAGCTGTGTGTTTGTTTTCTTCCCCTGTCCATGTGCTTTTGTTTTCCTTGTGTTCTAGCCCCGCCCCTGTCCCCGCCTGCCTCGTTGTTTCATCGCCGCCACCTGCCTGCCAGCTCACCTGTTCCCCATCACCTCGTCTGCTCTGCCCTATTTATGCCCTGCCTGTTCCTGTCTCGTTGCTAGTTCGTAGCAGTGTTATTCCTGACCTGTTTCGTCCCCGCGTTTTGTTTCGGATTTGCTTTCTGTACCTTTTGATCCCGCTTGTTCCCGACCTGGTTTTTCTGCCTGCCGTTTTTGCCCTGTCTGCTTGTTCGTCTGCCTGCCCCGTGCCTGACTCCGCTTCTGCCCGACTTCGCTCCCGGATTTGCCCTCGGACTGTCTCCTGGTTCCTGACTCTGCCTGTTCCTGACTTCGCCCTGGTTTTTCCCACGCACTCATTACCCGTTGCTGACCCTGCCTGTTCCCGGCTCACGAACTCTGCCTGCCGATTCAAATAAATACGCACTTTACCCTGTTCGTGCGTGGTCTGCTTTTGGGTCCCTCGTCTGTGCCGTAACATAGAGTCCCTCTGGCAATTAAAAATGTATTTAAGAAGTCCTTCATTCCAAATGCCATCAAAATTCTTAACTCTGCAAGTGACTGACAAAATTCAAGCAACAGACACTGACAGGAACTGTTTTTATTTATTTATTTATTTATTTAATCAATCTTAATGTGTAATGTGACCTTGTCTACGTATTTCTTTTATTAACTGCCTGTCTGTTAAGTTGTTGTTCTGGTGAGCCAAAGACAAATTTCCACCCTGGTGGGCAATAAAGATCTATTCTATTCTATTCTACTACCCTACTAGCTAGCTGAATAGCTAATCCAGTGCAGCCAAACTATGTAAGATAGTTAGCGATCAATATTTGCTTAATGAAAAAGAGAACTTACTTCAAGATGCTTCTTCAGGTTAGAGGTCAACTCTTTTGAAGCGGGTAGCAGTTTGGCTGCTGGCAAACACAGCTTGCATTGCACTGTTATGTTGCGACCTTTGCCAAATTTGAAAGTAAAATGGTCCTGATGTTTCCATGACGTAAACACGTTGCGCTGGCTACTTTCTGTCTCACTCTGCATTCTACTGTCTTGTGAGTCAGGCAGGCTGCACGCTTTTTTCTTCTTTTTTTCATGAGGGGCATATGGGAGATACACCCTGGAGTTGCCTATCATTGGATAGATTTTCCAGCTGAATAAACATTACATGAAAAAAATTAATGAAATTAAATGAAAAAAAAAATCCAATGTAATTCCTTCAGTAATCTAAATATTTTTAAAATGTAACTGTAATTTTATTACCATCAATTTAAATGGTAACTGTAACGGAATACAGTTACTCATATTTTGTATTTTAAATACATAATGCTGTTACATGCATTCCGTTACTCCCCAACCCTGACCTACACACACGCATGCAAACATACACAAATACACACACACTCACATACACACTGACACAGACATACATACACACAAACACAGACATACACACGCACACATATACACTCACACATGCACACACACACACACACACACACACACCCACACACACTCATACACATACACACACTCCCACTCTTATCCAGTAGTGTCATTAGGACATCACAATGCTAAGATTAAGGCCTGTAGATTTCTAAAACCTTCACTTATTCACTGTAGGCCTGCAGCGAGTGTCATACAACGGCCATAGACACAACTTTTCCCACATGCCCTTTCTGACTTTCTGCATTCTGTGCACTCACTGTATCTGCAGCTGGCCTTGCCCCTTGGGCTCTGTCTTCTCACTTTCCTTCAGCCAGTGCATTTCTTCCACCATTGCTGCTTACTCCAGCTGGTTATGGTGGGGGTTTGGGCAAAAGGAGTGCAGCTAGGCGCATGCTGTGCACTCCACAGGGGCTGCCATGGAGAGTCTATTTCCACTGGGGGTTGGGGAGGGAGGTTGTTAGGAGCTTGGTGAAGAAACGCTGTCAAAGGACCTTACATGGATCCTGCCCACATCCTCCAACTGTGAAATTGGGAGATTTACATAATCTGGTTAAAGACCATTTAAAAGGGCAGATTTACAAATTTACAAAATTAAATAATGAGATTAATAAATAATCCCCCCTGACCCACCCCCCAATACTTGCCTGATATTTCAAATTCAGGTCCACACCACATACCCTGCCTCAAATGTGAAAAACTCTCAGATCTTCTCTACATCAGGAGAAGTAGCACAGAGTCTGACATGGGTAACCCATGCAGACTCAGGCACACGGATAGCCTACTATCTCTCTAATCCCATTTAACATTAAATTGTGCTTCCCTTTCCTTCTCAGGACATGAAGTATTGCAATGCCAAAGAAGGCATGCTAGGAGGTGACTTAGAATGCTGAATATGTACATGAGTCAACAACAAAATCAACTGCTCTGCACATCACACGTTACAGAACACCATCCAACTGCAGGCCAGGGAATGGCACCCAGTAACCCAGCTGCCTCCAGCGTTGAACTCTGCCTTGGACAACTCCTGTTTCCTGCTGTCAGATGAGAGCGACCAGCATAGCAGTCCCTGTATGTCCACTGCCTCTTAAAGACCCGCTGCCCTTCCCCTTCGCAATTCAACACAGCTCTGTGTGGTCATGTGCCTCCTGGCAGCATGGTAAACAGTACTTTTCAATAAGATTTATTTTCCCGCTGTAATGTATTCTGTTGTAGCTCGTACCTCCTGGATATTCAGCTAGCTCTTTCTCTGTAGCCTTGTTGGCCACAGGTCTCAATAACTATACATTTACTTTGCAATTTACTTAGACCAGAACATGCCCTAATTGGATTTTCTACTCACCACTCCCTTGAGCTGAGGTATCTGTCAATCAAATGAAGAATGAAACAGTAATAACAGAGGGATGCAACATAATTTTAAAAGGTCCTTACCCTGCTAAAGACTTTTTTGGGTCATGTCCAGGTTCCACTCCCACACTAGGAAAAGGACTCTAGAGTAGGAGTGCCCCTCCAGTTATGTTCCATGGCTCTTCAGAGCTCTCTGTGGCTCCTCCGTTATTGAAGGCAATGACTTCCCCTCAGCTACGCGTATTCTCAAGCAATAACATCGACATCCGTATTATCAACTCGAGAATACCCGTGGTCGAGAAGGGAGCTGCACTGCGTCACCTCCATCTTCTCTCTCTCTGTTTCACTCTCTCTCTGTCTCTCTCTGTCTGTCTCTCTCCATCTCTCTCTACCCGTCCCCCCTTTCTGTAGGGCGTTCCACAGAGAGGAGCAGCATAGGCCTGGAAAAGAAGGGATGAACATGTTGCAGGAAAAAAAGCACTCACCTGATCTCAAATTATTTCCAAGAGAGGATTATAGGTCAGAAAATTCGTAAATATGGAAATGACTAGACTGTTTGTAAGGTGGCTATCAAACAACCCTTACGAGCAAACAAGGCAAAAGACAGACACTATACAAGTAGGCCATGCTCTATTTGCACTCGGTTTGCTGGATTCACATGTAATATGAAACAACTAAATGTAACAATCTCAGTTGTACCACAACAGATGCAATCTGATTGATATGTTGCACACAAAACATTTGTGAGAGCTTTGCACTGCTCACTTGGCGCTGACCCAAGGTCAGTGTTTCTGAGACTGCGAGACCCGTACCCCCACTGATGCATGTACGTAATTGAAAGGGATTAAAAATAGATGAGAGGAGTCATTCACTATGATCATTTGCCAACTATTCAATAATTTGATTCTTGATAAAGAATAATGAGGAAAAATGCAAGCATGCTGGGAGATGTTTTTGCTTCTCAGCACCTCCCCTTGCTCTCACCCATGCCGGTACTTAGTACGCAGCAGAGGAAGAAGGCCAGGAAGGCTCATTATCAAAGACATGTCAATGTGTGTATTACAGTCCTAAAGGGAGCCCAATTACCACACAGATGTTTAGCTTCCCCCTTCCCCTGGCCCCTGCCCCTTCTCTGTTAGCCTCATTAAGATTGACTGAGAGCGAGGTCTGTGAAATGCAACAGAACCACGGACAGCTCCCAGCCCAGTGTCCTCACTGCCACTGTCCAAATGGGACTCCTTTACCGTCCCTTGTGCCAGACATCTTTTGTCTCTCCTCCTAGCCCCCCGCCCCCCTCCCTCCCCCCTTTGGTACTCTCCTCCATTCAATCTGGATCAATCAATCTCCTCCTTCACTGCCCTGTGGTCACCCCCCCTCACTTTCCCTTCCCCCACTGCTCTGGTCTCTTCTCCTCCTTTTAGAGTCCCAGTTCCTGTGCTTCCTGCTCCTGTCCTTCTATGTCTCCCTTTAGACTGGACTGGAACATCCAATGGAAAACTCCCTCTGGCATCAGGGATGGAGCGCCATGACTTCAGGCTATGATTTGTGACCACAAGGTGAGTGGACACACACATGCACACACACATATACAGCTCTGGAAAAAATTAAGAGACCACTCCAAATTTTTCTTAAATCAGCATCTCTACATGTCTGGCAGCCATTCCATTCCAGGGTCTGTTGAATTCCAACACAAGCACACCTCATTCTACTTGAAGTCTTCTAATGAGGTACTGATTAGGTGATCACCTGAACCAAATCTTATTTAATGAGGAAAAGTATAAAAACCACTGCTGTGTTCATCACTATCCTCTTGCAATAGGACCAGCTGTATGGACAGTGCTAGTAGTATCTCAGAAGTAACTGGAATCAAAAAATAACTATTGACCATGCCAAAAGAGTTGAAAAGAAACGTTTTGAGTGAGGAAAAGAAGGGTTCAGTTCTGGCTTTACTGGCAGAGGGATACAGTGAACATCAGGTTGCTTCCATCCTTCAAATTTGAAAGACAACGGTTCAGAAGAACAAGGTCAAGCAGCAGACATTGGGGACAACAAAGCAACAGACCGGCAGTGGGCGAAAACGGCTCTCCACTGACGGGGATGACCGCCAACTCATTCGAATGTCACTCAACAACCATAGGACAACAAGTGACCTACAAAAAAAAAAATGGCAAACGGCAGCTGGGGTGAAGTGCATGGCGAGGACGGTTTGAAACAGGCTCCTACGGGCAGGGCTGAAGTCGTGCAAAGCTAGAAAAAAGCCCTACATCAGTGAGAAGCAAAGAAGAGCCAGGCTGAGGTTTGCAAAAGACCATAAGGATTGGACCGTCCAGTTTTCAGCTTTGCCCAACACCTAGTCATCTAATGGTTAGACGGAGACCTGGAGAGGCCTACAAGCCCCAGTGTCTCGTACCCACTGTGAAATTTGGTGGAGGATCGGTGATGATTTGGGGGTGCTTCAGCAAGACTGTAATTGGGCAGATTTGTCTTTGTGAAGGACGCATGAATCAAGCCATGTACAAGGTTATCCTGGAAGAATACTTGCTTCCTTCTGCTCTGACAATGTTCTCCAACTCTGAGGATTGGTTTTTCCAGCAGGACAATGCTCCTTGCCACACAGCCAGGTCAATAAAGGTGTGGATGGAGGACCACCAGATCAAGACCCTGTCATGGCCAGCCCAATCTCCAGACCTGAACCCCACTGAAAACCTCTGGAATGTGATCAAGAGGAAGATGGATGGTCACAAGCCATCAAACAAAGCCGAGCTGCTTGACTTTTTGTGCCAGGAGTGGCATAAAGTGACTCAACAGCAATGTGAAAGACTGGTGGAGAGCATGACAAGACGCATGAAAGCTGTGATTAAAAATCAGGGTTATTCCACCAAATATTGATTTCTGAACTCTTCCTAAGTTAAAACATTGGTATTGTGTTGTTTAAAAATGAATATGAACTTGTTTTCTTTACATTATTCGAGGTCTGAAAACACTGTATCTTTTTTGTTATTTTGACCAGTTTTTATTTTCTGCAAATAAATGATCTAAATGGCAATATTTTTATGTGGAATTTGGGAGAAATTTTTTCAGTGGTTTCATTTTACTCAAACACATACCTATAAATAGTAAAACCAGAGAAGCTGATAATTTTGCAGTGGTGTCTTAATTTTTTCCAGAGCTGTATGTGCACACACACACGCATGCACAAACATATACATACACATGAACACACACACATATTACATAAATATGTTAATGTGTATATACATGTGTGTGTGTGTGTGTGTTCATGTGTATATATATATATATACACACACACACACACACAAACATATACATACACATTAACATATTTATGTATACACAAACACACACAGACACACACACACACACACACTCACATACACCCAAGAATACATCCATGCCCACACACTTAATAGCAATGATCATTGGTCAGTTGTTTTTGTACACAGCATATCCTCCATCACTATAATAATAATACACACACCCATGTTATGGTAGTAATACCAGAGGTATTGTCATATCAAAGATTTTATCTGGTACCCTGATGGACCTAACTGTATCTAAATAAAGTCTGACTAACAGGGCACATAATGTGAAACTGTTCAAACTGACTGAGCAATGGTGGAATTGAGACAGTAAAGAATCATGCACTGGTAACACAACATATAAAATAAACAAATAAAATAAGAAACCAGGCTAATTCAGAAAAACAGAGTGAACACAAATAAAGGAGAATCATTTTCCCAAACATTTTCAGCATGTCCTCAGAATGAAGTCTTAAACAACAGGGCTACAAAGTGGAGACTTTCTACTGCTCCATGGAGACTTTATACTATTACAGGGAGACTTTCTGCTGAACCATGGAGATTTTCTTTCCATTACCATCCCCAACCATCTATCATTTATCATTTAATAATTTAAACATTTAAACAGTTATAATTAAATGTTGATTCCTCCTTCATGGATCCATAATACAGCAATATCTATGTACTTAATTCTAAACTACTAGTAAATGTACTCCGGTATTAACTCCTTTTCTGTAATAATTTAAAATACCTATATGAACACGAAATTATTTTGCTATTACTTTCATAATATTGTTATACTGTAAATTATTCCATTCAGAATTATTTTTATTAAACATTGTTTAGAATTATGATGCTCCTGATAGTGCCTACTCTTAATGCAGTGTTATAATTTTGACAAATAATTAGGAGGTAATAAGCATCAACCACACAACTCCTCTTTCAAATCAACATAATTAACATGGACTTATGTTTGAAATGGAAGTACATCAGTATGCACATGTTCATTAATCACTGCACTGTTTTCAATGACACGTGAATATCGACTGAAATGTCATTTTATTATTTTGTGTTCCCAATCACAATATTTATCCATTGTTACATTGACCATATGAAGTAAAGACTGGTATACAGTTAGACAGAATGCAGGTTGTACATGCGTGTTTTCTCACATGCACATAGGCAGTGCTGCTTAAGTCTGAGCGCTATACTCCAGCATACCCCGTTGAGCCAAAACATTATGACCACCTGCCTGATATGCTGTTGGTCCTCCGTGTGCCACTGAAACAGCGCCAACCCACTGAGGCATGGACTCGACAAGACCCCAGAAGGTGTCCTGTGGTATATGCCACCAAAACATTAGCAGCAGATCCTTCAAGTCCTGTAAGTTGTGAGGTGGAGCCACCATGGATCGGACTTGTCGGTCCAGCACATCCCACAAATGCTCAATCAGATTGAGATCTGGAGAATTTGGAGGCCAGGGCAACACCTTGAACACTTCATCATGTTCCTCAAACCATTCCTGAACAATGTGTGCAGTGTGGCAGGGCGCATTATCCTGCTGAAAGAGGCCACTGCTATCAGGGAATACCATTGCCATGAAGGGGTGCACCTGGTCTGCAACAATGTTTAGGTAGGTGGCACATGTCAAATTGATGTCCACATGAATGGCCAGACCCAGGGTTTCCCAGCAGAACATTGCCCAGAGCATCACACTCCCTCCACTGGCTTGTCATCTTCCCACAGTGCATCCTGGTGCCATCAGTTCCCCAGGTAAATGGGGCACAAGTACATGGCCATCCACGTGATCTAAAAGAAAATGGGACTCATCGGACCAGGCGACCTTCTTCCACTACTCCATGGTCCAGTTCCGACCCTTGCGTGCCCAGTGTAGGCACTTTTGAAAGTGGACAGGGGTCATCATGGGCATTCTGACTGGTCTGCGGCTACGCAGCCCCATACGCAGCAGGGTGAAATGCACTGTGTGTTATGACACATTCCTCCCATAACCAACCCAGCCACGCTAGACCTTCTGTTGGTTTGGACAAGAGGGGTCAGCCTTTGTTGCCCTCGTGCATCAATGAGCCTTAGGCGCCCAACACCCTGTCCCTCCTCAGACCACTGCCGGTAGGTACTTACCACCACTGACCGGGAGCACCCCACAAGCCTTGCCGTTTCAGAGATGCTCTGACCCAGTCATCAGGCCATAACAATTTGGCCCTTGTCAAAGTCACTCATGTCTTTACTCCTGCCCATTTCTCCTGCATCCAACACATTGACTACGAGAACTGATTGTTCGCTTACTATCTAATCTACCCAGACCTTGACATGCGCCCTTGTTTGGAGATGATCAATGTTATTCGGTTCACCTGTGAGTGGTCATAATGTTTCGGCTCATCGGTGTATATTTAAGTCCACACACAACTATTGACAATACATCTAATGGGAAACGTCTTAAAGATCACACACAAAAAGGGATTTAGTGTCGCAATATGGCATTGAACAAGTGACTTACACCGTTTCAATACAATATCTAAACACTGATACTTAATATGGCGATTCAAAAACTGAACAAGGCGTGACAGTCTATTTGAAAAAAAAAAATTATAAAGTATTGTAAAGTATTCACTCTAAAAACATTTCCCAATTATAGAGGGATGCTAACAATTTGATTTGAGATTTGAGATTTCTTTCTATGATTTCTTTTAATTATTCAGTATAACCGCGTTCACTTTCCTGAGGCCGCGGTTTGCCAGTCTTCACGGAATAGAAGTGACTCCGTGTTAACGACTCACAGCAAGCGTAAGTAATAAAACGGTATAAAACTAAACATGCAGTTAGCAACTGACATGATGACGAGCGCCTCGTGACAGGAGAAAGGAAGGGGTTTCCCTGATGTGGCCAAACGGAAGAGAACGACAACAAGGCGATCTGTTGAAATGTAGATCAAAAGAAACAGAAACCACGACACGCGGCACGCTTGAAGCTCAGCGCCTTGGGGTGGAAGGTTGTTTCGGGGTATTGCCTATCCAATGCATCTATCACGCACCAGCTTCATATCGAACCACTTGCAGCATCTGAGTCGTCACACTGGATAAATGGAAAAATAAATGAAAAAAAACATTCTGATAAATTGTATTTTATGCATGCATAGACCACACCTGATCACAAATGAATTTACACGAGAGAAAGCTGTAGAATAAGATTCAAACCAGTTTTGAGAGGGTTCTGCTTTGATGTATGATTATGTGCTACACAGCAGAACATCTAATATATATAAAGAACTCACCTGTAGTAGGCTGCCATTGTGTTCAAAATACATACTCAGATCGGCGATATAATTCTTAGTATTGGAAAAACATAAGGTAGTAATAAAGCCAGGGGAGAATGCCCCCGCCTCTATCCCCAGTATGCCCCTTCCTGGTGTGCCGCTAGAAAAAAAAAGAAAAAGATAGAAAAAGACCTGTCAACGAACCGCGCGCACACACACCCATATCCTTCGTTAGATCCCCGTCTCTCTGTCTTCATCCTCCCTCCACCTCCTGTGCACACACACGCGCGCGCGCGCGCGCGCGCACGTGCGCGCACACACACGTGCTCTTGCCTCTTGTGAGGAATCTTCCGTGGGGAAAAAGGAAGCGTGCTCTCACGTTCAACATGTCTACAACTGATACGACTGTTGAGCAATACTACTACTACTACTACTACTACTACTACTACTACTACTACTACTACTACTACTAATAATAATAATAATAATAATAATAATAATAATAATAATAAATATAGCCCCAGGCGGCGATTACGGGGTCCAAGCAGATCAGCCGAAAATTGAATGGGTGATGGCTGCCATTGTTTCTGAGTCATCAACTTGTGCTTGAAGACTTTATCAGAAACTTTGACCAAGATGCAGAATACAAAATTCTAACTTTATTAATTGTTTTCAGAGATATGGCCTTTTCTTTGCTATAGTGCCACCCATTCATGGATTTACACCAAACTCGAGCACCCTCAGCCTATTGTCCAATAGATATCAGCTCTCATGTAAATGTGACAGGTAATGTAAATGTGACAGGTAATGTAAATGTTAAATAGGTCAATTTTTCCACCATTGTGAAATACATGTATTACATGCAAGAATGTGCCATTAGAAGAAACTAAATGATTTTTGCCATCTCGCGTCAGTGAAAGTTGACCTGAGTCTAGGTGCCAATGTCAATGAATGTTGATCTGGGTGATGCCACCTGGAATGGTGCACCACCATTGGGACAGTTGGAGAAATTTTCATACAGATTGCTATTTGACACATCCAAAACAATGCTGCCAAGTTTCATGATGATAGGCAGTAGGCGATTTGAGGGGGGATGAAGGGGGATGCTATCCCCCTTGTTAGCAAAATGACCAAAATGCATCCCACTTGTTAACCTGCCATCCCCCTCTCCATCCCCTAGTTAGTATCAGAGAGAGTGCTGCGTGTGCATCTGCCATCCAACCTGTTAAAAATTAACAAATCACCTACTGATGACATTTCATAGTTAAGTCAGTTTACGTGCTGCTGAAATTTGATTGGCTGATGGCAGGACGAGGAGTTAATTGAATCTTTTTCTGTACCGGATGCATCAGGTAGCCGCTCCCCTAGCTCAGTCCCGGCAGAGCCTTCGCAGCAAGGCGAATGGGTTACGGTTCGGGATAATAGACGAAAACATAAGCCTTTGGTGCACCACCAACCTCCGATTCATGTTTCAAACAGGTTCTCCCCCCTCAGTAACACACCGACTGAGAAACCTGTTAAAAGAGCCCTGACAATTGGCGACTCTATTTTGAGAAACGTGAATGTAGAGATGCCAGCGACCATAATTAATTGCATTCCCAGGGCCAGAGCATCCGACATTGAAGCAAATCTAAAAGTGCTGGCTAAAGGAAAAAGTAAATTCTCGAAAATAATTATTCATGTCGGCGCTAATGATGTCTGTATGAGACAATCAGAAATAACAAAGTTAACGATTAAATCGGTGTGTAAACTTGCAAAACATATGTCGGAGTCAGTAACCTTCTCTGGTCCCATCCCTATGCAGCGCGGTGACGAGATCTACAGCAGATTATCGTCACTAAATTGTTGGCTGTCTGAGTGGTGTCTGTCCAATAACTTTGGCTTCATAGACAATTGGCACACCTTTTGGGGGAGGCCTGGTCTTTTAAAAAGAGATGGTATCCACCCCTCAAGGGAGGGTGCAGCTCTTATCTCCAGAAATTTGGCATGTAGTCTAAATATCTCAAAACCTTGACTCATCAGGGCCAAGGCCAGGCAGCAGACTTTCTGTCTTAAACAGATCTCTGCTTCGTCCAGTGAACCACCACTTAAATTTAGTTCCAAAAAGACGGTGTCTGTCCCCCGAACTTCGGTCCCATACTGTTTAAAGAAATCTATTAGGGGCATTTGCCCTGACAACTTGATAAAAATTAAATCTGGTGAACCTAAAATTAATACCTCCAAACAAATGGTCCTTAAGATTGGTTTATTAAATATACAGTCATTAACACCCAAAGCAATACTAGTAAATGAATTGATTACTGACCATAAATTCGACATCCTATGTCTGACTGAAACTTGGCTTAAACCAAATGAATTTATTGCTTTAAATGAATCAACACCTCCCAGTTACAGTAACTACCAGGTCCCTCGTGCAACTGGTAGAGGTGGTGGTGTTGCTGCTGTATATAACTCTAATCTTTGTGCCACTTTTAAATCTGGCCATAACTTTAATTCATTTGAATTGCTAGTACTTGGCTTTGCACATCCTGACAAGGCTGCATCTCAGGTATTTACGCTTGTAATTGTCTACAGGCCACCTGGCCCTTATGCTGTTTTCTTATCTGAATTTGCAGACTTTCTATCCAACCTGGTTGTCAACACAGAAAAGGTTGTGGTAGTAGGTGATTTCAACGTTCATATGGACAATGAACATGATCCATTCAGAACAGCATTTTTGTTCATTATTGACTCCATTGGATTCTCTCAGTTTGTGCATAAACCTACACATTGCTGTAACCATACGTAGCCCTCACTTATGGCACTGAAATTAACAATGTAGTAATTATGCCACACAGTCCTGTACTGTCGGACCATTACTTGGTGACTTTCAACCTTCCTTTAGCTTTTTACATGAACTCAGAGCCTGTATTTTCTCTCAGGTGCACCATCTCTTCTACTACTACTAAAGCCTTTCTTGATGAGCTCCCTGCTTCATACAGTCTGCACAACGAAGAATACTTAAACTTATGCTCAAACCCTAGTTCGGCTAAATTAAATCAACTCACTGAAAATATTGAGTCCACACTATGTAATACCCTAGATGCTGTTGCACCCCTAAAAAAGAGGAAAGTCCCAGACAGAAAGCTTGCACCTTGGTATAATGACCAGACCTGTGCTATCAAACAAACTGTGCGGAAACTTGAAAGAAAATGGTGCTCCACAAAACTACAGATTTATCTTCTGGCCTGGAAAGAAAGTCTTGCAAGCTACAAGCATGCGCTCACAGCTGCCAGATCTATGTACTTTTCTACCCTAATAGAGAAAAACAAGGACAATCCCAGGTATTTGTTCAGCTCCATCTCCAGACTAGTTAAGAGCCCTGCATCATCCAACCCCTACACTCCAGTAATTCATAGTAGCAATGACTACATGAATTTTTTTGACAGCAAAATCATAAAGATACGTGACACAATTCAAAAAATCTCCTCTAATTCTGCCTCCAGCCTGGCCTGTCCAACCTCACATAACGTAGAGATGTCCAATAGGCCAGCCACATGCCTAGACTCTTTCTCACCCATTGACTTTAGCGATTTCTCCTCCCTAATAAATTAATCTAAAAATGCTACCTGCCTAATGGACCCCATTCCAACAAGATTCTTAAAACAGCTGCTACCTGAAATTGGCACTCCGTTATTAAGTCTTATCAATGCCTCCCTTACGTCCGGACATGTGCCTCAGTCCTTCAAATTAGCAGTCATTAAGCCTATCCTGAAGAAGCCCACTCTTGACCCGAATGACTTGTCGAACTACAGGCCCATCTCGAATCTCCCATTCCTTTCGAAAATCTTAGAAAAAGTTGTAACAAAGCAACTTTGCTCCTTCTTACAGTGCAATAATATTCTGGAAGTCTTTCAATCCGGGTTTAGACCGCATCACAGCACAGAAACCGCTCTCCTAAAAGTATTTAATGACCTACTTCTCTCCTCTGACAATGGCTGTATCTCCCTAATTGTGCTCCTAGACCTAAGTGCAGCCTTTGATACCATCGATCATCTTATTCTATTAGACTGACTTGAGAACCTGATTGGCATAAGCGGAAAGGCTCTATCCTGGTTCAGGTCTTATCTCTCAGAGCGACATCACTTTGTCTTCATTAACAATAAGTCTTCCAAACTCTCCAGAGTAAGACATGGAATACCACAAGGATCCGTGCTTGGACCTTTGCTGTTTTCGTTATACATGGTCCCTCTTGGAAATATCATTCGTAAACATGGCATTAATTTCCACTGCTATGAAGACGATACCCAATTATACATATCAGCCAAACCTGATGTCTCCTTAGAAATATCAAACATGGAAGCCTGCCTCAAAGACATAAAGACATGGATGGCCCATAATTTTTCTCCTTCTAAATTCGGACAAAACAGAAATATTATTGGTTATCGGCCCAAAGTCTATCAGGAGCAAACTCTCCAATATTACATTAAGTCTTGGTGTCTCTCTGGCCTCAAGTGCAACCATCAAAGACCTTGGTGTCACGATTGATCCTGATCTGTCTTTTGACACACACATAAAAAACACCTCCAGGACTGCTTTTTTTCATTTGAGGAATATTGCTAAAATCAGGTAAATCCTATCATTACATGATGCTGAAAAGCTAATCCACGCTTTTGTTACTTCCAGATTGGACTACTGTAATGCCCTCTTGTCAGGATGTGCATATGCCTCCCTAAAGCCCTTTCAGCTGGTTCAAAATGCAGCTGCTCCTATGCTAACGAGAACAAAGCGCTTTGAGCGCATCACCCCAGTATTAGCCTCTCTCCACTGGCTACCTATCAAATACCGCATTGATTTCAAAATACTTCTCCTTACATTTAATGCTTTAAATGGGCTTGCCCCTCCCTATCTTAAGGACCTTCTTCACCTATATTCTCCAAAACGAACTCTACGTTCCCAAAGTGCAGCACTTCTCATTGTTCCAAGAATGGGTAAAAGTACTATAGGCGGTAGAGCCTTTTCATACCGAGCCCCTCTTTTGTGGAACAATCTACCCACTGAGGTTCGGGGAGCAGACTCTCTCTCCGCCTTTAAGTCTAGGCTAAAAACTTATCTTTACTACAAATCCTTTAGTTGAGGGACATGGCATGGTTGCTGACATTGATCGTAGAGTCTCTGGTGGACTAAGTGGTCGTTGCTGTCACTACATCATGGCCTGGGTACTCTGTGTTCAGCTGATCCAGCTGTGATCTGGTGTTGACTGCCTTAGGATCACCCTCATGATCGTGCTGGCCCCTTGCCTCTCGTCCCCTAGGTATGCTGCCATAGTGCTTATCTGCCGGGATTTTTTACACACTTGCATCCCTCTCCCCCCCCCCTCTGCCTTCATGCCTTTATGT
Organism: Megalops atlanticus; assembly: GCA_019176425.1. Classification (NCBI taxonomy): domain Eukaryota; kingdom Metazoa; phylum Chordata; class Actinopteri; order Elopiformes; family Megalopidae; genus Megalops; species Megalops atlanticus. The sequence goes on from CM032881.1 coordinate 19,703,584, forward strand.
TTCCATTCCTGCAATTAACAACCACAACCACTAATCGCTGTTTTTCTTTTCGTCCCCTATCCCTGCTCCGGGCCCCTGCCTGGAGCTGTAGCCCAAGCGTCACTTCCAGATTCCCAGTCCTGCTCCCCCACTGCCCTGCCTTTCAAGTCACATCCTGTTTTCCAGTCCTGATACCCCACTGCCCTGCCTATCAAGTGAACTGCCTGCCAAGAACCGGACATTTTAGGATAAATTTTATAATCACCTTGTTGCTAATTACTACTGTCTATCAGACTCAATTGTCTTGAAAGTACATTGTACAACTTTGTTTTTTTTTCTCTCAAATTCTATCTGCCCAGCGCCGGCCAGAAGCAGATGGGCTCCCCCTCTGAGCCGGGTTCTGCTCAAGGTTTCTTCCTGTTAATTAGGGAGCTTTTCCTTGCCACTGTTGCCTTAGGCTTGCTCTCAGGGGGTCTCAGGCCTGGGAACAATGTAAAGCTGCTTTGTGTTGTAAAAAGAGCTATACAAATAAAATTGAATTGAATTGAATTGTTTGAGCTATCAAGTTGTCCTTATAGAATTTATTAGGACCTTTGTCCAAGACACAGCATGCAAAAGTTGAACCTGTTCGGGCAAGTACTTTTTTGTTATGACCACTTGTTTGCTATAGTGCCACTATAGGATGGATTTACACCAAATTTGGGAGGCTTGAGTCTGATGGCCTGTAGATCAGGGGTGTCAAACTCATTTTCACTGAGGGCCACATCATTAAATTTCTAGGTCATCGAAGGCCAAATAATCATTGAACATCCATTCAAAAAGGGCAACCATGAAATCTGCATGGCAGTACGATTTGTTTTTTCAAGACAGTTTGAACACCATTTCATTGGGAATCAGTAAAACAACTACTAGGCTAATTTCCCATTCATTTTATTTGATTCCAATACATTTCCAGCTTTTTTGTTTCATATCTTTTAACATAGAAATATTAATGAAAATGAGTGCATTCAACAATTTCAATATGTCAACAGTCTGTAAACTTGCCATATTAGAATGTAAGAACATAAGAACATATTATGACGAGAACAGGCCATTCGGCCCAACTAAGCTTGCCATTTCTTAATTAAAGAGTATCCAAAACTGTATCAAGTCTAGACTTGAAAACAGCAAGGGTCTCTGCCTCAACTACATGACCTGGCAACCTATTCCATGTATTGATAACTCTTTGTGTAAAATAATATTTCCTTATATCAGTGCGGAACTTACTCTTAACTAGTTTCCATTTATGTCCCCTTGTTCTACAGACTGAACTCACCCTAAAAAATCTATTATAGTTAACCTTATTAAATCCTTTTATAAATTTAAAAACCTCAATTAAATCACCCCTAAGTCTCCTCTCGCTAAGTCTAAATACACTGTAAACCCCAATCCATTCATGACACAAAATGTTATTGTTAAGTCCACACAAATGTTCAGGACTGTTAAAATGACAAAATAACTTTATGTTCACTTGACACTCACCCCTAATTAGCTTGACATAATTTTTTTATGTTAAGTTGACATTTTTTGATTTTTGAGTTCATTTTACTTAAATTTATAAAGTCGATACAGCCTAATTATTTCAGGGCCAATTGACAACTCATTCATTGTCCACTTAGCATATATTTTTATAGTTCAGTGAACTACAAAAATAGTTGTAAAAATATGAACTTAATGTTTTCATGTCCATATGACAAATAGTCAATTTCTTGTTCAATAAAACAAAAATTTTGTGTTCACTTTACATAACAAAAACATGCAATTACAACAAGAGTTGCAGAGTTATTCTGAACACAAAAACGGTTTGTTGTCTTAACATAAAACTGTAATAATTCCCTGAGTTTTTCCCCAAGTTATCTTCTAGTATACACAATTTAATAAAAAATTGTCAAAGTAATATTAAATTTAAAGGTTGAGTACAACCTACATTTCTTTGTTTGCGTAACCTAAATTCTTTGAGTAGAAACAAAGCCTAAATTTATGTTATAATATTTGTGTCAATACAACTTAAAAAATTAATGTTAATATGGCATATATTGTTACACTCAATGGACAGCATAGATATTCTATTTATAAATTTTCAACTTGCAAAGGGGTGTAAAAATATGGACTCAATTATTTAATGTTTATTTGAAGTCACTTTCTTGGCCTGTAAAATGAAACGTTTGTGTGCACTTTACAAAACAAAAATACGTAAGCAAAATAAGAGTTGTGGGGTTATGCTGAACACAAAAAGGTTTTGCTGTTTTAACATAAAACTGTCAAAATTTAATATTTTTACCAACTTATTATTTTCTGGCACACACAGTGTGATGAAAATTTGTCAAAGCAACCTCAATTTTAAATATTAAGCAAAACTTTTTTTTCATTGTTTTTTTTTTTACTTAAAATCTTTGACTAGAATCAAAACCTAGATCTGTTATGTTTGCTTCAACACAACTTGAAAATTTAATGTTAAAATAGCATATATTGTTACGTTCAATGGACAACATCTTGCAATTTGGTGTAAAATATACACTCAGTTGCTCAATGTTTATTTGACAAATAGTCACTTTCTTGCCCAATACAATGAAAAATTAGTGTTCACTTTACGTAACAAAAATACATAGTCACAAGAGTTGCAGTTATGCTGAACACAAAAAGGTTTTGCTGTTTTAATATAAAACTGTAAATTTGTCAAAGCAACATTAATTTTAAATGTTCAGTACAACTTACTTTTCTTTGTCCAATTAAAAAACTTTGAGTAGAAACAAAACCTAAATTTGTATTGTTTGCATCAACCCAACGTTAAAATGACAAATTCAGCTCAACAAACAGCATAGATATTATGCACCCTTAACTTATATACAACAACACGCTTAACTTTTTACAACTTGTGTTGTAAAAAGCGCTATATAAATAAAAATGAATTGAATTGAATTGAATATAACCTTCAACAAGTTTGAACTTGCAAATCGGTGAAAAAAATGTGACCTCACTCATTTAATGTTTATTTGACAAGTTTATTTGCTGTCTTAACATGGAACTGTCTAATCCAAGTATTGAAAGCAAATTCCATTGTTTTTGTTCATGAACTTGAAATTTTTCAGTTGAAACAAAACCTGAATTTGTGTTACAATGTTTACATCAATATGACCTAAACGTCAGTTGTCATATATTTGTAAAGCTCAATGAGCATTTGGCACCTTTAAAATGTTATTTTAAATATTACAATTAGAATAAGATACTTGCATCATCTTAACACATTAAACATTTTTATCCATCTTTACTGGCAACTTTTTTGGTTCAACACTTTAAATGGTAGCATTTGTCATAAATTACCATCTTTGTCATCAATATGACTAAAAGAAACCAATAAACAGTAAAATGAGGCTGATATCTGAAAGTACCAACAGGAAGAGAGGAATGAAACAAAACCACAGAGAGACTCTGAGGTTGTATCTCTGGTTTCCAGCACAGACAGAGAGTTCAGATGCTGAGGACACAACTCAGGGGAGGAGAGCATCATGGGTTGGCTATGCCAGCAAGCAGGACCACCGCAACAGCAGGTGCAGCATGGCTATCCCCTTCAGGCTGCCATGGAAGTGCATGTTGACACAGTGCCACATGGCAAAAGCATACCAACCTGGGCTGATGGAAAGCAGCTGAAGTTTCTTGCTCAAGGCCAAGATTTTGGGTTTCATTTTGTCTCCATCAATGTGCAAGAGTACTTGCTGAATGAAAAGAAAGGTGTTCAACATAGATTTTGGGTAGTTAAGGTGCAAAGCATAAATAAGCCCAAACAGATATATGAAGGCATCAGGCCAGGAATGGAGGGGTGAAGTCACCACTCTGCCTTCAAGGATTATGCTGACTTGACATGGCTGCAGGAAGGCTGCATTTCCCTCTTCATCATTAGGGACAATGGACCGTATGCAGATTGGGCTGTCACTGTTTTCCAAAGTTCCTGGTTGTCCCTCCTGGAAAAAGACAGCATTGACAAATTCATAACCAAATTTTTAACAGAATAAATTAACTTTTTTATACTTCTTATGGAACAAACAAGATCATTTCCATATTTGTACACATATACATATTTGTATATGTCATTTCCATATTTGTACACTGCCTTGCAAGTTAATATTATTTACCCAGCAGGACTGCCTATCATGTTCTCACACAATGTATTTGTAGTGGCCCAGCACATATTTTCTATTTTTTTTACTATTTCAAATGGGTAAAATCTTATTTCATTGTAAAGATGTGCACAGCGCATTGATTCACTCAGCTCCTCCCTGCCCTGCCCTCACTTGCTTGCTCTCTCTCTCACAAACACAAACATAGTTCGACTGGCCATCAAGACTACCAGGAGAAATGATATCAGTTAATGATCATGAAAAAAAAGTTCATAGGAGATTTTACCCTCCCTGTCTATCTCTTCGCTGGCCCTCTCTGTGTGCCTGTGATTTGGCATGATATAAAATTATATTTATTGTGATAGAATATTTACACTCTCTGATAAGCCAACCAGATTTTGCCACAATTTCAATCAGCCAATTATACGCTGCTGTCAAACTTCATATCTGTTCTCCCTACTGCAGTAAGCCATCATTTCAGTGTGAATCATCACGAACCTCCTTGATCCCATTCACCTCCGGTTTCATCATTCCAGAGTCCAGGTCTAACCTCACCAGAAGCCCGCCCCTCTTCATATCCATCTGGATCCCCACCATTCTTTTCATCCCCTCACCACTGTATTCTGTTAGACTGATTATCTTAAATTCAAGAAACCGGGTGGCTGTGAGAAGCCATGTTACAGCAGTAAATTGAAGCATGAGTGTGAATGCACTGCAGTTATGTAATTACTATTAAACCTGTGTCTACATGCAGTTCATCATGATGAAATATTGTGTCATATCACCCAACCCTATTTCATGGGTGGGTTTAATACTTAAGGTGTCGGTTTTGTTCAATAGTTCAGAGAGAGATTTCACCTGTTGATGCTGCCACTGCTACATAGATGGATATATCACACATGACCAGGCCATATCATGCTTTAATTTGAATCTCAACAGTAACTGTGTTTTCATTCTTTTATTTATTTTATGGTATGGAGCCTTAGCCTGTTCTCATTACTGAATGGGAAACTACTGCTATGCAGTCACCATGTCTACATTATCTTACTGTGATAGAGAGCAGCATTCATGTTAAGGTTTTCACATGACATGATTTTGTTAGATGTGTGTTACTGAAAAGCAGTATATTATTGAGTCTTTCTTGAACTTCCTTAATGTCACTATCTACAGTCTCAACTTGCATCAGGAAACAGTTCTCTATCTTTCATCATTTTACAATCAAGACTTCACAATGCAATGTGAAAACAGAATATTTGATATTTTTGTGTCCTTACTTCAGAACTCACCTTGAAAACTTTGAACACTTCAGAGTCACTCTCACCAAGCAGCACAGGGAGACAATGGATGGCAGTTGTTCTTGTCATGCTAACATCCCTTGCTTGCTGAAAGGGTAGAGAAAACAGACTACTATAAACAGTGTATGAACTACAGCCTAACTACAAGTTGATCCACTTGTACAGTCAGATATTAGGGTTAAACAAATTACATACCACATTGGTATCATACATCTTGAGGATAGCTGACAACTGATGTCCAAACTTGCCAAGCTGCTTCTCATGGGCCAGATTCAACAACTGCTCTGAGTGTTTGTCCAGCAACAGCATAGAATGATCACAGGAGGTTCTGATTAGTTATCCGTTGAAATTCAGCACAAATCTAAAGGTCAGGAAGAGAAATGAAAGACTGCATTCCGCAATAACTTTTTACATGAATACATGGTTCAAATTATCCTTAGGGGATTCTTGGATGTTCAGTACAGATTTCAACCCACTGAAAAATAAGCAATTGATTAAGGTTAGATACTCAGAAAGAATTGGAAAAATAATGACATTTAGGGCCAAACTTCAAAATTTCACAACTAAAAAAGTATTTTGGGCTATGGGATTTTACTTTTTTCTCACAAAATTCATAAAGTGAGAAGTCTTAAGTAAATTGCTATGGAATGACCCAATTTAGACCTGGCAAAATTACTTGGATGATTGACTATTTGCAGACATTACAGCACTTCACAGATGATACAGATAACCTAGAAAAATCATACTGAAAGCAAACAATTACCTGTCCTTGAAGAAAAAGGGCCGGCCATCTGTCCTCTACAGTTGTTATAGCAGGGCTACGGTTTACAATTTCATGTCTTCTTAATGCAAAAGTCTTTCCCATGCAGCAGTTGATTGCAGCAAGATCTTTGTGTACTTTCTTCATCTCCAAGACCATTCTGACTCTTAGCTCTTCTAGATCTTGTTCAGTCTTTCCTTGAGGAAACTGTGCAGAACTGACCACAACCATGCAAGGGCAATTAAGGGATGGTTCAAGGTCAGTGACCTCTTTAGAATTCTTATCAGCAACCTCTTTGAGTCCTCCCTCTCTGCTGTTGTTCTGTATTTGCCCAATTTGAATTTGAAACCAATCTTCCACCCACCCCATCCTTTTGGTGCATCATGATCTGCAATGCATGGGAATTGTTTGATCAAGGCCTCTGCAGCTTCCTCAAAGTCACTCTCACTTGGACAGACATTTCTACAACACAATGCTCTTGCTACAACATCAAGAATCTCTTGTCTTTGTTCTCTGATTAAAATCAGCTGGTTTCCATTCTTGAAATACTCTTCATTTCCTTTCCTTAGAATTAAGTCCATGCCATGAGAAAAGGTTGGCAAGCAAAAGTGTTCACTTGATGATCCAGAATGGGGGGTAGTTACATGGGCAGTGTTCTTGGATGGCTGAGAGCTGGAAATGGCTTTGTGCATCAATATCTTGACTGTGCCTTTATTTGAAACATTATCACTACAGGTCAGACTACACATTAGGTGTGACTGAGGATCCTGAAACTGGAGTTTAATTTGGCCAGTGATATTGAAATGTTGCATCACTAAAAATTTGAGGTGGCTGACAGAATGTGGCCTCTCTGGAAACACCATGCTTTCAATGGCACCATCCTCAAACATTACTCGTAGTCTGAAGGTAGATGACATTTCTGAGGGGAAAAAGAGGATTACAGCATTTAGTTAAGAGACAATGTAGATTCATACATAACATTAAACATTATAATTCTTTCATATTCTGCCGTGACTGATACAAATAATTTGATTCTTATTTATTTTGTCCCATGATGAAATACTGAGAACAACCAAAAATACTTTTCCCATTACAAAATATTAATAATCTTACTATTGTAGCCTTCTAAGTAGATATACTCAGAATGGAAAATATTACAGTATAATAGAATGATAAAAAAAATTACAGTATAATAATCTGATAATCTGATAAAAAAAATTACACAAACTAAGAAATGACCTTTGATTTGAATCAACATTGAAATACTGTCAGAAAAAAATAAAGCCAGTGTAAGAAGGACTTGCTCAGCATCTCTTTTTAGCTTAGCAGCATTTACATCAGATGCAGTCTAATTAAACTGTAAGGAGTCTTCTCAGCATACTTTTATACATATAATATATTAAACTGCAGTTATATACATAGGTTATATACATGTATAAGTTCCGAATAACATTAGTGTGCTTTAATTCCATGTGTGCACTTATAATTGAAAGCAAATTGAGGATGGCTAAACTTCCATATGAGCATAAATTTATGCAGGAAGAAAAAAAATATCAAAGACAGGTTTAACATGAGTAGCTGTGTCTCACAGGCCTACTGACCAATTTCTTTTACTCCATTTTCATTTTGTTACCATATTCCCCAGGGTCATGTCATTTGTAGCAATGTAGCGAGTGCATCAGACTGCCAAGTTAATAATGCTGACTAGCAACAATGAGTAGAAAATAAAAATTTGTTATAAAGTTGCAAAATAGACACTACATTGTGCAAACTATTGTCAGCATAATCCTATCCCTTGATAAGGTTGTATACATACCATTATTTGTCTTTCATACGACAAAAACGTTGTGTCTTGCCATGTGCGTTGAGGGCCAGGCATCTTCCACATGCTCTAGACAGCAGATCAAAGAACTTGCAGATCGTTCCTGCCGATCTTACCACTATTGGGTGTGCTTCAAAACTCAACCGGCACAGTTCCATTTTCTGCTGTGGCTGCAAGTGAGCACGATTGATCAAAATCTATGGCCACTGATAACATCCTCCTCTTTAGCCATTCAGGGTCAGATAGGACTTATTTTTATTTATTTTTTTTTACCATTGTTGACAATAACAAACAGCACACAAACTCTTTGCAATGGCAAAGTAGTGAATATACACTTATATTAGATAAAAGTTAATTATGTAATTTTTTTAAAAAATTTTTTAAATTAGTGAGTATAATCCAGGTGTTGCAAAACATCCATGAGAATATAGGTTCTCTGTAATCTGCTGAAATAGGGATAAGCATTGGCATGTCTGACCACTGACTTGATGTCTGTTTGTCCTGGCTGTCTCCAGCAGGACTACCATACTGTTGTGATTCATAAGAAGCAGACGTTAAGGCTGTTGATAACAGCTGGTCACCTGTCTTTTGATTTTTCATTCTGGGTATGACCAACATGCTGGAAGCAACCCTGGGTTGTACAAAATGTAATGATGGCTCCAAAATTCACTGTTTATGCAATAAAGCCCAAGCACCACTTACAGAAATATGATTAAATTGGGAATGGAAGATACATCACACCTTTTGTGTACTGTACCTCTGATGTAAGTAGCTGGGTTTTGTTTTCTGTGGTACAGATATAATGATCAACATAAAATTTACACATTGCTATAATGGACAAGTTTCAGATTTATCTTCAACAGGCCATTTGTGGTTCATGATGCACAGCAAGCAAGTTGATACACCTAAAAATACAAAATCATGATTTCTAATTTTTGTCAATTACTAAATGAGTCAAGCAAATTCAAGTCAAATATAGTCAAGTAATACATTTTATTTAAAGCCTAATAATCCAAAATCACACAGCATCCATGAGGAATTTCTTTGGATATGTGTGCAGAGAATAATGGAAGACCACAGCATGACCACAAGACCACAGAAAACATTACAACAATCAGGATGACAACAGTAGTTTGTTACTGTGAAGATATATGCAGGATGTTAGTGTTTGATAGTCAACACAAGTGTTGAGTGTATAAGTATCACAGAAAAGGACACAAATGACTTGTTAAATAGAGGCAGGAATCATCTGAGTAGTTACATGAGAATGTATAAATTTATGGGCACAGTAGTCTATAAAAGTCTGGTGATGATGACAATAAATGAATAAATGTTGACAGTGGGCTGCATATTGATGAAGTTTAGATGACAACGTAATTCTACAAGAAATAACAGATAAGTACAGTATGGACAGTATGGACAGGCTATTCAACTGGCCTGTAGAAATATGTGATGTGTGGACATGAGGTAGTATTTTCTGTAAACTCCACTCCATTAAAATACATTGTTACAATAAATGTAACATTGGTATCAAGAAAAACATGCATAAAAGCATATTCAGCCAGACTATAAATGAATCTACAAACTTTTGTGAAAGTAACTGAGCTGCGAACACATACTAAAATATACATTTTCTCATGTGATTTATTATGCTAAATATGCAGTAATGTTAGATACTGTAGTGAATGCAAATCGTTATTTTACAAAAATAACAGATTTGCGCGGAAAGCCGCGTATTCTTCTAAATTTCAACTTTCAGGCTTGCACCAATAGGTAACCGAGGAGGCTGATGATGACTGGTCTGATCTGCCACTGCCGGCCAATCAACGTCATCAGGACTTAACGTCTGTTGAGATTTCGGCACCTGACTCACTTGGCGGAATTTGCCAGAAAGATTCACATCACAGTACAACAGTAAGTTTATAATAATTATGTTTTGAGTCATAACTCTGTATGGCTAAATTTAATGTTTTGACCACAAACCCACGTTTTTCCATTTGATACTGTGCCTGACTACTGTCTAACACTTCTTGTAAGAATTTGCTAGCAAGTGAATAAAATTAACAATTGCATGCAACAATAACTAGACTGACATTTTAAGTATCAGCATTAACGTCACATTGTTTATCAGGAGTCCTTACAAGGACAATAGTATATTGAGTAAAGACATTAACTGTTTTGGTTCTATAGTGTGGTGCTATCGGTGCTGTTAGCTCCTTTCAGGGGGAACATGCACATGAGATAATTAGCCTTCATAGGCCAGAAAGCCTTTTTAAAGCTTGGTTAAAGTTGTGAAACTGTCGCAGTCCGGTTTGGTTCAGTTAAGATTGTGATGTGGGTTAAAATAATGTTGACGTTCACTTCACACGGCACTCGTGTCGAGTGAAAATCCTGTTTGTCTTGTACAGTGCAACCATTTCACTCATATTGCAAGCCTTAGTGCTAAGCGTCGCTTTCGGTGGTTAAAATGACAAACCTTGCTTGTGGTATGTTATATCAGCTGTCCTGTTAATTCTGTCAGTAACTAATTGTCAAGCCTTATTTACATTTGGGTGTTGTCGGTTTGTATGCTAGCTACAGACCTTGAATATTCTCTTAGTATCAATATCAAGATGACTGTCATAATTACATTATCATTACGTAAAACAGAAAGAAATAATTATAAAGCTAATGTACTTTCTGTGTTCAACTAAATTAAATTATTTTGCTCGTTAATGTTCCTCCAAACCCCAAATTGAGGAAAAAGATATTTGATAAATTTTCATTGTGCCCTGAAGTTCTTCATGTGCTCCTAAAGTTTTCAACTTTTTAAAAGACAGTAGCACCAGTTTTATTTTCAAAAAGAAATTGTATTTCTCAAAACAGTGCAAGATTGCATAGCATTTGGTTTGTTGTTGATTGTGTCTGAATAGTGGCATGTGTCATGGCATTACACATGGCACAAGCTAACACTTTCTCAGCAAATTTCTTTAATCATAATTAGTGTTTCAAATTGAGGAAAAATATGTCATTTGGTAGCAAGAGACATACTACATAATGTTAATTTTTCCCTGTCATCTTGGTTCTACTCAGTCTTTAATAAACCTGCAGTCCTTCAAAACTTCATCAGAGACGTACGCCAATAAGTGGTGAGTGACCCAGTAACATCTTGAGTCTCTGGATTCTTGGAACAATATATTTGAAGACTGCAGAGCAGTTATAGAAGTTATGCAGCCATGTAGACCACAGGGAACAATATAATGTAATTGAATGTAATCATTTTTCCATCTGTATTTTTGCAGATTATGCCAAAGTTTCAAAATGACATGGACTTGAAAACTTGTAAACAGTCTTCTCCATCATTATCATCTTGTGCATTGTCTGCACAGTAGAATCAGCCCCTTGCCATGTGTGTATGATAGCTGTGTGTGCACCTTTGCCTCTGAAAATGCACTAAAAATTCATAATAGCAGAAAACACACAGACCTAGGACTAAAGCATGCAAATGACCCACATCTGGCCTTCCACTGTACTAATTGTGCTTTTATTCAGCCTTATGGGCCGGAGATTCTCTCACATTTAAAGAAACATGAGATGGTAAATGTTTAAATGTCCATTTAAACACTGTTCATTACAGACAAATGTCTGTGCAACATTTGATTCTCATAAGTCATGAAATCATAAATCGTTTGGGATAAATGATTTCAGGGACACAGTTGTAAGAGCAACACAGTCCCATGATGATGTCAGTTCGTTTCAGAGCGATCTACATTGTAGCAGCAACCATGAGCCAAATGAAGAAAATGGAAACATAAATTCTCTGAAACAACAGCTTCAACACAACTTGGCTTCTCTCCTCCTGAAAAGACAAACTGTCCTTCATGTCTCAGAGAGTGCTACTCAAGACATGTTACTGGGCTTGGATCATTTGTGGTCACTCTCCAGTCCAGTACTTGAAGATACAGTGGCTAGGACGCTACACAAACACAAGAGTAATGTCAGCAGGGAGGTTGTGACTGAAATCGTTGATGCAATTGTCACCAATGATATGCTTAGAAGCTGCACTTCCAGAGATGGGGCTTTGTCAACAGCAAAAAGAAGAAAATCTTACTATGAGCAACATATCCCTGTGGTGAAACCAATTGAGTATCGTGCTGCTAGTGCAAAATATTCAACTATGTATGTCCCTATCCTCTCCATGTTGCAGGAGCTGCTGAAAAAAGGGATGTCTTAGAGCAGATATTGCAGTTATCTGTACAAGAAGATGGCAAATATGTGACCTATCGTGATGGGCTGTACTGTAAAGGCAATATGCTGCTATCATCGGATTTTAAACTCGCCATTCAATTCTATATTGATGATTTTGAAGTGGCAAACCCACTTGGCACATCAAAAAAGAAACACAAAATGTGCTGTGTTTATTGGACTCTAGCAAACATGCCATACAAACATCGTGGAGCTCTGCACACTATGCAGCTGGGTCTACTCTGCAATTCAAATGACCTGAAGATTTGTGCCTGCGAAAAACTTTTTGAGCCACTTCTGAATGATCTCAAAGTCTTAGAAAGTCATGGTGTTTTTGTGGAGAATGTCGGGGAAAATGTTCATGGGACACTGTTATGTGTTGTGGCAGACAATTTAGCTGCACATGGACTTGCAGGGTTCAAGGAAAACTTCAGTGGACCATATGTTTGCAGATTTTGTTATGCATCCAAGGATGAAATTCAGAGATGTGAGGCAACAACATTTGAGTTGAGGACAAAGGAAAGTCATGACCAGTTGTACACTGACAATGCAATGGGCAATGTCACAGAGGATTATGGTGTAAAGACTGTTTGTTGTTTTGCACAGCATTTGAAGCACTGTGATACCACAAGTGCATTTCCTCCAGACATCCTCCATGACTTCTTAGAAGGTGTGGTACCAGTGGAGTTAGCTCTGTGTTTACAAGAGCTAATAAGAAGAAAATATTTCACCCTGGAACAGTTGAATCAAGCTATTTTGCAGTTTCCTTTTGAGAATGCTGACAAAGTTGATCATCCTCAGGCCATTCCCAAAAACTTTTCCAAAAGGTAAACCATCGGAGGCAATGGTCATGAAAATCTGACACTGATAAGGCTTCTTCCCATCATTATTGGAATGGTGGTCCCTGTAGAGGACAAAGCTTGGGACATCTTGATGGATTTGAAAGACTTAGTGGAATTGGTTTTGTCCCCAGTTTTCACAGAGGATGTGATACAGTACTTGTCCATGAAAATATCTTACCATCAACAGTTATTCCAGGAGGTGTTTCCAAATGTCAAATTACGGCCCAAACACCATTACATTGAGCACTATCCACAGATGATTCGCCGTTTTGGACCTCTTGTGCATTTTTGGACCATTAGATTTGAGGGGAAACACAAAGTGTTTAAAAAAATAGTACATGAGACTCATAACTTCAAAAACATCCCTAAAACACTTGCTTACAAGCATCAGCAACAGATGGCCTATCATCTCTCACTACCCAATTTCTTCAAGCCCTCATTGGAGACCTTTTCTGTGAAAAATGTTTTCATAAACACACTCACAACAGAAGCCCAGAGTGTTATACATCAGATAACAACCAGCACCACAGTGTATCGCACATAAAAAATTGCCATAGACAGCATTTTCTATGTCAGTGGCATGTTTGTGTGCACTGGAGTGAAAGGGGGATCACCCCAGTTCAAACAGATTGTTGATATAGTACTTGTCAATGATCAGGTTTTATTCGACTGCCTGAATTACAAGTCCTGGTTCAGGGAACACTTTCATGCTTATGAGGTGACTGCAGAAGAATCACATGACATAAAGAGGCCGTCAGAACTCCATGATGTTAACCCTCTAACTGCCTACATGAGAAGCGGACAACTCCTTATTAACAGCAAGCACTTCATTCCTCTGAGCTAAATGTTTGGTGAAAATAATATTACAAAATTTTATTTAGCCATTAAAATTAGGTTGAAGAATGCAATATACAGACTGTATATAAGCTTTCTAGAAATTATTGTTTAAAAGTGATGAACTAAGTGCAGACAAAAAACACAATGAAAAATGATGGAATGGAGAGTGTAGTTTTTCTAGTCACAAAAGACCCTTGTCAGGGTGAAACTGCAAAATAACTTCATTATTATGGTTTGAATGTGAGTTTGAATGTAAGTGCAAATGTAAAAACTTTTTTTGGCTGGACTGACAGTAACCCTATAATCCTCTCACCAGTTGTAGGACCATGGCACAACAAGAGACTTTTCGTCTATGTGTCATTCTACCAGAAGGTGGCATTGAGAGAGTGACACTTGAACGCCGTCCTGATTCTGTCCCTCAGCTGGCCTCTTTGCTTCGTCAGAAACTGGACATCCCATTTAATTTCCTGATCCAATTCGAAGATCCTGACTTAAATAACCAGCTGGTAAACTTAAGTACAACTGAGGAAATTCCAAACATGGGCACACCCAATTGGTAAAAATAGAAGAACATGATCTTAGCTCAACATCGAGCTGGGCTAGTGACAGTGGGGAGAGTTCAAGCTGTCAAACACCCCAAAGAAGCTGTGCGTGGCCACGGGTATTTCCTGTTACGACATTCTCACCTGATATTGATTTTCTGTTAAGAGAAGCAAATGAAGCAAAACAACAGCATGGAATGCATCTGACTTTAACAAAGCAAGATCCTTGACGGCATGGCTTATGCAATATACCAGTACAAAGCCTACCCAAGTGGCAGAGAAATCTCTCAGGCAGCTGAGGCCTTGGTACACAATCATCCATGTTTGCAGGAGGCAGGGTCCAAAAATGGGTGGGATGGCTGGAAGGACAGTCTCACAAACAAAATGAACAACTACCGACACAAGCTGTGCAAATCTGGATGCCCAGAGGTCAAGGTAAACAGTGGCAAAAGGAACAAGATCAATCCTGATGCAGCTTCACCACATGCTTCCATTAAGCGGCCACAACGTGCAGAAGTTAATTATCTGCCACAACTTCCTCAGGGGGAGACACTGGACAGTTTGGAAGTGCTCAGAGTTGACATGTTGATGGAAATGGAGAAAACGGATAAAGAGAGCATAGACTTCTCACTGATAAGCCCTATTCGGACAGGATTAGTTTTACATGGAGAGGTGAGGTAAAGTAATTATTACCAGAGCTTTTAGTCCCGTCCGAATGTGCCATCTCAGTAATCATTACGGACAATGTCGGTAAAGATTACGGCGACTTTTACCTTCTGTAAAAAGGTCCAGAAAAATTACCTCAGGTAATATTAATCCCGTGCGAATAGACCAGCTGTAAATGTGTATGTAAATCTTCCGTCATATCCTGTTTAAAAGTAGTTACCCGCGGTTTTTCAAGTATGGAGGCGTTTGAAGAAGTACTCAGTTGCGTTCTAGGCGGTCGGACAAGTCTGTTGGAAACCTCAAGTGTTTTCGGCACACAACGAACATGATTCAGATCAAAAAGAAGGTCAAAAGCACTTGTAAGAAGCATGAAATTTCTGTTAGCTTAAGGTAAGTGCCTATTACCAACAGAATCCAATCAGAATTTAATTAATATAATTAATTAATCATTTGACCGGACCTAACTATATATATATATACACACACAATGGTCATGTGTTGTTATAGCCTAATGATCCAGTTGATGTGCAATATTTGATATTCTAATCATTTATGTTGGTATTACCCTTCAAGCTGAAGCTTTATGCCCTGAACCACCAAAGACATTCTCCAGAAACAGCCATTTCTGGGATATAGATGTGAAAAATTTTAATGATGATGGCTGGTACCTCAATTTCAGGACGCCAAAAACAGCATTTCATCAACTTTGCAATGACCTCTCCCCTCTCATTCACCCACGAATAACTGCAATGAAAAATCCTGTACCCTCCATAAATTGGCAAGCAATATGGATGTTGCCAATTTATTTGGAGTTGGTATCAGCACAGCATGTGACATATTTTGGGAGGTGTGCAAGGCACTTTGCCAAATTAGGAAGAAGTATGTGACAAGGCCAAAAAATGAGGCAGACGTGCAAGCAATCATTGATGGCTTTGAATGCAAGACTGGATTCCCAATGTGTGGGGGTGCCCTAGACGGCACACACATCCCCATCATTGCACCTTCAGCATACCACACTGACTACCACAACCGTAAAGGTTGGTACAGTGTGTTGCTACAAGGCCTTGTAGACTGTAATTACAAGTTCCTTGACTTCGATGTTGGCTGGCCGGGGAAATGCCACGATGCTTTCGTGTTTGAATGTTCTCACCTCTCCCAAAAGCTTGAGAATGGAACATTCTTTCCAAAAATAATAAGATTAACGGGGTTGATATTCCTGTTTTGATTGTGGCCGACTCTGCATACAGTCTAAGCAAGAATGTTATGAAGCCTTTCCCAGAAGGCCCAGCAACAGCTTCACAGCGCAGCTTCAATGAGCACCTGAGTCGGGCACGCATCCATGTGGAGCATGCATTTGGACGCCTTAAGGGCAGATGGCGGACTCTCATGAAAAGGAATGACTCGAGGACAAGCAACATAAAATACATTGTCACAGCATGCATTGTGCTACACAACTTCTGTGAGAACTTTAATCTGCAATTCATCAACACCCCACTACACTCAGAGAGTTGTGAAATAGTTGAGCAGCCACAGGAACAGAACAATTATGATTCCATTCAAACTCCACTCCATGAAGTCAACGAGGGAGAGCACATCCGCAAGGCCTTAGAGGTTTTTATTAATCAGTTGTCATAAAAACACTGACAAGAAATCCAGCACAACAAAATGTCAAAGTGCCAAAGTGACCGAAAACAATTCAGAAATACCTCCTGACAACATTCACCAAGTTCTGAAGCCAAAGCGTCTGCTACACTTTTGCTACTGAGCAGCATATTATATTACCATATAATAACAGAACAGTTCTTTCAAGTTCTTTCAGGAAAAGAAAAAATAACTTAGGTTGTAGCTTTGTTAAAGTAACGTTTTTGTACATTAAGTATTACAAATACTTAACAATGAAAAGAGAATATTGTCAACTTCTGAAGACAAAAGTTATGTTACTGGGCAGCTGTAATAACAAAACTTCTTCTTTCAAGTAAAAATATATATATACTGTAGCTTGTTCTTAATGTTTTGTGCAAATACTTCACAATAAAAAATAAAAGTATCTCTTCTTTGTAATAAAAATAAAGAAAAGCAATGTGGAAAAACATACAGATGCCCTGCACATCTTAACAAGGATAACTATACACTTTATGGAAGAGAGGGGGGAACGAGAGTTGAACCATGAGCATTCGTTTGTAGGCTACTTAACACCTGTACTTTAATGTTTTTAAATTTTATCAACAGCTTCCTGAATTGGCCTACTACTTATTGAAATCATGAATACCAACAGCATACACCGGTAGATAGAAATTAGACAACATAAGCAAACTAAACAGTCGGCCTACCTTCGAATTCAGACTGGCGCTCATCCTCCGAACTTCGATTATCCATATGATCCTCGCCCGGGTATGTTATTGGTCGGCAACCTAAAGGAGAGAATCAATTTCTCATATACTGTTGTAGTGAAAGCTAATTGCTACCACAGAAAGTAAGTGATGAATTATTCTCACCCAATACTGCAACCATTTCTTCAAAATATGGGGAGGTCTTCTGATCAGTGCCAGTCCATCTGTTGTTCTTAATGCACTCCTATACCTTCTTTTCAGGTAGTCGAATCACTCTTTCAGCTTTCCCCAGTCCCCAAAATCTTCTTCAACTTTTGGACATTTTGTTATAACTATTTATATATTAAATCTGCTCCCAAACGGAGTCTATATATCTGAGGTATATAGACTGAGATATTATTATTGGTATGTTTTTGATGTTATGGGGAGTTATTTAGGTAAGTTTTGTTTTATCAGGTTTGTGCTGAATACCAGAGGATCAACAACCAGCGGCTGAGAGTTGACCTGTATGCTGCGCTGGATCAGCATACAGATCGTTTGCTCACTCTAGCCAGAGAAATGCAGGGAAAATCTGGTCGAGGTGCCCAGAGGATGTCCTCCATCCTCAGGGCATACTCTCAGGTAAATTATAGGGAATGTCCTAAGCAGATCTTAAGGATCACTACAGGTCATATTTTATAATGGATCACTATCGACTGATATAACCCTGATCAAAATCTGACTCTTTCTTTACTGTTCTTTGTTTTGTCCACTTCAGCTTGCTAGTGTTTCAGTGGTAATCCCCTTTACAACAGCCTATAGTGTGAGGATTTTGGCTTTTGTATGCGAGTGAAAAGTAAATTGTGTGAATTAGAAGAATTATTTGGGCACACCCAGGTTGGCAAAACATGGATTGGAACTAACCATGAACAAATATGTTTTCTCTTCTTTCTTCATTTTTAGTAAAGAGCAGTATTCTGAACACTCAACTAGCAGCTTCTAATTTTTAACCAGTATATACAGCTGCTTTCTCAACTTCAAATGGAATGTTGCCAATGGCTGGACATATGAGTGAGTTACTTCAGAACATGCCAAAAGTAAACTTTTCTGTCGTCAATTTTTCTGTACACAGCCAAAGATCACTTGTGAGGGAAGAGGCTTCACTCTGTAACACCTGTACAGTCATGACTGGACTGGAGTGTTTACATAGTTCCCAGAACTCCAATATATTGAGCTATTGAGCTGTTCCATTCATTTTAGCCTCAGAATCACATTTTCCCAGTTAAATTTTCATTAATATCCTATTAATAATTAAGCTTGTCAACCTTATAGTTTTGAATCAAGACCTTTGACTTTTGGATCCAGATGCTTGTGCCATATACCGTGTGTAAAATTGAGTAGGCTACAGTTGCATTATTTCTGTGTGTCAGATATATATATATTTAATCAAAACTTCAATAGATATAAGTATTAGCACTGGCAAGAACAGGGATTGGGATTTAACCCCCAAAATTAATTGGGACATCCCAGTAAATCGAGGGAAAACAAGTGTTATAGTATATTTGTTCTCCCTTTCCTTTTGCTGCAGCAAACACAAGACATCAATGTTATCTGTACTGCAGTCCTTCGGTGTCTACCAGCACTACTACAAGAAGACAACACAGAGCTGTTCTACACCTGCAAGGTGGGTTGATATACATTCCATAAGATAGACTTGATAACTGATAACTAGAAAAGTTATCAAAATCAACACTACAAACAAAAACAAAAAAGAAAAATGATACCCAAGCAACATTTTATTATTTAAAAAGAGTATTTTTTTCTTTTTCTTTCGTATGTTGTATATATTATATAATAATTATCAGTGGTAGGAAAATTACTATGCATGGTACCCTGTCAGCAGTTATTTGGGGATGTATACTTATTTGTTGTCTTTTTGAGAGTTAGATAAGTTTTAATTTCATGCCTTTTTGTTAAGTACAGACCAGGAGCAAGGAGGAGATAAGTTCAGTTTAGCATAAAGAATGGAAGCAGGAGTTAACAATCCAGCCTGATTCTGTCCAAAATTCTAAAATACATGCTAACTGATTAACTCATTCAATCATGTTTCTTTAATCTGTGCACCAACAACACGGTCTCACCCCGAGTCGTCAAATTGTAACGCTTGGTCAGGACCCCCTAGCGTCGATATGCGAAGTAGGAGCTACCCCTTCTGCGTCTTTCTCCAACGTAGGAGGCAGTCTTGTAGACTTCCATGTAAATCTCTCGTCGTCGGTTATAGACGAAAAGGAAAGGACGTCAATCAACGAGTGATATGCGTGCACTGCCATCCTGCAGCAGGGAGAGGTCCGGTTTTCACGTTCTTTACAACAAATAATTGGATGCTACATTGTGTTACAATTTTACAACAAGTATAACAGAAGGTGGTAGATATTTCTCTGTACCAGAGATAAGCTAGCCAATTGGTTTTAGAAGCTGATGATAGCCCGCGCAAGTGGAATCTCTTTGTAGGCTTTGCTAAATGACGCCAGAATGAAACAACACAATAAATGATATTCTTTTTAATAGTTTTACGTGCATTGGTTACAGTAAAGCACATTTTTGCTCATATTTTAGCCTAATATTAAGTTATTATTTCTCTATAAGAGAATGGCAGAAGATGTGATGCATTGTGGGTAATGATTTTATCTTTCTTTGTGCAAGAAAGCTGTTGTTGCGTTTACTGGTGTTGTTTTAACTCCACTGTAACAATTTCAAGGGATAAAGACGGCTATAACTGGTTGCTGCGCCAAATGAAATGTGCCTAGGCTACACAGTACATTAGCTAACCGAGGCTACATCGGTGCAGAACTGAAGTGCAGCATTTCCAGAAGAAAAAAAATAGAAGACGGGTCTTTTTTCCGAATGCATGCTCTGCTCTCATTTCTTGCATAACCACTCCAATTGTTTATAATGGAATCAAACTGTTGCAGGGGTTCAGTTCCATACCCGGTGAAGCCTTGGGGTTAGTTGCTATTAGCTAACATAAATCAAGTTCAAGTGTTGCAAGGTGATAGGCATGTCAGTGATCAATGATGTGATATCCACACACCCTGTTTTTTATGATTGATTGATTGATTTTATTGGCTGACACTCTTGCAGTGTCGTGTCTACAAATGTAACTAATGTACCATATATGTCAGCTGTAATATGTGTTGTGATCATGCTCGACTGATGGATGGAATTCTTGGGCCTCTTTGGAAAGACTCTCCTAACTTTCCTATTTACTTTACCTTGATGTCATTGGCATTGGAATTGGATATTTACTGATGGCAGTGGCTGATATGGTGTATTTGCTTCAGTCCTGCACCAGCTAAATGTTGTGTTATGGGTGGATTGGCATATTCAGATTCATTGCCATAAAGGGCTGAGAGTTGAATGGTTGAGTTTTTTAAGGATATAGAATATACTTGTTTCCCTGTGATTAAAGCATCCATATCTGTGTCAGCCAAGACTTTCACTATTGGTTCATCCCTAGTGATACATATTGTATTGAAATTGCAGGAAATATCCAGCCCTACTATATACTGGCCTGATATTCACTATAAGCCCCCCAAACATCCCCACCTCACCCCAAAGCATGAACGAAGAAGACCAACATTACCCTAACTTCTTAGCCTTGTAGATATTCAGCTTGCATATAGTAGTGTGTGGTATTATGTTCAATTCTATATTGATTTGTTTTCCCCCTCTCAACAGGTTCCTTGGACCCTGCGTCACTGACACTACAGCTTTGCATATAAAAGGCACTTTTAAGAGCCACATTTGTCTTTTGTCAGTCTCTCTGTTTGTCGTTGTTAGTCTCTCTGTTTCTCTGTTGTTCTCTCTCTCTCTCTCTCTCTCTCTCCCTCCCATCTGAGTGGTGTGTTTGTCTGTGTTTTTACTTTTATTTGTTCTTGTTCCTTGTGTCCGTTGTGTCCTCTGTCATGAGTGACGCAGAGCTGAAACAGCTCCTTAAGGAGGTCACTGATCTCGTAGGTCAGGCCGAATTCAGAGATGAACTGCAAAATATACAGCATTTTATCAACATGCAGGAAGAACAACAAGAGACAGCACCATCCACCAGCCAGCCCGTCAGGTGGATGAAGAGAGACAATGATAGGAACATAATGCATGGCAGGCCAAAATCAAGTCGAAAACAAATAGGTCAGTATTTTTTACATTAATGTTACTTAAAATCTAGATCATTTTACCTCTTGAAAAAGAATACATGTGCATTGTGTGAAATTGAGATAGTAAAAGTGAGTATCATACCTTGAAATAACATGAGCTTGTCAAAATGTATGTGATTTCAATCGTGTAAAGGCTGATTTGGGTTTTATTTACTGCTAAAGCTGCTCACAGTCACAGCCAGAGTCAGAAGACTAGTGGTGCCCATGCCAGGGCTACGGAAACCAGCAGTGAGGCGACTTCTTTCCCTCGGATACTGCAGGTATGTTTTTTTGTTGCGTCTCCATTGGTGCATCGATTATGACAATGAGTGTAATGTAAATTCCATGTTTGTGTGTTGGTAGTAGAAAACTTTTTAATATTATGTATTATTTTAAGAGTCTTTCCTTCAAGAGCTACAGCACTCCCTGGTTGATAGCTTAGATGAGCACCACCAAACTCCACCACAAGCTTCTGCTGACTGGTCTGCCCGAAAGAGTCTCCTCTCAGAGAAGTGGGCAAAGGAGAGACCCCGGCTGGTAAATACCATGATGGCTCTACAAAATGCAGCAGCTCAGGTCTGCCACCAATGTGGCAGCAGTCCAGCTGTTGTCCGTTGTCGTGACTGCCGACCACACCCATTCTTCTGTGGCGAGTGTGACGTCAGTATACACCGAACACAGGTCTTCCACAACAGGGGTGCAACGATACCTGGGTTCTTTCAGCCATTGCCTCCCACAACCTGTTTCGTGGAGAGGGTTCTTACCCCGTGTGGTAAGTTGTAGTTTTTTAGAGTCTCATTCTCAGATATTTTAATTTCAGTTATCCCCTGGAGAAACGCAATACTCTCTGATTGACTGATGAGGTGCCTGTTAAGTCTATATAATGGGACACCTAAGTAGTAGATCTCATGAAAAAATGTATCACCACACCATATAAATGCTCTTTTGAATAGTATCTAGTAAGAGTAAATGACAGTTGAACTTGCATCAGCCTTCACAACAATGGAAGTTACTGTTTACTTTCTGTTGTCAGTAACCAAAGTACAACTTTGCTTTATGTCATAGAGTTCTTTGCCTCCTCCTCATCCATTAATTCCATATATATGAACACCTCAGCGGCTGGTTTCCCTTAGTAATTACACTGTATGACAGGCTTCTGAAGCATCTTTGAGTACTTTATCTGAAATGCAATGGCCTAACCTGTTACCTTATAGCTTTTTAAATCAATGATTTGAAATGATTATGGTTGTAAGACTTTCTAGTAAATACATATGATATTGCAACATATCTTTCTCATATATGATTTTTCTTTCAGTGTGTCTTGTACCTTTGGAGATGCCCAAGAATATCTGTAGTTGTCCACCAGGATCGTTGAATGTCAACACAGGAAAATCCGTAGCTGTGGTTACAATGAATGGTAAGAACGAAATGAACTTGGGGCAATACTGTGGCTAAAGTGGCTGCAGCATCCATGTCACATTCAGATCCAAGTGTCCATAGGGCCTGGGTTTGGAATTTAACCCACAGTCATTTCCTGATCCCTTTGCATATGTCTCCTCTCCCACTCACTTTCTCTCACTCTTCACTGTCTTATCTGAATAAAAAAAGGTAAAAAAGTATGTGTATAAACTTACCAGCCAAGGTATTAGTTACACCTTGCTAGTACAAGGTTGGACACCATTTTGCACCCAGAACTGCCTTAATTCTTTGGCATAAATTCAACAGGGTGCTAGAAACACTCCTCAGGTGGCAACTTGTGGCCATATTAACATGATAGCATCATTCAGTTGCTGCAGATTTGTTGTCTGCACATACATGATGCGCATCTCCCATTCCACATCTCAGAGGTGCTGAACTGGATTGATACCTGGTGACTGAGCACAGAGCACATAAGCCCAATAGATCAGCAATTTCTGAAATACTCAGACCATCCCCTCTGAATACAACATTGCCACAGTCAAAGTCTCTTCAGCCACTTTTCTTCCCCATTTTGATGCTCAGCTTGAACTTCAGCTGATTGTCTTGACCATGCATGTTCCTAAATGCATTAAGTTGCTGGCATATGATTGGCTGATTATATATTTGTGTTAATGAGCAGTTCAATTTAGGTGTATCTAGTATTTTGGTTGGTGAGTGTGGTAAATATGCTGTAAAAAAGAAGGCAGTGTTAATGTTTGTGTGAATGAACTGTGGATATATTTCTTGATGTTTCCAGGGCGATATGATCTCAGCTTGCCTGAGATGAAGTGTGAGGTATGCCAAGCCACTTGGAGTGCTGGAGTGGATGACTTGGTCCATAATGACTACTGGCCTGCTACCCTGCACTTTTCCACAGTATACTCTACTGATGTCTTTTTTTCATTTGAAGAGTTGAAGGTGGCAGCACTGGGGCTGTCTTTCCAAGCATTTTTAAGAATGCTTGATCAACGGACTTTCCGCTTTGGCCGTGTAAGTATTAGTGGTGATGATCGAGCAAGAGCTCGATTGCTCTTGCTCGATTGCTCTCGCCTGGACGAGTTCCTGCTGTGTATGTGGAGTGCTGTACTGTGTTTGTGTTTGTGGAGTGGTCTCTGTGCTATTACCGTACATACAATAGGATAAAAATAGAAATTGGGGCTATTTACCCAGTTACTAAATAAGGTAGGTCTGATCTGCTCCTAAAGTCAAATCTTTTGTTGCCATTAGGGGACAGAGAGGGAATTTTCCACTTTTTTCCTCCATCGAAGCGTTATCCAACGAGTTAGCTCGTTGGCAAACGCAGCTAATTCGGCACATATTCTAGCCGACGAGAGTTTTTTTTGTGGTTTTTCGCCCTCTCAGGAGCAAATCTTTAAATATATAAATCTTTAAATATATAAGCAGCATACCTTAGCTAGCTAGAGGGGTAGTTTAGGTAGCTAGCTGGTTCGCTTGTTTAATTTTTTTTTTTCTACTGTTCTTCAGCGTTAGATTTCAGGATATTCTGATTCTGGTTGTGTTAGCGCGTCTGCTGAACTGTAAACGTAGTTTTATTGTATTTAAACTAAGTGGCATTTCTTGTGCTTGATTTCTGCCTTTGGTTGTTCTAAGCCACCTCGGTGCTTTTAGAACTTTTTTAGCTGGTAATTCTGTCTCGGCAGTAAATCTTTATTTAGGGAAAGAGTGTTCAGTTAGGGGAAAAAAATGTGGCCAAAACTGTGCGAGAGTTGCCGCATGATCGGATTTCTGGAGGGAAACCTCCAGGATGAGTTCATCTGCGACCGTTGCCGACTTGTTGAGCACTTGGAGAACAAGATTCTTGATCTCGAGGCACAACTAGCTGGACTCCACAGTAATCCTGAATTGTTAGAGTTCCAGGAACTGATTAGTATGCCCTATAGGGAGATAGTGTGCTCACCAAAGCCGGGTAGGGGGAAGATACAGACCAGATAGGCGAGAGAGCTGGGTTACAGTAGGGCGAGGCGTAGAAAGGGCACACAATTCCAAGAAGGGCGGCATCTCCAGAGATCGCGGTGACCAACCGTTTCGTGCCACTGCAGGATGAGTTGGCCCACGATCCTGAGAGTAGGAGGACTGAGGAGCCCCAGGGCACCCAGGTGGCCACATCCTCCAAGAAAAGGGAGTTAGTGATAGTGGGGGACTCAATCATTAGAGGGGTAGATAGCATAGTGTGTTCACGCGACAAGGAGTCTCGCATGGTCTGTTGCCTGCCTGGTGCCCAGGTTGGAAACCTCCTGGAGAGGGGGCAAGCTCCTGGCCAGAGCGGGGGAGGATCCAGTGGTCATGGTCCTGCAAGAAAAATTTATTGAGCTAGCGGGGGAGATTAGGAGCAGAACCTCCATGGTAGTCTTCTCTGGAATTCTACCAGTACCACGTGCAAGCAAAGGGAAGCAAGCCTTTATATGGATGTTTAACACGTGGCTACAAACCTGGTGTAGGAAAGAGGGGTACAGGTTTATGGGGCACTGGGACTCCTTTTGGAACAGGGGTGACCTGTACAAGCGGGATGGGTTACACCTGAACCGGAGGGGTACAGCTGCACTTGGCCAGCGTATGCTTAGGGTAGCAGAGGGTTATTTAAACTAGGGTCTGGGGGGGCAGGGAGGTTATACAGTGAGATGGGTAGGGATAGACAGACTGCCGGAATAGAACACACCATGGCTAAGTATCTTAGTAGTAGTGAGGAAACAATGCTTGTAAATCAGTCAGTGCAGCACTGTAATAGAGGTGGTACTGAGCAGCTGGGGGCAGGGGGGAAGGACGGGAAATGCACACGTGGTACCCTGAAATTCCTCTGTTTAAATGCTAGAAGCATAAAAAATAAAATTTTGGATCTAGAAACCGTTATGAGTAATAGGAATTATGATGTTGTTGGGATTACAGAGACGTGGCTTGGTGCAGGGGATGGGGATGAGTATAACGTAGAGGGATACAAGCTGCTAAGAAAAGATAGAATCAATAGAAGAGGAGGAGGCGTAGCCCTCTATGTAAAGGATAATCTTAATATCCAGGAAATTCCAGGAATGGAGCCCCTTGGTGTTAGTGAAGACATATGGATTAAAATATTGGGGGAAAATGAAAAAGGTCTGAATGTTGGAGTATGCTATAGGCCACCAGCCTCAAACAGTACTGTCAACAGTATGCTCTTTGATAATATTAAGCTAGCATGTCAGGACGGTGAGACAATAGTAATGGGGGACTTCAATTACCCTTCAATTAATTGGAAAGCTGTGTCAGGTCAAGGCAAATGTGAGGAAGAGTTTTTGGATGTTGTAAATGACTGTTTTTTGATACAGGTTGTTACTGAACCCACGAGAGAGAACACAATTCTAGATCTGGTTCTGTGTAATAATCCTGATAGAATCAGCAGTACTGAGGTAGGGGAACCACTTGGAACAAGTGACCATAGTTCAATTACATTTGAAGTCTTTTGGCAAGTTAAGTCTGCATTCTCAAATACTAGAGTATTCAACTTTAGACAAGCTAACTTTATTAAGATGCATGATTATACAAGGAATATAAACTGGGTACCTCTTCTAGATGGAAAAACTGTGAAAGAAATGTGGTGCATTTTTAAAACGATTATTCTGGATGTACAGTGTAAATTCATTCCACAAGTGAGAAAAGGGAAGCTGAAAAAGAAGCATCCACAGTGGATGAATAAGTCCTTACGGGACAGTTTGAAACAAAAAAGGAAATTATTTAGAAAATACAAGTTGGAGAGATCAGAGAGTAATAAGATTGAATATAGTAATATGCGAGCTCAAGTTAAGAAAAAAATAAGGGAAGCAAAAAGGCGTTTTGAAAGACAGATTGCACTAGATGCAAAGAGCAACTCAATACTTTTTTCAATATTACAGTTGAAAAAGAATAGTTAAGGATGAAATAAGAGGTATAAAAAATAAGGATGGAATTATGGTTTATGATAATAAAGCTATTGCTGATACACTAAACAGTTACTTTGTGGAGAGTTTCACTAGTGAAGTGTTTTCGCATCTGCCTTTAGGTGTAGTCAGTTCTCAGAGACTTATGGAGGAAATTGATTTAAATGATGCAGAAGTACTAGATAAACTTCAAAAACTTAAAACAAATAAGGCAGCAGGGCCTGATGGAATATATCCAAGAGTTCTCAGAGAACTAGCAGAGGTACTTTACAAGCCGCTGACAGTTATTTTTAAGCAATCCCGTAAAACTGGAGAAATACCAGATGACTGGAAACATGGCAGTGTAGTACCTATCTACAAGAAGGGAGACCGGACTGATCCAGGAAATTATAGGCCTGTCAGCATAACATGTATCGCATGCAAAATACTGGAATCCATCATTAGGGAAAATTTGGAATTATTCCTGGAACAAAATGTTGTCTTAAATGATAGCCAACATGGTTTTCGCAGAGGGAGGTCATGCTTAACAAACCTCCTGGACTTCTTTGAGGAAGCTACATCATGTTTGGACTCAAACCAAGCTTATGATATTATCTATTTGGACTTTCAAAAGGCATTTGACAAGGTTCCGCATGAAAGGCTCATATTGAAAATGAAATCTGCAGGAATTACGGGAGCTATCACTGAGTGGGTTCAAAGTTGGTTGTCTAGTAGAAAGCAGACTGTAACTGTGGGAGGAATTGTATCAGAACAGGGTCCTGTACGAAGTGGAGTCCCGCAGGGATCGGTGTTGGGACCTTTGCTATTTCTTATATACATAAATGATCTCGATGCAGAGGTTAGTAGTAAAATAGTAAAATTTGCAGATGATACAAAACTAGGGGGTCTAGCCAACAGTATAGAATCAACTAAGGTAATACAGGAAGACCTAAACATCATCCAAAAGTGGGCAGATACCTGGCAGATGACATTCAATTTAGATAAATGAGAAGTCTTGCATGTGGGAAATAAGAACCGTAGACAAGACTACTTCATGGGTGAAAAAAAACTAGAATGTGCTCAATTTGAAAAAGACTTGGGAGTAATAGTTGACCCAAGCTTAACAGGATCTAGACAGTGTGCTGTAGCAGAAAAAAAGGCCAACAGGATGCTGGGATATATAGCCAAAAGTATTGAGTATAAATCTAAGGAGGTCATATTGAAATTATACAATGCCTTAGTCAGACCTCACTTGGAATACTGTGTGCAGTTTTGGGCACCGCACTATGAAAAAGATATTGAAGCTCTTGAAAAAGTTCAAAGACTCTATCTCTCACCTCTATCTCACACCATTAACAAAAGTGCTCAAACTTCTGTACATGCTGATCCTGATAACCATGGTGAGCTGTGTTAAGCTAATGTATATATGCTCTCTATTATACTATATATGCTATCTATTGTCTGAAAATATGAAGTACACCAGATTTAGAGTGTACAATGCACAGACAGATGGATGGACAGATTACAATACCATCATCCTATTTGAAGTGAGGATAATAAGAAGGAGAGGCAGTAGGACTCTGTTCCATGCTGCTTGCTTACTGTCCTTCCCTACTATCCTGTGCCACTCACCTACTATCCTGTTCTGTGCCATTTGCCAATTGTTCCAACCTTAACCATAACCCCAAACCTAACCGTAACTCACGGAACTGATGGAAAGTGGCACAGGATAGTGTTAAGGAACAGTAGGCAAATGGCATGGGACAGTAAGCGAATGGCACAAGACAGCAGGTGAGTAGCATGTGGTACAAGTGAGTGTTCCAGAACAGTACATTGTACCCAACAACAGGACAGTGCAGTTGTTGCTCTTTCTGCTACTGGAAAGAAGGGTAATAACATTTTTTTCCATTTGCAGGATGTACAGATATGCTCACAGTCATGGCCATGCGCTGGAATCAGCAAAAGTTTGACAATTTGGCTACCACACTTGCCTGCTGATATCACAAGGTAAAGACACCAGTAATGTCATTTTCTTATACTGTAGATACTTTACATTTCATATCAACAATATTCGAAGCTGTAGACATAACAATTTCTTTGTTTGTCTCTGGTTCATTGTCTTTGGTTATTTGTTTTTGAAGGCCACAAAAGCCCTGCAGAGCCAGTTACAGAACCTGGAGGCCATGAAAACTCGAATGGTAGTGACAGAGAATCAACTTGAGGGCTGGGTCAATGATATAAAGGAGTGGGCAGAAGGTGAGATAATTAAACTGTTACTGGTTGATGTATCACTTCTGTTGTCTTAGACTTATAGGTGACATGCTACTGTTGTCTTAGAATTATGAATTAGGTGAATATGCTAATGTTCCTATTTCTTATTTTCTTCTCAGCAACAACATCCCCAAAGAATGCTGATGCCGACGCTGTTGCCAACAGAATTGAGGTGCTGGTGGCAAGTATCAAGAGAAGGTCCCAGCGTCTTTACAAAGATACTGACGGCACCAAAGGTCGTGCTCGGATTCACCGCAAAATCAGAGAAGAGAAGAGGATTCTAACCTCTGTTGTTGAGAAATACAACAGTATGGTTCCAAGCACATAAAAACTTGTGTTGGACAGCATTCTTTCTGACGAGACAGTTTGGCCATGGCAGCTTCCTCACGGTGGTATGTACACAAGTCTGTTGACTATTTCCAATAATTCATATAGTGGCACAAAACAGATCCAAGATGATCTCAGAATTTCTTTGAGTACTAATCTTAAATATACAAGTGACTTGTGTTTCAAAAATGTGTTCCAGACTCTGTAGATCTAAGGACAAAGAGAAAGGCGTTTGACATTGTCATGGCAGTAAGGAGGCTCGAGGAGGAGAAGAGGATTCTTATTGCAGAGATGGATAGCCATTGGAAATCTCTCTCCACTCATGCAGACACCCTGAAAGAGATCCCTGCTTTCCTCTGAGACATTGAAAAGTATGTATTCAAGTAATGCATTGCATGACTACACATTATAAAGATTGTTTCCGAAGTTTCTAATGTAGTCTTAATCTTTTAACATATAAGGTGAGCCGTGGGGCCTAAATGAAGATGGGATTAAAGGTCTGCAGAGCTTAACCATGAAGAGGAAGCAAGCCATCACCAGAATGATGAAGCATGCAAGAGACTGTTATGCTCAAGTTTTGACTGGAACAGATATGAACTTCCAAAATTACACGGATGAATATGACAGTGACTCTGAACTTTCAGATGACTGAACTTCAGGGAACAGCAACCAGGCTGCAGTCGTGGGGATATGCTATTGGCTTGATCAATGCCACTATTTTTGCACTTAGACTGAAAATTTCATAACCACACTGAATGATTACCATTAGTTTTATATTTAAGAGTGAATTTATTGAAATCATACTGAGAGGTCGTTGAGAGGTTGGCAAAGCATGCACAGCAGGTTTTACGATTTGCCTGGTTAGGTGCCTGGCAAAATGTACAGGGACAGATCTTTGGTTTCGTCATGAGGAAATCTACAATACACAACACACACACACACACACACACACACACACACACAGAAAAAGATTATGAGATTGATGAGACAGCATATTTGAGAGAGAGAGAGAGAGAGAGAGAGAAACTGATGAGCGCTTTTTTAGGGTCAATGATAGGGGGACTAAAAACACATTCAGAATTGATTGAAATTCAATTTTTATATACTGATCTCTCATACCGATTTTTGTGAATAGCTTCTCTGTTGTCCCACTATGTATGATTACCTATGATGAGAGTACCCTATATGACTAAGTTCAACTTAATTAGCTAACAACAGGTAAATTTTAGCTAAACTACCTTTACAGCCCATTTCATTAGGTTCAACAAGCTATAGCTAGCCTAATTCAATATCTTGAGTGATTTTCAATGCCGTTAAATTGCCATGCTGCACTCTACACCATCCTAACAAACAAAACAATCTCTTGGCCTGACTGACTATTTTATTAAATGCTATCTAAATTCAAATTCAGCTTTCTACCTATCCAATGTGGACAATGGTTGAGCAGCTAGGCTAACTGTTAGCTAGTCTACAGAGTGCAGCACTTGATGTAAAAACCAGTTATGTCAGTCTACATCACATGAAATTGCTACAGTGCCGTTAAAACGGCACCAACAAACAAATCAACTACTTTTTGGCATAATATGATCATTCTGACGAATAAATTCTCTTTATTTTCTAATTCTGGTTTGCAGACAGTACTTACTTAGTGGTGTCCAGAAGTGCAATGGTGCTTGGGATCGTTACATACATGTGATGACCATGGTAGTCTGGTTGTAGTAGTTGATTGGCCAACGTGATATACAGACACGAAGTGGAGCCAAAATAAATTATAATAAAGTATATTCTTTTTACTTTTTAAAAGCCTGCACCCCCTACACCAGAACTGAATAAATTATGCTTGATCAAAACAGGTGACTGATTGACGGAACACGAATATATATAGGCTATATATATTTTTTAATCATAGTAAGTAAGTAAGTAAAAATTTATTTATCACCTAACATGGCGATAAGCAGTGTCATAACACGATGTCATAAATTTGGTATTACACGATGTAATAACACTTTGCTGCAATCTGATTGGCTGACGTATCACTCACGAGCGTGGGAATGTATTGCACTAATACTATCACGACAACTGTCAACAAACATGGCGTCCGACACAGGTACCGGTACACTGGCGTTTGGAACAGCTGCTGACCAAAGATTTGCCTCAGTTAGTGATGACCAAACAAACATGAACACTCTGAGCAAAACTTTTCCAACAAAATGGTTCACTAACTGCCTAACTGTATACGTACCAGCGCAGAGTTAGGCAAGTCGTGACATCAGCTATTTTGAAGTGTCTTACTCGACAGTCGGTTACAATTCTTTGATGTCTGTTAACTTCAGAGACTTTGATTGTTCAGCTTAATGTTTGAAATTGACAATGTGCACATTTATTGGAATTAAACTGATGATTGTCAATATGAGACAGCTGCTTGTTGTTGTCAAGAGTTCTTTATTTCTGGACTATTTTCTTGTAGGAGTGAAATACCCTGTTAGGGTAGTGAAAAGTCCCGTGATTTCTGGTCACTATAGAAACACAGTAAACAAACATGACTTTCAATAGTTTGTTTTGTCTTTATTTGTTGTTAGGTGATAAATAGGATATGTAACTTGTCCCATTTTCATATCCAACAGTCCATCCGACGACAGGGGGCGGGGGCCCCGCAGTCCAGCCCCGCCCCCAGTCGTCGGATGGACTGTTGGACAGCAGGGAACCACCCCCCCGGCACCTGGCGCCACCGTCATTCCACCACACAGGTGGAATGTCTTGAATATAACACACACAGCAGACATCACAGTAACATCACGTGACTCTTCTGAGGATGACTGCAGAGTCAGCAGTCGAAACTGTCAAGGTATGACAGAAAGTTCCTAAGCCTGTTTATAAGAACATATCACGTCTAAGTAAATAGTAGGCTAAATGAACTTATTTGGATTATCACATTCATCTTTGTCACATTACATTCATTTTGTTGTATGCTATGAATACGCTGCATTAATAAAAACAATATTACTGTGTGAAATTAAGCAAGGTATAACTGTAAACCAGAGGGTTTGTTGATCTTCACATATGACAGCCTCTGAACTATATGAGTCACATTCATTTTTAACACATTGCATTCATTTTGTTGTCTTGTTCATAGTATAAATCCATTGCATTAATAAGAACAATATTTCTGTGTAAAATTGTGCAAAATAGAACAGTAAAAGAAGGAACATTGATATACACATGGCAATATCCCTTATATTGGACCCCTGAGGAATGTTAATCACCGCATCAGATATTTACATGGAAACTAATTCTGGACAAGTGCAAAAAAACATTGAACAAGGTATTATTCATGGAAGCAATTAACTTAGTGAATGTTCACTCTCAAAAGGCTGGCACAATGGGCAGTTATTCTTCATGACTATCACAGTCAACATCATTCATCTGTGAGAGTGCATCATCATAGAAGATACGCACATCGTCACCGTTTAAGCACGTCCTTTCTTTTTGCTTCTTTGACTGTGCTTTCATTGGGAATCTGACTTGGCTTAAAGTTTGCCCAGTTCTTCCCTCTCTTCAGAACTGAGTGATAGCAGTATTCACTGTGATACGCAGTCTTGCATCCAAGTTTGTCCTTCTTCAGTTCCAGCATTCTTGCATCACTAAGCTTAAATGACTTCTGTGCCTTTACAAAGGGTAGATATTTCCAGCCAGGTGCTCCTCTTCCTCCGTAATGGCTTGCCCTACATGTAAATGTTTGGATATGATCCATCACAAGCTTCTTCTTTGCCTCATTTTCCTTAACTTTACGAGCACCACCCCTGTATTCTGGTCTGGCTGTAGCGTTGGTCACATAATACCTTGCCACTCGAGACACACGATCTTTGCTGACACCTGTAAGGACAAAAATTATTTATTTATTTATTTATTTGTTTGTTTGTTTGTTTGTTCATTCATTCATTCATATGAATGAATTCATGGGCAATGACAGATGACATGGCCAACTAGAGCATTTGTGCCTAAGCATTGCATCAGAAATACAGACCTATGTATGCATGTATGTATGTATGCATTTATTTATTTAAATTATCTACAGTATTTATCCAATGGCAACGCAAGATGACATAGCCAACTAGGGCATTTGTGCCTAAGCAGTGCATCAGACAACTAAGTGGCAGTCATCCCCACATACATTTCAGCACAAAATACAAACCAACAAACTTAAACCATTCAAAATTCTACAGAAACCTTTTTATGTCTCATCCTGCAGGACTGATGGCCAGCATAGACCATAGACTAATTCAGAATGCTGCTGCTATGATGACAACTAAGAGCATAATAGGATATAAGCTTGAAGTCTAAGCATCAATGCTTGAAGTCCAAGCATATCAGTGTAGTGGTAAGCTACCCTAAACTCATTCACTTCATGATATACAGGCCAGGCTA
This sequence comes from Megalops atlanticus, assembly GCA_019176425.1. NCBI lineage: Eukaryota > Metazoa > Chordata > Actinopteri > Elopiformes > Megalopidae > Megalops > Megalops atlanticus. The sequence continues at coordinate 19,737,569 of CM032881.1, forward strand.
CATTGAAAAGCCAGTGGATGATGTGCTTATTGCAAACTAAAGCTTTTGTCGTATAGCCTACCACTTTTGAACAGAATAGGCTAAAAATAAAATCACACCAACATAGCCTAATTCAATGACGCATACGACACAAGAGCAGGCAGTCCTTGATGAATCGTAGTAATTGTTATTTATCAAAGCAAAACTAAACTCACCTAATACGCTGCAAAAGGTGGCCTTGCAGACTGGAATTTTCGTCGGATGGTCCTCAGTCAGCAAATGGTACTCGTTTGTGACATCCCTATCCTTTTGGGCGTCAGGGTTTTCGACCTTAGGATGTCGCCGCTACACCTTTTTCACTGTGATAAGCTGCAACAGGCTTGATCCTGCTCAACTTTTGTTGAATGAGAGTAAAAGGACCGAAAGTTTTTTATGAGGTCGCCTGTTGTTAGTGTGTCGGCATGACAGAAGTTTGTACTCTTTGTATGTGAGCAAGCGATAGCCGGCATTTTTCCTCCTCCTGAGTGACGCATTTTCTTTATCTCCTCATGACGATGGTTTTCTTTTGAAGGCGTGCGTTTCTTTCCCACAGAAGAAACCACCACAGGCTCATCAATACCATCAAAGGTATTCATTTTTTTTAATATATAAAATCACTAGAAGCTAGAACGAGAACTAGAACTGTCTAGGATGCCGGCTACACACTGGGCGCTGCCATTACTGTTTACCAAGTGGAATGGTGCGCTGTGATTGGTCGAGCGGATGTATCGCATTCTGCTGAGAAGGGAGACTGGCGTTTGTCGTGGTTTGGAAAGAAAGGGAGAAAACAGAGATGGCAAATGACCTCAAGTACAACTCTAATAAAATAAACTATATAGCTGCTAATAAATCAGATAAACATTTGACCTCTCTAATCAAAAAGGTCCTTAAAAGAAAAACCATAACTCTGAAAAATGCAACGTTAGATAAAACTTATAGCAGTAATTAGACCATCAATCAAGAATTCAGACTGTTTTATGAGAACATGTGCACATCAGAAATCAAAGGTCAAGACCCCCTCCCCTTTTTAAACTCAGTTAAACTGAAACCCTTGTTACCAGAGCAAAAAGAGGAATTAAATAAGGATATTACTAGTACAGAAATTCAACAAGCAATTGAAAACTTCCCTTTAAAGAAAGCTCCTGGAATAGACGGCCTTCCAGTTGAATTTTATACAACATTCTGGACAAAAATAAACCCTCTCTTTACAGATGTGGTAAACTTGGCTCAAAAAACCCACAGCCTCCCTCAAACTATGTACCAAGCGATTATTTCTGTTATACCAAAACCAGGTAAAATTTGTGAAAGACCTTTTGATTACAGGCCAATTAGTTTAATCAACTGTGATAAAAAAATTATTACTAAAATTATGAATAACAGACTGATACAAATTATACCAAGTATAATTCATCATGATCAAGCTGGATTTATACATCATAGAGATTTAAGAACTAACACTAGAACTTGTATTTCCCTGATACAGTATGCAAAGAAGAGTAATAAGGATTTGACACTAATGTGGTCTTGACACTTGAGTGGTCTTATTTATTTAAAGTTCTAGAGGTTTATGATTTTCCAGTAAATTTTATAAATTTGGTTAAAACAGTTTACAAGTCTCCAAAAGCTTATGTTTATACAAACGGAATACTGTCTGAACCTTTCCCCTTAGGTAGAGGTACAGCACAGGGTTGCCCCTTATCACCCTCCTTATTTGCCTTAGCAGTTGAACCCTTGGCTCAAAAAATTAGACAAACAGAAGAAATATGTGGTATCAAGATAGGTAAGAAACAGTATAAGTTAAGCTTGTTTGCAGATGATCTTTTACTTTATCTAAGGAAGGTGGACATTTCTATTCCCCATGTAATGGCAGTTATAACTGAATTTTCAAAGGTTTCAGGTTATAAAATGAATATAGGGAAAAAAGAGGTGATGACAATAAATAAGGGTAAAAATAACTTGGAAAGTTTGAAACAATTTAAGTTACAGAAAAGAAATATTAAGTATCTTGGTTGTCATATCAGTGTTGACAAGACTCAGCCGTATAAAGATAACTTTCTTCCATTATTGAAAGAACTCAAAAATGATACTGAAAAATGGCGTGATCTGAGGATTAATATAATAGGAAGAATAAACCTTTTTAAGACGATGTGGCTACCAAAATCTTTGTTCAACTTTCAGACTATACCTATCACACCACCAAGATCTTTTTTTAAAGAGGTGAATTCACTTCTTTCTTCATTTATTTGGTCAAATAAAGCACACAAATTGAAGAAAAGACTTCTACATCATTACCGAGAGGAAGGAGGCCTTAACCTTCCAAATTTAGAAACCTATCACTTAGCTGCACAGTTGTTTTACATAGATCGGATAATCAATAATACCAATGAAGAACCATGGATTGATATTGAAAATGACCAGTTACATTGCAACAGTCTATTACTAGCCCTTTTTTTCAGGGGAAAAATTAAATCTACCAGCTTTGTTATTAATAGCACACTAAATGCTTGGGAAAAAATAAAGAAAATTTTAGGTCAAGAAATAGGCATTCCTAGACATATACAAATTTGGGATAACCCATCAATAAAAATTCAAAAATCTCAATTGCACTGGGATATGTGGATAAAATGTGGAATTCAGAAATTATCAGACATCACAAGCCACAAATCAGTATGTTCGTTTCAGGAATTAAAGAGTAAATACAAGTTAAAAGACACAGAATTATTTAGGCATATGCAACTGAGAAACTGGATTACACAAAACTTAGATTTGGGGAGTAGAGTTGATTCCGAATTGGGGAAAACTTTTAGTCAAAGGGACAAAAAGAGGCAATTGACAGTCTCTACATATAATATTCTGATAAAAACCGAAAGCAGTGATAACTTATTACAGAATATATACAATAAGTGGAGCAAAGATTTAGGAGTAGACGTTAAAGAAAAGTGGAAGGAATGCTTGCTGCTTACAAATAAAATTACTACCAATGAAAATGTATGTTTAATTCAGTTTAAAATAATGACAAGAATATATTAGAGACAAAATTCACAAATTTGATACTAGCCTATCTGATAGATGTTTAAAATGCAATCTATATAGTGACTCACTTCTACATGCCTTTTGGTACTGTGAAAAGATTAAAAAGACATGGAAGAATATCGAGAGGTGGTTATCAAGGACTACTAATAGAAAAATTACATTTTCACCAAAGGTATGTATTTTTCAAGACATAGGGGGAATAAGATATCCAATGGGCCGGCAGATTCTGTTTTCTTCTTTAATTTTTAAAAAGCTAATATTAGAAAATTGGAAAAAACAAGGATTTACCTTCAATGCAGAGTTGGAAAGCCTTAATGAAATATTATTTAAGTATTGAAAGAACAATGTCAGAGGACCACAATAAAAAGAAACAATTTGAAAATTTATGGAGCCTAATTTATGATGCACTATAGCTAGAGTTGAATAGAACCCTTCCCCTTTCCTTTTTTTTTTTTTTTTGTTTTGTTGTGTGAGGGTAGGTGTCCGAGAGGAGTGCGTGTGTGAGTGTGTGTGTGTGTATGTGTGTGTGTGGGGGGGGTACTAGGAATGATATGATGTGAGGGGGTGTGTGTGTGTACATGTACGTGTTGGGGGGCTGGGTAGGGGGTTGATGTGAGGGTTGTTGGAATGGGGTAAGGTAATGCTGGGGAGGGGTGGTGGAATGTCAGGTGTTTACTTCAGCAATAATGGAAATATGAATTGCACAAGACACATGGGAGATGCCTGATCTGCTTATATTGTGAGTTCTATGGTTTTTTTTTCCTCTTTGTTTTATGTTTTATTTTTATGCATTCCCCCCTCTGTAACCCAGATCTGATCTGGATTGTACTGAATTTGCTGACATTCACTACCCAATAAAAAATAATAATAAAAAACAGTATGAACAGTAAAATGTTCTGAGTAATTGGATTTTACAGTTTGTAACATAAAAGACACTTTAGACTTGATAGACTTGATTTTCTGATTTTTTTTTCTTGGATAACTTTATAGTCTATAATTTTGTATTAGCAGTGAGAATGAGACAACAACAAATACAAGTTTGGGTTTTATTTTGAAAACATAGGTGAAAACCAAATATAATGCTTTGTTCCACACCAACTTTTAATGTATTTATCTCAGTTGGACTAGGTATATTGACATAGTCATACTTTGTAAATACAGTTTGTAAAATATATTGTAGGTTTCTCACACACGTGTTGTCTCTTCATCACACATCTAGAGTGGTGATGTAAAAATAACTATTGAGTATATGAAGCAGAAAATGTATTGTTGAAATGTCACTGAAAAACTGTCAAAACAGTTGCAGACTGCTTTTGTTTAATATCCACAAAACACAGGGAAACGTCATAAAAGATTCATTCTGTAAATATAACAAAATATTTGAAGTTAACTTAATTTTTATAATATATTTAGCATGACAAATGTAGATATTTTGATGCAATATTTTTTTTGTGTGTGTATAGAAAATTTGTTTAATTGCCTTTCAAAACTAAATCTTCTATGCCCAATGCACACAACGACAGAAGTTTGTTTATGAAAAGAAATGGATTCAAACAGCATAAAATACTTAGTTCAAATGTACAATGACAAATGTGTCAACATATTTTAAAGGGTTATTTGCATTAAAAAATACTTGTTCAAAAATGTTAAGTTAATTAAGTTAACTTAATGTTAAGTTGACTATAAGACTATAGGTTAAATGTACAAAAAATCATTTAGTTTAGTCACCTCATGTGTATGTGTTGAAAAAACATTAATATATACATTTAGCAACTTAATAACTTTACGTTATATATACAAGATATTACCTTAAAATGACACAGAATTATGTGTTATTAAAACACAAATTATTTTATCACGTTGTTGAAAATTTTGTGTCAAACTGACAAAAATCTCCAGTCAAAGACACATTCATTTTACGTCAGGTGTACTCATAACTTTGATGTTACTGTACTGGAAAGTTTTGTGTGCAAGCTGTTTCCAAAAAATATTTGAGTAGAGTGAACATATTGGGATTTTGAAAAAAATATGTTTATTTGAATGAAAAATTACAATATAATATATATAATTGTTGTATGACATGAAATGACACATGAAAGTTGTGACACATCATTGTGTTTATGTTAAATAAATGCAATAATAAACATCCAGCAAACCCATAATATTATGTCATATAACATTTAAATTCCCTGTTGGTATGACATAGAATTAAATGCTCAAAAAACATAATTTCTTTTTGTTGTGTGATTAAAAAAATTCATGTTAAACGAACATAAATTTATAGTCAGACAAGGGTCATGTGACACTTTTTTTGTGTCTGGTGTACTCATAACTTTCATGTTACTGTACTGTGGTAAACTAAAAGTTTTGAGTGCAAGCTGTTTCCAATAAAATTTTATGTTAAGTGAGCGAATTGGGATTTACAGTGTATGTTAATAAGTTACTAGCATTTATACACCATCAGCACATCTTAATAGTCAGGAAGGTTAATTTGGCCTACATTAACATATGCAATTACCAAATTCACATAGTAAGGTTTTAGCCATATTGTTTACCTTGACTGTCACTGTCATGACTGTCACAGGTGTTGACATGACATATGCTGCCCGGTGGTTATATACACAGGATATTAAGGTGTTAGTATTGTGATGCTAGGGGTTGGTTGGTGTCTTCTTTAGGACAGCATTCCAGGTGTGGCACAGTTGGTAACCTTCCTTTACTTGGTTTACTGCTCACCGGGCCCACTTTCAGATATCTGTGGCCTGCCTAAACCATCCATATATTAATGAGTTACTAACATTCATAACTGCCAAGAGGTGCCTTATTGTAAAGTGTAAAACACATCACCATGTATTTATGAGCTACAAACATTTATAATGCAAAGTAAGATGCAACAGAAACAAGGTTAACATTTATTCACACATGTTCAAAATCAACACTTTTCAAAATAATGAAACTGTTGAGTACAGCTGATACTCAGATTCAGATGTTAAAGCTGTCTTTACTCAATCATGAATAGAACACTGGGAAAGAAATAATGAGATTCAGACTGGAAAGGCTTTTCGTACATCCTTGAACAAGCGTGCAAGTGGCCCATCAGGGTGACAAGAGCCAAGCCAGGATGACCATTCAAGAACCATGAGGTGCTCCTTCAACAAACTCTTGGTGCGATTTCCTCTCAGTCTATAGATATGTCCTTTGATGGTCACCCAAGCTCTTTCAATATGTTGCTTATGACTGGGGATCTACAAACCACCTGCTGTGGTTTATGGTGTAATGTTTGTACCCCATGTTTTACAACACACCCCTATATGCCCTCCACTCATCACTGATAATGCTGCCTGATCAGAGGGACAAGGTGGTGTCTTGATCGTTTCTCCACTAGTTTCAACACCAGTCTCCGCCTTTTGTCTTTAACTCCCATCATTCCGAAGACCCATTTCTTCCTTCTCCAGGTATCTTCACACCATCCACGTGCATACTAAGAGAAAAAAATCACTACTACAATTTAAAAGGGGAATATCTTAATTATCAACATAATGCACACAAACTACAAATCACATCATGTTTCCAATTGCCATACTAGTTATTAGGTACATATTATAACCTCCTATATGGGTAATTATACAAAAATGGTCCCTATTGATGTCTCAAGCATTTTCTTTGAAAGAGCTATGTTAAATTTTCTTATACAAGCAAGTCCAGTCTATAATATACAGATGATTTTTAAAAAATATAAATGAATAATTCCCATAAAATAGATTTTCATTTATCCACAGAACAGAAATCGCTAACAGGTTAGTACCATACTTTCTCCCAGACACAAATACTCAATAAAAATACTTTACTTGTACTACATTGAAGAAGGCAACAATAACAACCTTATTTCTAATGTGTTGTGTGCATGTGTGTGTGTGAGTGTGTGCGTGTGTGTGTGCATGTGCATGTATGTGCGGGCTTGGGTGATAAATGTGCAGATGGTTGGTTTCAGGTTAGCACAAAATAGTGGTGTCTGTAAGAAGCTCAAGTTTTAAACAAACTGGAAAGATAAGGTGTACAAACCTTTCGCTGATGATGGAAGCAGCTCTCATCTATCACCACAAATTCTTTGTGACCACCAAGACACTGTCTGCTCTTCCTTCTGTGTCTGTCCATTGCACAAATGCAGACCTCTCAAATGCGCTTTGCCATATTACTCAGTGTTCTGGAGCTGCCAGCAATATCATCATCGAACATATCAATCTGTCTGAGCCTGAGCCCTTGTGAGAATCTGTGGTAGAGAGGAATAATATTTAACACATTGATAAGACTTCTGTAGCCATATATGTACTGTAAAAGTATGTGCTTATAATGTGTTGATATGAAAAAAAACAGCATAGCACCTGTAAATGTACTTCATCCAACTGAAGAGAGATGATTTAGATTTTCCAAAGAGGGAGCCAGCTCTGATCATTTTGGAGACTCTCCCATGACTTGCTCTTTTACAGCTCCTATGAACATACCAAAAAATTATATATATATATATATATATATATATATATATATATATTTATTTTTTATTCAGTGTTGTGATATATTGTACACACTTCACAATTCATTACTATTAATGAAATGAGTTTAGCAGCACTTAAATGTGCCTTAATATTTATTAACCTATACAGTAGTAGTAAAAATAATGAGAAGAAAGAAGGATGATGATGATGAGGAGGAGGAAAATGACAATGATGATGGTTATTATGACAATCATAGTATAAGTGTGATGTTGTTCCATTCAATGATATGGTGATCATTAGGCCGTATCACATACCAGACGTATTGGTCTTTCTTTGTTACAGAGACCAGTTTCATATTGTGGTGGCAAAGAGTGCATCTGAGCCTCTTCTTCAGAAGGTGTTTCTCCTGCAACCACTTAACCAACTTCAGTGTCTTGCATTTTGTTTGTTTTCCCTCAATCCGGGCCCTCAACTTCATTTTCAGAGACATTCTACTAAGGGGAGTACACATTGACAATTAACAAGAACATTTCTGACATACCTTTATGATGAAAACGTCTTTTTTGGTGTGTGTGTGTGTGTGTGTGTGTGTGTTTGTATATATATATATATATATATATATATATATAAATAAAATTTTATATGGACAAACAATAATTCACACTAGATAAACTAGACACCACAAGACAGTATAATAGAATCCAGACAAACCATACATAACAATCAAAATAATTCAATGTGTACACAGTAGGGATGGTAAGATTCACCGATTCGCATTGGTGCACCGTCTTAAAGTTCATGATGCGATTTCCCAGATTAAGAAAGTGTGCACTGGATACAATTTGGGATGAACTCAGGATGCATCATTTCCAACATCTTTGCATCGGCAAAATCCAATTTATTTATGTATAATTATTACTAGAGGCCCTATGCCTTTATTATTTAGAAATGTGACCAATAATTTGTGACCAACAGATTTATACTTAGATTGATTCCTCCCCTCTAAACTTTCTCAGGCGTGCTCTCTCATATCCACAGCTGTCAGTGGCCAATTCTCGTCGTCTCTCGGCCAAGTCTTGCGCAAGTTGGAGGCGAGTCACAGATTGTCATGGGGGAGGAAGAGCTACACGTTCCACCGAATTGCTACAAATCAAATGTTTGGCAACACTTAGGATTTTTCAAGAGAGACGGACAATTTGACAAGACGCATGCAATTTGCAAAATATGCCGTGCCCCTATAAAGAAAAGAAACAGCATTAAATGAAATGTTTACTGAGTTGCAGTATTAGAGAAGCAAATATGTGAAGTAAAAATGGCACTTTTTTGGTTAATTTATGATTTGCTGTCTGCTTAAGAAGAACCAAAGATATAAAATCAAACTATCTGTACCATTTTGAATTACATAGCATCATATTCTTTTGTATCGCATCGTATCGAGTTGAATCACATTGTGTTGAATCAAATTGTGTCGAATCGCACTGATTCACAATAGGGGTGAATCGTATTGTATCGCATTAGTAGTTGCTTCATATGTATCTTTAATATGTATCGTTGGCAATGAATCGAGATGTGTATTGCATCAGCCTCAGTGATATAAAGGCACAACCCTAGTACACAGTGAATTGATTTAATTAATTGATTAATATACAGTTATAGGTTGTCTAGTGTTCACATTAAGGAAAATTTGACCATTTGCATACTGTAGTAGCCAAGGCCTGATGCAGTGGTAATCAACACTACATGCTTTCAGAGTGTTAATAATAAAATGAAACTAATTTATAAGTAGGATTGTAATAACAAGAAGAAATGGAGTGAAGTTGGCCCTGGATTATGCATGCTAGAGAAAGACAAGTCTGAAAAGTAACCTAATGAAATTAAGTCTGCTCTTTGGTTGACAGATGTAAAGGGATGTAGTCTATGATCAAAACTTGAATTTTCTATACATCCTGAATAGAAAGGTAGATTATGGAATATCTTAATCATAACAATGAACAGTCACATTTCACCCTTAACGTTATTTATCTCATTGCATCTGCTATCCTGTTATTTAAAAAGGGGAATCATATAGACATACCAATAAAAAAAATCCTTTCCACAGACATACCAGTAAGAAAAAAAATACTTTTCCCATCCTTTAAAAAACTGCTTAGCTGTTTTTGGGTATCTTCTCCGATATGAAGCAATATGTATTTCTAGTTGTTAGACAAAGAAAAAACCAAACCAAAAGAGATTCTGGCACTAGAACGAGGGAAAGTAAAAGATCCAACCGCAGACCATCATATAGATACATCCAATCACTTTGGAGAAACTTTTTGATGATACGTGCCACAGTCCCACCCCAACCATGTTACTGACAGGAGGACAGGGCGCGTTTTTCTTCTGAAGAATCATGGATGATCCAGATGGAAAAGAATCCTTTCCCTCTGCTACCTCTGCAGCCAGTACCCGTCCAAAGAGGTGCCCAAGGAAGAGACTGGACAGTTTGAATAACTATAAGCCAAAGATGTCAACAGATGAGTGAGACAGTAAGTTTTTCATGTTATTTTACTACCTAGCCAGCTAATTAAACTATTCAGTAACTAGCTAGCTAACGTTACCTAACCTTATTTGGCTGGGTAGCAGCTAGCTCACCACAAACCTTATCAATTATTAGGTTGCTAGCTACCTAAAACAATCTATTACTAGGATTGTTCCTGCACAGCATTTTTCTGGGTGGCCACCGAGGTGAAATTGCATACTGCTGAGGTGAATAAGCAAGTAGTCACCCTTCACAATGTAATTTTATTAGATAGATTTATTATGCATCTCCGTTGCTATTAAATCCATCACTAGTTATCACATTTAGGCGCTGGCATTTCCATACGATAGTTTGGGAAAAGAAACTGTGTGCTTCCAGTCTGCTGGCTGAGCACTACCACTCAACCATCACGCCAACATGAGCGCACTTGTGAGTAGAGCTACTGCCATTATTCTAATTCTAGTAAATGCCTGCTTTTTTAGGTTCTGCCTCTGACCTAGACCCTACTGCAACAGTGCTTCTTAACAAAGAGAAACAAGAACTGAACTTTCTAGAAGAGAAGTTGGAATGGCAGAAGAAGAGAATTGAAGAACTGGAAAAAGAAAGAGATTGCATTTGAATATCATTTGTGCTCAGTCATCTTGTATTGTGCAAATAAAGATATTTTCCTTATTTCTGTTGTTATATCTTGTGCATTTGTATTGGAAAGTGTTAATGGTAATAACTCATTAATTATTGGTGATGTGCTTTACACTTTGCAATAGGGCACCTTTTGGCAGTTATAAATGTTAGTAACTTACAAATAAATGGTTGTGTGTTTTACACTTTATAATAAGGCTCCCTTTTGGCAGGTATGAATGTTAGTAACTCATGAATAAATGGTGACATGTTTCACACTTTACAGTAAGGCACACTTTGGCAGTTATAAATGTAACTCATAAATACATGGTGATGTGTTTTACACTTTACAATAAGGCACCTCTTGGCATTTATAAATGTTAGTAACTCTTTAATATATGGATGGTTTAGGCAGGCCACAGATATCTGAAAGTGGGTATATATACGATCATACAACAATACGACCACCTTAATATTCTGTGTACTTAACCACTTGGTAGCATATGTCATATCAACACCTGTGACAGTCATTAAGGAAGGCTGCTGACAGCAGGCTGAAAATGTCAAGGTAAACAACATTGCAAGTTTTTAGTCTGTGAATTTGGTACTTTCATATGTTAATGTAGGCCAAATTAACCTTCTTGACTAATAAGGCATCCTACTAAGTGGTAGTAAATTGCTAACGTATATCTGATGAAGCTAACAGTTGTACATGCTGACTGCTGAAGGGACAAGATAAAATAAGCTAAGCAACCAGCTTGTTCTTGCCAAATAGTGAGCCCACATTTATGTGTGAAAACTGTTATAACCATTTATTAATGATTTATTAAGTATGTATAACATAATTAATAACAATTAATAAACCCTTTATAAGGGTAGCCTTATTGTAAAGTGGTACATATTTAATTCATAACTACACATTCCAGAAATAGAATTACTTGGATTCATCATGGTTTCTGAGGTGGTAAGATGCTTTGAGAACTTACTTAGTAACATGATTACCATATTTTAGACAACCCCATTGTAAAAGACCTGTGGAATATCTATGTTTCTCTGCAGGGTTACATTCTTACTGAGACCCCATGTACTGACATAACAACCATGCAAAAATGTGTATTATTAATGACAGTAGCCCTAAACCCACATTTGAAAACCTTGAAGTGACACCACAGGATGACTATGATTCAACTGCTTCTGTCTTTTTAAATAAATGTTTGGTTTTCTGGATTATATTATGTTAATTTATGAACTTGCTCTTTGTCTTTTTCAATGTGAACTTTCATTGAGAACTGTTAGACTACCATATGGAAAATCACTTCCACCAATGATAATAGTCTTTTTTTTCCCCCCCATAAACCCTTTGTTTCTAATGAAGTGCCTTTGCTATTATCACCCTCTAACTGTAACTAGATAGGGCACATAAGCTATGGCTGCTTGAACGACAGATCATGCCAACCACAACAAATTTAAAACAGTTTCAAATGTACTGTCATTTATGTGTCAGCCTTTTCTTTATAATATAAATAAAACAAGAGATGAACACGAATGTCTGTTTGTCAAGGCAACTTTTAAGGTCCCCTGTTCTTGTTGAGACTAAGAGGCTCATTTAAATTTTATAGTCTAAAAGTGAATATGAAAGCTTACTCTTCTCTGTGGTAAATTGTACTTGTTAAGGTGACATGGTCCACTTTGTTGCATGTACTGTAGATAGGAAAGCATCTTTGATAGTTTGTCACCTTAGGTACTCTGGAGGACTGTCAATGTTCATTGTCCTTTCCACCGCTGAGACCGGATCTCAAAACAAATAAATTCAAGAATTTCTACAAAGAATTCAGAGTTTCAGTGAAACCCAGTGGTCTTATCCAATTGATCCAATTGTGTCAAATGAATTAAGCCATTACATGACATTATGTACATGTAGCAGATGCTCTTATCCAAAGCAACTTACATTGGTTACAGTTTTTACACTGTTTACACAGCTGGATATTTACTGAGGCAATTGTGGGTTAAGTACCTTGCCCAGGGGTACAACAGCAGTGTCCCAGCGGGGAATCAAACCAGCAACCTTTTAGTTACGAGTCCTCCTCCTTAACCACTATGCTACACTCATAGTATCGATATGTGATCACTTGTGTGTCTGAATCATAGTTATGCCACTTATGAAATTAACATCAGACTAGACAGCATTTGAAGAAATTTACAAAACTGAGAAGCATTTTAATTAGATGTACCTGACCTTTTGCCCTCACAAAGTCTAGATACAAAAAAGGACACTGGGAAATCACACTTTTGTTTTCCAACTTCAATAATTTTTTTAGCCTTTCCCACTGCTGTTTTGCAAAATAAATAAATACATTTATTAAAAGGAGAAGAAGAAATTTGCAATCTGTCATCTTACATCTGTGTTCCATTGTCAAATAATCTATGGGGTAGAAGAACACTAAGAAATGCTAAGAGTTGTGAAATGAGAAGTCTGATGTAAAAGGAGAGTACTGCAGAAAGCCTGCAACTTTGTATAACAAATGTCACTGATGGCACATCCATGAATTTGCATAAATGGCCTTTTCTGAATTATGGTCGCTTCCCATTGGTTTTAAATTGTATATATAAATATTTTCTTCAGCCTCCTCAAAAAAAGTTGTTGGCAGCGCTGTGTAGGCAGGCAGTCTGATTGGTTGGTCTCCTCATCCTTTGATTGTTTACCAAGACACTGCAAATCTGCAAGAGAGCCACAGCAGCATGTCGGTTATCCTCAGCTCCTTCCTTTCAACACAGACGCAGCCCGGCCAGTTTGGGAAGTTGTATATCTGGTAAAAATGTGAAAATGTCTTTAATGTCACTCTGTCCACATTGTGACTAGACTGTATTATTTCATATTTTAAAAATGCTTTGATTTGCCAAGCTCAGTCCTACTCAGGATATGGCACCTCAAAGCCATTTATCAAGATCAAAGATAAAATATTAGAGGTAGGATGAAACTAGGGATGGCAGTGTGCTGTAATGATCAAGCAATAAAGCTTCGTATCCCAGGTGGGACACTGCTGTTATACCCTTGAGCAAAGCAGTTAACCTGGATTGGCTCAGTAAATATCCAGCTGTATACATGGATAATATGTAAAATATGTCAGCCACATGAATTGCCCTGGATAAGGATGGCTGTGAAGGAAGCTTGATTACATAAGCATTTCACGTGTCAAACAGAACCCCCTCCTGGGCAAATTTTTACAATTCTGGCTCAGCAGTTTCAAGTTTCCAGGAGGAAGGTAAATGAATTATTTCAGGGCATTGACAGAAAAGGACTGGATAGGCATTGAAACAGAGAAAATCTGGGAGAGAACAGGGATAAGGCACACAAGAGTATTCCAGCAGAACAACTATGATTGTAAGGGCAATACAATCAGTGAACAAGGGACAGCTGACAGGATAATCTAAAGCAGGAAATGAACTACACTGTTTTATGAATTGTTCTTCTTTTTGTTTAATGTGTATCTTTGTATTTGTGTTCAACCCTTAAACTAAAACTTTATATCCATTGTTTTTAACCTGACATTTATACTTCCTATTCAAAATGTATGAAAAAGTACAAACTGAAACAGTTGCATAAATGATTGCATACATGAGTCACATACCTCCATCTTTGAAAAAGGGCCAAATTTAGATAAAAAAAATAAATAAATTTACATGATGAATCAGGATTTCACTTTGTAAGAAATTACAGCATTCTGCTCCAAGAATGTGTATTCCACCAGGCATGAACTAATTTGAATAGCTGCAGCATCCCAAAGGGCTTGAGATCATAGAGACCCCGACAGGATGGTCCACACCTCTGCCGACAGCTTAAAAATTTGGTCAAGCAAAGTGGCAAACAATTATAGAATGTGACCAGGAGTGGGTGATCAAGAACTATCTCAGATAAAAGGGTATCTGGGCTTATTCAAACAATGGTATCCTGGCTTACTCAAAACTGGCACTCTGACTTCATTATCATACAGGCGACAGATTTGGTCCATTTACATTAAGAACAGCCTAAACTGTATATATGGGAATTAGTCTGAACAATCGGGGTTCTCTCCGACACCGCGGAACCTGAAGTCTGTGTTTTTCACGTGCTTCGATATTGTTTTTCTACTGAATTAAAGACTTTCATTGCAACACGCATTCTTCTTCTCCATCCTACTTTTTTCTTACAACTTCTAGATGCAACTAAATACAAGACATTTCCAGTATCAATGCGTTGAATGTGTCCCTTTATCCTCCTTTATTTTTTTATTACTTTAGGTATTTTACACACATATACATGCAAAATACTTCTTTGCAAGAAGTGAGTTTGTGCAAGAAGTGAGCATGTTAGGGACACAAAACTCATTCACTAATTTTCACACATTTTAACAAAATAATGTTTATTTTTATCACTGGTTTTTATTTTCCTCTCACAAAATGTGTAGAAAACAACTAAATCAGAATAAAAACAACAGGTTGAAATATTAATGGAAAATTTCTCTGCAAATGCTATTGTGGTGCCCTAGTACCTGGCCCACAATCAACTGGACTACGCCACCTTCAGATTACTGAGGAGAAGGACCTCGCCCCATCCCATGAGCTAATAAATAAGCTAACCCCACATACAGATAATAAATCACCAAATGTGACATGAGCTGTAGAAAAGGATAGAAAAGTTTATTATAATCAGTATGTATACATTTGTTTAAAAAGATAAGGTTTCTTCAGTGCCAGCTCCAACTCCACCCTGCCACTCACTCCAGGTGCCGGCTGGAGAGACTGTGAAGTGAACAGCAGAGAAGGAGAGAGGAAAGCAAATACCCAAGCCACACACACCTATATAATTGTGAATGAACCACTGCAACCAAACCAAACATAAGTGTACATTCACTTAGTTTTAAGATACCTTGTGCAAGAAAGTCTCCCCAAACCGACCCACTGGAGAAGTGGCTACAGCAAGGAGGGGAACTGCATCCAAGAGGCCTCCCCCTTCCACGATGGGCCATCAAACTGGCACTGGGAGAAAGACCCACCACCCTGGTGTAAGAATTGAAGAGGCACGAGTCCGATGTAGTTTGGAAGTCGGTGTTGTTTTACTGGCATTCGAGCAGTTGCAACGAGAAAGTTTTACAATGATCGGCAAAGCGTCACAGAAAAACAGTCTCTTTGGGTTTGCAGAGTCGTTGAACACTGATTGATACATTGAGTCACTTTATATACCTTCTCTGAGTTCTTTGTCCTCAGAGGCGGGAAACAGAAATGTGTATTCTAGCTACATTCTTGTGTCTGGCATTCTTATCGCTGACCATCACCACTGTTACCTGCTTTCTGCTGGTCCGCAGGGGGTCTGACCCTCCGCCCTCAGCCAGAGGCCTAGCCAGGTAACAGTCTACGGCAGCCTTTTTGTGTGTGTGTGTGTGTGTGTATGTGTGTACAGTGTCAGCACCTAGGGTGTCGGCACCTCTACGTCTGTGGGATAATGGCAGAGACCCTGTAGGGAGTCTCTCATGGCAGCATTTGTGTGTGAATGTGTTAGCCCCTAGGGTGTCGGCACCTATATGCCTGTGGGATAGGTGATGAGACCCTGTATGGGGTCTCTTAAACCTTACACTGGAGACACAAAGCTACAAGGTCACCAGTGGACATTACACTTGGTTCAGGCAGCAATAAACTTGGAGCAGATTCAACAACTCAATACATTTACCCTGAAACAATTCCATGCCATTTTAAATGTGCTGCTGCACTAAAGGAAAACAAACAAAAACTACTAAAAGAAAACAGTGGTTAGTCATTTCAACCTGACAGAAACCAGGAATAAATAACATCGTTAGCAAACAAACTGAATTAACCGTTTAAAAAGCTCAAATTCACATTACATACTTCTTGTTCTAGATGAGGGATTACACCCACACGAAGCTCCTTAACTCATAAAAAAGTTTCACCACCTACTGACTTCACACTTGCACACACTGACCGCTGTGCAAAACCTGCAAGCAAAAATTACAATTTTAAACAAACCAGTTTCGTTCGCTTATGTGAGAATACATTGAATTAAAAAGTAATTACCACCTGTGTTGAATTCTACGTGTTGCGCAGTCCACTCAGTGGCTTCCCGTGTAACCTTTAAAATAAATGAGTTAACCGGATTATCTAAAAAAAGACAATATGAGAAGCAGCAAACTTTAAAACAGGTACCTTGCAGGGGAAATTACCCCACTGTAGTCGGCCCCAGCAGCAGCAACAGAAGAGAGAGTGTCCCGGCTGTGAAATAGAGATTTATGCCTTCCGACTTCCCACACAACCAAGCACACACTCAATCACACCTGAAACTCATTCCCCAATCTAGGAACGGAGCGCTTTGTACGGAGCTCGTTGTCTTCCGAAGAATATACGACTACCACTAATTACCACACTATGAAGAGAATTAGAGGTTGTTGCACTTCTCACGATAGGATTGTGCAGGAAGCTGTGGACATGCATGAAAGAGCAGCTGGGACTAATGTTGCAACCTAGCTTGCATTTCATATCCCAGTTTTTCAAAATCCAAGTGGCGTTATGTAATCAAAGAGATTACATGCACAGTAACTTGGACCTGCTGGATTTACAGAAGCAAATACTTTTTCCAACAGATAATTTACTCTTCTATTTTTTTCCGCTCCCATCTCTTTGTTTCTTCACACCAGTTAAACTTGGTGTCTCAGCACAGAAAGGGCTGCACAACTCTATAAACAGACTGCTTTTATGGTGTTGAACCTTTTCCAGGTGCTTTATCAGTGCTTTCTCATTCTTACTCTAATGCTGTTTGCAATATTCTATCTATGCTTACTCACACGAAAATGAAATACTCCCCTTTTGCCAATTTTCTACATGCTAACGGTGCTATACAAAAATAAATTAATTGATTGTCTATATAAATAAAGTCAACATAAAATGATGCAGACCTGGATGTATTGCAGAGGATACTTGAAGTATTTGCACAAAATCTTAGTTGGAATATTTGTTTTATATTTTTTTTCTACCCTCTCTTTTCTTTATAAAGCCAAATACATTAGTGCTATAAAGATACCTGTGATCATTTTTAGCCTGATGAAGAACATTTTTATAATTTAGACTATAGGACTGAATATACTGTAGATTCATTTTGAAACAGGGCCACTTCCAGCTTGTTTTTTCGAGATGGATGTGTGGATTTTTTTGGTGAGCTGTAAACCATCTGTTAGTTTACTTGTGGAATTTGACACAAAATAATTAAATGGACATAGCAAAAAATAATGTTCATTATTATTATTATTAACACGATGTGGATGCAGTTTGTTGGTGACAATGCCTTGATGTGTGCCTCAGGAACCCTTTTTTGCAGTCAAGGCCATTTTGGTAAAGATGGTGTCTTTTTTTGAATCCCATTTTGATCCCAATACTTATGCGCAGGCTAATACACTTACTGTCAAAAAAGCTAGACTATCTGCTTGGCTGCATGATCTGCTGTGGATATGATTTTAACCCAGTTTGATAGGATTACTCTTAACATCACTCAAAGGTAGCATTATTGACTTTCCTGCTGGGTATAGGACACATGTATGGGGTTCACTATGAGAATGCTTGCTAGTGTTAGCACAAGCAGTGTAAGGTGATCTGGCTGCTTTGTCTTTGGGCACAAGAAACCTATACATTGCATAAGGCAGCATTAAAGTAAACCAAGCTACCTAACTAACCTATGAGCCAGTAAATATTTGACCTATTTGCTAAGAGAAAATTTGGTAACAGCAAAGTAAAATGAATGATTAATATCCCCTATCTCACCACTCTCTGATGTACTCTTCCTTCCTCTGTCATTCTGATTTACTAATTAGTTGTAGCTCAATGCATCAGTTGCAGTTTTCACTATGTAATCCCCCTTAGGTTAATGCATGCTATGCCACCCTTTCGAACACCAGGAGTAAAAGGAGCTCTGTGGGCCCCTTTTTTAATGATGAGGCTGATGTCTTTAATATAAAAGGAAATGATACTTTATTATTACAGTCCCGAAAAATAGGATGAGAGCAATAAAAAAAAACAATATCCACACACATTTACACACTACACTTTCCACTCTGCTCAGAGCTAGGCTAGCCTTAAGATCTCATACCTCCATGTGGTGCTCCTGCTAGAAAAAACGGAAAAAAATCACTTGTTACACGTGTATACCTTATAGCACACTACAAGTGAAATAGGCTGCACGCAAGCAGAATGTAAAGGCCATGCAAATAAAGCCAGTAGCACAGCAAAGTAGATGCAAAATAAAATACACAGCAAACCAAACCACAGTAATGTAAACCCCTTTTTGTATAGCTGCATGCACAAGCCGCAGAGCGGGTTAGCTAGCAACAGCAACATCGGAAATGGTTAGGCAGACATGCAAAAGCAGCTGATCCAGCTAGCCAGCCTGTCGAACTTCTAAATCAAATCACAGCAAAAGGAGCGCTACACAATAAACGCACTCAGCGTGGCTGCTGGCTAGCTAGAAACAGCTTACAAATCAATACATCAGAGGAACAGCGATTGACCATGCACATGCCTAAGACCAAAAAAATAAGAACATTATTTGCACCATTATGCACGAACAACTAAAACTATATGTCTACAGCCGATATTTACTTTACCGTTCCGGCCAGAAACTAGAGACCTCGGTCCGGCACACACACTCCCGTCCAACACTCCAGGTTCTATGACCATGAAATGATCAAAAAGGGAATGAATTTAAACCAAACACAGTATATCTACACCCCTGATTGCCCTAAATTTGAGATCCTTTACCTGCACACCACGGTTACCGAAATACAGTGCCTGGGAAGGCCACACCATGCGGGATAGGGCAATTCTATATACAAATAGAAACAGATTAATCAAAAAAAACTCTACCAAACACAAAGTAAATTTAAACGACACCTACCTTGGACATCCGCGTCCCACATGCACCCAATGCCGGCAGCGCTACCACAGCAAGGTAAGGACCCCAAAATTGAACTCTGCCTCCCTGCCTGTTCAAAACTCTTATTTTATTGTGTCTGTGAGCCAATAAGAATGCTACTTCCCATTGGTGTGCTGCTCACTGACTACAACTAGAAGAAAGAATTTGCATTATTTTTTGTTTCATGAGCATGCAACCACTGAGGCTGGGGCTGAGGTTACACCCAGCCATTGGGATGTATGCTGACAATGTGGCATCAGGATGTACACCGGTGACCATTAAAATAGTGAGGAGGGTGGTAGACTCAAATTTGTTAAATGTTATTGCTGTATTGCAAGGATGATTATGTACAAAAGCTCCTTTTTGCAATTCCGAGTTGGTGATCAATGTGAAACGTTGAGTGGTCAAAGCCCATCCCTGCACCCTTCTGCTGAAAGGTCAAATGAAAGGAGAAGATGAGGAATAACATTCCATTTTTATGTCTATGATCAGCAGTGGTTTCCATGTCTTCCATAAGGTTTCCATAAACTGGTTGTAGTAAAATAGCAATAGATAACTCACAGGCACAAATTAGAATTCAAGTTTTAGTCGGCCTTTGAGAACATTTAATATAGCATGTTTATAATTGTACAACTTAGTGTACACCTATAGTAACTCATACAATTTTTGAGCTAGTTTGGTGGCACATTAAATTACATTATTACTATATTACATACTATCTCAGTCATTGGCGAACTGTTGATGGGTACAAACTTCATATGAGTATCTAGTTATACAGGCTGAACAAGCTGGCAACTGTAGCTAGGTTTTAGTTTAGACATCTTATCTATATCAATTGCTAGCTAGTTGCTAATATTCATAAGTTCCACCATATAGCTTTATTCTGCTGCTTTCAAACTCTAATGAACAACAATATCTATCTAGCTAAGAAAACTGTATTCTGTAGACCAGCACAGCCTAGGATATACCTTTAATCAGTTGCTACTTAGCTTAGTGTGTGAGAAACTGTATTGCGCATGGGGACTGCAAAAGAGGTAGCTAGTCATCCATTATGCCAAAAAATAGTTTACATTGCATTGCATTTAGTTGCTTGGCAGCCACTGTTATCCAGAGAAACTAACAAAGGTTACAATTTTTTATCCCTTTAAACAGCTGGATATTTAAGGAGGCAGTTCTGGATGAAGTATCTTTCCCAAGGTTACGACATTCTTTCTTGACAGATATATTTCCATGTGGCACTGAACACCACAGTGGTTTATATCACATGATAACTTCACTGTGCGTGAAGAATAATATAAATTTTTAAAAGTACAAAAAGTTCACAAATACATATCATAGAAATATACATGGAAATGTAAATACATACTTACAAATAAAGAACAGGAAATTGAGTACTATGATCTGGCAAAACATTACATGTATCTTCAAAGCTGTGGGAGAAGAAATTCTAAAACTTTATGTGAGAAAATCAGTCCAAATCAGACTTTTGATTAAATTTCCTCTTCGTCTTCAATAATAATTTTTATTTTGTTTTACTGGAAATAAATATATAGAAAAGAGTATAGAAGAAATCTAAACACACACATACATACAATAGAATTATGATCATCATTCTCAACCAATATAAATCACCTGCATTAACAAATGACAAATATTTCAACTTTTGCTACAATAACATTGAAAGACAACTGTTGCAGAGGTATTACTTAAGGGTTTTTTTGTTCTTGTTCTTGTTCTTTTTCTGTTCTGTGGAACACAGAGTCATTGACATCAGAGGAAAGGGCATACAGAGTTGCTGAGGATGGCAATACAGCAAAGCAACAGAAGTGAGCGTTCCTTGCTCAGTAATCTCTCTGGTGTCTTTCCAACTAACCCATCTCGTGCACCTCTCATTTCAGTGTTAATCATTTTTGCCTGGACCAAGGACACTTGTACACTCCCATGACTTATATATACCATCCATTGCTCATTGTATTCATGTAGGAGCAAATGAGGCAAAGCACCTTTAGCATTTGGCCCTGCAAAGTGTCAATAATAATTGTCCAGCAGCATATCATGTATAGGAATTAAGGAGGTCTTATTATTGCAATACAATTTTACATTGGTGCTGGTCATCTTGAACAAAATGTGTTTGAAGTGTTCATCCCTTTATTCATTCACCCAATCCTTGTCTTTGATAACATAGTGTAAGTATTGTAGTTCATTGATAACTCCATAATGCTATTGCAAAATTTAGTTTAACAACCCAAAGCAACAGTCTGTCTCTGTCTAATGTCTCTCATACACACTGACTATATATATATATTTTCATGCCAATGGCTTAAAAGATGATGTATAACTTCTGATTTAGCATGAGTGCCCTCATTTTCTCCACAAAAAGCAACTATAGAGCCACAATGCATTTAAATAAGCAGTTCAAATGATCCTTATCTGTGCAAATAAATATAATTTCAATACTTATAACATACCGTGCACATACCTAAAATATTCATGAATTCTAACCTTCTTTCCTCATTGTAATTTTTTCTGTAGGTAACATGCTTTTCATCTTAACATATGTGCTCGTATTGTATATGTGTGTGCACAAGTGTTCCTGCTGATCAATCTACTTATGTTATTTATTTAAAATATTTTTGTTTCTTATATCTATGAGCATCAGATTCCCTCCATTGCAATTTTTTTTTTGTAAATTTAAACTTTTCTTACTTTCATTGCAATTATGCTTCGTCATAGTCTTAGCCGTTCCCATGCCAGGATCACCTCTTTTCACTGGACAACCTCAACCTTCCCATGCCAGGATCACCTCTTTTCACTGGACAACCTCACCCACCATACATTTTCCACAAGACTATAGGATTACAATATTTATTACATTTCTAATATGGTTTATTTAAGGTCTGCGGAGAATGATGTTTAGTGTTCTTGTTGTCATGTTGGTATTTTAACTGAAATTTGAAATTAGGCAATTGAGGTAGTTTAATACTTGCGCATCTTGTTTCATAGATACATTATAATTCTTGAGCTTTTGAAGAACTTTTTTCTACTCTGCAGAACAAAGCAACATCTTTACACTCATGACAACATTTAGGTTAAATACTCAGCATGGTAATTACTGAACCTGTGTGTTCTTGAGTGAGTGTGAACCAGACTCTATTTCAACACACAGTGTTAAATCAGTCTTTAGCAGTTCAATGAGCTCTTAGACTCCCTGTGTGGTCATTAAGAAAAAAAATAACCTTATTCCACTAAAGTGAATTCAAAGATGATTACTTATTCCTCCCTCCTCTGCTGCTGCTACTAATGTATTCTCTTTTTCTGCCTGCAGATGATACGCAGCTCACAATGCATTCTCTCCATCAAACCTCCAGAAGCCACCATACACCCTGAATGATGATAAAGCATAAGTGCTCGGGGTTGGCATCCTGAAAAAAATTGCCATGTTCTCCATGTGCTACCTGCTCTGCTTCAGTGCTGCATGGGGAATTCAGATGTATGAGGCACATTGACTGCACTCCATTCAGAGTTTTTAAGCTAAGTTTCTCCAGTGGGATTCATCAAAAAATTGGAACTGAGCATAACTTAAAAACCAGACCAAATATTATATCATTGAAAACTCTGAGGTATACGCAGTCTCAATTTTTATTAACACATTAATTTATTTTATCTTCTAATGCATATGTAAAATTTTAGAAAACATTGCGTTTGTCTAAAGTTAATATGTTTGTTCATGCAGTTTGGTCCTGTTTCAAGGAGAGTATGTATAGCAGAACAAGCCATGAGCATGTGTGAAAATTCCATCTGGTTTATCAGCGGTGTTAATGATCTCCATTACAAATGTGATGAGTGTGATAGACAGTCATGCAAAAGTATTGTGTTCTCTCCAGGAACAGAGTAAGGTTGTGCACATACTCTATCCAGAGGAGGGAAGCTTAACTAATAAGATCCGAGCTTATTGTGATTAAAAATTGATAATGGTAATTTTAAAATGAACCATACAATTTATATCCAATAAAGAAAGATAGATACATAATAAAATTACCTGACATATTTGTAACCTGTCTTTTTCATCTGCACTTTCCTCATAAGTCATTAGAAAAAATGCTCCTGGGTCCTCCTAATTGAGTTTCCTTTTGGAAGAAAATATGAAAGTCTTCTGAATAAGAATTGATTAAATCAAAAAAATTAAAAAGATCCACAGGCAAGCTCTTGGTGATAATGGGCAGTCTTAATGATTCATGGGATTCCTTTCATCAAGGTCTTAAAGCACGTGATAAGTCAGTTTTTTAAGAGGTTTGCTCTTACCACATGGCTAAGAAATAGCACAGTAGGTCTGTGAATGTGGAAATGCCATGCTTTTAAGTCGTTGGTGGGATATTGCCATGTATTGTTTGAAATGGTGCATTTGCACAAGAAATAAAGTACAATATAATGCACCTAGGAATGAAGGCTCTGAGGCACACATCCCAGAGCATTTAACCTGGATGTTCACTGTATTATGTGCCATTTTACACATAAATTGATGGAACAGATATCCTGAGCCATTGCACATTAGTTCTGCTCATGTACCAACTGAAATAAGACATAAGCATGCTTAGCATTTCTTTAAATGGTCATAATCTCCAATGTATGTAGTATGTCCTACCTTTTGTTATCTGACCATCAGATTGTAGGATAAATGGCTTTGAGCTGACATCACCTGTTATTTGTATGCACATCTTTTTAGACAGTTATTTTAGAGAGTTTTTGAGTTCTTTTTAGAGATCATTTTAGAGAGTAAAGAAACAAAAGTATGTCCCAATATGACAAATCAAGGGGAAAATATGCTGGGAAATTGTCACTATTGACTATCTCCTTGCTGAAAGCCCACTGGAATATTCAGTTTTAACCATTCACATATTTGAATCATTCAAATACAACATACATTCAACCTCCGTAATTCATCAAGAGCCCCCTGATTAATTAGAGCAATATCAAATATGCTTACACTATTAACCATGGAAATCACAATTCAGTGCTTGGATGCATTCAATTGCCTGATTAATCATTACTTAGAATAAGCCCACAAATGCCAAGCAGATGGTCTGGCAAGGGTATAATTAATGTGCCAGCATATATGCAGGTAGTGTGCTCAATATGGCCCTGTGTCAGATGCTTCAGCATGCTTTCTCTCTGTTCTCACCAATTTCATGCCTATGAAATCAAATAAAATCCTTTTTCCATTGTAGTTTATCTGAAACTAAGATAATGCAGTGATTCAGATGCTTAGATGTGACTCAGCCTCTTTGCTTTCCTGTGTTGGACACACATTTTTTACGCTGTACATCCAAATACACTGCATTATATACAGCTTGACTTAGAAGAAATATTAGACAATAATAGACATATTCCCTACAATATTGTAATGCTGTAATGTATCATTTGTAACCGTCTTGCCCCCCCCCCTCCTGAAAATCAATAAAAAAGTTGATCACAAAAAAAAAATAATAGACATATTCCCTAATGTTTCAATATTTTTGGCAAAGTAATACTATTCAACATTCATTTGAATCAGTTATCCAAGAAACAGTGTGTCTACATCTTGAAATGTGCTTTGTGTGTGAGAACACATGTACATTTACATGCAAGACAAAAAGACCAAAAGACAAAACCAACACCCCCAAAAAAAAAAGAAAAGAAACAAAGACATATTTGGTTTTCCCCTATTATGTAGTGATGAAGGGGGAAACAATTGTAGAGGCAACAGATGTTTCACTGTATTTATTAAAAATATCCAACACGTTTTAAAACTGAAATAATGAAGACAATACATAATAATCAAGAATATATTATTATGTATGCAATTCTAATTTAAAGTTTAATTAGTAAAAAATTAATTAGTAAAAAAAAAAAAAAAAAACATATCAGCTGTTCTGAAGATACAACGCTGTGAATCCCTTTCAAAGGGATCAAATTATTTTTGTGTGACATAATTAGCCAGGTTACAATGCATACTTCAGAAAAGGAGATGCATGGGTGATTATGGCCACCAAGAAATCCTGAAAGACTAGAATGTTTGGATACTTTTTTGTTTTTGTAGTATGACTTCCCTGGATTGCTAATTATATGCTTGATGAATATGCTATATGCTTGATGAAAGTGTATTTGGGAGTCCACTGATCCAAAATTGACAGACCGACAGTATATAAATGCTGTTTACTATGCTCAGCTAAGAGCATTATGTTTGATTGCACATGTGCAATTGATGACTTTCAATCTTGCTAGCCATACAGTGATGCAGCTAGCTATCTGCTTCCATTTCTTAAATCCTTGTCGAGGCCATTTAAAGGGACATACATGTCATGTGCTGATGTGCTGCAGTCCAGCAGTTACTCACCTTCAGCTAGCCAACCTATAGTTGTCTAACTAGGCGAGTCAGGTGTTGCCATCTTTACTTTTGCCATCAGTGGGGTAAAGAGACCAGCCAAGAGTACAATTGTTGTGGAAGATGATGGCATTTAGCCTGATTTTAAGGATGAAAGTCATTTTATATTGTTGGGAAGCAGTGATTGCAGGTTGGTGCCGTCACATTCCCTGTGAGCGGAGGGAGGCGTTAATTGTATGCTGGTCATTTCAAGCTCATTGGACATAAGGGTACGTTGGGACAGTCTGGCAAACTTGAACTGACCCCATTGATGTCCCTGAGGATGCTCTGGTTCTCCACTGGGCCCACAAGGAAAGGACCCCTCACCAAGATGTCTACATTTACTTCGTGGAGGACCTAGCTGATAGAGGAGATTGCAGGGCAACCTGTGCTTTGGTGAAAGTGAGATGAGGAAGAATATGCTAATGTGTGTAATGGGTAGGGCATTTGGACTTGGGAGCCCTTGCTCTTAGTCACCTGGTTTACCTTAGACAAAGTGATATACAGCATCCTTACCTGTGATAAGCCTACATCATTGCTACAGGTGTTGAGCCTTGTGTTTGTGCAGAAGGGAAGCCAAGCAACGCGGAAATAAAACTGCATGATTGCCCCATCCCTGCTTTCTTTGTGTGCAGTGGAAATAAGTCATTCTTTGGACATTGAGTAGGTCTTTTTATGTTTCAGATTGATAAGTTAAAACTGTAAATGGCCTATGAATTTTAAAGCATTGTCTGTAGATCTCCTTGACTCATATTTCTTCCTGTTCTCTGTTTCATGCACAGCATGTATTAGACTGTGATCCCATGTGAACAGAGACGATTGTCAGACGGAAAAGATTTAGACGGGGAAAGCTGTCCATTAATTTTTATTCTTTATGAACATAAGCTGACTATGTGGGGTGGGTTTGTTCATGTGATGGGATGAGTATCTTATCTCTTCTTTATGTTTTTTGATTTTTAATTTATTCATTTTAGCTTTTGGTTGTAATTCAAGTTGCGCTCGAGTCGGGGTTTGCATAGCAGCAGGGAAGCAAGGTAATTACATTTAACGTCCTTATTCTCATCCCGACATCGAGTCCTGCTACTTCACCGCCCTGCCCATCAAGCAAGCTGCATTTCAAGAACTGGACAACCTAGAAGACATTTTTATGATCACTCTGCCCTTATTATTCACTATCTTCTAAACTCAAATATCTTAAAGTACTCTGTTCAACCTTAAGTTTGCCTTTTAACTCTGCCTGCCCAGTGCCAGCCAGAAGCAGATGGGCTCCCCCTCTGAGCCGGGTTCTGCTCAAGGTTTCTTCCTATTAGGCAGTTTTTCCTTGCCACTGTTGCCTTAGGCTTGCTCACAGGGGGTCTCAGGCCTGGGATCATTGTAAAGTTGCTTTGTGACAACTTGTGTTGTAAAAAGCGCTATATAAATAAAAATGAATTGAATTGAATTGAATTATTCCTTGTGTGCTTATGTGTTCTCTTGTTTATGACTGTGTAACCTGTTCCTTTTTGTTTATTTCAGATGAGCGATTGGTAGCACACTTTCAGTCACTGTTTTTTCCCTGATTAGAATTTTAGTATTTTGTTAGTTTACCACTTAGGGGTTAATATTTGGTATAATGGTGTTGGCCCATTTTGAACTGCAACCATGGCCCAAGCCCTGTTTAAGCTTCACATTTTATACATTCTACCCTTAACTCTAACAGCTATTATTGCCTCTCTTGATTCATTGCTTATCCTAATTAGTGCTTTTTATTATTATTTATTAATTACTGGAGAATTGTATCAATAAACAGAATTTTGTATCTTTCTAATCATCAGCATCCATCTGTTTCATTTATTGAATAAGGCTTGTGAGGGGCTTTTAGTGAGCCTGTCAAAAGGGTTCTCTCACCCCTTATTGTGAGGGAGTCTAAACTCCTTAACCATGGTGGTTCTACACATACTGAGGGCCACATGTATAATTAACAGTAATCCTTACCTGTTAGAGTTATCCCACCAGTTACCCTTGCTGGGCATGTTTTGCGTAAACCATAACTATAACTTCTGCCCCAACAATGTGTAAATTACCATTAGATTCCCTCCTTGAGCAATAAAGAAAAAAACTGGATGCAGTAATGTTTTAATTACTTCGTAGTAATAATTTCACATTTTACTCACCACCTAACAGTTAACAAAGAGTATAAGTTGTTTTAAAATGTTATAAATATTAAATTAAAACAATTATGAATCACTTCCAGTAGAAACATGGTTTTGTCAATTGCTGAGAGCACTATCTTCAGTTTCATCAGTTTCAACCAAAGTCTTGGGCAAAGAGCAGCACATCCTTCGGAATTTTGAGAAACCTTTGAGAAACCTTTTTTTTTCTCAAAGAAGTTAATTGACCTCTGATTTGAGAGGAATTACATTTCTTCTTCTTGCAGAGCAAAAAAAAGTGCTCTAGCACACATTCCTAAGTCAGCAGGCATCATTTTGCTGCAACAGATCCACATATTCTGTGTCCTGTTCCTGTAACAGTATTTTAAACAGCTAATAACTTTCCCCAAATTTAATCCCTTGCACTAAAAAAATCCCTTTACTTCTGAAAAAAATCACTTTGCCTGTTGTGTGGATTCTCAATAGCAAAAGGCACAACAATTCTTCCTTGAAACTGTTTCCATTAAAATTCTGCACAAAAAATAAAGGTGGGCAGTATCCATTGTGTCAGTTTATTCATAAACAGTGAGAGATGTGAGTGGATTTGAGATCAGACAGTGGATGAGTGCACAGTTCTTGTAAAGTATCCCCAACCTTCTCATTGCTATTGAGTTGGAAAGTGGGATTCGACTCACACGGTTAACAATGATATCCTTGTAAAAAAAAAAAAAAAAAGCCA
Source organism: Megalops atlanticus (assembly GCA_019176425.1). Taxonomy (NCBI): domain Eukaryota; kingdom Metazoa; phylum Chordata; class Actinopteri; order Elopiformes; family Megalopidae; genus Megalops; species Megalops atlanticus. Next base: position 19,766,464 of record CM032881.1, read on the forward strand.
AACGCTCCTCTGCTATTACCAGAGTCTTTAACAAGCTCTGCAATCAAAAAATGGCTTTTTTCATTTTTGAAAATGACTCTTAGGGATGCAGTGGTAGTCTTCTCAGTAATCATTGTTGTCATGGTCAGAATCACCATAGATGAGATATAAAATTCTTACAAAGTTTCAATTTTCTCACTTCCAGCAGACCTGGAGAATAGTTTGTCTTAAAGGAAGCATGAAAACTGTTAAAGAGGTGCTTGATGTTGCAGACCTTGAGGACATAGACTTTTGTTTGGTAAATCAAACACAGAGGCTTTTCATTTGCATGTGTTTGTAGAGTAAACATGTAATCGTCTGTCCATTTGGAATTAAACACCCTATTATCCAGATTAATGCACAGTGAAGAGGGCTGAAAACCTCCACTGTGCTTTCCCCCTGAGCTTTTTTTAACTTGCAATTAATATATTTTTTCAGTGTGTACTATTATTCATGGATTTCTATCTTATGTAACATTCTCTGTATTACGTTAATGTCAAGTTAGTTATGATGATAAATAGGTTAACAAGCAAGCTAGGTAGCTAGCAAACATTAATGTTTTGACTGACCTTTCAGATTCACTTGTGATTGTACTGTGAGTTCACATTTAACCCTCTCGCACGTAACTTATTTTTTATGCTATTGTCAGGAGTCGCCAACGCAGGCCCCCGCTACCCCGGCACAGATTCCCCCTAAGGGATCCGCCCGCCACAGACAACCAGGACACCGGAGTTGCAGGTACAAAAAAAAATTTATTCGATTTCTAATAAAAACACAGTTCATAAGTGGGACGGCTCACACCCTGCAGACCTCCCCTCTAAACCTTCCTCCCCCCCTTTCCCTGCGGCGGCTCTTCCCTCTTCCTGGCCTCTCCCAAGCGGGCCCAGCACCAGGAGCGAGACTACCCCCCACACGGCACCACAAGCCGGAGCACACCACAGGTCAAGATCCCCCGTGCACGCACACACACACCACACAGTGATCACTCCGACTCGTCTCCCGCGCTGGCCCCCAAGACAGAGGCCAGACCCCTCTCAGCCACCCAAAGGGGGGGATAACACTCCAGGGAGGGGGAGGTCCACCCACGCACACAACAAAAAAAGGGTGGGATGCAACTTGGCCCGTGCCTCTGTGCCGGGCCTCGCTTGCGCCCCCAAATAAAAAGCAGAAACCCAAAAGGAAAGGGGCGGGGTGCTGCTGGTGTTTCTTGTCCAGACCGCTGCCTCCAGGTGCTGGTGTTTATTGCTGGTCCTGTCGCACAGCTCCGGAGCAGGGAACCCGGCCACACTGGGGGAAGAACACACAGCACAGATCACCCTCACTGTTAGGCTGGGCAGTCTTAAAAAAAGGGCACGCACACACCGCGGTAGCACCGCCAGTCACATCCCTTACTGCACAGGGGCACCGCCCCGTCCCGCCTCCTGCCCAGCCTGGGGCTCTGCTGCTCCGCCGCTCTCCCGAGTCTCGTCCCCTTCTCTTTCCCCAGCCGACCTCCGCTGCACTGCCTGCTCCGTTATTCACCCCAGGGAGCGGTCCAGGTCCGCAGCACTCCGCCGTCACTCACTCTTCCTCGCACGCTAAAATAAAAGGAAATCCCTTCCCGGGATTTCCTCCCCAAATCAAACCAAAAAAAAAAACAAAAGCAAACAAACTTTTCAAACCAAATTATCCGAAAAAGAAAAAGAAAACCCGGCCGAAACGTCCAACAAAAACCGAAACCAAAACAATCAATAAAGAACAACAAAAAAAAAAATTCTCCCCACTAAAACAAACCAGCAGAGCGTTCCCTCTCCTGAGCCGTCCGACTGCCTAAATTGCCACCTTTTTATACCTGCAACTCCCGCTAATGACAATTCAGAACAGCCGCGAGCCCCGCCAGCTCGGCGGAGGCAATATTTCAATAATCCCCGGCTCAACAACGCACCCGCGGTTCCCAATTAGCATCACGAACGGAGGCTCAACACGGCGGCCGCTGTCAGATTACCTCCTGACACTATGTAGCGTGCGTGTTACGTTACATAGTTCATTATGTTTTCATTAGCGTTTGTAAGCTTCTTATAGTTGTCAGTTAGCATTTACTGTATTTTTTAACGTTAAATTGCTGTTTCCTCAAAGCTAAAATTAACTAAAATTTTTTCCAATCTAGTGTTCTAATCGCACCAGTTCTAGCATACGCGCTAAACGGCTAATCACACCGGTGTGACCGTATGTGCAAAAGGGTTAATTGGAGTGAGAAGTGACAACCATCTTGTCAGCCAGAATTTCAGAATTGCAGGCTGGTCTGTTCAGAAAGCATCCTTCAGGTCTTTCTCTAAAATAATATACATAGAAGTTGTCATCAATCACACCAGGTTAATCAGCAAGAGTGCCTGTGCTCTTCCATGGTACCAGCAGCTGACTACACCAAGTGAAAAGCCTTTACCCACAAAGACTCCTATTATCTAACTAACAGACCAGTTACATTTCAGAAGCTGAAACAGAGGTGTTTAGGAGAAAGAAGTAAATGAGTCCTTGTTGATTTATCACAACATGATTATTGTGTTTTCACCTGAAATATCTGGTACAAGTCTTGGAAAAAGTCTGGTGGCAACTTAAATTTCAAAGACTGATAGGGGCTGGTGCCACGAGTGACTGTAGACTTGGGTTGGGGTGCTGCAGCCCAGCAAGATGGTTGAAGAAGCTGGGGGTCAGTGTCTGACAGAAAGGACAGCTACATTCGATCATTTGGTAGATACTCAAGGCCCTCAGGGTGCGAAATATTTGCATGTTCCTTTATGAACACCATTAAATCCAATGGGTGAGTAAAATCAAAGTTTCAGTGAATAAAATCTTTAGCCCCTATAATCATTCAGTTGGGAAAAAGGCACTGGTACTATTCATGGTACAAATCATTTAAAATTTAAAGGGGAAACTGTTCTGTAAAGTGTTTGGTATTTGAGAGCAAAGTTTGCACTGATGAAAATGTTAACGTACTTGTGCCTTCTTATTTACTAAAACTACTTCACAGATTTTTGCAACTATGGTTGTGACTATTTTTGTGACTATGGTTGCAAATTGTTGCTTGACACGGTTAGAGTTTGTGCATAAAATGTAAAAATCATGATTAAATGGCTGAGATACTTGATGTTGAATTTCACCAGTTTGCCTTGAGAGCTGGTAAAATAAATATAGCGTACACAGTATTGGAGAAACAATCCGTTATAGGAAAACATTATAAAACACAGATGATTGGCATTTATATACTGTTTTTAGATCAGTATTATGCTCAAAGTAATCACACAACTCATGATAGTAAATAATATTAAAAATGGACATTTGATTATTCTGCTTGATTAGTCATTCAAAATGCATTATAGGCACTTCATCAAAACGTAAGCATGTCATTTACACACCACATATCTCTTCACTTCTGATAAAGCTTCTCTGAATGAGAATGAAGAGGATTATGAACTCAAATATTCCTCACCAATATTCCCTGGTCTTTTAAGATGTTCTGACCTCCTATGACCCTGAACAAACAGGCAGCATGATATTTTAACAGCACTTGTTTTGGGCAGTGATTTGGATGATTGTCCCTTTGTTCCAAGCCACTTCAGTGTTTCTTACAAAACTTTATGGAGGTCAATCAATTATCTCTTATGTAAAGCATTCTAATGTTGGCAGCAATGGGGGGTTGGGGGTTGGACAAATGATGTCACAAATGATATATTGTGGACAAATGATATAATGATAGGCTACTCATCTCAAACACTCAAATTTTAACAGCCAACAGGACAGCCAAGGAACAAGCTGCAAAACACAGGTGGAATAAACTGCAAATTAGTAGCAAATACAAAAAATTGCTGTATTGGTATGGGTATACCCTGCCACACTAACTTGGGAGATGACATATTGATGATGACATCTGAGTAATGTAAATAATGAAGGGTTCCAGCACCCTACAATATTTTCCCATAGTTTCAAACAGAGATCTGCAAGATATCATTTGTAAAAGTGTTTCCTTGTGTTCAAATATGGATGCTAATAGCGTGTACATGAAACTTTACTCTGGTGAGAGGTACAGCTCCTAATGATATGAGAACAACTGCAGGTGGTCCAAAAATACTGTTATGGCCTGTCACTGCTGCTGTTTAACATGAAAACATACAATTAAAGAAGTTTTAAATAACTATCTGGATTTTTTCAGGAAATAAGCTTCAGAAAACCCCGTGCTCAATTAATCAAACCTTGTCACACTGCCTTTCTTCACCAGTTGTGCCTTCCCATGTTACCGTTTTTTTGATTCACTTTCTCACCAGAAACTTCATACCCACTTTGAAAGATCTTCAGCTTTGGAACTTCTGAGGAAAACTTTCAGAAGGATGCAGTCATTCTCAAGATGAGATCCTGAAGTCCACAAACCCTCTGCCTGCTTAATTCCCATTTTTGGCTTTGATCACTCCGCTCTGTCATAGTCAAATGCATGTTTGCTTGTCGACTCACAACTGTGTCATCTCCAACAGCCCTGCCTAATAATAATAGTAATGATAATGCATATTATTTGTGTAGTGTCTTACTTTCAGACCTTATGTTCCTTACTTTCAGACAGGTGTTTTAACAAAAAGATAGAGAGTGAATATGTCCAAAATCACAGAATAAGTGAAAATACAGAGGGGAAGGGAAGGTCAGGATCAAAGTAATAATTCATATTAGGAACTAAAGATACAATGCCAGTTTGAAAAAGTGCAACATCATCAGGTACTGTGGGGAAAGTGGCCAACACTTCTGACAAAAAAGAAACAGAAAGAAGAAAACATAGAAAAGCTTCTCCTTTGCAGATGCAATAACTTGTAAAGTTTCTGGCCCCAGTTGTGATTTTTTTTTTTAGGGATTTTGTTTTTATGTCATGTTTGATCATTTATCTGTGCAGTCACAACCAGTCCCAGCTTTCTGACAGGGAAATTAAAATTCTAAAATTGTATTTTAAAGACAGATATCAATCCTACACTAAACTGCTAAAACTTCCAGGTCAGAGTAACTGAGGGAAGGCAGCATTGGGCCAAGTGCACTCATCCTTGTCAGGTTCACAATATGGAGTAATATCATTTAAAATTCTGCACCATATTCATTTGTTGAATGCTAAATTAATCAAAATATATCCTGACACTGATCCATTGTGCAACATGTGTATACAAACACCCATTTAATTGATTCATATGTTCTGGTCCTGCACTATGGCATTTATGATTTAAGCATTGACCCATACCTTTTCACTGGGGACCAGGGACATTAATTTATCCACAGGCATCCACAGCATTCCTCACTGTGATGATGGGTCCGTGGCCGTACCCCGATCATCCCTGTAGCGTTACAACTGCGGTAGTTCGAGTAGCCGTGATATATTTCTAAGGCGGCAATAATTTGTGACTAAACTGTTTAATCGCCTGCTGCAGTTGTGTGGACCCCGCGACGAAACAGGACTAACCCGTTTCCCTAACGTTACTTTTCTGTACAGCAGCTTGTCATGGGGGAAGGTGCTGTGAATTGTTTCCGATTCGGAGTCGGTGAGTGCACGCATCGGCTGCGGATCGCGGGACATTCCCGCAATCACCTACCACAAAGTATGAGGACTTAACATGAGAACACATTCAAAACTATGTGCTGGAAGCTTTTTCATGTATGTAACCTGTTCTCTCATTTTAGCTGTCTTTACAGCGCAAAGCGAAGGAGGTCTGGCTGCTTACCTGATGCATTCGGCAGCATGGAGTTTTCAAAGGGGAGCGCGCGCCCGACTCCCGCGCTGCTTTAAGCACCAAGAGCGCGCGCATAGGGTTTGCCTCAAGGGGGGAAAGATGTTTTCCCGGCAGAATATGTATTAAATATCGTCGGTAATATAATAGCGTTCCTTATGGCAGTAGGACTGTGTTACCCTATTAAAGTAACAACAGCTGCTGATGAGTATGATTGTGAGAACATGACAGTGAGGCAGATTGCTGCTTTAAAAATGTTAAAAACTTTGTATAGGGGTGAGGATGGTTTTACCTGGGAGTGGCTCCAGCACTCCTGTAGGTATAAAGGCCAGCCTTGGTCTCATTAAGGGGGGGGCTGTGTAAAGGCAGGATCATGTTCCTGAGCCCTGTGAGCTGATTCCTGAGTTAAGCATCAGCTAGTGGCTGTTCTGGGCTACTTTAATTGCTGAAAAGCAGCATTTGCTTTATTTGTGTTTATTTTATTTTTTCTTGGATTTATGGATGGATTTATGGATGGATTTTTTCTTTCTTTTGCCACATCGCCACCTGTCTGGGAATGTGTTTTCTTTTGTGTTTTGTTTTGTTTCGTGTTGGGCCGCCACAATAAATTCACCCCATCGAAGTAACATCAGTGGCTTCGTGTGATCCCTACCACCTCCTTTGGCCGTAAGATCACTCTACCTTGTGACACTCACACTTATCTGAATGGGGTATTTTATTCTTCTCAGCTGGATACAGAACCAATCCCACTGTAGACTCAATCCCAGTTCAATCCCAATTCCCAGTTCTCAGTGAACTCATTAGACATTCCATTCTATTTACATAGATACTGATTCAGTGGAATGACGTTTTTTGTCCTTTTTTAACTATCTGATGTTAAATGACTGGTTATTTATCTATTTAAACTACCAAAGGGCATTCCTGATTTACACCACTAAGGTTATACAATTGTTTCATCAGTTTATCTTTTATCAACACAAAAATGCTTCCAATGTGCAAAAACACGGAGTTACACATGTAACTCACATGTGTTTTCCACACTTCTTCTCTGTAAGTCAGTAGTAACACTCATAAAAAGCTACCATTAAAAACATTTACATTGAAATAAAGTCACAAAGTAATTAAACAATCTGGCACGAACCAAAAAGCACTATTCCACAATAAACTTGCCCATCATTTTGTAAATCCTGACATATACCCCGGCGCTGTCTTTTTTCATCTTGCCAACTGAAACAAATCAAAGGTCTTTGCATTACATCCAAATGTAAAATGCATGGAAAAAGGCAGCTAAAACAAAAAAGTAACTGAGTCAGTATTAGTATAATGTTTTAAAATCAGTGCTGTCAATGCTAATAATGATAAGTGTAGTAGGAACAAGGTAACGATAACAACATATAGCATTATGGTTCATGTAAGAGTTTGTTAGCATCTAGTTTGTTTATGAGGCCAAGTTGATGGTTCTATTCATTAAGTAATTTTGCCTTTTGTAAGGTTTTGTAGAGGTTGTAAAACAATAAATTTATTCTACCTGTGTGGCACTATTGTTGTAACTATGTGTCTTAATGATATCTTTATTTGAGCACTATAACTTAGTGTATTACTGTAAATGTTACAATAAGTATATAATAACTTACAAGACAACATAAATATATCTGTTCAGGAGGGCAGTGGTATACTATGTAGCTGCACACTACCCAGACCACCACTTGATCTTTTGTTGTGTAAAGGCTGATACTGGACCTGCCGTCAAATGTCATTTATTTATATGAAGTTATATGAAGGAGATATTATAGAACAGAAACACGTATAGCAAGGCAATGTTCACCTCCTCTCCAGACGGCAATCTGCAGACTGGACAGAAAGATGCCAACTGATTCACTATTGGTCACATACACAAATTTCTTAAAGTAACAGTACCAAATTAAACACTGTTGGAGCTCACATGTAGAAAGCTATGTATTGACAGGATAAAAACACCAATGAAAAATAAAATAAAAATGAAAATGTTGTGACATACATTAATAAAACAGCCTTTTCAACATTCATTGCAGTTACATTAACAGACAAGATAACTTATCCCTTCAAAGGCATTACACATTATCAATGACTAGTTTCTAGATGGACACCTGTCAAATACTGGGACCCCCTTTTGCCTTCAGAACAGTTTGAATTCTTCAGGGCATGGATTTTACAAGGAGTCAGAAAAGTTCCACAGGGATGTTGGTCCATGATAATGTGACAGCATCACGCAGTTGCTGCAGATTGGGTATTGGTATGTGGCACACCTAAAATAGTCTGACCACATTTACGTGATAAAATTTGAGTAATTATTACACTGATGATTTTGGGTTATTGTACACATTTATGTTTGTATTAAAAAAAAAAAAAAAAAAAAAAAAAAACGAACGAAGCCCAGTCATCCACTGATAATAAGGAGATCCAAGCTAATTGTCATTGCACTAATGGAGCGAGAATACGTTTTTATCCGGGTAGCGGTGAGACGGAACGTTCGTGTTCGCTTCGGTTGCAACGGGGTATCAGGGAGAGAGGGTCGGCCTCCGTGATTTCCTCAGAAGCAATCTGGAGGGAAACGAAACGTACCGTGTTCTCATTGCTCCTGTTTTACCTGCTTGATACAGGTCCGTAAACAGTAAATAAACCACAACTATCTACCGTATAAGACCAGGCTTTATTAACGTGACTGTCGGCTAAAAGTTTAGAGTGTTTGTAGCGATTTTGACACACATAAAAGACCGAAACAAAGTAAATCTGTTCCGGCGAAGTTTTCCTGAGGTGACGCCATTTCATGCTACTAGCATGGCCTGACAATTCAGTTAGTGGTGATAGTGTTTCTGAAGGCTCCCGCACACTGTAACTGTTTCAGATATCATTCAGTTATCGTTTCTTGAGGTGTTTCTAACTAATACGCACTTTGTTAAAATGAGCGACTGAAGATAGTAAATTGAATATTTATTGTTAGTGATACCTAAATCGGTTTTCTGTTAAAACATATGGGTAAAACATGTAGCATAAACATTTTCTAGTTCATACATTTCAGTGGTCTGTAATCATTGCAGAGCTTAATGTCAAGTGGTGTATACTACTTTTGGATTACACTAGATATGAATAATAGTGTTTCAACCAGTTGCATACTGTGGAAAAAATGTACATTAATTACTAAAGATGTTTATTGAATGTAAAAGTCAATGGAAATGTGTTTATCACCAAGATAGCGACTGACCAGAGTGAATGTGTGCTTCCTTGAAATGTTGAAAATATTTAGTTACGTGATAAACTCTAGTGAACTTAGGCAAGGGACTGAATGAAACATAAAGAACTGAAATGCATAGGACCAGAAATGTGTATGTTTACATGGTTCTGAGTTGTTTAATAAAACAACCAGAGAAGCAATCTGGAGGGAAACGAAATGCACCGTGTTCTCATTGCTCCTGTTTTACCTGCTTGATACAGGTTACATTTTTGTTATGGTGGCACCCAACAGTGGGACCCGTAACAGGTACATTCATCCCATTCCATCTCATCCTAAATATGCTTTATTGGTGTGAGGTCTTGGAGCTGTGCTGACAGGAATGGAACCTAGTGTGGTCAACTGCTGCTATAACCCATCTGTGACCAATGAGTTGGGCTATCTGAGATGCTGTTCTGCACACCACTCTTGTACTGTGCCATTAATTACCTGTTTGTGGCTCACCTGTTAACTTGCACAGTTTTTGGCATTCTCTGCCAATCTCTTTCATCAACAAGCTGTTTTTGCCTGCGGGACTGCCACTGACTGGATTTTTTTGTGTATCATACCATTCTCTGCAAACCTTAGACATTATCATGCATTAAAAACACAGGTGGGCAGCCATCTCTGAGATACTGGAACTGGCACAGCTGGCACCAACAATCATACCACACTCAAAGCTGCTTAGGTTACTCTTTTTGCCCATTTTAACATTCAGTCAAACAGTAACTGGATCCCTCAGTGTCTGCCTGCTTTACACATTAAGTCAAGGCTACGTGACTCACTGTAGGACTGGTCCATTTACATGAACAGGGTGCTGGACCTAATAAAATTGCCACTGAGTGTATGTTGAGACATTGCTGCCATGCAAGTCTAGTTCTTTGCTTTATGATATGATTTAAGTTAGCACTTGAAAGGATAGTAATGTAAAGCTGCAAGCAATGTATAAGCAAGCATAGACACAATACATCTGGACTGTACCTTTTCAAGTTATAAGTTGCAGTATTTGAGATTTGAATAAGACATAAGATGACATGTCCATATTCTCTTCAGATGGTAAAATGAAAGCACACAAGACCAATTTACACAAAAGAACTTCGGAAACATGCATGTTTGCGGTTGTCCTTTCAGGAGGCATTTGTTCCTTTCTGCTACCATCAGCATGAAAAAGTGATCTATAAAATGGTGAGTTGATTGCAAAGGGGTTGCTGCAAAGAATGATGAAAAGCAGTGGAAAGGTACACAACAATACACATGCACATAAACAAAAAGCCAATTGTTTCACTATATGACTATTTGGGTCCAATAGAAACCAACCCAGATTCTGCAGTAAATTTGCAACCAGTGCATATCAATTCCCTGTGAATGTCCAAACTGCTGCACCTGCAGATGTTCAGCCTTCAAACATGCCTCTCATCCTTCCCTCTAGCATCTCTTCCAAGCATAGCAGTCAGGGCCACACAACAGACCCAGCAGTGTATTTACTATAGAAGATGCTCACGTTAGTCCTTCTAACAAAAAGGCCTGGAAAGCTTTATGTCACTTCACCCAGAACACTCTAGTCGAAATCTGAACTGAATCCTGTATTAATATCCATGTGTATGACTGAGTGTATTCAACCACAAAGCTCCTTCACCATATGAAACCGAATGTCAGAAACACAGAGGGAAAATAAAATAAAAATAAGATGAATAAATCCAAGGAGTATATCAGCATTCTCTACCAATTTATCAACTGAGTCTTTATAAAGTTATTTTTGTAATGTAATTCCAATGTATTGGTAAGCTGCTTTTGTAATAGTTTAAAGAGTATTAGGTCCTAAATAATTTGACACATTCAGTAGGAGCCAAAATGACTTTAATCTGTGTTTTCTTTCAACTGCTTCTTATCTATATGGTGCAATTCTGAGATAAGAACTGATCATCCATACAGGCACTGTGTACTCAGTCTGCATGAGATGCATACAATTATGCAAATGATGCTGGAAGTAATAAATCCTTGTTCTGGCTTGAGGTTCTTTTCCCACACTTTCTTTGCTTGTAGAAAGCTCTCGCAAATAATTTGAATGGCTGCATTTATAATGGACCAACATGAGGGGAGATTAAATGCCAGTCAGAGAACATTCCAAAAGTGAAGATTATGAAACACTGGAGGTTTACAAAGTGTCCTCTTCATTTACTTTCACAAGAACAGCTCCAGCCCTTCGCTACTGCAGCAAGAAGCCTGCAGCAGGGTTAAAGAAATAAGGCCCATGATCTCAGACTTCAAACCGCCTTTAACTACTCCTACAGACACCAGATAAAAAGACTTCTCAAAGCCCCTCTCACTAAAAATCACATTGTGTGTAGTCACTAGGTTAACCACCCAGGTGTTTCCTTCGCCATTACCTCTGAGCACAGCACTCTTGGATCTCAAATTGTCAATCCTCTGAAAATTGTACCAGGGTGTTTTCTGTGCAACTGCAATTCTCAGATCTTTCACCATGTGTCAGAACATGGGGAGGGTGAAATGGCCTGGTGTTCCTTTTCTATGCTTGCAGTGCCAATGAGTTGTGACTGGAGTGAGAGGTGTGTTCATGAATGACAAGCAGGGCTAATGAGAGGAGGGGGTGAAGTATTGATATTCAGCCTGATGACAGGAGGCGACCTATTGGTTCAGCAAGAGATGGTGGCAATGATAATCATTTCAGTGAGGCTCATATTCATTAAAAGCTTACTGAAAGGTGACAAGGAGAGGAGAAGAAATATTGGAAAGATAGCTGTACAGTAGATGTATGATTTTTGAATGTCATCATGGGTAACTGGTTAATATTATAATTATTGTTAGTAGTATGTGCATGTCCAAAATTTCAGATAACAGGTAAAAACTGTTGCAGTTAAGAATCCTGATAGGGTTGTCAATTGGTAAAGGAAGAACAGTTTGTTGAGTGTGAATTTAAATAAATATTGTAAGCCGTTATTATAACCTGAGATTTTTTTTGTTTACCTGAGCTGAACATTTTTGTGCATATGCACAGTTGTTTAGGATGTTGTACTGTACATAACACACCATGGCATTTATGAGAAACAACATTTCAATTGATCATGATATATGTAATGATACAAAGGACAGAATTGTGACTTTAATCATCCCAGCGACCACATAAACTTACAGCTCATAAATGAAGTCATACTCAAATTCACTGATACACATGAAATATTGCTGTTGGCAAATGGTTTTAAAAACGAATAAATACAGAAAACAAAACAAGATTGTAAAGAGTATGTGGGTAATTTAGAGGGAGTTAAATTAGACAATGGCAGTGAAGATGATGAGAAGGTAACATAGGCTATTCTATTTGAAGAGTGAAAGAGTTTCAAAGAGAATAAATTTCAGGAAGAGGAACAAATGGATTATTGACTAGAATGGGACGTTTTGTATTATTTAACACTTTCAACATGAAATGATCACTATGATGGGCTAAGGTAATTATCTGAATTCAAGACTTTTTTGTATTACCGATGGTGAGAATGAACATGGCTGACAATGGTGACAGTGAATGGCTGAATTGCAGGATGGACACTTGAACCATAATATTTCTAATAAATGTTACAATCAATCCGTCACTGCTTTTATCAATCTGGTAAAACAGGGACAGGTCCAATGCAAGAAGCTTTTTATAGTTTATATTAGATTTTTTTTTCCTTCTGAAAAGTGAATTGGAACCTGCCAGAGCAATAGCTGAATATTACATTATTGCTTAATTCTTATTTTCAGTACTCTCAGGAGTGATCATATGGGCTCAAATAGAATTACATCTTGACTGGTATTATACTGAAAAAGTATTCTGAAAATGTATATTGAAAATTAATTCTAGTTTAATGTGTTCAGTGAATCAATGAAAACTAGAGAATGTAATTCCAGGGAATTACGAGTGCATGAAAATGCAAACAGTCTAATTTTACATAGATAAAAGTATATAGGCCTACATCAAACAGATGTAGGTGGTCAGAACAGCTGCCACAAGATTCTAACTGCTTAATGGCTCTATTGTGATGTCATAAAGGCCAATGTTAAGTCTATGGGGAAAATTTTGATAGTTTTTAATTAATAGTTTAAAAAGTATAAATGTTACAAAAATAAAAATACATAGCATAAGTGTCCTTTGTAAGACCTACGCAACACAGTTTGAATGAAGTTTCTACGTTAAACGGTTGAAGCTGTATTAAACGCACAAAATTGGTTAGAAGAAGAAAAAGAAGAATAAGAAAAATTCAGATAACAATAGAGTGCATTTTCATGCACTCTAATAATTATATGAGTGCATTTTCCTTGATTTACCTTGATTTTTCCTTTTTATCTCTCCTTTCAGGTGAATAATATATTTGTCTTGCTCATTTCTTTGAAAACACGGGTTTAAATAATCATCTAATAATAATCACCTCATCTCTGCTTTTTCTCAACATGTTTGATAGATTGGTAAATTCCCTTCTCTCAATCTTGTCCTCATGGCTGTTCCCTGAAGAGCAGTCTTTCACAGCAGGAATAGAAATAAGAACAGGTACAATAACTTTCCCTGGATCCCAGACGTGTTGTAAAAGATTAATCCTTTTGACTGGTGTAATGCATTTCATATCTAACACCTTGCTTTACAGATACAGATCTAAGACAGATGGTAGGAAATATCCCGGAGGCTTCAGAGCAACAATGTCCAGGTAGCCTCTCCTTGAAATAACCATGCCGTTTTGTATAGAAATAATTAAACAGCCTCACTGATCTCAATTTAGCTTTTGGGAATACAGGTGTAGTTACAGTAGTAGAAATCTAGTCATGGCAAAGGAAGTAACAGCAGTTGATGATGAGAGGACATAGCAGAAGTAGAAATATAAAATGTATATTTCTCTTAACATTGTCCTGTACCATTCAGATACTCGCAAGACCAAACTGTATCACACGGTCACTGGTGGCACCTTACATTTATGCTATTCTTGTAGGGGCACAAATGTTGAAGTTGCCACATTTCCTCTGCTGGTAATGCACTACTGATGATGAGTGGGAAAATGTGAAGGCTGCCATAGATGAACAGCCACTAAAAGTAGGAATGTCTGCATCAAGGGTGGTCACACACTGGTACTAGGCACTAGGCAACTATTTCACATTTACAAGTGTGAGATGTGCAAACAGGTTGAACATGAAACAGGTATATTCATGTTTTAGAAAGTGCAAACACCTGGGACTGCAAAACCTGAACTGATCATTCAGCCCAATTGGGTACACACAGATAATAATGGACACACACACTATTGAAAATTCAGTGTAAAAATATGGATATCATTACAATTGTGGGTTTTTTTTTAAAATTAAAATGAGCAGTTAAATCAAAATATTATACACAAATCACTGTTGGTGTCATAGTTACCTTTTATACAACAAAAAATGTATACCCATTTTATTTTGACAAATTTCCATTCCTTAAAAGGCAAAGAACCTGTAATTGGCTGCCATGCACAAACCAATATCCATCATAATTTTATTGCTGGGTTCAGCAGCGTATCAGGCTGCCTCCCTGCTGTTTGATCCAAGATGGAATATGTGGACTGAAAAGAGCCATTTCCACACCATAAATTGAAAGTTCTGTCAAGCAGTTTGGAGTGTTCTCCCATCAATCACAGGTAAATTCTCCTGAGCTGGTAAAAGAATAAAAATTAGGAGCACTCCATTATGGGAAGGTTTTTCAGAGTGACTAATGGCATATGACAAAATGCATTCAGGAGTTACACAAAGCAATACCCATGAAAATATGAAACTGGTATCATGCAATATAACATTTCCCATTTTGACCCATTTCTGAAATAAATGCTATTTTAGGTTTAATCTTGGTGGGCTCTGGGTGCTTTGAGATTTCAAGGCCATGGTCTGGTGTGTTGCACAAACAAAATAGGAGTGAATGTATAATAGTCAGGCCAGACTAAAACATTGTTGTGCCACTGTGCGTCACCACTTGAGAATGCTGATACTTTGCTGAAGGGGCGTAGATTTCTTTTCATTTGGGAGGGGGGGTCACTGTCAATCAACCACAACTCACCCATGTAAAAACAGCATCCTAGAAAGAGCTTACCCCTATAAAATAAAGTGCAACAGACACAGACTGGTCAATGGTGCAGTGGTAAGTGTGGCAGCAGAATGGTATAGTGGTAAGAGGCAAGGTTCGTAACCAAAAGGTGGCTGATTCGTTTCCCCCCGGGACACTGCTGTTGTACCCTTAATTGCCTCAGTATATATCCAGCAGCATGAATGGATAAAAATTGTAACCTATGTATGTCGCTCTGGATAAGAATGTCTGCTAAATGACAATACTGTAATGCAAATATAAACAACTGCCTTTTTTTTTGCATTTTAGAATAAAACTCATCCAATATTCCACTGACATTTGCTAATTCATATAGCATGTTAAAAACTTGAGGTTTGAGGTTCTGCACCATTAATGAAGCAGCAGCTAATTGTGTTGCTTGCTAACTTACATATGTGTTCTGGCTTGCTAACTATCAAGCTATCGTTCGTAAACTAATCTTATAAGATATTGAGGTATCCTAATATTATGACTAGGAGTAAAGATCAACACTTACTCTCTCTTGTCTGTAAGAGTCCCTAATGTCCGGCTTTCTTTTCTTACCAGACGTTTTGTCACCAGATGTTTGGTGAACTGATTAAGTGAAGGTAGATAAATCAAGTGTTAGCTACACGTTTCACATTGCTCATCAAACTTAGCTGACACTTCAAATTAGCCATAAAACTTAGCTAATGTTAGTAAGAAGCTAGTTAGCATTGCTAGTTAGGGAAGCTAACTAACAATCTGGCTAAAGCTAGATTTCTCTTCACACTAAATTTAAAAAGACAGATTCAGTTTGTTATCCCATAAGCTTGCACACAATGTACATCACCCTATGCCACAATGCATTCATTTTTTCCAACTCTAACAGTCCACTGAGCTTGTTCAATCATTGCTGGACTCTCACCAACTTACTGGTCTGACTTGGTACATCAATTTGTTGCCTAAATAAGGTTTTTGGTTGATGAAACAAGAAAATTAGATTGATTATGAAGACCTGCACCAATAACTGTTAACTCCTCTCAGCCTGTATAATATAGCTTTGTAACTATGACCCAGCCATCATTTAATTGGGAGGATAATGTTTTCTCAACACTGGGGGAATGTGTCGCTCCTATTCACCACCTTAACCTAGGCCCATGCTCTGTTGCAAAATGTACTATTGTGTTCTTATTTAAAATAATAATAGCAATACTATGCCTTTTTTGCCCTTCTCAGAGTTCCCCCAGCACCCCCTTAGTGGCTGGTGCCACTGTGTGCTCACCCAGGTCTAGTGTTGATTGTACTAGGGATGCACGATGATATCGGCATGACATCGGTATCAGCTGATAAAAACTTAAGTTAATTATCGGCATCGGCAGATACGAAAATTTCTGCCGATGTGCCTGGCCGATAAGGCAGACACTGATTAGTGCCAACCTGGCAATTTGGAGCAGATAGCTACTGATGCAGGGGGATGCACCCATGCAGAACAGTGAAACACTGCAAACCATAATATTTCCCCTTATCTCTAAAGATGTAGTCACACAGAATGGAGTAAAAACAGCCATGTCATATGCAGCCATGTCAAGTATACGTTACAGAAACATCATGGCATAAACTGCTTATGAATATAAACCATATGACATGAATTCTGATTTCAATACTCAGTGAATTGTTAACACAGGTCCCTCTTGGTAAAAAGAAAATTGAATTACATGCATGTAATGTTTAATTTAATTAAATAGGTTCTTCTTTAATGTTTTCTTTCATGTCTCTAAGGTTTCAGGTACAAAGTAGTTGAAGGTCTATGGCTCAGACTTTCACCAAAGAGGTAATTGTCCTGCCAGATCATACATTTGTCCCACGGCGTGCCATGAAACCTTGGCTTTTCGAAAATGGACATATAAAATCTGCTGTGGAATTTAGCTGTGGCTGGGACTCCAACAAAGTAATGCAGGCAATAACAGCAGCCTTTCAGCCAGTTGTGGAGGGATGCAGGTAAGCTTTTCAACTATTTTTTTATTTCAAATGTGTTGTTTATTATAAATTTAAACATAATAGTGTGATATACTATACTATGAAAGGTTAGCCTATTTGAAAAGATCTTGTGTTGTGTGAAATTAAATATTTCTAAATTTTCCCTTTTGCTGCTGTTGATTTTTGACGAGCTGGCATGTGTTACAAAGTACACACAGTCACTATATATATGCTTTATTAACTTAATATATTCTTAAAATTTCATTTAAACTAAATGAAGATAGTTTAACTGACAGACTGAAGAAAATCTGACATAATGTAGATTTCTGTGTGGAGACAAATTATGCATTGAAATCTGTCTGTATACTTTAGTGTAATCTTTTAGTTCAACTGATGACAGTGTGCTTTTAATTCCCTCAGGTTACAAATTTTGATGCCATGCCACAACAAACTAGTTGAGCCATCCCTCACCTCCAAACAGACTTTGACTGGAGCCCTTGTGAAAAAACTGTTCCATCAGAAGTGTATTTATGTCCGGCCCAACAAGGTCATTTTATTGGAGGAAAAACAATCTGTAAGTAAATATTCCAAGAAATGTGTAGTGACAATGGCAACACTGTATTTTAGACTGACTATCTTTAAATACTTTTACTTATAGTTTGCTCTGACATAATGCAAAAATTGTTTCTTTGTTTTGTTAATATATAGCGTGTTTGCTCCATGAAGTTTGTTCATTTTATCTGCTTCTTTTGATAGTCATGTTCAGATGGAGACAGTGTGGAAATAACAGGCAGTGACAAATGTGGTAAATATTTTTATCTCCATGCATTTTCAAAGAGACTTAAACTTAAGTGATGTTGGGTCTGTGATTGTGTTTATACTAACTAGCTATGTTAAGTCTTCTTAAACCACATTCAAATTTATTCAAAGTAATTTTTTGTACTGAAACACAATTATACTATACTGTAAATCTGTGGGTCTGTGATTGTGTTTGTGTTTATACTAACTAGCTATGTTCAGTCTTCTTAAACCACATTCAAATTTATTTAAAGTAATTTTTTGTACTGAAACACAATTATACTATACTGTAAATCTACAACATAATACATGTATTGTACATGCCCAAAATGTGTTTTGTCACTCTCATAAGTTAAATGTTACTCCAAAGTTAAATATGAATCTAGTTTTCCATTTTCTTACAGATCTTGATAGTGTGCCTGACATTTCCAATGAAGCTGTCTCAGCCATCTCCACTGTTGAGGCCCAGTCTCTTTCTAGCAATACCCCTTCCATCACTGGTGGTGATGAAGTTATCTGGTGTGTCTCCACCCAAAATATTTGCACAGATCCACCTGCTGTCTCTACTGACATCATCACCATGTGCACTAGTGCACATGTCATCACTATTGATGAGACTTCAACCTTGTCCAGTGGAACTTCTACCACTTCCAGTTGCAACACTCATGGCTTGTTGATTGGTCCCGCTCTCAGTGCTAGTGGTGATACGCATTGCTGTTCTGCCTCTGGTGTGTCCCATGGTCGAACCCAACCCAGTACATCTGGCAGTGGTTCAACCTGCACATCGTACAGGTCTGTCTTTTGTATATATCTGTCTCAGTATTGTTGTGGTCCAGTTTTTACAACAGCTGGCCTTATTTTTATTAAATATTGTACCGGAATAGATTTACTTGATAGTAGATGATTGTGTCCCTATTTTATAGACAACTAATAATGCACCGTCCAGTTGAGAACAATCAAGTTATTATATTACCAAGGAAGTTCTTAGTCCTGTGGGAATTCATCTGTTTGTGTCAACATCATACATTTGAACCTGAACATTGTCCATTTTGAATTAGTTTTTTTTTTCTTTTTATTTTGTAGTACATACCTTGAATTATTTGAGGGAGAATATCTTTCTGATGACCCTGATCTTCAGGAGGCCATTTCAAGGTCTTTAGATTCCAGTGCAAGTGAGAAGTGAGCAGAATATACTACTTAAATAGAATCATTTAAATGTCCTAATTATCCTAATACTAATTAAATATTATCTAGACTAGTAGCAAGATGAATAAGCAAGCTACAAACTGAATGGGAAAGAAATCTCTCTATTTATGTAGGCACAATCATATGTGTATGTATGTGTGTGATTTTGTGGATTTTAATAAATATTAATTAGAATCATGTGTATCTTACTATGTAGGTCAGTGGGCAATTTATGACGATTACTATTTATTTTAACTATGTTGTATTTATTGTCATTTTTTATTATTGTTTCAGTGATTTAAACATGAGTTTGGAGCAAATAATGGACCAGATTGCTTCGAGAATAACTAATGACAGCACCGTACGCTTCAATATCATAAGAAAAAATGTGTGGGATGGAGCATCCAGAGCCATGGGCAGGTCCAATTTCTCACCCGAGAAGAAGGTAGATGTCAAGCTTACTGATGACTATGGAATATCTAAGGGTGCCGTGGACAATGGAGGACCTACTCGAGAGTTTTTCCGGCTGTGTCTACATGAAATCAAGGACAAAATTGGCATTTTTGAGGGTCCACCTAAGTCCTCATGTGCAACTCCAAAGGTACATATGATTAATTAATTTTATTACCTTATGTTATTGTAAGAGGATTTGTAAATATATTGCTTCTCACACAGATTGATGGCATTGTGACATAAACATTGTTTTTGATTTAATCTTTTGAAGCATGATGTTTCATTTAATAAGAATAAGAATAAGAAATACTTTATTAATCCCAAGGGAAATTTGGGTGTCACAACAGCACCGTCCAGCACAATCGAAAACAACAATAGAATAAAATAAAATAAACAGAAAGGTATGAAATAAAATAAATAGAAAGAAAGGTGTTTGTGCAATTCTGCGCTGTGCAGTAATTATCTAAGTATCATATAATGGCATACAAGAGAATAGTGAGGTAGATAGAGAAGTTATTGTCCACTGTGCAATGAACATATACATAGTATATAATAATTAGATTAGATTAGATTCAACTTTATTGTCATTGTGCAGAGTACAGGTACAAAGCCAATGAAATGCAGTTAGCATCTAACCAGAAGTGCAAAAACAAGTATTATTTACAGAAAGTATAGGAAATGTTATATTTTACAGTATGTACAGTGTTAACAGATAATAAATATGTATAATATATTATTGTGTTGTACATAGGGGGGTGAAATGGACAGGGTTGGAAAGGGGAGAGTATATATAAGGGTTGTATGTACAGTATTGACAGATATTTACAGATGGTTGTATGTACAGCAGTGCAAATATGACAGTAAAAGTACAGAGACAGTGCAGTCAATTAGTGCAATGATGCTTAGTGCTGTGGTGTGGAGTTCAGCAGGGTCACAGCCTCAGGAAGAAACTCCTCCTGAACCTGCTGGTGCGGGAGCGGAAGCTCCTGTAACGCCTGCCTGATGGAAGGAGAGTAAAAGTCCCTGGTTAGGGTGGGATGCATCCTTGATAATGCTTTTGCCCTGCCCAGGCAGCGTTTATTGTAAATGTTCTCAATGGTGGGCAATTGGGTGCGGTGATCCGTTGGGCAGTTTCACCACCCGCTGTAGTGCTTTACGATCTGATGCTGAGCAGTTGCCGTACCACACTGAGGAGATGCAGTTGGTGAGTATGCTCTCAATAGTACAGCGGTAAAAGTCCACCAGTATTCTAGAACACAGGTGAGCTTTCTTAAGGCTCCGCAGAAAGTAAAGGCGCTGCTGCGCCTTTTTGATGAGAGTGGAGGAGTTCAGGGACCAGGTGAGATCGTCAGAGATGTGGACGCCAAGGAATTTGAAGCTAGATACACGCTCCACTACATCTCCGTTGATGTAGATGGGGCGTGCGCATGGCTCCTAGCTCGCCTGAAGTCCACAATGATCTCCTTGGTCTTCTGGGTGTTAAGGGCCAGGTTGTTGTCGGCACACCACGTGGCCAGGTGCTGGACCTCATCCCTGTAGGCCGTCTCGTCATCCCCTCTGATCAGGCCTACCACCGTGGTGTCGTCTGCAAACTTGATTATGGTGTTAGAACCATGTACAGGAGTGCAGTCATGGGTGAAGAGGGAGTACAGAAGAGGGCTCAGCACACAGCCTTGTGGCACGCCGGTGTTCAGGATGAGAGTGGAGGAGGAGAGGTTGTCTAACCTAACAGACTGGAGTCTGTTAGTCAGAAAGTCCAGAGTCCAGTTGCAGAGGGAGGTGCTAATACCAAGCTGGCTAAGCTTGGAGATCAGCTTAGAGGGGGAACACAGTGTTGAATGCTGAGCTGAAGTCAATGAACAGCATTCTGACGTAGGAGTTGGGACTGTCCAGGTGGGTCAGGGCAGAGTGGAGTGCCGTGGAGATTGCGTCCTCTGTCGACCTGTTAGTGCGGTAGGCAAACTGATGGGGGTCCAGGGTAGTGGGCAGACAGGATTTCAGTTGAGTTAAGACCAGTCTTTCAAGCACTTTGCAATGATGGGGGTGAGTGCAACCGGGCGGAAGTCATTCAGGGCCGTAGCAGTGGAGTGCTTTGGCACTGGCACAATGGTGGCGGTCTTGAAGCTTGTGGGGACAACTGCCTGGGCCAGAGACAGATTAAAAATGTCTGTGAAGACCCGGCCAGCTGCCCTGCACAGACTCTGAGCACCCGGCCAGGTATTCCATCCGGGCCAGCTGCCTTCCTTGCATTCACCCTGCTCAGGGTGGCGCTAACATCAGAGATGGAGAGTGAGGGAGGCAGTTCACCAGGAGGAGATCCGCTTTGTGGGTGACCTCCTTGTTTCCCGGTCAAAGCGGGCGTAGAAGTGGTTGAGCTCGTCAGGGAGGGAGGCAGAGCTGGATGGCGGCACAGTATTGGGTGGTTTGAAGTCCGTGATGGTCTGTATGCCACGCCACATGCGCCGGGGGTCTGAGGAGTTGAAGTGCTCTTCGATCCTGAGTTTGTATGTATGTTTAGCCTGAGAGATTCCCTCTTCAGGTTGGCCCTGGCTGAGATGTAAGCCTCCCGGTCTCCAGACCTGAAGGCTGCATCCCTGGCTTTGAGCAGGAGGCGAACCTCTCTGTTCATCCAGGGTTTCTGATTGGGGAAAGCTTTTATCTGCTTTTGTGTTGTCACTCTGTCACACACCTGTTGATGTGATCCAGGACAGAGTTGGTGTAAGTCAATGTTGACCTGAGAGTCTGTGGTAGCATGGGCAGCAAACACACTCCAGTCTGTGTGCTGGAATTGGTGCTGAAGAGCAGAGTCAGCACCCTCCTGCCAGATCTTGATAGCCCTCATTGTGGGTTTCACACGTTTAATGACCGGGCTGTACTTGGGAAACAGGAACAATGAAAGATGATCAGACTGTCCCAGGTGGGGGAGGGAGTGGCTTTGTAGGCGTCAGCCACATTTGTATAGACATGATCCAAGGTTTTATGTCCCCTTGTGGTGCATGAGACATTTTGGTGAAATCTTGGAAGCACGATACGTAGATTGCAGTGATTGAAGTCCCCAGCAACAATAAAGGCCCCGTCTGGATACAATGTCTGCAGTTTGCTAATAGCGGCACTGAGGTCTTTCATGGCAACTTTAGCAATTGCATCCGGTGGTACATAAACTGCGGCAGCGATGATGCATGTAAACTCTCGCGGTAGATAAAAGGGTCTGCACTTAATAATCAGGTATTCCAGATCAGCAGAGCATAACAATAATGTTATTGTAATCCAATGTGCATGACGATAATAACTGTATAGTGCAAATCTTGACCAGAGAAGGAGTGAGATAGATAAAAAATAGTTACTGTCCATTGTACAAAGATTAAGTGTGAGGGGGAACAGCACAGGGCATCAGGCGTCACTCAATCCCATGTTGCAGCAGAGAGGGGAAGAGTTGTAGAGTTTGATGGCCACCGGCAGAAACGACCTCCTGTGTCTCTCGGTGGAACATCTGTGGGGGATCAGCCTGCCACTGAAGGTGCTCTTCAGCTTCACAAGCCTGTCGTGGAGGGGATGGGAGGTGTTGTTCAGAATGCTCACCAGTTTGTTAAGCATCCTCCTCTCTGCCATCGCCCCTAGTAATTCCAGCTCAATTCCACCTCCTATGACAGAGCTGGCAGAGCATCCCCAGCTTTCAGACCACACCCCCAGCACACCACCGCGTAAAAAATGGCACTGGAAACCACAGACTGATAGAACATCTGCAGCATTTTGTTGCAGATGTTGAAGGAACGCAGTCTCCGCAGGAAGTAGAGCTGACTCTGGCCCTTCTTGAAAAAGGGCCTCTGTGTTCTTAGTCCACTCCATCCTGTTGTCTAGGTGCACTCCAAGGTATTTATATGAGTGGACTACCTCGACATCTTCGCCATGGATGGAGACAGGGATCAGAGTAGGCTTATGCCTGCGGAAGTCCACAACCAGCTCCTTCGTCTTGCTAACGTTTAGCTGCAGATGGTTCAGGCTGCACCATTCCACGAAGCAGTCCACCACTCCCCTGTATTCTGCCTCCTGTTGCCCGTTGATACACCCCACGATGGCAGAGTCATCAGAGAATTTTTGAAGGTGACATGACTCTGAGTTGTACCTGAAGTCGGAGGTGTACAGGGTGAACAGGAAGGGAGAGAGGACAGTCCCCTTGGGGGCCCCTGTGCTGCACTGTCTCTGACACACTCCTCCCTAGTCTCACGTACTGTGGTCTGTTGGTCAGGTAGTCAGTTATCCAGTTCACAAGCGGAGCGTCCAACTGCATGCATCTGAGCTTGTCTCCCAGCAATAAAGGCTGTATGGTGTTGAAGGTACTGGAGAAGTCAAAGAACATGACTCTCACAGTGGCCCCAGCCTCGTCAAGATGGGAGTAGGCCCGGTGCTGCAGGTATATGATGGCATCCTCCACTCCGATGCGTTCCTGGTAAGCAAACTGCAGGGGGTCCAAAGCTGGTCTGACCAGGGGTCTGAGGTGGGACAGGACCAGCCTCTCCAGCGTCTTCATCACATGTGATGTTAACGCCACTGGCCTGTAGTCATTTAAAACCTTGGGGGGCCCCCTCTTAGGCACAGGGACCAGGCATTACGTTTTCCAGAGTGTGGGGACCCTTCCAAGTCTAAGGCTCTGATTGAAGATGTTTTGGAAGACTCCACAAAGCTGTTCGGCACACCCCTTAAGCACCCCCGTTGTCACGCCGTCAGGGCCTGCCACTTTGCCTGAGTGGAGTCTTTCCAGTTGCATTCTCACCTGGTCAGCTGTGATGGTTAGGGGGAGTGGCGAGGGGGGACGGGCAGTTCCAGATACAGGGACCTGAGAAGGTCTGGAGGGGGGCTGTGTGGTGATTTGGGAGGTGTGAATGGTCGCGGGGCTGGGGGGTGGGTGGACAAGGGCTCCAGTGTCAAACCTATTGAAAAACAGGTTTAACTCTTTGGCCCTGGCCACGCTGTCCTCTCTCACACAACTGCTGGTCTGATTGTAGCCGGTGATTCTCCTCATGCCGTTCCACACTTCCCTTGTGTTGTTCTGTTGCAGCCTGTTGTCCATACTCCTCCTATAGGTGTCCTTGCCCTCCTTGATCTTAATATTCAGTGTCTTCTGAACCCTCTTAATCTCCTCCTTGTCCCCAGCTCTGAAGGCCCTCTTTTTGTCATTAAGGAGGGCCTTTATGTCTCTAGTAATCCAGGGTTTGTTATTCGGAAAACACTGTACTGAGCGGGTAGGGATGACATTGTCCACACAGAAGTTAATGTAACCCGTGATGCACTGTGTCAGCCCATCTATGTCCTCACCATGTGGCTCGGTCAGAACCTCTCAGTCAGTAGCCTCCAAACAGCCCCTCAGAGCCTCAATTGCATCATATGACCACCTCCTGAATGTGTTGGTGGTTGCAGGTTGCCGCTGGACTAGAGGCTTTTACTGGGGTGAGAGGTGGACCAGGTTGTGATCCGATCTGCGAAGTGGCGGGAGGGCTGTGGAGCTGTATGCATCCTTAATGTTGGCATACAGTAAGTCCAGGGTTTTATTGTCTCTGGTTGGACAGTCAACAAACTGGGTGAAGTTTGTCATGTTGGAGGAGAGAGTCACGTGGTTGAAGTTTCTGGATATCGCGATAAAAGCGCTGGGGTGCTGTGACTGGAGCTCCGCTGTAACCGAGTGGATGACGTCACACGCTGTGGTCACATCAGCCGATGGCAGAACATAAACAGCAATCATTATCGCATGTGAGAATTCCCTCGGCAAATAATAGGGACGTAGACCGACCGCTAAAAGTTCAATGTCCGGGCTGCAGACCCTATCCTTGACAGTAATATGCCTTGGATTGCACCATCTGTTGTTAATGAGAACGACAAGCCCCCCTCCTTTCTTCTTACTGCTCTTCCTTCGGTCTCTGTCTGCCCGAATTGTCTCGAAGCTGGTGACAGTGGAGTTGTAGTTCGGGATATCTTCATGGAGCCAAGTCTCCGTAAAGCACATGATACTGCACTCCCGAAATTCCCTCTGACTCCTCACCAGTGCCGTTAGTTTGTCTGTCTTATTCGCCAGCGAGCTCACATTTCCCATAATGATGGAAGGGAGATACGGCTTGTATCGCCTCTTCTTCATTCGCCGTTTAATCCCAGCTCTGCAGCCACGGTATTTCCTCCTTATTTCACCCGGAATGTGTTGTTGGTATTCCCCGGGGGCAGCCGCGGATCGCCATGATAAGAGTTCTTCCCGAGTGTAAACAAAGGGAGCCTGCTCCCCCGACATGCGCTCGCGTATCGTTTGGGTGAAAAAAGTGTACCGATGAGCAGGAACGTAAGAAAAACTTCAATAAAGTGTGTACAGGGCATTCTTAAAAAGATTAAAATAAGAAAAATGCTAAAAAATATACTAAAAGCTAAAATAGATAGACCAAACAATACAAATAGATCGGAGCGGTTGCAACGGGCAGCCACCTGTAGCAGCGCCGGAAGTCATTTTTCACTTGATAACAGCAATGAAAGACAATGGATACTTCTATGCTGGTCAGATCATGGCAATGTCAATTGCCCATGGGGAACAGAGTCCCTGTTTCCGGTCTGAACTCTTATATGAGAGTCCAGACAACGTAAAGGTCAGAACTGAACATATTATCGATGAAGAAACAAGATGACAGGTGGAGTCGGTAAGCATATTTTTTGTAGAAAACAAATACTAGTAGTTACTACATGCATTTTCAGTTTTAGGAGTAGGTACCTGGCCCTTTAACAGGTTTTGCTGTTTGTTATGCCTGTCAAGGCTCCACCTCAGAACCCTGGTGAGATCATCATCACCCAATCAGCAGGTATAAGCCACATATCAGGCTCTCAGTATAAAACGCTGTCGCAGCTGCTGGTCATCTCCCTTTGAAACTGAACAACAAGAGCAGACACGGGCCAGTTGGGGTCTTGGTTTGAGGGGTATTGGGATTCAGTATTGGCTACTTTTGGAGGTGAAGGCTGTTAATGGATAAATGTACACTAACTGGCCCGAGAATATACTGTACGCCAAATAAAAAAAACAAGAACATTGCTGATTGTGCGAGAGAACATAACTGTCAAGCCCCTGAGTATATTCCACTTAAGGGTCCCAGGTATAGTGATACAACAGAGACGAGCAATGGCATGACAGGGCTGATGTGTTCTTGGTACCTCCTGGTTGGGCAGTGAGCACTAAGATCTCTGGGTACCAAGGCCAATCCCTCAAAAGGGATAATCAATAGCAAAGGCCGTTAGAGAATGTTGCACGTACAAGAGAGAAATATTCTTCTTCTTATTTTTTTTTTCTTATATTTTGCATGTGTAGCCGGGTAGCGTCAATTTTCCTCTTTTGCACCTGTTTTCATTTAGTTTGTCGGTAATTAATTGGTATTTCATAGGCTCTTCATGTATAAGCGTTATCTATTTTTTCCCGCACCTGTTTCCATTCAGGTTGTCGGTAATTCATTAGCATATTTTACAAGCTTTTTATGTATAAAAGATCCAGTCAAACTTTACATGAACGTTCCTTCCGGAAGATCCACCCCTTTCGCTACCTGCTTCTCTATTGTTGGCAAGCTTGATTTTGCAGTTGCTGCCGGCGCAATTTCCAGTATTTTTCTGTTACTGACCTTCAGCTTCATCAGCTAAGCGGTAGTACTCCCTGGTGTTCTCCATCTCCATGTGTTGCCACACGGCGGGTAGCACTAGGCCTGCGAACTGTTCCAGGGCAATTGGTATTGGCGTGCCGCATTCTGATCAAGCTGCTGTTTTGTCTCTGCAGTTTTGCTCATGTTTTCTCATTGATGTTAGTTAGCCCATATCGGATTGCACTGAATTGCGGTAAATGTTTTGTTAAACGGTCAGCCTTTACGGTGCATTGTACCCCTAAGCTCGCACACAGCGAATTCCCCTGTGCTTGGCGTTTGCGAGGGCCTGATTTATGTAGCGCAGGGTTACGTTGAGCACAACTTGTGGTGACCGTGTTTAGTAAATGCGTTTTTCTCTTTTGTATTGGGTTGCGGGTGGGCTATTTGGAAGTGTGTGTTTTGCTTAGTGGAAGTACAGTCTGGTATCAACTGGTATATAATTTTACTGTGCTTATTGCCCCCCTAACGTTTTTTTTCTGTTTTAAAGCTGCAGCTGAGTGCCCCCAGTGGGGAGGCTAGTCACTGGGTGGTGGTATTCCCTCACCGCCTGGAGTCTCTTGGAGCACCCTGGTTTGTTTTTTACCCATTATTGTGTGCCGTGTGTGTGCACGTGTGCATGTGGCTTGGGGTTTGTGCACGTCTTTTAGTCTGCCTCCCCAAGGTCAGCCTCAGTCCTGCCGCTGAATCTTTTTCCATGTAGCTACCATGGTGGGCAATTGTCTGCATGATAGTGAAAAATATTTTTAACCTTTGTATTGAGACATTTTTAAAGATTATTTGTATTAATGAATTTTAACTGTCTGGACTCTGCAATGAATTGATCTTATTATAATAAATCTTTCTGCTACTAAATTGGGTTTTGTTGCTGGAGTGTTTGCACTTTCAGCTGTATAGTAATTCCACTACCTCTGTGGTCAATAAAATTGTATTTTACATCTGAAATCACATCTCTTGCTTCCTGGTATCGACGAACCTATGTCCTGTGTGCAATTATTAGATAGGATTTCCCTGGGTGAAATTCCCAGGGTGATGTAGTTGGCTACAGTTTGAACATTTCTTTAGTTTTGGTGTACTTTAAGCGCTTCCTCATGCCACACATGCAATTGTTAACTTAGGCTAAATAGCTACATAAATTAATTTTAATGAAAATCAATAAATATTTACTAGTGAAATATCCTTATGTTATTTAAATATTTTTAGATCTTACAGGCTGAGACTGAAATTTGCAGATGCAGTTACACAGGCAGGCAGTTTGATTAGTCTTGCTGGTCACAATGTTCGCATAACACTGGCAAACAAGAGACTGCTTTGGATTTCATCTCTTGTATCGAGTTTCCTCTTTCATCATTTCATTTCCACTATTTACATATAGTACGTAGTACATATTCTACATTAAAAAAAAGTGAGAATATATATTTTTTTGATCTGGAAATCATTGGGTACCTCACTAAATTAATCATTGCACCACAGGTGTAATATCACATGAACTACACATTATAATTTGTATTCTTTTAACTAGGTTCAGAGATGGCTTAATGTCTCTAGGGGTCCTAGATGCTCTCCAGAGATACCCTCTACAGTTGAAGTGCCTTTTTGTGAAAAGTGAAAAGACTCTGACAGCAAATGATGTGGAGAAACTCTTCCAAATCATTCACTCCGAAAGAGGGAGTAATGCATTCCAGCAAGAGTGCCGGACCCTGGCTTTCTGGCAAGACTGTCTTCAGGATGCTGAATGTAAGTTTGGCATTTGGTACATATAGTGTCATATAAAAAGAAATGCCTAATGCAGTTTTAAGGAAATTTAGCTACTCACCTCTCTGACATTACTTTTACATCACTACACAATGGTATAATAATCAATAATCAATAATCATAATAATACCAGTAGAAATAGTTATGTAAGTGTGTTGCTCTTGTTTTATATCTTACAGTTGAAAACAATGTCTCTCTGGGGGATATTCTTGTTTTCTTCACTGGATGTGACAGCATTCCTGCACTGGGTTTCTCTCCGAAGCCAAGCCTTAAGTTCATCACCCATTCCTGATTTCCAGTGGCTTTGTGAAAATTACTTGTGAAAAT
Source organism: Megalops atlanticus (assembly GCA_019176425.1). NCBI lineage: Eukaryota > Metazoa > Chordata > Actinopteri > Elopiformes > Megalopidae > Megalops > Megalops atlanticus. Next base: position 19,795,672 of record CM032881.1, read on the forward strand.
ATTCTTTGCATACCGGTTCATGCAGCGTACACTACTTTCAAATCTGACATGGATTTTGCCATCCGCAATTCCCCAGGAATTGGTAGAGCGTGAGAGGTAATGTTATGGAAAGCCTTTAGACGGGTTTTTTTGTTTGTTTGTTTTTTATTGTTTTTTAAATTTTGTCATTTTCCCCTGACACAAAAATTAAGTGTTTGATGGTATAAAGACTTTAAGAAAAATACAGCATATTAATTTCTTTTTAACAGTAGGATGTATTCAGATTTAATGTGCACTTTGTGTGTTTCACATTTAATGTGCACTTGATGAGCGTTGATAAACACACAGGTCATTATAAGCACTAATGTTTCAGTGTTTACAGTGGTTGTAATAACAATGTTTACATTAAGCTTGAAATGGGGAAAACAACAATGGTCTCTTGTGTTGAAGACCAAAACTTTCCCAAAAAGGCCTCTGTCTCTGAATAGCTGCGTCACTTCAACGTAACAGTATGACAACTGGGTTTGACTATCTCTAAACAACTGTAACTATGGGTTGGAACAAGCAGTTTGCTTAAACAGCCTATGAGCATGTTTTGTACTGGAGGATGGAAGTGATTCTGCCAATGTTGACCAACCCCATTGCTGTGGCAGATAGTTACCTCTCTGTGGATTGTGGTATGGTTTGTAAAAAATAAATTGTTCTTTGTTCCTACTTCTTAGTATGTACTGGCTTGTTGTCCTTTTAGTATCGAATGTGGTGGAACTTCTGTCAGTTATAAAATAATAAACACTACACATATGGTGATAACTATGGTGTATCATTAAGGAAAAAGGTTAAGCCTTTATACATTTTTATTATACAAAAAAGCATTTATATCATACAAAAAATTATACATCTTCTGGATAGGACCTGTAGACTCTTCTTGTCCATTTCTGTCATTTAAAAGGCACAACTCAAAAAATATTGAACTAGTTTTTTAGAAACTCAGTTTCTTACAAACTGCTTTATATCTTGTACTTTGTACAAACTATTTTGTCTGTCTGACACCACTGTAACTTGTACACTGTAGCTGTAACACAGTAACAACAACTGTATGTTGAACCACAACAAAATTAGCTGACCATTTGAAGCAGGTTACAAGCTGTTAGAAAAAGTTCTATCCCGTGATTTCCATCATCAGTGAAAGGATTATTGGCCTTAACACATCATTCCACCGGTGGTGATCGTAGGGATTTAGCACATGCACATAATTGAGTAGTCTTTGATGAGGAGGAAGTTGAAGCATTCCAGCTGTCCACAGTTGCAGTGGGGAGCTGCTTTCCATTGTCCTTAAGCTGTGGTGATTCCACTGGCATACAAACTCAGATCTGTTTATCCTTGGAAGGTAAACATGGTGAAGAGCCTCAATGTGAAGTGGTCTGTGCAGTCTAAAATTCCAGCATTTTCCATAAAGATGAAAAGGTCTTTATAGTATGCTGACACCACTCTGTTTAGTTCTCCCCACAATCTTTCTATTCGTTGATTATGAACACTGCGCCCAACCATAAAACTTCTTCTGTTTGCCCCTCGATTCTCAATCACAAAACGTGCAAAGTCCGTATTTTCACTACCAGCATCACCCCTGACATGATGCGGAGTCCAAACAAATCAACAGCACCCTGGAAAAGTTGCAAGGCTGTTGATGCTCTGTTGTCTGTGCAACATCTCAGGTAAGTAATGCAGCGACTATAACCATCAACTCCTCCATGAAACACAAATCCCCACTGATTTAACGTTTGTATCAACGTGCCTGGAATAATAATAAATATATTATGAGTGTATTATGAATTAAATATTACATTAACGTACATTTTTATGTATATGTTCATATAATCTTCCATATAAAAATAATCTTTTTTTTTATTCAAGTCAATTGAATTTTAGTCAATGTTTTTAACTTCTATCATTGGCCAGCTAAAGAGTAATGTCTGTAATGTCAAATTTACAAAGCAACACATACCACACTTGATTTGGGGCAGAGACATTGTAGACCCTCCGCTGAATTGCCCTTCGACCTCTTAAGGCTTTTCCCACTGGATCTATTATTCTTAAATGCTCTCTTACTCGCCATCACTGAACTCTTATTCCTCTCCCTCTCAAACTAGCAGTGATGTAGGTCTCACCTGAGCCAGGGGTTTGTCTGCCAAATGAATAAATGTAAATGTTTGTCTAAGAACCTCAGTGAGCAGATGATCAAGACCATTATTTGACACGGTGGTGAAATTTCCATAATCCACTAAACCAAGTTGTGTTCTGTGGTTGTACAGTGTTCAAATGTTTACAGACAACATTCGAGATATCGCCATCCAGGTAAATCCTAAGTCTCTTAAGTGAGTCAGCTGAGCAGCTGGTATGTTGTACCTTAATGGAGAAGAAAATAAAATAAGAAACAAATGTGATGAGTTAATTTACATTGTGTGAATGAATTTTCCTAATAGCTTGTATTGTATTACAGTTTCTTATTACAATAATTGGTGTAGCTACCAATAATCCTATATCATGGCTCTCAGGGAGCTCACTTTTTAATATTTCCGTGGTCAGAAATGACTAATACAAAGCTATTTATCAGGTACAGTCATGTGAAAAAGAAAGTACACCCTCTTTCAGTTACATGATTTTGCGCATCAAGACATAACAGAAAATTATCTGATCCTTACCAGGTCCTAAAATTATGTAAATCTAACCTCAGGTGTAAAGCAACACACAACAGATTCCACCGTGTCAATATTCATTTAACAAAAATTAAGCAAAAATGCAGAATCCATGTGTGAAAAACTAAGTACACCCCATGATTCAGTAGCTTGTCGGGGAAGTGAGGATTTAATAAAAATTCAATGGTCTGAACCCAGCGGTCTTAGAAATTAACGCCCTTGTTTATCGCCCGGCACTCTGAATACCGAACACAAATGACGCCAATTACTAAAACTCCTCACTTAACCAACATGTAAAATAATAATAAAAATGATTTAATTTAATAATTACTATCAAAGATATTAACTATCAATTAAATCACCAAATACGTTGATAGGAGATGAGCAGTCTGGTGGATCAACCTTTGCCAGAAATATAGAGCCACAACTGGAATAAATTAAAAAGGCTTATTAAGCAGTTACACTAAGACAAGACAAAATTCAAAGTCTGGGCTACAGACCTGGTCCACTACCTTAACAGACACTAACTTACATAAAGACATTAACAAGCAAGAACATGGATGGATCACAGAATGGGTGAATGAATGCGTGGAGAGAAAATTACCCAAGCCAATTATTTACCTCTCCCAAGGAAGAACACAGGAACCACTCATGATAGCAGCAAAACTCCCAAAAAAAATGCAAAAAGTTGCAAGATAAACTGAGCCATGGACTGAACGGATGACTGAGCGTCTATGTGAGCTGAGGCAAAAACTGAGCGGGGCAAAACTGAGTAACGACAAAAGACTGAGCCAGGAGGCCTGTTCTAGGCCTGACTTAAGAAGAAGCTCTCTCCACCTCCCTGACCCACGCATGATTAATTTTATGGTTGGGGAGTGCCTGGAAGTTTCTCCAGGACTTAATTTTGTCCTTTCGATCCAAACATCTGGAAATACCAGATATATTTTCAAGATTCTCATCATTGCATTCAGCTCTTCATGAGCATCGCAATGACACCAAACATTAATAGGCATGGGTTGAGAGGAGAGAGTTAGCTGAGAGGAACTGGTAAAAGGTGGTTTGCTGCTATATTGAGAAATACATGTGTTATCACACAACATTGGGTTTTCCACATTTTCCATGACATGAGAGTACAATTACTGTGGGGTACAAAAGGGTAAATGATCCGAACGTATAGGTACACACAAAGAAACACACACACACACACACACACACACTGATTGTGCTCAGGAAGGGGAGAAGGGGAGAGGCAACCCCCTGCAGCTGTGGTCTACCAGGATGTTACACCTTAAGCAACTTAGATTGGCTAAAAAGGCAGAGTTCTTTAAGATTATATTAGAAGTATTTGGCGTCTAAACCTTTTTCAGATTACCAAACATGACTGTAGCCACCGTTTAGCCAAGGATTCTACATCCGAGGGGCAGATTCATGCTTACCAATAAACAAAGCGGGCGTATCACGCCCTACTTCTGCTTTTATCTGGCAAAATAATGTGAATCCAAACAGTCAATCATTATGGTTGAGGTTTTAAGTATCTGACTAGGTTTTAGGTGACCTCTTGCAATCTTAAAGTGATGACTGCTTATTTTAAGTAGGTATGTGATCTGTGGTCACTGATTTTGGGATATTTATGGTGGTAGACCATTTGCCCTCTTGTGTGTGTATTTTTTGACTTATCTTATCTGCGCTTGTTCTGGTCCTGAGTAGGGAAAGGAATCCTAGAAAACCCAGACCAGGGCAAATAACCATAAAATGCATGGTACTCTCCCGACAAGCTTGTAGAACAACCTTTAGCAGCAATAACTTCAAGTAATCATTTTCTGCATGATTTTATCAGTGTCTCTCATCAGTGTAGAAGAATTTTCCCCACTCTTTTTTACAACATTGCTTTAGTTCATTGATGTTTGAGGGCATTTGTTTATGCACAGCTCTCTTATGGTCCCACCGCAGCATTTCAATTGGGTTGACTCTGGATGTTGACTTGGCCATTGCAACACCTTGATTCTTTTCTTTTCCAGCCATTCTGTTGTAGATTTGCTGGTGTGCTTTGGATCGTTGTCCTTTTGCATTACCCAATTGCAGCCAAGCTTTAGCTGTCAGACAGAAGGCCTCACATTTGACTCTAGAATACTTTGGTATACATAGGAGTTCAAGGTCGACTGAATGACTGCAAGGTGCCCAGGCCCTGTGGCTGCAAAACAAGCCCAAATCATCATCCCCCAATTGAAATACTGCTGCGGGACCATAAGAGAGCCATTTACATAATTTTAGGACCTGGTAGTTATCAGATAATTTTTTGTTATGTCTTGATGCATGAAACCATGTAACTGAAAGAGGGTGTACTTTCTTTTTCACATGACTGTACATCATAGATATGCATTGCAGAAATAGTATTTTTTTTTCTTTACTTTTTTCTATCACTTACCTAGGCCTTCCTCTCTGAGGTACAGAATGTGTGCCCACAACATCAGCTTCTAGGCGAAGTGTTATTTCAGCCAACATTGCCATAAGAGACTCGTAAATTCCCTCAAGAATGAAGCACAATGTTCTTGCAGCAACATTTTGCTGTAGGACGTGGTTGCTCATTACCACACAGAATGCCGCAATAATAGAAATGTGATATTCAAGGTGACACGATACAGACTCCAAACTGTTTGTGTCATTTGGAATATGACCAGCTGCTGCAAAAAAGTTTTACAGTTCTACAAAGTATTGGAATATTTCGTCTGATGCCATTTTGTAAACCGGAATTCAGAGGTCTATCACTTCAGTGTGATAGGTTCCCAGTTTTATTTAGTATCATGTATATATAATATGTCTGTAATTTGTCTATACAACACCTCTGTAGTGTCTGCAGCAAGGATGTCACACATCCTTACTGAATGGTTCTGCCAGGGTTCCCATGGCACAAGACCATTTGTCTCCGGCCCGCCACTTAACTCAATCTTTTGATATGAATGACCATGGACTGTATATCAACACACCACACAACCTGATTCTTTAGAGATTCTCTCGGTACAGACAGCCCGAATGTCCTGAGATTGTCTCTCCCTTGCGCATTGAAATAAACATCAATTCTCTTAAGAGAAGTCGTCAGCATGTTCTTCATCGTCCTGCATTGAGTTCCACGGAGAAGGGCAATATATAACAGTTTTGGCGACCACAAAGGGACAGGAAATATCTACCACTTGGACCAACGAGAATCAACAAGAGTATCTTTTCTTAAACAAAACTTACCATTCTCATTAGGCGTTGATTTTCCTTGGCACAATTTGGGAGTGACTCCTGTTCTGTACTTTGTTTAGAAAGAGTTACGTGGGCAGGACTTTGTTGTAACTACTGACGATAATTTTGTCTTTTAATGTGGGTGTGTTAAGTTCGTCTTTAATGTGCTAGTGCTAGCTGTGTTAAGTGAAGCTTCGTAAAGTTGATGGGGTTAGAATCCATTCACTTCTGGTCTAAAAGAGACGGTGTGTGATCGAACCACTGGACAACTGAGTAGTGCACTGGACGCGGGAGCGTCAAATTGTCGAGTCAGTCTGCGAGTTCGGTTAAGTCACGGCAGCGTGTTGGGTCACGAAGGACCCACAGGATGAGGGAGCGTCCATTTCGTGTCGGAATTTGACACAGGTGCGTGTCGGGTCACTAGGACCCACAGGACGAGGGAGCGTCCGTTTCGTGTTGGGATTTTGACACAGGTGTGTGTCGGGTCACATAGGACCCACGGGACAAGGGAGCGTCCGTTTTGTTTGGCACATTCGCCAATGCGGGTGAATGCGTGAGAAAGTGCAGTAAATGTTGTTTTGTCCTGAGCTCAATTGGTGTTTTGTGTCTGGAAGATTTATGTGCAGGAGCTAAAGTGCGTGAATGTCTGCAGAATAGCTATTGTATTGTTGTGGTAGGCCTACGTGATATGTTTGTTATATAAAGTGTTCACAATATAATTGATAGAACATATAACTTACATAATATAATAGAATTATAATACATAAACTTGTCGAGGTTCCGGTCCAATAGCATAAGGTCCATGGACAGCATGAGCCCCTAAATATTCTTATATTTATGAGCCCGAAATAAGGGAGTTATATTAATGAGCCCGAAATACGGGAGTTATAGTCTATGAGCCCGATTTAAGGGAGTAACAATAAAAATAATAAATAAAAGAGGTAAAACACACAGGATTGACCCCTATACGGTGGCATTTATCGATTTAAATTACGTTAAATGCTCAAAACAACAAGGATGGCAATTTGAATAATTAAGTGGCAAGTGATAGGTTTGAATCAGTTATATTCTATTTAAATTGCTTTTTGTTTGAACTACATTTTATATTTACATTCCCACACACACACTCTGCAATAGCCTTTTGTCTGTTAGAGATAACCGGCCACATATAGGGTTCAAAGGGATGTCCCCGGTAGCTGACTCAGTGGGTGTCCCCAGGACATCAAGGTGTGATATGCACTCCCCGATGGGAATGCTCACACCTGCCATTTGGTTATACCGCGGACAAGGTACTTAAACCCTCATTTGTAGCCATTATGTTGAAGATCTCGGTCGGAATGCACTGTCGCTGTGCTCCCACGCAAGTCTCCCTTTGCGCATCGAAATAAAGCTTTTCAACTGAAAAGTGGTCATCAGTGTGTTACTTCACCGGTCCCGACTTGGTTCCACGAAGGGATAAAATTCCCAACACAAGTAATCCCAAAGCTTTCTCTTAAATGTTTCAAATTATAGCTTTCTTGTGTTAAACAATTCAAATTACAAAACGGAGCTAAATTTAGTTAAATCGATTTAAATTATTGAGAATAAACTTTCAGGTTAGGTTGAGTGCAATGAACAATAACGTTTAGAACACAGACCTCACAAAAGCTGTGATGTGTCATGAGCATTTAACGTAATTTACATCGATAAATGCCATCCTTGTTCATTATACAATCTCACGTTGTCGCTTTCGCAAGCACACAAACTACAGACAATCTGCGCTGTTTCGCGAGCATAATCATTTGTATACGATTGGTGTCAATTATTCTGTGAATTATTTGTTTTATTGTTAATCAAGGAGGATAAAGGGGAACAGGCTGAAAGTAATGATAGATTTAAAGGTAGTGTTTCCGCTTCCCCTGTTTCCAGCTCACCCGCAGCCACTGAAAAACATATGGGAAAAAACCTAACGCCACATACCGGGGATAGCTGTTACTGCGCTAAAAATAGCTGTGCGATACATCACGATGGCTATATCGTGCATCCCTACACTGAAGTGTGTATATAAACTATAAATAATGTTATCGGTTATCGGTATTGGTTATGAGAAGCAGGAATTTATCGGTTATCGATATCGGTTGTAAAAACCAGTTATCGTGCATCCCTAGTTAATATGACAGCAATATTCTGCAGATGCTATCCCCCTGTAAAAACGGTCAGTTGTAAATCTCTACTGAAATTAATAAAAAAAAAACAACATGCATGAATGAACAGGTAATCCCTAATAACTGTATCTCCAGCCCTACTGTTGTAGCTGTAGTGGTTTTGAGTATGACAATCCATTTAATAATATAAAACCATATGAGCATAAATAGTATGGTTATTTGTCCTTACGTATGTGTAGTAGACTGCTATGTGGACACCATGAAATGAACAGCCACATTGAAATGGCTAAATAACAGATTTTTGGGAAATGCAGCACAAGTCATGCATTTAAGTGTTTGTGTTTGTTAGAGAGAGTTTACTAGAATTTTGAAGACATAATAAAAATGAACATTTTGTTAGAGGTTCTTGTCATAAATTAGAATATTAATGTACCCATTACAAAGACATAGCTGAATGTAGGATAGAATAATATTTTTGGGTATAAAATGATCTGATGGATAAAACTAACAAAAGAGGACAGTAGCCATGCACATAAATCAAATGTAAATGAGGAGATAATTTCTGTAACTGACCCAATAATGTCAGACAAAGACTGCGAGAGAAGGTGAAGTCTTAAAGTGAAAATGTACCTTACTGACATAAATTTATAAGTCACCAGCTTTAGATTGTAACCTCAACATTATACTTTCTAACAAACAAAAAAAAGAAAACGTTTTGTTAAGAAGGAGAGATATAAATAAACCCGATGTTTAGGAACCCAAAGCGTGTTACATAAATGTAATGGAAAGGTTTTTCAGACCACATTTAGGATACTGGATTCAACTCCACACAATAAAAAAGTTCAGAGAACACCAACTTTTCCCAGCCATCAAAATAAGTTATGAAAGCATACTTGAAGTAATTGAGAATACTTTGGCAATTAAACTTATTAGTCTCAAGAAAAGGAGACTCAGGGTGTTTGACTGAGGCTTTCAAATTCTACAGACTGAATTCTGCCGGCAGAACATGGGGACATAGGTGGCAATTAGTTCTAATACAAGAAAGTCTTTTCACACAGAGAATTACTAATTCCTGGAATAGTTTACCAGATGATTAGTAGAAGCAGAGGCCATTAAAAGTATTTAAGACCAGGCTTGACACAGTGCCAGATACACACTTGACTGCAAGCAGAATTACAACCCTATTAGGGCTGAATGGCATTTTCTTGTTATTCAAATTTGTATATTTTTTGAATCTGCAGTAATTCTTCTGTTAGTGAATGAAAGAATAAATTCATATACAACATATTCTTCATTTTTTCACGTTTGAGTGATGAGAATTTTTTTGTGAAAAATAAAAATCATGACCCATTTAGTAATATTGCTTCAATCACTTATATTCAAAGGCTACATATAAAAAGTTATATTAAAATTTGACTCTAATATTAAAAGACTTTGTCTTGTCTATAGTCGTATCATCAAGAATTCAGATTAGTAAGAAACATACCCTTTACCAGGGGTGTCCATTACCATACATGAATAGATAAAAAAGCAGGAAAATATGGTATCAATGACTTCTTTCCATTTCTGCTTACATTTCAATAATTATAGGAATATAATATAATTATCAATATCATAGGAAAAGATGGGGAAAATGCAAATTCAAGCTACTTTGTGACACTGAAGATTTAAAGACTAATTGGCCTGTGTTAACAAATTGGCACGTGACATTAAAACCCGTCTCTTAAATGAATTTCATGAAGGGATATCGATTTAGTGACAGGGATTCTAGGCTATCCCACATCATTATTCCTTTACAGTGCTGCTATAAGGCTCCTAAACCTTAGCCAGCATTCCCCAGAGGCAATGGTAATGTGTTCAGATTCCCCTGCCCTGATGCTAATGGCCTCTTTTTTATGGGAGTGTGTTCTTCAGACTCAAATCCTGCTATGAGAAACTTTCAAATTCAATTTAAAGTTGAGGGGCTGTGAAAATGCTTCACTCCTGCCTTTTCTTTCTTATGCACTCAATTTTCAGTGAGGTGAGTCAGAAATTGAAGAGGATATTTTTGGGTCATGAGTGGACCTCTTATTATATACTCAGGATCAAAAACATTTCAGGTCCATGGTTCATTATGCAAATAATGTGTGAGTATCCAAGTCAGTAGTCCTCTGAAAAGTGAAAAGAATTGCTTACCAGATTTGCTGATCGATTGATCCTTTTTAATGCAAGCCATCATAAGCTTTTTTTTTTCTTTTCTGTTTTCCCTGAATCATTGAGTACCTGATGCATTCAAGTCAGGGAAAAGAAGAATAAATTGGTTAATGCATCTACATTTTTTGCTTTCCCCTGTCCTATAATTAAAAGCAAATGCTATGTTTAGATGTCTCTTTTGACAATGGTGTTCCCAGCACTCTTAGCTTTGATATGTGTGGTTTGAATCATGCTTTGAATCTTGATTTACCCACACTGAAATAACAAGAAATTGTGTGTGTCATGATTGAAGGAAAAAAAAAAACTGCCTGTGACATAGGGTGTAATACTGTCCAAAAGTCTCCAACTGACCACACCTGGCACTGTACTGTGGCTTGCTGTCTGTGCTACAAGTTTCCCCCAAATATATAATTATGATTGAGGAATAGCAATCAGAGGCAAACTTTACCATTAGGCAAAGGTCAGCAGTTGCCTTAGGCCTCAAGCTACGAAGGGCCCCATAAAATGCCTCATAAACTTACGGTTAAAAAGTTTTTTTTTTTTTTTTAACTTTTCGCTAATTAATTATGTCTTTTTAAAAATCCATACGCTAAAATGGCATCAGAATGCATAATTCATGAGTGTCTCAGGGGCCCCCTTAGTCCCCACTACATTGGACTGTTCCATGATCTTACTGCGCATCTGCAGAAATGATTCAGGAAGACAGTAGCCACCTCGTGTAAACGGCTTGGCGTAATGTACAGACTGTTGAAAAATAGGGATGCACCGATTGTGAAATTCTGGGCCAATACCGATACCGATGTTTAAAATAACAATTTGGCCGATAGCCGACACCAATGTTTTTTTTAGTTTGATAGCTGGCTAGCTCTTAGTAATATGACAGCTGAGCAAAGTGCATGAAAGCCAAATTAGCTAGCAAGCTATCTAGCTCTCTACGTTGTTTTTATTATAGCTAGCTAGCTAGGTGTTTGTTTGCAAGGTGATATTTGTATTTGTCAGCAGAATGTGATAGTAAGTAGCTAGTTACGTTTATTGTTTTGTTTGTATTGTAGCTAGCTAGCTAGCTAGATTTGTCTTTGTAAGGTGATATTTGTACTTTTCATCTGAATGTGCAAGTAGTTAGCTAGCTAGCTTGCTAAGTTGGTTTTCACGCACTTTGCTAGTTATCAAACCAATACAGCTTCATCATGTCTCTTATGCACAAATAGTTCATTATAACATTCATACTGCAAGCCAAGGTATTGACTTCTGATCTTAAGTGCCATTGAAGTTACAAGTAGGTCTTTGTGTTTGCCTGTGGCCCCAAAATGACTAAATCCACGCCTCATAGCAATCAAGAGAAGTTTTCAGAAATTTCACAAAAAGTAACTACTAATGTTAAGATAACTGAGATTAAATTCTCTTAAGGCTCTTGAGCAGTAATTTATCAATAAAAATGATCTCTGTACTTTTCTATATTGCCTGTATATACTGTATAATTACCATTCTTGATATTGCTTATCCATCAGTATAAAATGAAAATAAATAATCCAATTATAAATAATACCATCATAAATCTTCTAGGATAGTCTATTATGACCAAGCTTCGAACAAAACTCTTCAAAATTGTACTGCTGGGTGATTCAAACGTTTTTGGTTTGTTCACAGATATCATCAGTCTTTCAAAAAGGCTGATTCATTAGCTGCTCATTATGTCTTAATTCAGGAATTTGAAATGGCTAATACTCAATGATGGATTATAATGTAGCTTTGTCAGATTAGATTTACACAATCATATGTATTCAATGCAACACGAACTGTCTTAGTTTTTAGGTCCAATATTTTTGTAACAATTGTGAGATGGACCTTAACATGCATAATATTTTTTGCACATAAGTCACAGGGAATATCTGAAACATTGACATTCATAATAAGCAGAATACTAAGAGAAAATGGGCTTTAAGTAATGAAAGCATTCCTACTGGAATCCACCATCTCACTTTGACTCAAAAGACTGACTCAAAAGAACGATAGGTAGAACCAGAAGGCTGTTCCTACAGCGTTTTCACCAGCACTGGTCAAACTAATAATTAAGAAACCAATCTTGGATTCCTTGTTGGTCCAACACTTCATCCTTTTCTCCCGTCTCCCATTTGTGTGAAAAACCCTGAAATGCGTGGTGTCTCACCAGGTAACTCCTGACTCAGCATGATCCTAATCAGCATTGGTTTCAAAGAGGTTCATTCAACAGAGACTGCTTTGGATTCTGTAACCATTGCTGCTGCTTTTGATATAGTTAGCCATCAAAGCCAACTGTTTTTTTTTTGGGTCAAAAATCCAAACCTGCATCAGCTTGCCTTACAGATTAGACTGGCTCTGTTTGCATCAACAGTGCTTCCCTTAAAACCCCTCTTATTTTGCCACTGAACTGAGTTCTGTAGTTGGTGTATATTGAGTTAAAAGCTCTGAGATACACTAAGAAGCCAAGCCCTACAAAGACTTATATAAAGTAATTACAATGTTTTTGCTTACATTTTTTTTCTAGAAGGGTATAGGTGCTCAGTGTAGTGATGCTAGACTAGGAGTAGTACATTCCTTTTTCTGTTATAGCATTGAGCCTGATGATGGTGTTTTGTAATAGCTGTAGGCTAGAAAAAGCATGACTATGGTTTAACCTCTGTATCTTAGAAAAATAAATAAATATGCAATTCTGAACACAGTTTGTATTACAGACAAGCCTTGAATAGTTTTGTAATAAGGTTCTGCTCCTGGAATTCTACTGTCAGAAGTTAATCAGGAGTACACATAATGACCAAAAAACGAGTGAATCATCTGTCAGTGAGATATGGGCCAAAGCATTTTAGTACATTTTAGTAAAATTGATATGATTATTTATTCTTCTTCACAATGCTTACTGTAGGCCTGAATTTGTTCAGATTACCACATCACTTTGTGTTACATTGTTATTCATTTAATCTCTACAACCTGAAAGCTGCAAACTATGGCCTTACAAGCGTACTCCATTAGTCATTTTTCCATTGAATAATGTTAATTTTTTCATGTAGAAACATTTTATTTGTTTTGTCACATACAGGAAGCTTGTTGTTTTCATTATGTTACATCAACAGTAAATGTAAAATTGTGTTCTCACAAGAGTGGCACAAAGTCTGCCTATGTTTTTGTATCATCAGATGTTCTCTCATTTACTTTAAAAAGAATTCAAATTTGTCTCTATTTAATATCTTGGTCGTTTCAAAACATAGAAACATTTTTCTTGTTTTGCTATGTCCCAAAAATGTAAAAGTAAAAAAGGAAAACTGCATTCAACAATCACTGTATTCAGTCTTGTTGTGAGCTTAGTTGAAAGATGTATATCTGAATACACTGCAGCTATCAATTGGTGGAAATAACCTCTTCTTTTTATACAATCTTATTGCTTACTGACATCTGTTTAAACACCATGTAAGATATTTCTGGTACAAAATGCTTTATTTCATATAGTTCTAGTCATTATGTAAAGATGTTCAGGTAGGCTATGTTCTATACCAACCTGTGCCTTTTTCTTTGAACAAAAAAGATATTACAGAAAGCATTTTACAAATACAACTGATTTAAAAATCTGACTGGTTATCCTCATGTTCAGTGATATGATTAAATATTTGTCAACATGGGCACCTGTATTTGTATATAGAAAAATGGCAGATACTGCTAAATATAATGCTATTGTTTATTGCTTTTCAAGCATTTATATAATGCTGAAAACAATTGCAAGGTTCATTTAATTAATCACACTAAGATTGCCCTTGTGTATTTTGTCTACAGTGTTTATATGTGTGAAAACTGGATGATCCACACATAATCTGCAATTGCCCTGGGGGATTGCTGTTGTTTCAGGTGATAAAGCTTTATCGTGAAAAAGTTATGAAAAAAATGACCAGAAATCATGGGAAGCCATTAAAAACAGTGCAAATGCATTTTATTTCTGAAAGTAGATGAATGATGTTTGTTTACTTTATCAAATTCAGTGGAGATGTTTATGAATCTCCTGTTAAAATAACTGGTCCTTGTTTGGCTTCTTTTGTATTACCCCCAAATGACACTGATTAAGTTAGCATGACATCCCAGTTGCAATCTATTGCAACTGCAGGTGTGTATCCTGGGCAATATATGTAAAATAAATCTCAAAAGGTGATTTCAGTTCAACAAGCTAGGGACATTAGTTAAATCTATGTCAGTATGTATTACAGCACTGCCAAGTGAAATATGTATTAATACAGCTTCATTACTGTTTCATGTTGAAGATGTATCTGAGAATGATGTATCTTCTCTTTGGAGAAGTTGGCCAATACTTCAAAAAAACAACATTTTAAATCCCAACAAAGACAAAAAAACCAGCCTTCGCAAACCAACAGAAGGAACAAAATTATCCTCTCCTGCTCTCCAGCCACACCTGTATTTAATAAGCCTTCAGTTGGGCAGGTGTGGCTTGTTAGCCAATGGGCTGGTTCCCATTCAGATTATAAGCATGTTTGTGAAATAAGATCTCCAATTGGTCAGTTTGAATTTGATTGATTGATTAAAAAGAGCCCTTGAGCGTTTAACAACTGATTAACACAAGCAATTAACATTCACCTTCTAGGGGGAGGTGAGGGCTCCCCTTCACACCTTCTTTGCCTTGTAATACAGATATACCATGTCTCTAGTTATAGCATTTCTAATAATGAAGTAGTCTTATGAAATGCATCTGCTTATGTCTTGATCATTTAGTCCATTTGCAGCTCACATCTTTTTATGAAACGTGAGATTCAATGTACGACTGGCACTTGGTTACAAATCCCTTTAGCAAGAAGAGCCTATGAATTTTAGTACATTTTTACACACTAATTGATTTTATATCTGTCATGCACTGTTATACATGTTTATTTTTTTTTTTTTTACCCCTGGTTAAATAGGAACAAAACCAAGACACAGAACCACAGGAAAGATATGTATATACTAGAGTTATTATGAAATTATGTCATTTGACATAATATCAGCAGTATCAGACATAAAACCATCATGAAACCTCACTTAGGAAAATGTTATGTTACCATGTCATTATACCTTTTTTTCAGTTAACATGTCATTCCAGATGTCCTTATGTCACCTGTCATGACAGGTCATCTTATGTCACTATTGTAATGACACCATTAACAACATAGGTTATAAGTAGGATTCTATGAGAACTGTCTTGATTTTTCAGTTGACATCTTTGACAATTTCTTATTACACATTTCCTGCAATATATCTTATGTTATTATTGTTCACACCTTTGTATATTCCTAACACAGCTGCATTAAGATTTTAACATTTACCTGTTTTAGTTTTTTTTTTCTTTTTTACAGTTAAGAGATACTTATTTAAGTTGTGTTAATACCTTTGTGCATTCCTAAAACAGCTCTATTCATTGTTATGATCTGTACCTGTCACAAAGATCCATACATTTCACTTAAATTGTTACTTTAATAAGGATTGCAATCAAAGGAGTACCACATTATAAATAATAGTTGTAGAGTAATGCCATCCCAAATCATGTTGGATGGTATATTTGGAGAATATCCCATTCTTCATGCAGAAATGCACTTTCCATTAGCAAAAGGTAACTTTTCTAAAATATAAGCACTTTGAATTTAGGAGAGAAGGTCAGTCTTAAAGTGACATTATATTTGGAGAACAGTACTTTTGTACCTCAAAGCCATTGTCCAAACTCTTCCCACTGTGCTGAATTCTACCAATGATAATCATCTTCAGGTAATTCTGCATACATTTTGCCCATTTTGCAGGACTTCCAGATTTCTCCCTCTGAAATATTTCAGTCTTGCCCACTTATTATTATGAATTCTTTCAACAGCATGTCTTTGCATAAATAACAGCTAATTGAATATAAATGGGATGTGATGGTATTTGACTATCCGTTTTTCATTTTGTGGGAAGATTATGCAAATGTGACACATTTGCATATCTCTATAAGCGAAATGAAATGAAACGTCTGACTAGATTATTTTTTAGAACATTGCAAGGCAAATTGTAATCTTATGAATTTGGGATTAGTTTCACATTGTGGTGTGATGCTCCAATTTCATAAGTAAAGGGAGGTCATTTAGACAGAAAGAGCTTTTGTTTGCTTCACTAGGTGTAGACAATAGACTTAATAGAGTTTAAACTCGCTTTGTTATTGCTTTAAAGCTTGACTGAATCCTGGTATTTGCTAGAACTGTTCATTGTTCAGGGGCAGACATGCTCCAAGGCAGCGCTGCTTGGAGAATGCACTTTACTCCTCTGTGATCTGTCTGAACTAAATGGGGGAAAATTAAAAGCTCATAATGTGACCAGATTCTAAATTACAATGCCGGCCGCTTGAGAGGACATGTCCTCCTCTTAAATGTATGGTACAGTATGATGTGCTTGTACCAACTAGGTTTGGCCTCACAACAGTATTCAAAATCTGGGACATAATGGCATACACAACCAGCATCACAGCCAAATAATGCAGAACTACAACACAATTTAAGCAATTTAGTATAGTCTGTTCAGCATATTTGCAGAGTGTTTATTGACTATAGTGAATAGCAGCACTTGAGTTTGATTGGAGTTTGATTCTCAGTTTGAGGGTATTCCTTTCCATTTTCATCACAATCAATGTTGCCTAGTTTAATATTGATTACCTAAAATGAGCAGGTGCATGTTGAGTTCACTGAGAAATATTGAATTAGTTGTGTAATACGAGTGGGAGAATGAGCATTGTGAGAAGATGCATTGAATAATGTGCAACTGTAGGATTTTTATTTAAAACTGAATATATGCTTATTGAAGATTAAACGGACTGAAGCTGTGGGCACTATCCTATTCAATAATATAGATCATATTGAATATTACCTCTGCTGTTATGTATTATCTCTGCTGTATTACTGAATATATTATTTTATTTGATTATTGTCATGAATAAATAAATCAGTTCATATGGATTAAATGGAAATTGTCTTACAGAGACAAAATAGACATCAAAATTATTTTTTAAAGTTAGTATAAATTAGATAGTTACAATGACATAATGCATTACTCATATGTCCATTGACTGCATGGATGCACCATCTTACAAAATGAGTAAAGTATTCATATGAAATGTGAACTGCAAACTGCACCTCAGTCCTTCAAAAAATAACAGGCAAAGTGTAAGAATTGAAGAGGCGAAGGTCCGATGTAGTTTGGAAGTCGCTGTTGTTTTATTGGCGTTCGAGCAGTTGCAACGAGAAAGTTTTACAATGATCGGCAAAGCGTCACAGAAAAACAGCCTCTTTGGGTTCGCGGAGTAGTTGAACACTGGTTGATACCTTGAGTCACTTTATATACCATCTCTGAGTTCTTTGTCCTCAGAGGCGGGAAACAGAAATATGTATTCTAGCTACATTCTTGCGTCTGGCATTCTTATCTCTGACCATTACCTCTGTTACCTGCTTTCTGCTGGTCCACAGGGGGTCTGACCCTCCGCCCTCAACCAGAGGCTTAGCCAGGTAACAGTCTATGGCAGCCTTTGTGTGTGCATGTGTGGGTGTATGTGTCTGTGTGACTGTGTTGGCACCTAGGGTGTCGGCACCTCTCTGTCTGTGGGATAATGGATGAGACCCTGTATGGGGTCTGTCAAACCTTACAAAAGTAAGGAATAGAGTTGTAAACAGTAAAGCAATTAAAGCTGTTAGGAGACAGTTTTGTGGAACGGCACAGCGTTTGATCCGGAGGCAAGCAATGTGTATTAGAATACAAATGCCGGAGACAAGCGATGTGTATTCAAATACAAAGCAATGCCGCTACATTCGACCAGAGCCAAAAGGTGCCAATTCACAATTGCCGCTACTTCCAGTCCGGGGAACACGGGGTTCCCCATGACCATATATGGACTTCCTTTCCAGGGGTTTCCTGGCCATCACATGTAAATGTACCTCCTGAAAACTGTATAAATGTGAACCATACATTGTACCTGTCGAACTTCGGCTCCATGCTGTTGTTCCCACGGCCGGCTGTGTAAATAAACCTTCCTGTCTTTTACTACGAACATTGGATCTGCTTCTTTGTCGGAAAATAACTTATTTCGCTCCTCCGGGAGTTTACTAACAGTTTGGTGCTGCGAGCAGGGTGGAGGCCGACTCGGACTTCAGCGGGTCTCCCATCTTGTAACATGAGGTGAGTACATTTACTTTTACCACCTCCATAGTTAGAGTGTATCGCAAGCCAGACCCGCTGGGGGATCAGAGTGCTCCACCTAGAGGTACGAACCTCTTATGTTATATTGCAATGAGAAGATTCCGTGTTCGTAGTTGAAGACTGTGTCTTTCATTTAATTTGTCTCTCGTGGCATTAGTTTAAATGTGTTTGTTCATGTATTGATCATGTCGTTTGTTTGAAGTTTGTCTGTCGTAATGTCTGTCCATTCGTAGTGTCTGGTTAAGTGTTAGTTTTCTATGTGGTTGATTATAAGTTGTCTATCGTCTTTTTGACCCCCATCAGGAGCCCCCAGGAGAGATCGCCGTCTCCTGGGAAGTTGTGCTTGCCCGGTGTGACCCCCAGGAGAGATCACGGTCTCCTGGGAAGCCGGTTGCCGGGGATTTGTGTTTTGTGTGTGCCCGCTGTGAGCCCCAGGAGAGATCACGGTCTCCTGGGAAGCTGTTTTGTGTTTGCCCGGTGTGAGTCCAAGGAGAGATTGCCATCTCCTGGGAAGCCGGTATGTGCTTGCCCACTGTGAACCCCAGGAGACATCGCCGTCTCTTGGGAGGCCGGGTTTGAGTCCCAGGAGAGATCACCTTCTCCTGAGAAGCTAGGTGAGTACACTAGGAAAGCGCGCTTGTTGTCCGAGCGCAGTAGATTAGATCCATGTCAAAGTACTGAGGCAGTGATTATAGTTTAGGAAGATCACGTCGTTGTGATTTACGTTGTTTTTATGTTGTCGTTTGAATGTTGTGTTTTGGCCAATAGTGTACATTTATAATTATATTATTGGTAAAAATTAACGTAGGCCTACATTTAATTAATAATAAAAAAAACTATATAAACCACGGTAAAATGTCGGAAACTGAAGAAACATCCAAAGCCCCTCGTGGTTACGCGGGCAGCATTACTATGTATTTGCTGGAAAAGTATGTGAAGAAGGAAAGTGAAATGTTGAGACATGGTTGGGATCCAAACGGATCCACTCAGACATCGTTAGAATGGTGTGCGAATCAGAAGAAGGATAGAACTGCAAGTGGTAGTGTTATTGTGGTAACAGAGCATAGAAAGCTAATGGAGAAGTGTGATAAAATGCATGACCGCTTACAAACCGAGGGTAAAGAATTGTCGGAATTGCGCAAAAGAATACGTGATGAGGAAAAATGTAAAAGCTCTGATCAGAGCGCCACGCTTGCGTGTATACCAGCTGGATTAAAAGCCATTCAAAGTTTGTACTCCGATCTAAACAAAGAATGTCCCACAATAACTGACCCAATGCATTTTGAGTATAAAGAAGCAAGTGATGCAATCCCCATAGCTCCAATGGTTACTAAAATATGGGGAAGGGGAAATGACCAACGTCTGCGTGTCGACCACATTGCCATGAGTGTAAGTGATATGAGAAAGCTCAAATTGCTTGGGAGGCTGTTCAGTACTTGTCCTTTGCTGCTCCTGAAGGGTTGGGGTGGCTCCCTGTTGGCAGGGGAGCTGCCGTTGCCACTGCTCTGCGCCCCCATGCTGTGCGTGGCGTCTGAGGGATTCTGGGTTTTTTTGATTTACATTTACATTTATTCATTTGGCAGACGCTTTTATCCAAAGCGACGTACAAAAGTGCAAATAGTGAGCAAACAACAGGCACAAGAGCAAGATGTGTACAGGTCATACAATGCAAATAATGCTGAAGCTGAGCGCAAGGTCAGTGACGCGAGCCAACTAATCTGAACTAGGATTGCATCTCAAATACAATTACAGAAAAAATGGAGTACCTCTATACTACCTAGGTAAGTGAGCAACAAGTACAAGACAGGAGTCAGATTCTCAACGTCAAAGTTACAAGGTCGAAGAGGGAGAGGTATCAGTCCAGGTAGAGTCTGAAGAGGTGTGTCTTCAGTGCACGTCTGAAGGGTTGGATTGAAGGAGTTGTTCTCAGGGGGGTGGGGAGTTCATTCCACCACTGGGGGGCGATGATGGAAAAGCGTCGTTGTGAGGAGCGTGGGCCTTTTGTTCTGTTGGTAGGTGGAGCGAGGCGTCCAGATGTAGCAGAGCGAAGTTGACGAGCGGGTGCGTAGGGTAGGATGAGGTCCTGGAGGTAGGTCGGGGCAGTCTTTCTTGCAGCGGAAAAGGTGAGAGTCAGGGTCTTGAAGCGGATCCTGGCTGCGATATCTGCAGATATCTGCAGGTTCTTGACTTTTCTGTTGCTGCTGCGCCGGTTGGCGCACTCTTGGGGGGCCCGTGTTGCCCCCTGGGGGGGACGTTGACTGGTCACCTGAGTGTGAAGTTGCGTTTGCTGTTCTGGAGGCGACCCTTGCTTCTGCCCCTGCTTTGGGGATGCCTTGCACTGACCTGCCATTCGTTCTGTGGTCAGCTGTTGGACAGGGCCACGTTGCAGCCATTCTTGCCCAGCCCCATAGAGGTGTGCAACGCCCTGTTGCATGTTGTTCTCGGCTGGGCCCTGTGGTCTCTGGTCTTTCTCCTTGCTTGCAGGGGTGTAGGCTGCCGCTGCGGCAGTGGCAGTCTCTGCTCTGCTGGTCTTGGGGGCACCACTCTCGGTTGGTGTGTCGCATGCTGTTCACAACATCCTGGCCCATGGCCATTTTTCCTGTGTCTTGGCAGCTGGGTTATGCAGTTGTTGACATTTCTGGTCAAATCATGGCTTCTAACCGGCTTCCAAGCTTAGTTTCAGCACAAGTCGCTGAGCTTGCTGCCCTGACTTGTGCTTGCGAGTTTGGGAAATGCCTTACTGTATACATTGATTCCAGGTATGCTTTTGGTATTGTTCAAGATTTCACACTTAACTGGTCTTCTCAGGGTTTCCTGTCTTCATCAGGCACCCCGATAAAAAAATGGGGGTGATTCAAAATCTCCAAAATGCCTCCAAGCTACCAGCTAAACTAGCTGTCGTAAAATGATTGAAAATGCAACCACTCATGCTGTATACACTGATTCCAGGATCTGAAGGACGAACAACAGGAGGGTGAACAGCATGAGCATGAGTATGAATCCGGACAATGGGTTATGATGAAAGCCCATCATCCGAAGTCCTTCCAACCCCAATGGCAAGGACCATACCAAGTGCCATTAACCCCTGAGTCTGCCCTTCAAGTTGCAGGTATCCCAGTCTGGATCCACCACTCTCGTGCCAAGCTGTGCCCACGGCCTGAAGGACACCGGCAAGGATACTGACACCTGCTGCCACTGAAGACATCCAACACCTGACACCTGGCCAACATCTGCTGCTGTTGCTGCTGCTGACGTCTGATGCTTGCACTGGAAAGCACCTAGCATCCATCGACACATCCACCCCAGCCAAGCCATGACACCAAGCCTGCTTCAGAAGAAATACTGCTTCGGAAGAAATCCCTCACCAATACAATCTGGGAACCCAGTTTTGGAATGCAACCATCTAGCACACCAACAATGTCTTTTCTTTTCTTTTATTTTACACTATAAGTAGAGGTGCCTATACTCACCATTAGGCTGTGTATATAACTAATATCAACATATTTAGAAGGCTTCCTTTCCTTTCTTGTTCTTCCTTGCATCAATGGTTCTTGTTTTTCCCCATTCACGTAATAGAACCCCTACCTATGCACAGTCTGTCACAGCTTTTACATTGGACTAATCCACTCATAGTCTGCCCAGTGCCGGCCAGAAGCAGATGGGCTTCCCCTCTGAGCCAGATTCTGCTCAAGGTTTCTTCCTATTAGTCAGTACGTTTTTCCTTGCCACTGTCACCTATAAGCTTGCTCTGAGGGGGTTTCAGGCCTGGGATCTATGTAAAGCTATTTTGCAAACAATCACTGGTCAGCTTATACTACCTTTGTAATTCATTCTGTTAAAGGTTAATCAAAAGGTTGACCTCATCATTCGTTGTATGTTGGGTCAAACAGGAGGGACTGTTAGGAGACAGTTTTGTGGAATGGCACAGCGTTTGATCTGGAGGCAAGCAATGTGTATTAGAATACAAACACCAGGGACAAGCGATGTGTATTCAAATACAAAGCAATGCCGCTACATTCAACCAGAGCCAAAAGGTGCCAATTCACAATTACCGCTACTTTTAGTCCGGGGAATGCAGGGTTCCCCATGACCATATATGGACTTCCTTTCCAGGGGTTTCCTGGCCATCACATGTAAATGTACCTCCTGAAAACTGTATAAATGTGAACCATACATTGTACCTGTCGAACTTCAGCTCCATGCTGTTGTTCCCACGGCCGGCTGTGCATATAAACCTTCCTGTCTTTTACTACGAACATCGGATCTGCTTCTTTGTCGGAAAATAACTTATTTCGCTCCTCCGGGAGTTTACTAACAAAGCTTACCATTATACATAATGAAATCAACACAAATCCCTCCAATAAGCAACATTGCCTACTTCTTACTCTATGGTTAAACAACATGGTCTCCTGAGAAATCAGAATACACACACCGATTGTTCATGCCCTGAAAATCGGTTCACATACACCGGATCCTGGACAAGTGCCACCAAGCAGCTGTTAGGATTTAACAACCATGATGGCATTCTGTACTTGCAAGGATCCCCCAAAAAAACATATTCAAAACAAGAAAAAATCAATTAAAAAACTAAACATCACAACACATCAAATTGCATTCCAGTGTGGTTGTTCAGGTCGGTCAGTTAATATTAGGGTTATTGTTAATGTGTTTTTTAGTAGTTTTTTAAAACTTGCCTTTTTGGGTGATCATAATCCGTAACTTGTTCCACATTGTGATGGCCCTATACATTACAGATCTGCACACTGCATCTGTTCTGGGTTTTGGTTTCACTAGATAACCCCTAATAGCCTGCCTGGTAGTGAGACTATGTTGATCTCTCACATAATTTAATTGTGAGTACAGACAATTTGGTTGTTTACTATAACAGATATTCCTATAGAAACCCATTAGATTGCATTGCAACCTATCCTCTACTCTGAGCCATGAGAGACTGGTATGCACTCTCTCCATACTCTGCCTCACACCTAACGGACAGGGCAGTGCAAGCCTTGCAGCTTTATTCTGAGCTATTTGGAGCTTTGGCTGCTTTTGGCTGCTTCCGACCAGACCGCTGAGCAGTAATCAACATGAGATAAAACTAGTGCCTGTGTCACTAGCACTCTAGAGGCAGGGGTGAGAAAAGAGGAACATCTTCTGATGCATGATATTCCTCTACCCATTTTCTTAAATATGTTTTCAATATGCTTCTCCCAATATTGCTGCTCATCGAGTGTGACACCAAGCAGATTTGCCTCCTGAAACTGTTCAATATCCGGGCCTTTGAGTGATAGGCACAGCTGATTATCATTATTAGTGGCATATTTGGCCCTGAACATCATACATTTGGTTTTTGCTACATTCAATACAAGTCTATTCTCACATATCCAATCAAGTAATAGTTGCAGTTCAGACTTAAGTGTTCCTTAACTCAATTATGCTATTTGATGCAAAATATATGGTTGTATCATCTGTAAATACAGTAGCACTCCACTTATCCAAAACATAAGGCATGTCATTGGTAAATATTGAAAAGAGCAGCGGCCCAAGGCAACTCCCCTGGGGCACGCCGCACTGTAAGCATCATGGGCGACATTTGAGACGTATGTCAGGGGGGCAAGCCATCTCAGCCAACTATATATTTTGGTCCACATCAGTAAAATAAAATAACATATATATAAAATAACCAACATTTATCTGAAGTAAAAACCTATATTTATCAAATAACCTATATTTATCAAAGTATAAATGATGTCCCAGTGTTTCCCACAGGTCTGAAATATACTTGTGGTGGTAGCCGGCAGAAAGGGCCGGCATTACCTGCCGGCACAAAAATGGTCTACTACATGTGACAAACAACAAATGCGTCTGACCTTTAACACAATATTTTGATTTATTGAAAATTTCTGTTAATTTCACATGTTTCACACATCCAACACCCCCAACCCTCCCCTCCATCTACCCACATGGGAAGAGTAAGACAAAGTTAAAAAAAAAAATTAAGAATAAAGCACTCTTTAGTGTGTACAAAGATGGCACTGTTTGCCAGAGCACTTAATCTCCCCTTTCAGCTTCACTGACCGACCCCTGGAACTGAGAACAAGCTTGAATCTAGTTTGGTCACTGCATTTCGTCTCACTGCTGACTGCAATTGTAATTTCACGTCAAATTAACTGACACATGTAATTATTGAGGCTTATGCATTTGTTTATTGCCATTTCACGCTAAATGTTAACATTGGCTAAGTTACCTGTGGTGCTGTGCGTCTCTCTTCCTCACGCCGTATTCTCTGAAAATATATTTGAACACTCATATCTGCTGAGTAAATGCATGAAAAATTAGTAGTCTAACCTTAGCTAAAGTTAGTCTGTGTCTTTCTGACTGCCACAGCCTGAAGAGAAAACAAATTGTAATCTTTCTTATACTTAGCCAGGACAACCTTGCTGCATGTTGCGCAATGGTCAAGTTACTTGTGCTGAATACACTCGAGTCTTGTAGCTACCAACACAGCATAGTTGCCGCTTTCTTTCATAGAATTTGAAACTACTACCGAAGTCGGAGAACAATTACACAATCAGGAGAAAGGGAGTTGCTTTATCTGGTCCGTGCTTGTAAAATATCCACCGTGTCCGCGTCTTCTAACATAATACCAGAGAACGTCTCTCTCTCTCTCTGTTTCTCTGCAGAGCATGTGTAATCGTCAGTAGACCCTTCTCGCGATAGCAGAAGGAACAGGTACAAGAAGGGTAGAGCGAGGGGAGATTGTCCACTAGTTAATCAATCGTGGATGGGGTCATTCTCTCGGATGGATAAAAAAATAAAAATAAAAAATGCTAAAATGGGTCGCCAAATATACTTTGGCGGCTGTTAATATACCTGGGCGGCCCGCCCAAGTAAAGTCTATGTGTGAGAAACACTGATACAGTTTTAACAAATGTTAACATTCCATAATTAAAGTGAGTTGATGTACATTTTAGGGGGGGCAAATGCCCCCTTGCCCCCCCAATGTCACCAATGGTAAGCATTTAGGGGAGGAAAAACTACCAATAAAAAACACAGACTGCATCCTATTTCATAAGTAGCTATTCATCCAATTGATAACTTATGGTCTACAATATCAAATTCTGCACTAAAGTCAAGTAGTACAGTTCCAACCGTCATTTTCTTGTCAATATAATAACCATTTGTCGCTCATCTCTGTCAGTGTTGTGCATGCAGAGTTATCTGCCTTGTATGCATGCTGGAAATCAGAGTTTAATTCATTCAGTGAAAAATAGTGTAGTATCTGTTCAAGAACAACTTTTTCCATTAGCTTACTCAACACTGGAAGAATACTAATGGGTCTGCTATTGGTAGCTGTAAAACTCTCCCGTTTGTTTTTTGGAAGAGGTACAACCTTGGCAGATTTCCAAACCTGGGAGAATAACCCCTCCTTCAGACTCAAATTGAAAATATGACATATTGGTAATGAAATTATATTCCAAACAACTTTAAGTAACCATCCATCCAAATTATCCATACCAGCTGGTTTATCATTGTTTAGCCCAGCAAGTAGTTTTTCCACCTTTCCAATTTCTACAGGTTGAAACTCAAAAACACATTGTTTGTTTCTCACAATAGAATTGGTTATTATTTGTAACAACATACCACCCCCACTAGGGGAGCCCATTTCCTTTCTTAACTTTTTCTGCAAAATGATCATTGAAATGGTTTGCAATGTCCTTTGCTTTTGTTAAGAAAATTCCATTAACCTCAATAAAAGAAGGTGATTATTCTTGGCTCTACCCATTATTTCATTCAGGGTTTTCCAAAGTTTGTTACCGTCATTCTTCCTCTCCTGAATTTTGTTTTGATAATATGCTTTTTTCTTCTTTCTATTCAACTGTGTAACTTTATTTCCCATTACACAGTACATTTGTCACTTTTCAGATCCTTGAGTATCTACTGCAGATTTTTTCAGCTCATTTCTTTATGCATACATTCCCTAAGTTCTTCATCAATCCATGATGCTTTATTAGATCTCACTGTAAATTTTCTTAATGGGACATGTTGATCAGCCACAGAAAGAAATAGCTCAGTAACAAAATTATTTTCACAAAACATTCTGTATGACCTCTTATACAGTACTTTAGGCCCAGCTGTGGGAGTTATGGTTTTTCTTACTATAGCCACTACATTATGATCACTAAACCCCACAGGGACAGATACTGCTGTAGAGTATAATTCACTGTTATTAGTGAATATGTGGTCAATACAGGTTGCAGGTGTTTGACCAGCATAATTGCAAAACACTTGGCTTATTCACTATCTGAGTTCACTGCACAAATGAGTGCAGTGCTTTTCAACTTTTTCCTCAATGAGCATGAATCCGACAGCCAGTCTATATTAAAGTCACCAAGGACAAATATTTCTTTATCAATATCTGTTACCATCATCAACACAGAACATAATTCTTCTACATATTGCACACTTGCACTTGGGGGCCTGTAGACACAGCCAACAAAAATCTGTTTACGGTGAGCAACACGGACCTCCGACCAAAGAGCCTTGATACTAGGAACCATCAGGTCCAGTCTAACCTTGGTGGGAGTATGGCTTTGTATATATATTGTTACCCCCAACCCCCCCAAAATATTCCTATCATTCCTAAATATGTTACAGCCTGGTATGGCCACCCCCATGTCTGTTATTGAGTGGTCTAAATGTGCTTCTGAGACAGCATGTACATTGATATTATCACTATTAAACTCCTGATGTTAATATGAACTATTCTCAACCCTTGTTTCGGTAGGTTCAGTACCATGCTTTTCCCAGTTCATATCAACGGTTTATATCATGATTGGGGGCCATCTCTCTGCTCAGTTACTGCTCCTTGGCCGCACAATTAGGCGGTCATAGCTGATGATAGCATAATCTCCTCTTGCTCTTGCCTCTTTCATTGCGGGTAATAGTTCAGCTCTTCTCTTCCTCACTCGTTATGAAAAGTCCTCACTGATGTAAACTGAGGTGTTCTTTAGGTTAGATCTTGCCCTGGCCAGGATTAGCTGTTTGTCCTTAAAACTCGATCACCACTGATCTTGGCCTTTCACTGTCACCTCTGAACTTTCCATTCCTATGAGCCCTCTCAATTTCCACAGAGGCACCCAGCTTAAGTTTAGTGGTGAACAGTTCTTGTACTTTGGATTCTGGTTCAGCCCAGGTTTCATCCACTTTATCCGGTCCAAGTCCATTAATCACAAGAGCATTTCTCCTGCATTGATTCTCTAGGTAATCCCTCTGTTCATAATATCCCTTTTATAGCTTGTCCTGATTTCAGTTCATTACCCTGCTTGGATATGTCCTTAGACTCACTTTGTTGGGCCTTTTAGCTAAATACACTTAGCTAAGTTACATATTATCCAATGACATTGTCACCTTAAAGCGATCCCCTGCCTTTATCAGCTAGCTAAATGTTAGCTACCTGGTAAGAACGAGCAATCGCTTTAAGGTGACATACACCGATGAGCCAAAACATTATGACCACCTGCCTAATATGCTGTTGGTCCTCCGTGTGCCGCCAAAACAGCACCAACCTGCTGAGGCATGGACTCTACAAGACCCCTGAAGGTGTCCTGTGGTATCTGTCACCAAAACATTAGCAGCAGATCCTTCAAGCCCTGTAAGTTGCGAGGTGGAGCCACTGTGGATCAGACTTTTCGGTCCAGCACATCCCACAGATGCTCAATCAGATTGGGATCTGGAGAATTTGGAGGCCAGGGCAACACTTTGAACACTTCATCATGTTCCTCAAACCATCCCGAACAATGTGTGCAGTGTGGCAGGCCGCATTATCCTGCTGAAAAACACCACTGCCATCAGGTGTACCATTGCCATGAAGGGGTGTACCTGGTCTGCAACAATGTTTAGGTAGGTGGCACGTGTCAAATTGACATCCACATGAATGGCCGGACCCAGGGTTTCCCAGCAGAAAATTGCCCAGAGCACCACTCTCCCTCCACCGGCTTGTTGTCTTCCCACAGTGCATCCTGGTGCCATCAGTTCCCCAGGTAAATGGCGCACACGTACACAGCCATCGACGTGATCTAAAAGAAAACGGGACTCATCGGACCAGGCGACCTTCTTCCACTGCTCCAAGGTCCAGTTCCGACGCTTGCGTGCCCACTGAGGCACTTTCGATGGTGGACAAGGGTCATCATGGGCACTCTGACCAGTCTGCAGCTACGCAGCCCCATATGCAGCAGGGTGCGATGCACTGTGTGTTGTGACACATTCCTCTAGTAATCATCACTAAACCTTTCTGTGACTTGTGCCACAGTAGACCTTCTGTCGGTTTGAACAACACGGGATAGCCTTCATTGCCCTTGCACATTGATGAGCCTTGGGCGCCCAGGACCCTGTTGCCAGTTTGTGGTTTGTCCCTCCTCGGACCACTGTCGGTAGGTACTCACCACTGCTGACCGGGAGCACCCCCCAAGCCTTGCCGTTTCAGAGATGCTCTGACCCAGTCATCTGGCCATAACAATTTGGCCCTTGTCAAAGTCGCTTAGGTCTTTACTCCTGCCCATTTCTCCTGCATCCAACACGTTGACTACAAGAACTGATTGTTTTCTTACCATCTAATCTTGCCATACCTTGACATGTGCCCTTGTTTGGAGATGATCAATGTTATTCAGTTCACCTGTGAGTGGTCATAATGTTTTGGCTCATCAGTGTATATTACAGTGATCAAACTTCATGATGAGACAAATCTCCTGGTAAGTCATTACAGAGAATAGTGCAGAACCTCTTAGAATGTGGGGCATGCTATGTACTAAGGAAGAGCTGTCAAATTGTTTTCATAACATAGTCATGGTATTGAACATCTTCTTTTAGCTATTAGTCTCTAAATATACATAAGGAAGTGTTTAGAATTATGGCCACAGGATTTTTAGATTTGCAAGTAGTCTGGGGTTGAAATGTCTGCTTGTTTTCTTTCTGATTGATGTTACTAGGTGGCCAAAAAAAATTACTGTGTTAAAATAATGATTGATTAAGGTACTGTTTGGCACTTTGTTTCAGCTGCACAAGTGGCTTCAAGTAGGCATGTATCCCCTCTTCCTACTGGGGGTGAAAGAGGGGGTCAAAGACTGTGGTGGATTGCCTGTGCCCTTTCACCTTTGACCACCCACAAGATAAGGAGGAAAAAGAAACCATGTGGCGGATCTTTGTTGGATTGATGGATGGTAAGGCAAATAATAGTTCCATTCTTTACAGCTTTGTACACTGTTGAAGAATACCTTCAATCCATGTATAAGCATTCACTGATTGGACATTTGCACAATTTAATCTTATTGTGATTTCTACTTTAATGAGTTATTGTTAATTATATAGTTCATACCAAAACTGTAGAGCCGATTTTGTAGCTATAAATGTTAAATGAATTCATAGCAATCTCTGAAATTTTATTCATTTGCACTTTGATAACTTTTATTCTTCTTTCATTCATTCTTTCACTCACAGCTGCTACAGCCACAACCCCATCCACCACCCCCTCAGCTCCACCTGCTCCACCAACCACTTCTACAGCTCCACCTACCACCTCTACAGCTCCATCTGTTCCACCAACCACCTCTACCGCTCCATCTGCTCCACCTACCACCTCTACAGCTCCATCTGTTCCACTGACCACTCCTACAGCTCCACCTACCACCTCTACAGCAGCAGTTCTTAAACTTTTTGTCTGGTGACCCCCCAAAAAACATTGGTCAAGTCTCGCAACCCCCTTCTTTCCCAACCCACTGATTTGACAGCATACTATCATGCATGGGTTAAAGATCTCCGGCCTGCAGAGATTTTAGATCAGGCAAATAAATTATTACTAGCATATACGGGCTCTGATATTACCAGACTGGAATGCAATTTTATTAAAAACAATCACCGACGTGGCGTTTATTCGGATGAGTTTTTACCAATGGTAGCCTGTTTAGGCGATGTACTGGCACGAGAGCACCATTCTTATCCAATCGGCAACTAGTTTCAACTTTCTGTGAGGCGGTGCCAGGAAGTATTTGCAGGGACTGTATCAGTTGATTACTGCACAATAGGCTAGCATGCATTGAAATAGATGGAGCATGGAAGCAAAACTTGTGAAGGTTGGTGCAGACACAAGCACAATAGAACGGTGAGTGAAAAATAAATAGCGATAGGCTTGGTTAGATGAAAACCTTAATGACGGACAAATGTTCGGCGTATGTCGTCACAAATTAAACGAGCCTGGGAGCTGCTTTGCTCTGTGTGTTCAAAAAAAATACAGTATGGGACAAGTGGCAAAAGGTATTGTCTCGGCATGATACAGATCCCTCACACAAAGTAGCTGTTCGGGCTCTTCGTTATACATCAACATTTCCGGGAGCTGTGGCCACTGTAGCTGCTATCACTTCATCCATCCAAGACCACGTGTGCAATCATAAAGTCCGCATTTATAGCGGAACATGACCTGTCTTTCAGGATAGCGCCAGCACTAGTTGACCTGTGCAAAACATCACAGGACAGAACTGCACTCTCCAAACTTAACGTGTCAAATGGCCTACACAGGCCAGCTACCTATCCACTCACGACATTGCCTGTCACATTAGGCAATGTTTAGTGCACCAGCTGTCAAAACAGATGTTTTTACAGAACTTTGACGAGTCCACAACCCGCAACATGGACAGAATTTTCAATGTATGGGTCCAATTCTATGATGATGACTTGGTCAAAGTTGTAACACAGCATCTTGCTACTCAACCAACTTCTATTGAATTTTTAATAGCATTTAAGAAAAAAAGGAAGCACTTTTAATTTGAGCATGGTAATACAAAATTGTATTAATGTATTTTTATATTATTATTATTTTTTACAATTTTGAATTAAAGCTGTTGTGGAAACGCTAAAACTATGTGCGTCCCATTTTTTCGCCCTCCCCCCAAAAAAAACATTTCAGGCTCAGAAAAATTTGTTGCTTTAAGCCCTGCTGCTAACCTCCCTCAAGTGTTAAGCACTGCATAAAATGGAAAGCAGAAGCTAAGATGTAACAAGTATAAGGGTTCACAACAAGAAGTGCAATGCAAACAACATATATGTGGTGTATGTATGTGTCAGCCATCCAGATCTTAAATGGGCCACAGGCACGTCAGAGCAGCCAATCTCAAAATCTGTGTAGGGATGGAAGAGGAAAGCGCAGGAGAGGAAGAGAACACACACGCGCACACACACACACACACACACACACACACAATAATAATAAATACAGTGAAATTGGAAAACCAACCATACTTGTAAAAAAGATTCCCTCATTCACCGAAAGAATTTTATTCTTTCACACAAGCTAAACAGTGCAGGCACCTGTTCTCTATTTCTAAGCAAAAACAAAGTTGATCTCAGTACACTGAAATGGGTTTAAATAAATTGATATATATTCAGCTCGTATTGTCTCACGATAGTTATTATTACTTTTATATGGGCTTATTTTCTTTAACTTACATATTTTAATGAGATGGGTGGGCCTGCTTACTTGAACATAACAGTTGAATTCTTGGCCTGATGCTGGATACAGCAACACAGAGATTTTCCTCCACTCTGCTGAGCCGACATCTGTATTTGTTTTTTATGTACGCTAGTGAAGAAAATGTGTTCTCGCATAGGTACGTCAACCCAAAAGGCGTAAGAATGTCCCTGGCAGCCTTTGACAATCCAGGGTATTCTTGCGCAGTTGATAGCCAGAACTCATCCACTGTTCTTGTGGCGAAAGAAGTCTGTAGTGTCCGGTCACTGGAAAGCTTGAGCAGCGCATCTTCGAGCTCAGACAGTAGGTCAATGCTAGAGGAGCAGATAAATGGTTGGCGTACCCAGTCATATTTCTTCAGAATTTGCTCCTTGGGGAAATATTGATGGAAACTGTCAAGGAGTCCTTGGAGATGAGCGGTAATCGTGGATTTTATGAAATTAACATTCATGGCATTCTCCTCCAAAAAATCATGTAGCTCTGAAAACATTTCAAAATCCCCACTCTCCACATGGGCTGCCCAGCGCTGCAACTTTTTTGTGAAAGCATCCACTTTGTCTGAGAGGGTCAGGATATTACTGTTGGGGCCTTGTAGTGACGAGTTCAGTGTGTTAACTTGTCAAATATGCCTGCCAGGTACACAAGACTTGCCATCCATTTCGGGTCAGTGAGGTGGTGTGCAAGAGGGGAAAGCACGTCTGAGAGGAAGATGCGCACCTCATCCAGCACCTCAAACAGGCATGTCAGGACTTTGCCCCTTGAAAGCCACCTTACTTTGGAATGGAAAAGAAGACACTTGTGTTCAGACCCCGTTTCTTGACAGAGAAGTGAGAAGAGTCTGGTATTTAGTGGGCATGTTTTAATATAATTCACTATTTTGGTTGCTGTTTGGAGAACATCATTAAGCTCGGGCCCTAGCGTCTTGGTAGCAAGGGCCTCCCTGTGGATAATACAGTGGGTAAATTTGATGTGTGGCGCATCACATAGAACTTTTGCTTTCTGTCCTTTGTTTTTCCCCTGCATGGCTCCAGCGCCCTCCGTGCATATGCCAATGCAGTTTTCCCAACACAGCCCTTCCACCTCCATCTTACTGTTAAGCTTGTCGAAAATGTCATCACCCTTACACCTTCCCTCCAGCGCAGAGCAGAACAACATATCCTCATGGAGTTTCCCTTCATGACTGTAGTGAATAAACATCATTAAATGTGTGACATTGGACACATCAGTAGACTCGTCTAGTTGTAAAGAAAATCTACATTTTTTCGCTCAATCTATGAGCTGACATTTGATGTTGCTGGTAATGTCATCAATGCATGTAGAGATGGTGTCATTTGATAGGGGGATTTGCTTAAGTGCACTTGCTGTCTTCTCACCATGCATTGCGCTTGTCATCGCAATTGCCACGGAAAGGATGAGGGTTTCACCAATTGTGTGGCTTTTGTGCTTTTGCAATCAGGTGTGCCACTTCATATGAAGCTGCTAGGGCTTTGGTGGGTAAAGTAGCTTGCCCATATATTACGGTCTTTTGCGCAAGAAGTTCAGTTTCCTTTTGCTGAAAGAACTGTACGGGTTTATGAACTTGATCGGGATGTCTGGTTTCAAGATGCCTCTTCATTTTGACTGGTTTTAAACTCTCATTTGCCAGAACATCACCGCAAAGCATACATTGTGGGTGGTCCATTTAATTTTTGACCTGGTAGGTGAAGCCGTATGTTATAGGTATATTCTTTCTGATAGTGCCGATGCTTAGTGGAAGGCTCTTTCTTATTCTCACCGGTTTTATGTTTGCCTATCCCACCTGAGGATGCTCGTGTGGGAACAGTAGACCCACTTGTAGATGGCTCTTTTGAACTTTTCACTGGCTTTTTCTGGAGTCACCAGTCCATCTTTTCGTCTTAGCTGGCATCTCAAGCATTCACCTTGTTTTTGTCTTCTTTAATAAAGCGGGAAAGATTTGAGTTTGCATTAATATATTCAGACAGAAAATCATCTCGTGACCCAGAGGCGGACTTTACCATTAGGCAAAGGTCGGCAATTGCCTTAGGCCCCAAGCTACCAAGGGCCCCATAAAACGCCTCATAAAGTTATGGTTAAGAAAGTTTTTTTTTTTTTAACTTTTCGCTCATTGTGTCTTTCTAAAAATTCATGTGCTAAAATGGCATCAGAATGCCTAGTTCATGATGTCTCAGGGCCCCCTCAGTCCCCACTACATTGGACTATTCCATGATCTTACTGCGCATCTGCAGAAATGATTCAGGAAGACAGTAGCCAACAAGGGTTTCCGCTAGGATCTTTTCTTGCCGGTCTGGTGTCCAGAAAGAATTTATTTTACCAGACAAATTTGAAAGTTACCGGTCATGTTTCAAGAACAGTCTATGTTACAAACACCCAGGTTGATGAAAGAATGACAATGACCTCAAATCAGTTTTAATATTTAATGAACAGTAACAATTAAGCAAAACGAACAGTAACAACTGAGCAAAACCTCAACATTAGCCGATAAAATGTAGGCTGTTACGAAACATATGTAACCTGTAACATCTGTAGGCTAGGCCTACATGGCATCAGATGTAGCCTACAGGCTACCAGATAACATTTTATTTTCTCCTTTTTTCATTGTGGCAAAGTCCTCTGCTGCCGGCTTGAAATCAAACGTGTCCAATGTGTCTTTGCAGCTTGCAAAACGCATCAGCCGTGTCACTCTCTCCTCCCCCAGACAACTTCGCAGCGCCATCTTAATTCGATTCTGCAGAGAGAAGCCCCTCTCTGCTGGCACGCTTGACACAGGCAGAACACAGGCAATTTTAGCCAGTGTAGGGCAGTCGGGTTACAGCTCGCTGAACTCATAAGCACTTAAAACACAAATGTCCTGTTTAGGGGTAGAAGTGATAATTAACTTAACACACGGAGTTCTTCAATGTGGCAGATAGTGTGGTCCACTAACGTTACTTCACTAGAATTCTTTAACATACTATGAATAGCCACCGTCTCTACCTCGGAACTGCAGCTCAATTTCTTTCTCACACACACACACAGTACCATACTCACATACTGGAGAGACTTGGGTCACTCTGTTTTCATGAATATATAATCTGGGTCTATAAGTGCTGAACATTCAAATATTTTCAGAAAATAAAGCTCAAGCACCAAGGAGAAAAGATAGCATTTGTGTGTGACATAATTTGCATAGTTTATTTATGGAAGTAAATTTACAAAAAACACACTGAAATTTGATGTACCAGATATGACCAACTTGTACAGACCTCTCTGATCCACCCAAGTCAAACAATGTTTTTTTGTGACTGACTAAAAACACAAGATATGCCTGCACAAAATATTATAAAGCAGAAATGGACTTGAAAAAGAAAAATAATTTTGGTGCCCACCAATATTACAAACTTAAACAATGTTCCCTGCAATTATTGCAAGGTTTTTTTTATTCAAAAACATATAATTTCTCAGAAACAACCCCTATTTAACAGACAGTAAGTGCATTTTTGTTTGTTACTCAAGCTTACATATATTTTACAGGCTTTGTTGCATATGTAACTTATTTGTTGTCCTGTTAGTTACATACGCAACAAAGTGGTAATGTTACTTTAAGCCCCATTACTTTTCAACCTCTATTTCTCAGCCAATTTACAATGAATTATCTTTATGTAGCACCCCTCCCCACAAGGGCATACAGTGAACTATGCCACCCCTTTCAAAGCCCAGGAGTAAAGGGAACTCCGCAGAGCAATCAAACAGCTAGAAGTCTGTGCTGATGAAAAAAAGCAATACTTTATTGTTACAGGGTCAGAGGATGAGAGCAATAATAAAAAAACAAAGAAAATACACATCGATTTAAAATTACCCACTCTGCCTTGGCACTAGGCTAGCCCCCAACATTTCATACCTCTGTTCTTGTGTCCCTCCTAGGAAAAAAAAAAAAAAAAAGGAGAGAGAGACGTTTATCACACGTGCATAAAGTTAGCTAGCACACTACGACTAGCTGCACCTAAGCAGGTTAAGGCTGTTAGTACAGGCCACGCAGATGCAGCCGTAAGCACAGCAAAGCAAAACAAAACCGGGCAAAGCAAACCGTGCCACAGCAAACACAAGCCCCCTTTTTCCTGGATGTGCACAAGATACAGAGCGGGTTAGCTAGCAAAGGCTTAGTGGGAAATGGTAGACAGACACACATACAAGCACAGTCAATCTAGCTAACCAGCCCACTAATACTCAAACTGAACACAGACAAGCAAAGCGCGCTAGACAGTAAACACGCTCAGCGCGGCTGCTGGCTAGCTAGAAACACTAACAATTCACTAAGGAGGAACAGCGATTAGTCATGCACACTTAAAAAACCTACGAAAAGAAAATAAAAACATGATTTTCATGCCACCGCACATAAACCCAAAAATTATTATACACAAGATTTATATTACCGTTCCAAAGACTGTAACCAAGAGCCTTCGGTCCGGAATACACCCTCCTGCCGGTCCTGTGACCATGAAATAATTTGTAAGGAAAGGAGCAAATCAGAAATTGAACACTTCCATTTACACACCCCCCCCCACCATACAACCTAGAACAATTCTGTTTACCTGCGCACGAATCCTAAAAATGCAGCTCCAGGGGAACACTGAATCCCAGGCTAGGGCAATCCTAAATACCGATACAATCAAAGCGTTAATCTTTAGCAGATGCTACCGACTACAAGGAGAATTTAAACAATGCCTACCTTAACCTTTGTCTCCCACACACACAATCTCTGGCGACAATACAACTGAACAAGGTGAGGACCCAAGCATTGCATTCCTGATACCTGCCTGTTCAAAACACTTTTATTGTATCGGCCAGCCAATAGAGGTCCTACCTTTCCCACGCACTTCCCACTGGCTACATTTATCTTCTAGGACATGTTTATGTAAGGGTTCAATTAGAAAACTACATTTTGTTTCACGTTTTTGAACACTTAATTTTGGGGTGTGCATGGGACACTTTTACTTACAGCATCATATTTATGCTCAAATATATCATATTAACTTTTCTTTGCTATTGATTTTGGAATTGGCCTAATCAAGACCAAATTAAATATGTGTGACATGATACCCTTTGGATTTATCATTTTAGAATGTCAGTGTACTAGCTAGTTACTAGTTAGATCATGGCTAGCCCTACTCTGCAGTAAGTAGCTATAAATTCACTCTGTAACTTACGACACTGCACTGTATATGCCTGGCGTGTATTACCAGCACAGATGTACACATAATGTTAGGCTAAATTGGGAACCAATCTCTCTTATCTGATTAACTGTCTGTTATGAAGCCAAAGTGCCAATATGCATCTACACAGCGACTCAACTTTCGTAAAAGTTGTTCAGGAAACCTAAACCCGATGCTAAACCTTAAAACTTCCTTAAGCTTTCGCTGCAGGTCTGCCATAGTTGCCTCAGTCGCTCGCATGACTCGTGAGCTGTGTCCTTGATTTGAAAAAGGCGCCGCTGGATGTCAAAATAAATGGTTCTTTCAACAAGTCGTGAAATGAGATGTCAATCAGCATCAAACTGCCAGTGATAGCAAATGAAATTTTAGGGTGGCACCCAGGGTGGCCAATCAGATATCAGGGGTGTCCAGTGGACACCCCTCTGGCTCCCCCACTGCATTAGATGCACTCCTGCATTACTTGCCGATGGGGCATTGCACCTGAGAGGCCGTTGGCTATGTTGACACCTGTCTGCGTGTGAATATTATTGGACTTGTGCTCTGTGCAAAATAAAAACTGGCTCAATAAACTTTCTTTTACCAACTGATTGCTAAATTCTTGTAATTTTTTTGATTCAATCCAGCAGTTCATCAAATATGAGAGTAAATCATGCATCAGACTGGTGGACAATGAAATAATGTAAATCTATTCATACACAGTATATGCAAAACGGAAGATTTCATTGCCACACAAACCCTTGCATGAAATATGTCATATGGGTTGTAGAGATGTCTACAGAACTGGATTTGGCCCTTTTGTAGGAGGAGATATTGAGCTTGTGTTCATGCTATAGCTCTGAGAATCCATATCTCAGCTTAGTATGGCAAAGGTTTGCATATTTATATAATTGTCACAAATTGCATGTATGGCAAATAAAGGGAAATGGGCCTTTGCCTACTGAAGAATAGTGGTGATTATTTAGTGATCATTATATTAGTAGACTGCTCAATTTAGTAGAATTAGTAGACACTGGGACAATGCTGTGTAGTTTTTAGGCTGATCACAGAGCTGTGACCTATGACCTACATTCCAAGTGATGCTGCTATGTAGACACACACTGTGTGTATGTGGTACAAGGCCATACCAATTAAAAGGCCCATAATTTTGAGCACTCATATAGCTGTAGTTCAGTACTAGGTCACTTACTTCATATCTCAGTGCATATGCATATATCACAATCACGATGCTTTAGGTGCATATATCATAACCAAGATGCCTTAGATCTTTGACACTCTTATATTAAAGATTTGGTGATATAGGGACTTAATACCTAGCGGTACCTTTCTCCCACTCCATTCCCTTGTCTGTGTTTGTGACAAGAGGAGTTGGGTCAGTGTGTGCCCTCCTATCAACCAAGGATACCTTTGAAGCAATGTTTTTCCAATTAGGCGCCAGACTCTAGATGATGCAAGGTCAGTTATCATTAAATATTCTGTACAGCTTGTGTCATCAATCTCCCACTCTCAGAATACTATAAGATGTTCTTTGTAAGCAGAGTTTCACACTCTATCTCTCTAACCCCAACCGCCAACGGAGAGGGACTGGACCGTGAGAGGTTGATGAGTGTGTAAGGCGTGAAACTCTAAGTGTGAGACTTAGTGTATGTAACATCTGAGACTGCGAAGCCTTGCTGTACCGAAGATCATCAATAAACATCTTTTGCCTCTTCTACAATTACGGTCCAGACTGAAGTTCTTTGTGCAACAGTTTATTAGTTAGCTTGCAAGTGCATCAATTTCACCGAAAGCCAACACTACTATTGTTAGTAGTTTTGTTTTTTGAAACAAGAGGATGAAGAGGCTCAGGTGTGAATTAGAAGGGGCCTATGTATAAAACCAGTGCAACAGTTACAGCCAAATATACACAACAACAAAACAAGAACATGGGTTTAATGATTTATTGATCTTTATTACAGACCTGCATATTTTTTTTTCAAACCTCTAGGCTGACCTTGCCTACTCCACAATACGCCAAGTGGAGTAAGTAAATAAACTACTGAAAAATGAGACAAATTGTGAACATGGGGCTGACAAAATACAGTCATTATATGAACACCAAAATGAAAAAAAATCATGCACACACAGGCCCCCAAAGAACCATAAATATGGCATTGTTACTCTTATGATGATATTCATATCTAGTCCTTACTATTCTCAGTGCGGCGTGTTAAGGGTGGTAATTGCTGAAATCTGTCACTAGCAGAGATCATTCAGGACATCATTAACCAACAAAATATTGGTTTGTTAATGTTATAATGCACCCTAATTTAGTAATGTGCATTGATATTTCACTTGCCCGTCCTATGCTGGCTATACAGATCCAACCCACACTTACTGCAGCCTGATTGTGCTGCATTTTCCGGCTACCTACCATGTTGTGTGAGGGCTAGACCAACCAAAATGATATATTTATGGTTCTTTAGGGCATATGTGTCCATATGATGCCATGTCAGTCAAGACATGCCCGTTTCCATGGTCTTGCTAAAAACAATATCCAATACATATCAAAATACATTATCATTTCACCTAACTGACTTGCCAAAACATGAATTTTCTCATACAGATATGAATTTTGGTACAGTTGAATATCTTGATGGAACACAGAAAACTGTGCATTTTTACAGCTGTAGTGTGCAAGGGGGCTCAGTAGCGCTCCCTAGAATTTGGTTTTTGGCCCAACTTTAAATTGTTATAACCTGAGAACAGATTAATGAAATAATTTGATTTTTTCACCAATAGCTTTATTACATCACACTTTATCAATAATGTCAGAACCACCTAAATGGCTGGAAAATTAATGGCAGAAAAATATATTCAGAAAAGTACACCACTTTAAATTTTGAGATAGCATGAAAAAATTATGTATTCCATTTGCTGGTTATATTATAATTGTATTTTGTTAGTCCCATGTTCACAACTTTAGTAATTGTTCAGTAATTAGGACAAATTAAAAGAACACCCTACAGCTGTGCCATATGAATTACTACAAATTTGAATGCAAATCGTAGTTATCTGAACACTTCCTGGTTAGTAGTGTTAATTTCGTCAGACGAAACTAGACGAAATATGTTCGTCAACGACCCTTTTTTCCGTGACTAAGACGAGACAATGACGAGACGGAACCAATGTCCTTGAACACTGACTGTGACTATATTAACGTGATATTGTTGATGAAAAAAGACGAGACTAAAATGTACGTCATAGAATAAAAACTTAGATAAAATCTCTCTTTCTTTTCGTCAATAAAACGAGGAGATAAAAATATAGGCAATGGTTTCTCCCTCTAAATGACAATCCAAATACTGTGTTTATTAGATGGCATGTTAACTTTGTTTTGCTTCCTGTGCTCCGCACATTATGCCAGGGCGACACCTGTGCAAGACACAGTTCTGCAACTACAAAAAGGCAAATGTACTCAGTGATGACAGCAACATGCTGAGGAGAAAGAGACGACTGGATATTTGGTCCCATTTCAAATATAATGAGACTGATAGAAAATCCAAATGCCTAATTATATCTGATGGGAAGCCATGTGGTTTTAAAATATGTGGAAAGAACACATCAAACCTTAAGCGGCATATTAAGGCTAACCACCAAGAAGTTCAGGTAATGTTAAGTTAACGTCTTGATCATAATATGAAAACTAAGATGGTTTTTAAGCTATAAGCCAACCAGTTAGCTGTGGTGTTTAGTCTACATTATACAGGCTGTGCTTTATAACCAAACCGGACTCATTAAGCTAATTGGCTTGCAAGTTGTGAAGGAGATGAAAACGAGTGACAAAGCTAACTTAGGATTGAACTGAGATGTTAGCATGCAACACTGCTAACAGGCAATGTATCATATCATGTTTTTTTTTTTTTCTACTGAGAAAAAATGAATACCAGGCAGCTTAGCTGGCAAACATTTTACTTAAACCTATGTTATGCACACTGTTATGTTTTTGTAGGTAGCTCGCATTAGTTTGTCTAGCTAATATTCTCTGCCCACAAACATTATTTTACATGTAAAATGTAAAATAATGTTAGCCTACATCATTTCTA
Organism: Megalops atlanticus; assembly: GCA_019176425.1. Classification (NCBI taxonomy): domain Eukaryota; kingdom Metazoa; phylum Chordata; class Actinopteri; order Elopiformes; family Megalopidae; genus Megalops; species Megalops atlanticus. Next base: position 19,836,934 of record CM032881.1, read on the forward strand.
AAGCTAGACCTTTATCAGTGGTAACAGTGCTGATATTTGTGAGACAAATATAAAGTAGATTGCAAGGGGCAGCTTCATTGTAAAACTAGCAGTTTAACTAGTTAAAAGACATGTTACAACTTGCAGTCATAACAGCACTCTGAACACTTGAGCAGCTACTGGTGCTATACATGAACGCACAGTTAATCACAGGTGTAATTATTTATGTGATGTGTGAATCTGAACTATCGTGTGCTAGTTTTGATGCAGAGCATTGTATTTTGCAAAGCCTGCATTGCGTACGTATGTAGGCTGTAAACTACATGTACAAAATTCACGGATACCATCATCGTCTCAACTCTTATTTAATAAACAAATTATACACCGGAGAAAACGAAGACGGCGAGTTGGCGTGAGAAAGCACATGTGTGGCGTGCGAGATGTCAATTGCATGTGTCACACGGTCAATGCTTGAGACTTGAGAGCCATGGCATATGTAATAACATTGCCTTCAAAAATAATGAAAGGTGTCTGCAGAGACATGCAGGCAGCAGGCATAACCTGTATAAAGTAGGCAGTTTACTCTCAATATAACACCACCTAGTTTTGATTGTGTAGGCTTGTGTCATTAAGTTGAAATCAGAGCAGTTATTCACCTATAGTGCAACACTTGTATTTCCTGATGTTGCATCTGGCCAGACATCATTGTATATTTATTCTTATCATAGATTCCAGATGTGGTAAAGAAACCCAGCAAAGAGGTGAGGCCATCCATCTCGGGGGTGTCAGACCAGTCAGTTTTTACAAAGTTGCATTCTCAGTCATTCAACATGTGTATTTCATCAGGTAATGGTAAAACAATTCTTATGGGAGATGAGTGAAAGGTTAAAATAACAACTATCTCTTTTGGTTAGACTAGATTGACTGAAATGTTAATTAAAATTAATCTAATGGCTTAAAATAGAAAAGACTAAAATGTGACTAAAATGATTTTCATTGACTAAAACTAGACTAAAATACTTCTGGTTTTCATTTGACTAAAATAAGACTAAAATGCCCAGACTTTTAGTCAACTAAAATTTGACTAAAAAAAATAGTATATGGTTGACTATATATGACAAAAACTATTAAGGACATTTGACGCAGGACTAAGACGAGACTAAATTAAAAACTAGCTGACAAAATTAACACTACTGGTTAGGGTTACAGCTACCAGTCTCCCATGGTTGAAGTTAGAGTAAAGGAAACATCCATGCAATATTTCAAGGAATCAGTTCAAAATAAACTTATATTTTGATGTATTGTGAAGGGTATCCTGAAAACAGACAAAAACTGTAAGGTCAGGTGCTATTCCATCGGCTTTGTTAAGCTTGTTCATTTGTTTAGCTATGTTCGCACGTGCTTATCGGGAGCATGCCACATCCAGGGGCCTCATTTATAAAAATGCACGTTGATTTCTTCTTAAATTTGATCGTAAGATTTCTCAGCTTTTGCATTAGCAGGATTTATAAGATAAACACAGGGAAAAATAAAACATCATATCTCGTCATAATGCACCATTCATTTATAGATCACGAAAAGTGTGCCCATGTGAATGAGCGTTATGTCTCCGCCCTGAGAACACACTCAAACAGCCTTATATGGTGGTTTGTTATGCTATGTTTCCGATGGGGCATAGATTAAAGGAACCGTTGACATTTTTGACATGCAGTTGTATCACTGGCTAACATGTTTCGGGAGTGGCAGTAAAGACAGCATGTTCGGCTGCAAGAGAGTTTGGTTGCACTTCTCTGCTTCTCTAAAAGCAAAGATATTTCTTAAACCATTAAATGCAGCAGTAAACTGACTTATTATTATTACTTCTTTGCTTGTCATTGGTTTTATGAATATGTCCAATAGGTATACAATAAATACATAATAAATAAATAAATACATATAATCACTGTGACAGGGATGTGGGAAGTGGGGGTGCGATCGCACCACCTGTTAGAGAAAGGGGGGGAAGGGGGATTTGTTTATTTTTTTATTTAAAGAACTGAGTTATAGGCTACTGCTCCTCCAGAGGGGTATTTCAGAAAGCAGGTTTAGTAACTAACTTGAGTTAGTTAACCGGGAATAGATTGAAATTTGGGATTTTCTGTTCCAAAGGCCAAGATCAGATTAATCCTAGGTCAGTTACTACAGCAATTTACAATCTAAAGCTAACCTGCTTGGTAGCAGGTTTACTTGAACTAACCTGGAGTTACTCATCAGAACACCTGTTGAGCCTGCAGCATTTAGGTTGGAGATAGTTGCCTGACATGGCGTGCCCTTTTCTTGGTGATCCCGACGGCACTAACGCCCAAATAATTCACAGGGCTTTACATCGAGAGAGGGTAATTAGACCCTGATTACATGTTTTATCAATCCCCAAAGAGTATCTTTGCTAACATTTTTCTGCGCAATGAATAATTTATTTGAACAACATTTTCCAGCCTCACATTTGAAACCCTCAGTTTGGAACAAATTTTATGCATTGCCCTTTGTTTTTTGTCAATGGAAGTTTTCTTACAACATCAGATACACAATATGTATTAATATTAACAGAAATATAAATATAAATACAAAAGGATTATATATAGAATGATTATATATAATCCTTTTATTCAGCTGTAATACGCATTGACTCGGTCAGCATGTTCCCATGCCAGCTCACACTCTTTCACTGCTGCAGCTTAGTCTGCATAAACAGTCATAACGATTATATTTCTAGCTCCATTAGAGTGAAACACGAAGCCCTGCTCTTTTTTCCACTCGTTGCCATTGTGAAACCTATAATATATCTTCACTGTGAATGCGCTTCAGTCATGTTCAAGCTATTCAGAGTTGACTGAACTGGCTCTAATCAGCTGTTCTGGAACCGCAAACTCGGGGTATGCCACGTCTGGCTCGTTCAACTCAGAGTTCAGGTTTAGGCTCAGGGTTTGTTAACCTGCCTTTCTGAAACCCCTAAGCAGGCTCGCAACTGATTACAGATTGGGGGTTGGAACACAAGCAAGCAGATAGCTAGCTAGCTATCTAACTATCTAATACTGTTTGAAAAGCCAGCAAGTAATAAACAAGCCACTTATAACACAAAAACACTTTACAGTGACCCTTGCTGTAGCCTAATTCTAGGAGTAAATAACACATAATCCGTGGGCAAACGGCAAAAAAAATGTAGCAACAGAGGTGCAACTACCTATCAATCTCAAATTGAACTCAGGTAGCCTAAACGATGTAACATTGACAATATTAATTGAGCAGAGAGACACAAAAACATTTTGTTGTTAATACATTTTATTTTTGAAAACAAATAAAACAAAATGTGCAAGCATTGGAGTGCCTCAGTTTTGGTTGGGGAATTAGAACGTTTAATGTTAATGAACGTCCTCCCCGTCTACCTCACCGCAGCCCCTTGCAGAATACTTTCTACGTCCCTGCGCTATGGATAGCTGGTATGCAGTGAAAAGCACATACTGTTAACTTCAGCTGGTAGGGGCAGATGTTCAGATTTCGGAACACAGAGGCCGATTTCAGTGGTCAGAGCATTCGGTCACCTGTCGTCGAATTAGGGTTGTGTCCAGGCTGGGTTAAAGCAACAACAGCATTGTATTTCTTGGTGGTTTTATCACAATTGTATTACACTCTACTGCAGTTGTATTGCAATCTACTGTAAATATACTGGCTGTCTAATTATATCTTGAAGAGATGTTTCCAAAAGGATTCCTCAAGAAATTGTAAAGCGCTGCCACTCATAAACTGATAGCTCTCATAGCCTCAGTAGTCTGCAAATCCAATCATTCCAGTGTCCTTTACACAAAACCGGCCTATCTACAGTGTAATACTGCTGTAGGAACAAAGTTTAAATCTCTGTACAATAGCCTGCCTCTTACAGATCACTCTCAGATAATGCATATTGGCTTCACACTATGGGTTTTCACTTCTCTACCAGTCATCGTTTGAACAAAATCTACGTTGTTCTACAAAACTACAAACATACACATTACCAAAAATTCACAAATGGTCAAAATATTTTATATATTACAAACATTGCTTCATATCAAATTATCTGTGGATTCACTTTTGTGTTTGTGTTTTCCACCCATGATCCAGTGGCATGATATTACTTGAAGAGGACACCCTTTCCCATGATGCATAAAAACCCATGTCTCACTAATTATATACACGAACCAGAATCATGTTGCTACCCTTACCTGCAAAATATGTCCTTTTGTCATTTATTGATGTTTTCTTTTATAGGGTTTTATAGGGCTATTTTCAGAGACATAATTGCAATGGTTTCCTATCTAACAAAAGCAATAATGAGACTCTGGGGCTGCTAAAATGACCACCAGAGTGTATTGGAGCTTGCTCTGTTTCTGATGAAACAGCCTTGCTTCTCAAGTAACTGCTTAGGCAGCCACACTACTGAACTAAATAGACATCTTTCCTCTAATCAACATAAAACAAATCATTGGTATGGATGATGTCTTCAGTGTGTACTATTGATAATTTCTACTTTGGAATGGACCGTAATGCAAGCAGCTGTTTTTCAAAGACAGGGAAACAGCTTGGTAAATTAATTGATTGTTTAAAGCATGTGGTATTTGTGAGATTGCTGGAGGTTCCACCTCCCCCAATCCAAATTATGTCCTGCCCTAACAGCACAGGGAAAAGATGGATATACCACCAGTGATATGCCATCACGCAGAGTTTTTGGTGAAGCTGATAACAAGAAATGGTCAATTGATTCTTATTAGTCAGGCCCACTGGGAATGCCTTTCACTCACATTTAGCTGAGCATTGAAAGCCTGTGTGGAGCCTTGCTTTACTGCTGAACAGAATGCTTGGTTTCCATTTTTCTTTCCTGTGATTTCCTCTCATGAATCCCCAGGTACCTGAAGTGAATTAATGGGGTTAATGTATCATGAAATGTCTGGGGACAATGGAAAGTGCACACCCCACCCACACATCAAAGTTCATTACAACACAGGGTAGAAACAGCAGAGCTATGCAACTCTTGTTGTGTTAGGTATGATGACATATAATTATTCCTAATGGCTGGAAAATAAGTTATGTTTTTCACATTTTTAAACTACATTTTGCTCTATCAATCTAAATATAAAATTATTGGTCCCAAATTATTGGTCACATTTTACTGATGCAAAGATGTTAGAAATGATGCATCCTGAGTTAATACCAAATTGTATCCGGTGCACACTTTTTAATCGGGGCAATGGCATTGTGAACTTTTTTGCCAGTGCACCGATGCAAATCGATGAATTTTACCATCCCTAATATACGCCATGGATTTTAAGCTTTTAAGGCATGGAGATGGCTTTTGGTGGCATATTCAGTTTCAGCCCCTAAAAGTTTATATTTCCTGAATTATTTATTCGCAATTACAATTATTATAGCTTAACGTTTTTTTTTTTTTACATGTTACTATCTGATATCACTGTAATCTCATGCCATATTTTATGACAGTCATTGGTTGTGACTGGGCATTCGGGCATATGGGCAGTCAAGGGTCTGACCATAGTTCCGGAGTTCCATCTCAATCACGTGGCATTACTAATAATAACCTTCAAGGGCCTGGATCTACAGAATTGCCTATAAAATTGCTTTTTTGGATGTCAAAAAGCTCCTTCTGCTGTGTCATCCTTCTGCTTGATTTTCTTACATCATCTCAGTTAGTTGCTAAAAAGTACTTTCAGCAAAAGTCTTGTCTCCTTCACCCATTCATTCTCCTGACTATATGTGTTGAGGAACAGTGATCATTGCTAACCCATTACAGTTTCAGCTTTAGATCCTGGGGGGTGATATGTAGGCTAAACTACAACTGCATAAAGGAAACTGTTGACTGTGGAGGAAGAGGTGGAGGGGAGGCTGAAGACCTCAGATCACCTCAGGCATGGTAGGTCTTACTTATGGCCATAGCGTTGACTGCATGTTTTTAAGGCAGAATGCAGAGAAGCTGCTAAAAATAATCAGGTGCCTCAATAACACTTTCCCCCACTTTGAGTGTCCACTACATTTTTTGTGGCCTCTTTGTTTTGGGAGCAGCAGACCACTGCTTTTTCTGAAAATAACCCCTTACAAGTCATACATGTGGTAATGGCTTTATTTTTTGGGTTGTCTTACGCCCCAATAATTTCTAGATCTCGGGTGAGCTGCACAAATCAGTTAGTGCTTGTATAGCCATTTTGACCTGGGTGGTAATGTTCCAAGATGTATTATTTTCGTGCTGCCTATTTGCTATTTACATTAGTCAGCTACTTAGCTCCCTTCATGTTTATTTCCAGTTCTGTCTATACTGTCTGTTTCTGTTCATAATCCCCTAATATCACTGTGGATTTCATTCTATCTTCACTACTTCTGTCAGACTTGTCTCATAAAATTATCTGTATGTTCTATATTTGCAGTCTACAATTGTCTACAATTTAATGGTTATTCCCTGTCCCTCTAAACTATTGAACTGAATAGCTAAACTGCGAAATTATTTCATTTTACATTCTCTCCAATAGGATGAAATCTTTCCTTTAACCAATGTCCAATGAGCAGTTTTGCAGATGTGTACTTTCAGTCCTTGGATATAATGTCATAACTGTAATGTCAACTAATTTGTAATATGACTGCATTTTCAGCATACTTGAAAGTAAATCCCAAATAATAGCAATGATAACATGTGTGATAAATTAATATATTGTCAGTTGTATACCAGAGGTCACAGCTGATGGAATGGCATTTGTACAGCACTTTAGATGGTTTTCTGGAGCCACCAGGTTGTTTAGGTCACTCTGTATTACAGGTTTATGCAAGTTTATGCAACCATCCTTCTATAAAACTGTGACAATGGCAGTGCCCAGTATTGGTTCTGCCCTTTCCTAGGACTGACATAACCTGGGCTCTTCCACATGTAATTTCATGAATATCCTGTCTTTTGTAGCTTTTCCAACATTAAACTCTTGCTCTTGCTGCATTGCCTGGGATGGGAGGATATTTGTGGAGGGGGCTTAATTATGGGCTCCCCAGGGAAAAAGCTGGGCAGGGCCTAGTCAGTCTGGTGATGGTGTCTCAACTGGCCGTGTGCATAAGGTGGTATGCTGAAGCCCAGGTGGGTAAAGCTGGGGGTTACCATCAGACAGAAGGGCAGCTACATCCATCTTTTGGTTGATACTGCAGGACCTCAGACTGAAATTGTGGCATGAGGGAGCACTTAGGGTACACCAGATCAACTAAAGAATGTTCAAACTGTAGCCAACTATGCCACCCTGGGAATTTCACCCAGAGAGTTTCAACCTAGTACTTGCACACAGAACACAGGTTCGTTGATACCAAGAAGCAAGAGATGTGATTTCAGGTATAAAATGGAATTTTGACTGCAGAGGTAGTGGAATCACTATGAAGCTAAAAGCATACAAAAATTCTCCAGCAACAAAACCCAATTTGAAAGCAGAAAGATGTTTATTACAGATAAAATCAATCCGGAGTATTACAGAGTCAGGGCAATAGCTGAAAATTCATTAGTACAAAAAATAGTTTAAAAATGTATCCATACAAAAGTTAAAAATGTTTCCACTATGACACAGACAATTGCCCACCCTAGTAGCTACAGGGAAAAAAAGGTTCAGCAGCAGGACTAAGGCTTACCTTGGGGAGGCAGACTAATTAGAGGGTGTGCCCAAGTCCCAAGCAACATGCACACACGCACACACACACACACTGCACACAATGGGTGAAACAAACCAGGGTGCTCCTAGAAACTCCACACTGTGAGCCCACCACCTGGTGACTAGCCTCCCCAACAGGGGCACTCAGCTGCAGCTTTAAATGAAAGAAGAGTATTAGCTGGGCAATAAACACACTAACCCAAATATTATATACCAGTTGGTACCAAACTATACTGCAAACTAAGCAGAAGATCACAATTTCAACTAACCCATCCACAAACCCATACAAAGGACAAGGTTAACTAAACACGGTCACCAAACGTTATGCACAACATGACCCTGCGCTACGTAAACCACACAGCCCGCGCACACTGGGCAATACTGCGTGCAGGCTTAGAAGAAAATGTGAGTGAAACAATGGCAGAGACAAAACAGCAGCTTGATCGGAATATGGCACACCAATACCAATTCCCCTGGAACAGTTTGCAGGCTTAGTGCTACCTGTCGGGACAAAATGACGTTACCAAAAAGGAATCAACTTTCTGTTTAAAGACAATACCGTACCCTGCACATACATACCCGCAGTGTGGCAAACACACGGAGATGGATAGCACCAGGAAGTGCTACAGCTTAGTCAATGGAGCAATAAACAAAAGCAATGGTGCTACTACCACGTAAAACAGAACAGGGAAAATAACACTAGGACTGAAAATGTGCCTACCTGAAGGTCAGTAGCAGAGAAACGTACCGAAAGTTGCACCGGCAGCAACCACAAAATCAAGCTGAAAACGAAAACAGGTCATAAATCCAAACAAAGCAGTACACAGCAAGTCGACACATACCTTTCCAACAATGGAGGAGCAGGTAGTGAAAATGGGGCGGATATCCCGGAAGCAGACACTCGGGTAGGGTTTGCCTGGGTCTTTTATACACGGAGAGCATGTCAAATATGCTAATTGATTACAAGCAGACTGAATGAAAACAGGTGCGGAAAAAAGGGAAGATGACGCTACCCGGTTACAAAATGTTGGAATGTTTCTGTACAAATAGCATTAGATTCAATGGGAGAGTACATTACATTACATTGCATTCATGTATTCAGAGTGACTTCCAGCACAAGACAACAGAAGTGTATCCATCCAAGTTAAATGAGCAACAGTGTCAGACCAGGCTAACAACACTCACAGACCAGTGAGTTTGAAAGCAACACCATTTAAGCGCTACCACAAGTTAACGTGTGCTACTCTGAACCTAGACAGCCTAGAAAACCATGGGAAATCAAGTAAAAACACTACCATATCTCTCAGTCTCACTACATCATTACAATATCAGTAACACACATAAATATGTGGAAAGTAACACTAGTACAAATAGCAGGTGTTAGGGAGTGGGGATTGAAGTGGAAGTGAGATTCTGTCTGAAGAGGCGGGCGATTCACTTGTCCTGAAACCCATGGGAAGTTCATTCCACCTCTAGGCGACCAGGACAGACAGACATCATGGCTGAGGTGGAGAACCCACATCGGGACAGGACTGCCAGTTACCCCAAGGATTACAGCATAGTGATCTTGCTGAGGCACATAGTTTGAAAACTGATTGGAGGTATAATAGGAATGTCCCATTCACTGTCCTGTAAACCAGCACCAAGGTTTTGAACTTGCATGCCATAACAGGAAGCCAGTGAAGTGAGGTGAGGAGGGGTGTGACTTGACTACATTCAGGGAGGTTGTAGACAAGTCGTGCCACTGCATTCTGGACTAGCTGCAGGGTTTTGATGGCACAGGCAAGGTGACAAGGAAGACAGGAATTGCAGTAGCCCAGATGAGAGATGACAAGGGCCTGAACTAGGAGCTACATAGAACACACACAGAGGTAGTGGTGGATCCTTCAGATATTTTACAAAAATATCTACATGCCGGACTCATCGCTGCTACCTGTGAGGAGGACAGTCGGTTGTCAAAGATTTACCCTACGGCTCCTGACAATAGAAGTGCTATCGGTGAAATAGCTTGTAGTGTCGAGCCTGAGGGAGGGGTCTTGAAACAGGGATGATCTGGAGGGAATGTAAAGCATCTCAGTCTTAACCAGGTTGAACTTTAGGTGGTGTCCCACCACCCAGCACAAAATATCTCCTCTGGAAAGCTGAAATGCATGCAGAGACCTGTGTGTCAGAGGAAAAGACAAAAAGTTGGGTGTCATCAGCATAGAAGTGGTATCAAATGCCAAGTGAAAATAGCAGAGCCAAGGGATTGCATATAAAATGAGAAGAGGAAGGGGCTGAATACAGAGTCTTGAGGCACACCCAGAGACAGGCTGTTGGGTCTAGACAAATCACCATTCCAGGACACCCTAAAAGAGCATTCAGAGAGGTAGGTTTGAACTCTTGAAGAAGAGCTGTGTGAGTGATGTGTGGTAGATCTGCTCCCGGTCTGATCCAGATGGGCTGAGAGCTTCCCTCCACATTGTTTAACACTTCTTCAAAAATAACAAAGAATTCCACAGAGTCTGATGTAATTAGGTTTATTGTATATATTCAAATGATATAGAGTAAACTGGGCTGGTCCGCGTGGAGCAGCACACACATTCACTCTCACAATCGCTCTTCCTATGTGCCCTCCCACTGCATGCACTTCTCTTTTATTGTTTTTTTTTCCTTAGGTCCTCTTATTGTGAAACTTTAACTCAAAAACCCCTCCTTTGGTTTCATAACACATTTTCTGTACAGTATTGTTTTCCAGTCTGACCTTATCCCCACTTCACCTTTTGCCTTTTCTGTACACTATTGTTGCTAAGCACACACCTGTCTGATACACACAAAAAACAACTGTCCTGCCTTGGCTGTACACCATTATCTCCAGGGCCGCACACATCTAATATGTACAAATAGTTGATTACTTGATATCAAAAAGTTGATTTCATGCTATCAAAAAGTTGATTACTTGCTCTATCCTGTCTGATAACTACTCAGTAATGCTTGCCAAAGTCGCGCATGTGCTTATCTGATATCTTCCTGGCAGTGCCTGTCAGGGTCGCCCGTGTCTAAATATAAATGATTACTTGCTTTGGCTTGATTAACTTTTACTGGCATTATTTCCACAAGTCACACCCCTTTATTAAAAAGACACTCAACAGCATCAGGGAGATATGACACTAAGCAATCTTTGTATAACACTAAACAAAGAACCTTAATACTTGCGACCCCCTCCTCACAGAGTCCAATTATTTTTATTTTAAGCTCAAGGTCCATCCTCTTGGCAATTTCCAAACAGTGTCTAACTCCGATTATCAGCCCCAACAACAGGCCGTACGCTGTAACTTGTGGCATGCAGTTCTCTCACAGCTGCATACCCCTCCCACAGTCTCTTTAGTGGAAAAACAAGCATAGTTCATCAAAATACATAAAAAAATAGCTACATTTATGACCAGTCTATCTAAATTAAGAGTATTTAGTAGTTATTTTATGAAACTGCCTTACCTATCTACAGTAATTTCTTTTTAAAATATTGATTTGTAATGTACAATAACTAAGAAATAATGCATAAAAACAGCAGTAAGTCAAGAAAACCTAAGACAAATGTCTACATTTACAGCACTAATCTGTAATTTTACAGAACTATTATTTTTTAAAGTTCACTGGACAGTGGAAAAACAAGCATAGTACATCAAAATACATCAAAAATAGTTACATTTAAGGCCAATCTTTGTAAATTAAGGGTATTTAGTAGTTGCTCTATGAAACTGTCCCGTCTACCTACAGTTATTTCCTGTAAGACTGTGGTTTCTCCAAATAAAAAAACCACAACACAACATACAAACACAGAATATGTACTTTTATTCAAAATGGAATTTCTGTACATTTACAGTATTAGTCAGTCATTTTAGAGAATTGTAATGTTCAAGAAATTTTCATTGGACAATGGAAACGAAGCACTGTGTGTCAAAATACATGAACAACAGCTACATTCAAACACAATCTCTTTAAATTTACTGTATTATACAGTTATGTTAAGGAATTTCCTATAATATCTACATTAATCCCCTTTAAAAATAAAGGTTTTACTATGTTCAAAACAAGGAAACAATGTATAAATAATAAGTACCTTCAATGAAACAGAAAGGTCTGTAAATGTATGGAATTAAACTGCCATTTTAGTAAAAAAAGTGAAAACATATTTATTGTTAAAAATGGTAATGTGACAGTGGAAAAACAAGCATAGTATAGCAACAAATGAAAGATATCTTCATTAAAAGGCGTTCACTCTAAATGTAAGGTATTTAGCAGTTATTTTATACAATTATCCGATAAAGAGTTGTATTGCCAAAATCCTGGTTTATATGTGAAAAGGGAAATAATAAAGAAATACATAAAAGGAATAATTCAATATTTTGAACCCTGGGCCCCACTGACATGTTTTTGGTCATGATCGCTATTAGTAGAAAGCAGAACTTCGCTTGCTCCCTGCTCCGCCTGTCCAGTAATGCCAGGAAGCCCCCTCCTACTCTACTGTACTGGCATATGGGACAGTCTTTGAAAACTACGATCAATGTTTTTCATACTGTACTGTACAGTATAATCATACTGTACTGAGTTTGTTATCTTGAAAACAAACTATACACAGACACACAGACACATATACATAATATTTAATAGATATATATATGTAGATTCTTGTATGTACAAGAGTCACACCAGCTTGGACATCGCCCGGTCTAACAAGGTTTGCGTCAGGTGACACAACTTGATGAGAAATGGGCTACTGGAACAAGAACAAGACAATCATGGACAACAGCTGAGAACACCGGACTGCTGGAATGCTACTACACAAGCAACCCCAATGAGAGGGGTTACATGGGTAGGATGTGGGACCTATGGATACTTTGATATCCAACATCTACACTAACACCAAAACAACTAGTAGCTTGGAACATGCCCCAAGGTCAAAATGGGATACACCTTCAAAGGTGGTTGAGAATGACCAAGCAAAGATCCTGTGGGACTTCAAGATACAGACTGACAACTGGTAATGGCTAACCAACGGGACACAGTAGTGGTGGACAAACAGGAGAAGAAGGCTGTAGTGATAGATGTAGCAATCCCAAGAGATAGCAACATCAGGAACAAGGAACACAAGAAGCTAGAGAAATATCAAGGGCTGAAAGAAGAGCTAGAAAAGATGTGGAAGGTGAAGACAACAGTGGTCCCTGTGGTGATCGGAGCCCTCGGTGCAGTGACACCCAAACTGGGAGAATGGCTCCAACAGATCCCAGGAACAACATCCGAGATCTCTGTCCAGAAGAGCGCAGTCCTAGGAACAGCTAAGATACTGCGCAGAACCCTCAAACTCCCAGGCCTCTGATAGAGGACCCGAGCTTGAGGGAGAAAAGACCGCCCAAGAGGGGCGAGTGGGGAATTTTATATATATATATATATATATATATATATATATATATATATATATACATACACACACACACATATATACACGTATCAGAACATAATAAAAAATCATCTGGTCCTTAGCAGGTCTTAAATACAACCTCGGATGAACAACACATGACATATTATACCGTGTCATTATTTATTTAACAAAAACTAGGCCAAAATGGAGAAGCCATGTGTGAAAAACTAAGTACACCCTTACTGCTTCCATAGGAATTAAGAGGGTACGTAGCAGCCAGGTGCTGCTAATCAAATGCCCTTGATTAATTGATCATCAGCAAGTGTGACCACCTCTGTAAAAGCACAAGTTTTGGTACTTTGCCGGTCTGGAGCATTTAGGTGTGTGTTAACACAATGCCAAGGAGGAAAGACATCAGCAATGATCTTAGAAAACCAATTATTGCTGCCCATCAATCGGGGAAGGGTTATAAGGCCATTTCCAAACTATTTGAAGTCCATCATTCTACAGTGAGAAAGATTATTCATAAGTGGAAAACATTCAAGACAACTGCCAATCTTCCCAGGAGTGGATGTCCCAGCAAATTCACCCCAAGGTCAGACCGTGCAATGCTCAGAGAAATTGCAAAAAACCCAAGAGCTACATCTCAGACTCTACAGGCCTTAGTTAGCATGTTAAATGTTACAGTTCATGACAGTACAATTAGAAAAAGACTGAACAAGTATGGCTTGTTTGGAAGGGTTGCCAGGAGAAAGTCTCTTCTCTCTAAAAAGAACATGGCAGCACGGCTTAGGTTTGCAAACTTGCATCTGAACAAACCACAAGACTTCTGGAACAATGTCCTTTGGACAGACGAGACCAAAGTGGAGATGTTTGGCCATAATGCACAGCGCCACGTTTGGCGAAAACCAAACACAGCATATCAGCACAAACACCTCATACCAACTGTCAAGCATGGTGGTGGAGGGGTGATGATTAGGGCTTGTTTTGCAGCCACAGGACCTGGGCACCTTGCAGTCATTGAGTCGACCATGAACTCCTCTGTAAACCAAAGTATTCTAAAGTCAATTGTGAGGCCATCTGTCCAACAGCTAAAGCTTGGCTAAAATTGGGTCATGCAACAGGACAATGATCCCAAGCACACCAGCAAATCTACAACAGAATGGCTGAAAAAGAAAAGAATAAATGTGTTGCAATGGCCCAGTCAAAGTCCAGACCTCAACCCGATTGAAATGCTGTGGCGGGACCTTAAGAGAGCTGTGCATAAATGAATGCCTGCAAACCTCAATGAACTGAAGCAACGCTGTAAAGAAGAGTGGGCCAAAATTCTTCCACAACGTTGTGAGAGACTGATGAAGTCCTACAGAAAATGATTACTTGAAGTTATTGCTGCTAAAAGTGGTTCTACAAGCTATTGAATCATGGGGTGTACTTAGTTTTTCACACATGGCTTCTCCATTTTGGCTTCATTTTTGTTAAATAAATAATGACATGGTGTAATATGTCATGTGTTGTTGTTCACCTGCATTGTATTTACCTAATTTTAAGACCTGCTAAGGACCAGATGATTTTTTATTATGTTCTGATATGTAAAAACCATAGAATTCAAAGAGGGTGTACTTTCTTTTTCATGTGACTGTATAAATATATACACATAAAATATGACAGAGAGCTTGGTTTTTTTTAAAACTATTTTTTCAAGATAACATACTAACATGTACGATTACACTGCATGTCATGTCTTGCAAATCAACATTTGTCATAGTTTTCAAAGACGCGCATGTCCATGCATGCATGCATGCATTACTGAACAGGCGGAGCAGGGAGCTAGCGAAGTTCTGCTTTCTACTAATAGCGATCATCATCATCACCGAAAACATGTCATTTGGGCCCAGGGTGCAAAATACCAAGTAGCTACATTCAAAGTGAAATTTCTGTATATTTACATAATCAGACATTTTAAGGATTTAACCAGTTTTTGCACATTTGTTGTTTATATAGGTATGAAGATGTACAAATGTCAATTATTGCAAAAATACATCCCAAATAATTCATACTGACTGCAAATCTCTTTTTACACTTTTCAGCTTTTATATTGAAACTGTCAAGATGCTCAAGAATTCAAACTACATCAGAAACTGCTTTTGAAAGCAAGTCTCTTCACATTTACAGTGTTCAGCTAACATTTAACCCTTGTGTGTCCTTACAGACATTTTTGTCTTTTTCATTGTTTATTTTTTGATTATTTTTTGTGTTAATTCATCTGGCATAAATTTTGCCATGGGTTTGTAATTTTTTTTTGGTTTTGTTTTGTTTTGTGTTGAATTTTCACCTCAGCTCCTATAATACATGTATAATACCCTGTACACAAAATAGTTACACTCAGGACCTTAAGAACAAAAATGAAATCATTGAAACCACTTTTTTTTCATCCCACAGCCATTATAGCATAAAATCATGCATTCTTTGTTGTCAGGCTTTCATTTTGGAGTCTTTTTACTACTTTCCACCAGATATCACCATTTTCTCATATTTGCCCTATGGGGCTATTTTCCTGGGGGCGCACTGCTGCTGTTTTATGGAGCACTGCAGGCCAGTGGGATAAATGTACGCAACAAAAATGGTGTGGGTGTGTTGGTGTGGATGTCAGAGTGTGGTGTGTATATTATTTACAGTAGACAATTTAGCTTTGAAGGTGTGTGTATGTGGTGGTGGTGGGGAAGGGTGGGGTGTTGCAGCTTTTTAGGGGTGAACTTGTTTAATTACATGCAAGCATTTGTGGTTGCATGTCCATGAGGCGGAAGCAAGCGGTTCTCATGACACTACCTTTCATCCGATTCTAGACTCTAAGTATATGGATATACAGGGATGCAAACAAGTAAGAGGCAAAAAAGGTGAGAAGTTTGCATGGATAGAGAAAACCTGCCACAACTAGGGGTCCCAGGGCATGGACCCCGGAGAAAATTTTGAAAGATATTCTCTTTACGTGCCCATTTCTAGTTATTACAAGTATATTTGCAGCTGCCTGAAAACTAATTATAACAGCCATTATGGAGTAAAACAACCCTACATAAAACATATAAAAGGAATCAATAGATGTGGGAGCTGAATACATCAACAAGACAAAAACAAGAAGACAACAAGAAAAAAAGTATGTTGGAAATCAGCTTCTTTATTCAGTCTTCCACAGGCATGTAACTGGTAAAATTCATAAAAAGAATAAAAATAATAATAAAAAATAAAATCAATAATATAAAAAACAAATAAAAATCTGGTCTATATAATAAAACTATGAAAAAAAATAGTGCTATCACCAGTACGCCCTATCAACAAGTAACAAGTAGCAGTTTAAACACAATAGGCCTAAGACAGAAATAGAACAAAAGACCACCTCATCTCATGTGTGTTAAACCCTACTTCTTCTATCATTTAGCCACCAGTATTTCAAGGGCCCGCTTCCTTTGCTTTGCTGCATGCCTCAGCCTAGCCCGCTTTTCTTCCTCCAATGCAACCCTCTTGCTCTCCTCAGCACTACTGGATGGCCGGTAACCATACTCCTCAGACCTCCTCCTGCCTTCCATCAGACTACGTTGGTGTCTGGCTTTGTCTGTTGCTCCTGCAGATTTCATGTTTTGGCACAGCCTTTTATCCACCTTCCCATATTTTGAATCATCCCTTCTGAACATCTCCACTGCAGTCTTGTTACTGGCCTTCAGGGTGTATTTCACAGTCTGCATTACATTGAATGTGGGGATGCTCATGTTGGTGCTCTTGAGGTCAATTATATCACCCATGATATTGAATGATGACTCCACTAAAGGACCGTGGGTACTTTTGCTGGGTTCTTTGATGATTCAAAGACATGGGCCCACCACCATGTCTTCCCCTTCTCTGATAGCGGCCAAGCAGGGATCCACATTGTACCTCACAATTTCAAAGTGTACATCATCACTCCCTGTTGCTGTGAGGTGTTGCAGCTTCATGGCCAGCTTCCTCAGGTGGATACCAGCCTGCGAGTGGCCTCTGAGAGTGGCTCCAGGGCAGACAGTAATTGCAAGACTGAACTCTCTAAAGGCAACTTCTGCTGCAGGTAAAGGCCAGTGGTGACATATGCCTTGGTTACCTGAACGAGGAAAGTCTGGAGCAGCTAAAATGCACAAAACCAAAGCATCAGCAATTACTACATATTGTGATACAATGACAATGTAATTATTTAAAACAATTAAAGGTAAGAAATGTAATTTTGAGATACTAACAGCATGTCTGGGTTTCCTGGCCCTGAATGCGTCTGCCTCTCTTCCCATACAGATCTCCGTTGGAGGTAGCAACTTGTCCTCGATCACCATCTTTGCCATTGCTTTCGGAGATGCATCCGTGAGGTGCTCAGCTTTAATGAAGCAAGCCATGAAAAGCTTGAACATCTCAAGCTGCTTGTCATGAAGCTTGTGCACCAATGTTTTGCTCCCCTGTAAATATTTCAACAAACTTATGAAGTTAGGTGAACTTAACAATTATTGAATCAAGTGCAGCCAACAGTCACAGATCATGTTTGACACAATGTTAAATAACAACCTGGAAAACCATGACGTACTCCTTCAGGATAGTGAGTACACCCAGGTACACAGTTGTAGTACCCTCAAACCACAGCTTACTGCTCACTCTCTTCTTTCTGTCCTTCCCTTGCTGTGTCATGCCTGGAAGTAGAGTTAATAGGGTAAAATTGTTGGTCTTCATTGGTACCCTTCATCAGTGTTTTTAGCCAGCAAATGAAATGAGCCTTTGGCCGAACAATTAAATCCACTTCACAACATTAAGAGGTGACAGTGAAATAATTTATCTCATAATAATGCTGAAAGCAGGATGTTTAATGATGTTAATTTATGTTAACAAGACAATGATCAAATGCTATAGTTTCTCTATCATTTTTAATGTTATTTTTAATGTTTACTTTCAAACATAAGCCAATACACCTTTTTGTAATAACAAGCTATCAAGATCCATAGCATCACTCTACTGATTATTTAATTTAAATTGTAAGTGCTTTTGGAATGTTTTATAACTATAATGTGCTCAAAGCTCAGTACTGAGAAGAACATATTACCTTTCTTGTTAAGGTCTTCATACAGAGACATGATCCTCTGTTGTGACTTCTCGCTCACGTTGTGCTGTCTGAGGAGCTCCTCCAGAGGGTCCCTGTAGAGCTCCTTGTCCTCTGCGCTCAGGAAGCCATAATACAGGACCTTATACGCAGGCAGCATTCTCTTTGTGGTGATGCTCAAGTCATATGCAGAGAGCCAGCGATGGGGCAGAAACCTCGGAGGATTGGACGCAGGGATGTGCATGTACTGACACACTTCCTTGAGGTACATCACCTAACAAAGTTAAAAACAAAATGACTTCACTTATACAACAACAATGATAGTGTGTTCAAGTATTTATATAGAGTTATTAAAAGTTAACGAGTAACAGATTAGATGTGTACATGTCAAAATGCACTTTTTTACCTGATCTGGAGACCACTGATGATCTGTGTGCAGATCTGCAAAAAGCTGTTCAAGAAAGTGGTTGAAGGGCTCTGCAAATTTTTTTGCTGCATTGTGTATGTGATGGCAGCAGGCTCTATCTATGTCCAGCAGTGTTGGGCAGTGTGTGCTGCGGATCCTGGTCTCGAGGCCAGTCTTGCTTCCTCTCATGACCCTGCAGGAGTCCATCATATTGCTCACCAGATTTTGCCACGGTATTTCATGCTGTGTGAAGAAGTCACAGAGTGACTTCTCCAAGCTGGCAGCATTCACCTTCTGGACTTCGAGGGACCCCAGATGCTCTACCACCACCTTCTTCTCATTGTCATGGTAATAGCTTACCAACATTGCAAGCACTTTTTTGTTGCTGTTGCATGTGCTTTCATCCACATTGAGGGAAAAGGGAAACCTCCTCAAATTAAAAAAATGTCCTTTCGGAAAAAGTACGCCCCAGGCCATTCACCAACTTGTAGGAGACTGCGGTGCGTGATAGCTTAATTTGTCCCAAGGCCATCTTATCAAGTGCGAGACTCTGGGCCAATTCAACTATCACTGGAGCAATGGATAGGGGGAGGGAATGTTCAGCTATGACACCGAGGACCATAGCCTAACAGACAAATAATAAAGTAGATTACACCTAAACACAATTTAAGAGACCAATGCACTTTTATCAGTTAAGAAAGGCACATTACAGATTTGCTTAATGTAAATTAACAGATGTCTATTTCATAGGCCTACACTAACACTTTGCCTAGTGTGCTGACTTAACAAACCTACCTACCTCTGCATTAGCTATGCGATCTGATGTGGGCACAGGAAGCAGAACCTTCTCCCTAATCCTCTTGGGTCCTTGTACTGGTTCTGGTGTTTCTTTAGCAAGAACCTGTGCCACACTGCATGTTGTTACAATGTGTCTCACTTTTTTCATGTGATATTCAGTTTTACAATGTGCCAGAGTTGCCAGATTTCAAGGCCAACTTAAACATGAGTTTGCATTTATAAATTGCAGATAATTTAGGTCAGAAACATTTTTACAGCAACCAAGGAACACTCGTGTTGTCCGTCACAAAACCCAATATATCGGGAGTTGACATTTTCACATTTCTCTACCACGTCTAGGCTCACACACAACGAAACACCTTGCGAATTTCGCCTGTGGAATTTTCGCTCTGGGGGCCTGGTCACGAAAACAGCAAGCAGTTTGGCTATCCTGTTAGTAGTAGCAAGTGTAGTTGTGGTGCAGTGACGTAGCCGGCTGGCAAGCTAGCTAGCTAGCAAGCTAAATTAGCCAGCAAGCTAGCTAGCTAGTTATTGTTTTTTCTACCGTCTACCATGGTTTCTTCCGCAGCTAGCTAGCATTAATGATGTAGCCTACTAGTAATGATTCTCCTACCAAAAAATGAGTGGGAGAATACACCATTGAATAATATATTAATAATAGGTAGTATTATCATTTAGAGTTTTGTCCTTTCAATTATTTTAAAATGTAATTTTGTTTGGTGCCTGTGATGCTTAGTGTGTCAATATTGCACTTCTTTGATGAAGACGGTGATGTGGGAGTAAACGTAAGTCTCGTGTGACGCATTCAAACTTCAAAGGGCATTCCAAACACAATTTCTTCCGTTGCCTTCTGAGATATCTAGGGTTAAGATGCTGCCTACGAAGGCAGTGACCTGCAAGTCATCACCTTCCGAATGGAACACACAGGCCTTTTTTTTTTACCTTCTCTGATTGGCTATCGTTGCCTTCGTTGGTTAGGAGTGAGATGATTAGGGTATCAGGGTCAGAGCCAATCAGAGGCAGAGTAGGGGCGGGTCCGGGAAAAAAATGCAGTCCGTAGAGAAGGTAAACAAGTGTTTCTGAACTTCTGCTGTTGTCGACCCCCAAAAACAATTCTCCTCGGATCTGCACAAATCTCATAGGTGACCTATTTTGATCTCAAAACGGCGAATTTCGCCGAAAGGTGAGGAGTTTGCATCTCTGGATATAATAAACAGCAGTAAATTAAAAAAACAACAGTCGCATTATGTAAACTGTAATTGGGTATCAATATCAAGGGTATCAATCCTGAAAATGAATGAATATTAGGTTTCATATGAAGTTATGTTTAGGACTGATGTTGGTTAAAAAAATTAACTCAGTGAAAGTGGAAAATAATATTAATATATAATATTTTTATGGCAGTTTTTGACATTTTGTCCTCTAAGGACCTCAGTGTAACTTTTGTAAAAAGAAGCACAAGGGTTAAGGGATTTACATCAGCAATCCACTGTCTTTTCACATTAAAATGCAAGTATACAAGTTTTACACGTGTATAAAAACAAAATAGTAAAATTATAGTACAGTTGATAAGTTTTAAATAAGCATTTTCTGTATCATTTTAGTACATGCTTAACCACCCATCACATGTCAGAGGGTTTAAACTCAGGAGGTGTTATTTTAATTTATTTCATGGCATATTGGTGATGCACTTTAAAGGATGAGGCCAGTGTACGTACATTTGTACTTACTGTCACCATGGCCTATGAAAACAGCAAAACCTACAGTGCATTTCAGCTATGGCCCATGGAGCCATCAGCAGAAATACCTCATATTATGTAACTCATTGAACTCCACTGTATTCCAAAAACCTGTGAAGACAAGTCACAGACCTATATTTTTTCTTTGATCAGCATAATTCATCATTACTCTTCATCACCACACTAGAAAACAACTTCATGTCATCATAAATTATGCAGACTAAAGCAAAACTGCAAGTTTACATGATTTGAGGTATTTCGTGTGGTGGCTAGATGGTTCATAGTTGTTAAGAACAGAAAAGCATTGCAGTTTTTGCTGTTTTCACAGGCCATGTTTACAATAAGTAAAATACAAAATTACATCGGCTTTATCCTTTAAAGTGATATTGAATCTTGGTAGAACTTTGTGTTGTACTGTCCATGTTGTATGTCCAAATGTTGATCTTCTTCAGAAGCTGCTCCTGTGCTCCACAAGTAGGTAATGTTGAACAACACTCCATACACAATCATTGCATGGCAAAACTGGAAACAGAACTGAGTGGATTCCACTCAGACCAAGCGGATTCTGTTTAAAGTATCCAATTGCAAGCATTTTTCATCTGTAAGTGGTAAGATTAGCATACCATTTCCTTTTTTTCATCTGTGTACTGAGTCAGTAATGTCTTTGTTCTAGCAGGGGGCATGTCACAGTTCAAAAAGTGGCCTAATCTGACATGATTACAGGAGTCTTTGTAACATATACTAGCAGAATCTGCTTTTTTGCGCATTTGTTTATGTGCAATAAGAGTCATTTTAAGACATTTTTTGCAGTGCAATGAATGTGTATCGGGAGGCTATATTCATTGTGACGCACAAGAGCAGCTGATGAAGATGATCAGCAATATCTGGACTTATGTCATGGCCACTAAACTCCACAACCCAAACTTCAACAAAGTTCAGTATCACATTGAGGGAAGTGGCCCAGTCGTGATGTTAATAAACCAAAGATACGAGGCAGGTTGCAAATAAAAAGCCTGAGGACAAGTTAATGAACATGTGATCAGAATGTGATTTGAGCAATCTTAGACCTGTAACAATTAGACCTGTAACAATTAGTCAACCAATCGATTAGTCAATCAACAGAAAAATAATCGCCAACTATTTTGATAATTGTTTAAAGGGATATAGGGATGGGTATTGTTAGGTTTTTATCCATACTACTACTCTTATTGATATTCCTTATCGGTTCGGTATTTTATCAATACTCTTATCGGTACTTTTTCATTACTAAATAACTGCTTTTTAAAAGATATATATTATTTACAAAAATAATAAATTCCAAACAGGATCAGAATTTATATTTTAACTAAATGTTGTTTTCAATAATATCTCACTGAAAACAATCTAAAATGTCAATAAAATAAATAATATTCCTGACTGAAAATACTGGGTGAAGTTTATAAAGAATGAAGAACACAGACATCAGTCAGTATCAGTCATTCCTCCTGTCCTCTGTCCTCCTCCCTCTGCTGCTGATGTGATTCACTGTCTGCAGGTACCGCTGGTAGAGAGGAGAGGCTGCTCTGTCTCAGCCAGCAGCTAAGCTTACACGAATTTGGCAAATTTAAAGATACACCGCAAACTAAGCTAAGCAGTTAGACAGCAGCTTTCGTCTTAGCTTGTTTGTATCAATTTGCTATTAGCCGAGCTAGCTTTCTGTGCTTGTGTAAAACATAGTGGCGGTGGATGAGAGACTGAGGACAGAGCAGATTTAAATATTGCTTTTCTTCGCGTTTACATGTTTATGCTTGTTAAACAGTTATATTGATAATTAAAAGTGTTGACTTTTTACTCGCAAAGTTTTTATTGCACTTACAGCAACAAGCGTAGTTGGAGGAGCTCCTCTCTTCTGCTCTCACAGCCCTGTCTGTGCAGGAGAGCAGAGGAGTCTGTTGGCCGGGATGACAGCCCGACACACAGGTGCAGAGCAATACACTGGTGTGGACGAGGACAGCAGGAAAACGTGTTTAGCCACCTAAAAGAAGACCCATCTAAGAAAAAAAAAATCATATCAGTTTAAGTGTACGCTATACTTGGAATACTGTCAGCGCTCCACCTTGTAGTTACACAGCCCTTTCTTATGGCACTACATTTTCTCAACCATAGCTTCCTATTCTTACGCATAAGCGCCACTCTGCCTTCTGCGCACTGTATTATGCTGCAGATCAGCTGTTTGGGTCGGTAAGATCTGACTGAAATCAAAATTATATAACAAAATAGTTAGGACAGTTAATATTGATATGTACTTTCACAGTCTGTGTACTGTAATAATTAGGAAAGGAAATGTAGTGTTGCCTTTATTTACATATTATCAGTAGATGGTGGTATGTTTATTATCCTTACCAGTCAGGAACAGGTAAAGTTGCATACTACAACATCAGATGTTATAGGCTATGGTCAGCACAGTACACCAGTGGCTGTATATGTGATTCCAGCAAGTTTGCCTATACAAACAGCTAACAGAGTTAGTCTGTGTTGATAAGGTAAACATAGCCTACGTAGCTTCGGTTGTTTAATAATCAGTCCTTGTGCAACAATGTATTGGGAGCCAAAAACTTATTTTGAAGACAAACTGTCATTAGGCCCTTCTGGTCTGGGACGTTTTTTCCAAAGGCAGAAAACTAGTTAGATAGTTGGTGATGCAGACTGTATGTGAGGCACTGGCATCCTCTGATTCAGAAAGATCCTGAAGTTGTGTTGTAATCAAGTCACACTCATGGCAGCAGTAGCTCTTTGGGTTCGTGGGCATGGGCTTACAGTTTACACATCTGCACCACCACGTAGCCTGGGCTCTTTCTTGGTCTCCAGGTTCAAACAGAAGTTTCCCCTCTCTTTTTTGGCCTGTTCAGTCTCCATCTGCAAAAGTTATTCTTCTGTATACTCTGGTTCATAAAGGTATCCTCTGGTCTCCAAAGTGAACAGAATTTCGTCATTGTTGTCATAGTCGCTGATTTTTATCTTCTTGCATTGTCTCTTCCAAAAACCGCTTAAAGTTTGACTCAAACAGCTGATCTGCAGTAATACAGTGTGCAGCAGGCAGAGCTGTGCTTATGCGTAGCAATACGGAAGTTCTACGGTTGAGAAAATGTAATGCCATAAGAAAGGGCTTAGGGTGTGATGACAAGGTAAATCTGCTGAAACTGCTGAAAATATTCAAAATATAGAGTACACTTATCCTGATATTGATTTTTTTAAAATGGGCTTTCTTTTAGGTGGCTACAATACATTTTTCTGCTGTCCCTGTCCACACCAACGTATTGCTATAAGACATCTTTGACTTTGAGAAACTGGGATAGACATTTCACTATTGTATGATATTTTATAGACCAAACATTTAATTGAGAAAATAATCAGCAGATTAATTGATAATAAAAATGATTGTTAGTTGCAGCCCTAGTTTTACTATCAGGAACGTGACGGGGCAATGACTGTGATTAAAGGAACAGTTCAACCAAAAATTACTGCCAGAGGATCTTTCTTCGAAACAATTACAGTAAATAGTCCAGCCCTTTGGCTTCAAAAAGGACAACAAATGACCATAAAATGACTTCATACGGCTCATGTAGTATAATCCAAGTCTTCTGACACCATGTGATCACTCTGCAAGTAGGAAAAAAACAAAAAAAATTTGATCCACTAATTTATGAAAATTGAGTCGATTTGCATTGTATTTACCTACTTATAGCCAAACCTTGCGAGATGGAAGTCTCACTGTTGCATTACCAAACTTTACGAGCTACAGTGGCCCCACAAAAATAATAAATAGTAATGGATATTATTGAATCATGGATATATAGATCAAATTTAATTTTTTGCCAATCTCAGAGCGTATGGTGTCAGAAGACTTGTCCATCTTTGACTATGCCAAAATCAGATTAAAAACAACCCACTCTTTCCAAACCTGGACTGCCATGGTTGTCTGCTGTAGATCTCCACAAGCACAGTCTTTCCACTTGACCTGAAATCACAAAATAAATATTTTGAAATACTCTGTATTACAATCACACACACCAGCATATGTTCTACAGACACAATGCAAAACCTCAACCAATTCTAATGATGGTTTAAAAGTAAGGGGTTTAGTACTAGCAAACTTCTCCCCCTAGTGCTTCTGACTATGTCTGGCAGCTGAGCAGGAAGGGCTAACAGTAATCTTACATTTTTTTGGCTGCTATGTAACATTAACTAAATTTATAGGAAGCAACATTAATTACTAGACTTAGCTGCATGATATTAATACCTACTTGTCCAGTGTTAGGAGCGTCAGGTACAAGCTTAGACTAAACCGGTGCACAACTTTGTCCTGTGCACATATACATCTTGATAGTTAAATTATATTTCTATTTTTACAGGCTACAGGGAGAGCATCTGGCCACTTGCATATGTGTGAGCATCAGTGGGCCCCCCACCACCCAGTTCCCCTATAGAAGAGCCCTGGAGCTCCTCTAGCAAAGCCCAAGAAAGTTAAATTGCCCACAGGCAGGATGTAGCCTATGTCACTCAGCCTGGAAACCACACCAATCAGCAAGCTCATGTTTATTCGCTCTCACAGATGGTCCTGGTCCCCCTCCCGTTCAGACAGATTTCCATCCGTCCTGAGAAAGGTCAGGCCGATCACAATCATTCATTTAAAACGGGGTGGGTTTGATACGATGACTGACAAGAGGAGCGCCGCTGAAGCATTTTTGTTAACAACCAAGATGGCTACCGCTGATGTGGAGAGGTCTGCTGAATCTGTGTCAGGTATCTAACAAGTTTACATTTCATCTGTTCCTTGAGCTGTGCATGTTCTGCTTTCATGTTAACTTTTTTATATCCAAGCTAGCAAAATATCAACTATTATGAAGCATTCTAATGTACTCTGTTCTCTCTACTATGTCTACGTAGCAGACTCTTTGTCACACGTTTTGTTGCTCTGATTGGCTGTAGGTCTACCCAATTGCATAGATTTTTGTCTGTGACTGCTGATAATGCCCCTTGGAAATCAAAAATGAACTGTGAGGTTCCAGACCCATTTACAGATGCGAATTGGTCTGGCAATGCCAGGCTACATGTCACACTAGAACAAGATGAAGAATAAAATAAAATAGAATATATAGAATAAAAAAACTCTTTCCAAACTTACAAAACACTTTGAATCCCCATCTCATGTGGTATGCACATTATTTACAACCTATTTGAGAAATATACATTTTTTTGTTCTATATGGTCTAAAAATTGCTCAGTACTTCTTTAAGCTCATATTTCACTTTTACAGAATGTGTTATAACCAGATTTTTAATACCAATTTTTTTATGCACGGACCATATACATGTGAGAACATCAGTTGTCAGAAACAGTGCACAGATCTCAAAGACTTTCTTGCACATCTCAGTGCACATCTTTCCAAAAAGGAGTTGGTAAACTGTCCATTTGCTAACTGTGGCAAAACATATAAGTTAAGGTCGTCATTTACTTCCCATATATCGAGGATTCATAAAGATGCAATAGCAGGACAGATATCCGCTACATGTTCTGCAGAGCTGGTGCATACTGAGCCGGCTTCTGATGTGATTGAAACTGATACAGGTGAAAATGCAACTGAATCAGTGGATATGCCAGACGACATTGATATGAGACCCTTGTACACGAAAAATCTCTGTATGTTTTACATGAAACTGCAGGCAAAACACCTCATTCCTTCATCCACCATACAGATGATTGTTGAGGAGATAAATAGCTTACATGACATTTGCAGTCAGCACACAAAAAAGCAATTCAAAGAGATACTTAAAGCAAGAACAAACCTATCTGACTCTGATATAGAAGCAGCTTTGAGTGGTCTGACAGATTTGCATTCTTCATGCAGTTGTCCTCTCTCCACAGAATATACTAGGAAAGAGTATTTCCACAGGAACTTCTCATATGTGCACCCACTACCTATTCACCTAGGGACAGATGAGAACAGAAGAGACAGGTATGCACAGTACATCCCTCTCAAAGACACTTTGATAGCTATATGAAAAGATCCTGTGGTGTGGCAGGAATGTGTGAAGTCTCAAAATGTCCCTCCTGTGTGTGATGGATCTGTGTTCAAAACCAATGCTTTGTGTATGCAGCCAGGTATAAGTTTAAAGCTCATTTTATACCAGGATGCTTTTGAGGTAGTCAACCCTCTCGGCTTGGCAAAGAAAAAGCACAAGCTAGTGGGGGTGTACTTCACCCTTGCCAACTTTGAGCCATTCTATCGGTCAAGTGTCGATCACCTGCAGCTGTTGCTTTTGTGCACAGAGCGAGATTTAAAAACTTTGGGTCTGAGAAAATGTTTTCAAGGATGCTGTCAGACATGAGAGAGCTGGAAGAAAATGGTCTAGTCACTTCTTCAGGTCATACTGTACGGGCAACAGTCTTGTGCATTGTAGGTGACAACTTGGCATCCCACTACATTGGTGGTTACGCTGAAAATTTTAGCACTTCTTCTCACTGTTGTAGGTACTGCTTGGTACCCAGAGAGGAAATTGGGTTCTGATGCTAGTTCAGTTCCTTCAGGAGTCAGTGAACGTGGAATTAAGATTGGTGGGCAGGCAGCTGAGAATTGGTGTTTGCTGAGACTTCTTCCCATTATTATTGGGGACAGAATCAAAGACACCCAGGACCAGGTATGGCAGCTGGTGATAATGCTAAAGGAAGTAATTGAGTTAGTCTGTGCCCCCAAGATCTCTGCTGCCCAGGTTAGTTTCCTCCAGGTCCACATTCAAGAATATCTTGAAACAAGGAAGCATCTATTTCCCTCTGACAAACTAAAACCAAAACATCACTACTTCCTCCACTACCCATCATTGATCATGAGGCTTGGCCCACTCATTCACTTGTGGACTTTGAGGTTTGAGAGCAAGCACTCATACTTCAAACGATGTGTGAGGATGTCAGTACTCCAGCCCCCTTGCTGTTGTGTTTTTGTTCTCCCCATCTGTCATTGTGTCCATGTGCTTTTGTTTTTCCTTGTGTTCCAGCCCTGCCCCACTTTCCGCCCTGTCTCCGCCCACCTGATCATCTCCACCTGCCTGCCTGCACACCTGCTTCCCATCACCTCATCAGCCCAACCCTATATTTACCCTGCTTGTCTCTGTCTTGTTTGCCAGTTTGTTGCAGCATTCTGTTTCGTTCTTGCCAGGTTTTTTTCAGCGTCTTCTTGTCTCCCGCCCTGGGTCTCAGTGTTTGCCCGCTGTTCTGTTTGGTGTGTTCGGTCGGTCTGTCTTCTGTCCCGCCGTGCCTTCGTGGTTCCCTGTCTGTGGGGTTCTGGTCCTGTCTCCTTGGCACTCGCCTGCCGTTCTGCTCCGGCGGCCTGGGCCGCCCGCCGTCTTGCCTCCGCTCCCTGTTGCCGGACTGCCCGGTTCTGCCCCTGTCCGGACCCTGCTTCCCGCCTGCTCAGCCCCGGACCAGCCTGCCATTCTGCTCCGGCTGCCTGGGCTGCCCGCGGTTCTGCCCCAGCTCCCTGTTGCCGGTCTCCCCAGTTCTGCCCCTTCCCAGACTTCACTCCCCACTTCCCGTCTGCTCTGCTCCGGACCTGTCTGCCCAGTTTGTGACCCCTGCCTGGCCTTCGGATCTCGTCTCTGCCTGCCGCTCCGTTCTGGTTGCCCCGCTGCCTGCCTGCCCATTGCTGACCCTCGCCTGTCCAGACCACGTGCCTTGCTCTCTGTTTGCTTTTTTGGACTGACTTCCCGGTATTGATCCTGCCTGTTTTTGACCCTGTCTTTGTCTGCTCCTGTGGTGGTCTTTAATAAAGTCACTCCGGCATTCACCTCCGGGTCTGCGTGTGAGTCCTCACCCCACAACCGTGACAGAGGAGGACACAGAACTTTAAAAATGTTTGTCAGACTCTTGCGAACCATCACCAGCTACTTCAGTGCTACATGAACTTCAGCTCCTTCTTTCCTCCAGTTTTGCAAGTGCAAGCCTCCTCCCCTTACCATGCTGAGCTATACAGCAGTAAGGTACGCAATGCTGTTGAGGCCAGCTTGGTCATGTCAGGAGTTTCTCCTGACAGCGGCATTAGATCGCGCTGCACTCTCTGGGAGAGCGAGGGGGCTCGGGCGTGTAGCAGGGCTAAATTGAATAATTGGGTAATGACGGTGTGCGCTGCCTGGTGCGTGCTCCGCACCTGTTGCCTATCTGCTATAAGGGATGTCAGGGCTTTATAGGCAGGTGAGTAGGAGCAGCAGACAGGGCGCTGATGGAGGGCAACACACGGAGTTTTAGCGTGGAGTTGGGTTTTTTTTTTATTTTCTTTTTTTTGAACGTGCCGGCACGGTTGAGTTTAGAGTTTATTTTGGTTAGCTGTTTTTTCCTTTTTGTTGGTTTGAGCTCTGGGAGTCGCGACCCGGAGCGGAATTTGAGTTGTTAATTTTCTTTTCTTTCCTTTTTTCTTGCTTTGGTGTGCGGGGCCGAGTGGGGGTGTGTGTGTGTGTGTGTGTGTGTGTTTTAGGCGGCTTCCGAAAGAGCGGCGACCGAAACGGGCTCAAGCAGCGGGTCCCTGAAGGAGGGGGAAGGAACATCACCTGGTTCCGAACGCAGCAGGGGTCTAAGAGAGCCCCCACCCCGTGGAAGCGCGTGCTGGGGAGGTGGATCCCCTAGCTGGAAGGGAGGTGACACCGCGAAATATCAACTGAATGCGTGAGTCACCGGCACGGGGTGGAAAGGGAGGGCTGACCGGCTGCTGAACTGTGTCTCCCTCAGTGCGATCCCACGGAGCCGGCGAAGTTATTACCGGGAAGAAGACGTGCGTCGCCGCCGGAGCCGCCAGCCCCGCAGGAGTGGCGCGGGGGTCTTGTCTGGAGTTTATATTTTTTTGGGACGTAGGCGAGGCCCGGCATTGTGGCGTGGGCCGAGCTACGTCCCCCCCTTATACTTTCGTTTTTGTTTCGTTTGTCTCGTGTGGTGTGCGTGTGAGGAGCCTCCTTCCCAGTCCAGCACTCCCCCTGGTATTGAAACAGAGCGGTCCTCCCTCTCCCTATGCCCAGGTGGGCGGGGGACGCCAGTTCACAGGGTGTTTGCAGTGAGGCTTAAGGGTGAAGGGTGTGTGAGTGGTGAGTGGGAATTTCCTTTTTTTTGTTTGTGTGGTTGGGTAGCGTTCCTGCCTGCTTGTAACTAGGGAGGGGAGGACAGGAGTGGACAGAAGGGCAGGGGGAGGGGCTTAGCTGGGAGTGGGTTGACCAGCGTCTGAATTTTATGGATTTTGTTAATTGTGTTTTTTAAAAAAAATAAAGTGCTGATCCTACTCACCTTGTCCTGGCGTTCTTGTGGCGGGCGGATCCCTGGGAGGGCGAACCAACTGGGTATTGTGTCACTCCTGACAGTCACACCTGACTTTGTGTCCCCAGAAGTGCGCTTTCAGGGAACTCTATATAGAAAGGGTTGCTTTCTATGCCTTAAAAATGACGAGTCTGTGGAATTTGGACAACTTGAGCTTGTTTTGGTGAAAGACAACAAAGATGTGTATTTTCTTGTGACGCCACACTCATCTTACATGCCAGAGTATGGGCTCCATAAAGTTGGAGAAGCTGCAAGGGATATGCTTTGCATTAATGCTGATCAGTGTCTGGATTTTTATCCACTGGCTGCATACAGTCTGTTTGCAATGTTGACACAAAGGGCCTGTATTTGAATAGAAGTGATATCTATGTATTCCATCCACAATTTCTACAAATGATGTATTTACACATGCAAAAATGAATCCCTGTTAAAGGATGACATTGATCTTTTTAAGTGAATGTGGCTCTGTGCTTTTTAGGTGACTTCTCAGCTCAGACTGATACAGCTTCAAGCCACTTAAACATGGCAGAGGATTTCCCAAGCTCACCCCGAACTCTTGAAACAACACTCCAGATCACAAGCCCAAGCACACCCTCTACTTCTCGAAGCTCAGTTGGAAGCCTCATCTCCTCTCCATCTGATACTGACAGCTCTAGTTCCACTACACAACTGGGCAATGACTGGCACTACAAATTTCAAGTCCCTTGGCACATGCTGCCAGCTGTTTTGAGGAAGAAATTAGATAATCAGGAGCGGCCAACAGCCAGGGAAAGGAGGGAAATGATTTGCATAATTGCAGCTGAAATCCTTGCCATTTGCAAAAAACCAGCAAAGAGGCACCTAAATGAAGTCGCATGGAAGATGGTCCTAGCATATCCAAAGTCTTTGAAAGACATGATAGAAGATGAAGTTGTTGGAAGTGGCCATGATTCTTTAACAAAACAACTTCAGTGTAGAGTTGATAACTATAGGCGAAATGAGACGCTGTTTAAGCAGAGCACCACTCCAGATGACAGCAGCACTATTCCAGAAAATAAGAAGCAACGGAAAGACTCCTATGGCTGTATTCAGTGGGAGGCTGGGCCTGTGAATGTGAAAGAACAGAAGAAAAAAGACAAGCAAGAAATGTTCTTGGAAAATGAGAGGAATCCAAAAAAATAGAACAGTTAATCTCAGACACCCTTGTATCTCAGAGAAATGACATAAGGTCTGGTAAGGACACACAGGCCCTTAAAGAAGAATGGCCCTACCTATTCTCACTTGTCGGCATGAAGGCACACTTCAAACTTTTAACTGGTTCCACATCAATGAGGAATTTGAAGAGGCCATGGCCACCAAATTTGCCAGAATTCTTGACTATTTTCAGTCTCTTCCATTGGAGAAGTCAAGCATAGCTGCAAAACAGAGAGCAGAAATCCAAGCTGGTGGTGGACCCTGTGGGGCAGTGTTGATGCTACTTTCACACTTCAAAGAGGACTGGGCAAGAATGTTCCACATGGTTGACAAAACTTGTATTGCAGATGAGGTTCAGACAGAACACCTGCCACCCACGCCATGCATTGTTGCATGTGGTAAGTGAGATGCAGTATAACTTTTGTGCCCTACATGCAAAAACAGGAATTTAAAATGATGGATTTGCCTGTATGACTCCCCCCCACAGGAGCAAGTCTAATGTCTGCAGCAGCTTTCATGGTGGCAGTGGATCAGGAGGTGATCATGGAAAACTTGACAAGCTTCACCGACGCATTGCTTGGCATGTTTGTCTGTTACTACATCTTCAACATGCACTACCCAGCAGAACTCGGGGCCACGATGGAGTTTCTTCAAAGGTAAATGTACATTATTTCTCTTATGATTGGGGATGTTTTTGGTCATTGAGGGTAGTTTATGGTATTTGTCTCTGTATTTTTCATTTCAAGTTGAAAATATTGTTGAAAGGAGATAATTCAAATCTTGCATCATCAGCCTATATACTGTAGACTTTGTGCATCAAATTTACACTATACAATACAAATAGGAAAAGAGGAGATTATGTCATGATTTGAGACATTAGACATATCACTGGAATGTAGCGTGGTCTGTGGGAGAAATGGATTTTTTTGTAAACATATACACATTCTCAATATATACAGTAACCCCTCTGTGGGTTAAAAGGTGTAAATTTCACCTTGGTACAGATTGAAACTATTATAGTTGTATGTATGAACTGCTCTCTAGACACCCCGTTTTGGTTATACAAAGCTTATGGACACTTATTATTCATCACAAACAACCCTGATGTTACTGGAAGAGATTGTTTTCCCTAATTTTTCAGCAACTGCTCCACTAGTAACATTTATTGCAGTGGGTAGAAAAAACATTATTCAACAAAGAATGATATGACTTGCCTTTGTGAATGATTTGATGGATGATAACAGTATCCTTTTTTACATATAAATAAATACTAATAGAAAGTAAACTCTTTAGTTAGTAGGCCAAGCACAGATACTGTTGAATTAAAATTTTAGAACATGAGGGATGATTATTTACTTAAACTCAAAGCGGTCAGCAACGCTGTTGTCCACAAGCTGGAGCAGTACACCGGAAGATTATGGCAAAATACCAGTATCTTCAGTAATATACACTCTGTAATATATCTGTACTTCACAACTGTCATCTCACAGACTTTATAAAAAGATTTTTTTATTCCCCAAGTTACCTCATGTTTCAGCTTCACTGATATAACAACATAGACTGGCTACACTAAACCAATCACAGGGTGCTCACACATTTTGATTACAGCATGTTACCGTGGTGATCTGTCCCAGTTTAAAGTGAATTGGACTTGCGGCAAAGCCTGAGTTAAGTCCAAAGTTTTCTTGTTTCCTTTTGGTAAAATGGTAGATGAGAAATGATGCATTACATTGCAAACAACACTCTGTATAAATAAATCATGATTTTCATCTCATTTTAAGCAACCAGAGAGATTGTCAGATGTATTGACATATAATAGATTGTGTAAAATAAATAACTAACCCTTTTATGATATGACAGTGTTGTTTTTTCACTTGAAGCCTCTACTGTATGTACGACATGTGTGGCTACTGTATTTTGCTTAATTTTCATTGTAGTGATGGAGTTCTACAACAGTGTTCCTATGCCATTTAGTAGGTTTATTCAATAATTTGACATTTACTGTTGAGGAAGCAGATCGTCTTTGTCTTGGGTGCAAGTTTATGACATCCCAGTGATTCTTTGCATCGATTACACCGATATTTTTGGCAGACCTTGTAAGCGTGCTCCTTTTCAATCAATGACATATGAACACTATTAAAGCAGAGGTATTAAAAGCCAAAATCACTCTTTAACATGGGTATTTGCATGTGCATATGTATTTGCATATAATTCCTAGTATTTACTTTAAAGTGCATAAAGTCCTAGATGGTTGGCACTTACAGTATCCAGAGGGTTCATATAGTCACTATGAACTCCGGTATGCAAAATTAACTTTCAAAACTTTCTAGAGTTTCCGAACTTTCTATATTAATCAGTAAGATTAAATGGGGTGGCAGTGTAGCATAGTTACCGGTTCAATCCCTGCTGGGGACACTGCTGCTGTACCCATGGGCAAGGTACTTAACCCACAATTGCCTCAGTAAATATCCAGCTGTATAAATGGATAACATTGTAAGGAACGGTAACCTATGTAAGTCGCTTTGGATAAAAGCATCTGCCAAATGAATAAATGTAAATGGACAAACATCAAGCATCTTGTTTGTGATGGACAATTTTATTGCAATTTTTGATATTTCAAAGGCACATTAAGCCCACTTAATCCAGGCCTGACCAGACATTCTTAATCTTTGTGTAACCGACATAGGATAAAAGTGGAACTTGCAAGGTTTAGCATAGGTTTATTTAGCATATCTATGATTAACTTTGTAGTTATTGTACTCCACAATTCAGATACAAGTCAGATACTCTCTGAATACTCTTCTCAGGAATACCAGCTCTACTGGGTGTCTAGAGAGCAGTTTGCTCATAAGCAAAAATTTTCAGTCTCTCATAGACCATATTTCATTCTCTCATTCATGCACAGTTTCAGTCTCTTTTGTGCATTTGCTGGGTCTGTCTCAACATCTCGCAGATAAACCTTCCACTTCCTTGCTCACATCTTCACTTTCTCAAATACTTGGCACAAATATTTAAAGCTACATATGCAGGGACCCAGTGCTGCCCCTCACTTTCTCAACTAACCTCTGCCAAAATCAACCCCCCAGGACTATCACACATGGTGGCACAGATCTTTTGCTAACTTCACTGGATGAAAATTCCTCTGGCTAGGACCAACCTGTAAAGGAAAGATTCAGTTTTTTGTTTGTTTGTTTGTTTTGTCAGTATTTGTATGAAGTATGTCTCCAATCAAGGTAGTGACTTGCTCATCTGCTATTCACATAGGTTATTTGGAAATTTGATTTTTGCTTTATGGTTTAGTTGAAAGGTGCCTTGTGCAACTTTGGATACAGTGAACTAGATTTTCAAATATACAAAGAAATCCACCACCTTTATATCAGCCTTCCTCCACAATGCCTCCCTGATCCCTCCAAACCAGGTTGATGCATATATTTGACTTTTGATGACCATATTTGACTTTTTTTTTGTCAAAGTGGTTGACATCAAGGAGTTTCCGCATAGAAACAGCCCAGAAGAACTAAAAACAAGGGGTGTAGGAGGGAAGTGACCCCTCCGCTGCCGTCTTGTGACAACAGTTATCCCATGCATCCAAACACTTCATGTGGATACTGCTGTGGGATGACAACAGGGCAGTCACTTGAAACTAGCAACCAGTATACATGCCCTTACCTGTCTCCCCTGCCGTCTCTTGTGTATCTTTTCTTTGAAATTGTTTAGATTGGTATGTTATTCTGTGTTGACGTTTTGTTGATATCTGTCCTACAGGTGCATTTTTAAGATCAATCCTGACAAGGGCTCCAAAGTTGAGCGTCAGGAAAAGAAGAAGAGCAATGCGGTGAACTCGAAAATCCTGACCCTTATCACCCGCATTTTGGAGTTTGAGTGGACTTGTTAATGGGTAATTTGCTTATGGTCACTTTGCATGGATTAAAGCTCTTAGTCAACATGACTGATTTCAGTCATTTTGAACCTAGTTTTTCAAGGCAGATGTTTTTGTTGAGCAGAAATACAGATGCAGAAAGGTGTTTCTGAGTTGACTCTTCTGGATGTGTGCAAAATCCATGCACTACCAAATTGAACAGTGATTTGTGATTGGTCAAAATAGAAGTGGTTCCAGCGGATGTCTTTCCCCTTCCTCTTCTCAGTACTCCATAGCCAGCTGTCTCTGGAATATTCAAAGATTTTAGAAGAAAGAGGCTAGCTTGCAAGACTATTTTGAACCTACAGAGGGCTTTTTTGAGAACAGTGTAGATTTACAAAAATATTTGAGGTCAAATTCAAAATATGTCTCAGTTATGCAGTCCAGCCAACAATAGATAGGTGAATTGAAAAAACAGGAGTCGTGAGAAGGAAAACTGGTGGTTTCTTAATTACTCAACCTTTGTATTATTAAATAGGGATCATTATATCAGTCTGTACAGTGTAGTGCATAGCAATGAAGTGAGCAGTAGGTGATAATGTAGGATACAGACTGAAATATAGTATATACTACTATGATTTATTCTAACTTATTCTAGCAGATATCTAACATCCTTCACAGTACCAATCTGAATTCCATTAACATGGCTCTGTAGCACAATGCCATCAAAATGTCACATGCATGATACAATGAAGTTTGTTTATTATGCACTTGTTTATTTATTGTTCAAGTTTTACTCAGTATATCAACTTCTATATTGAGTAAAAAAGGGACATTATGAAGGGAAAAAAATAACTGGCATACATTACTAGACAATATACAGAAGATAACAGATGATCAATAGAAATTGTATCCACCCATCTTGGGAAGACGAATCTCTAACATCTTTCAACAAATATATGTTCTCTAGCTCCAAGGAGGATAATGTGCATGGGAGCAGCAGTTGGCCTGACTGGGAGAACCTCTGGAAGACATCCAGACAGATCCAGAAATCAAGAGCCCCGGGAACTGCCATCCTGTCCCCAAAAAGTTTCTGAAGGTTTTAATAGTTTTAAGTCTCACTGATAAATAAAAAG
Source organism: Megalops atlanticus (assembly GCA_019176425.1). Taxonomy (NCBI): domain Eukaryota; kingdom Metazoa; phylum Chordata; class Actinopteri; order Elopiformes; family Megalopidae; genus Megalops; species Megalops atlanticus. The sequence goes on from CM032881.1 coordinate 19,873,544, forward strand.
TCAGTTGGTACTGTTGGTACAGGCTACTGTTAGAATTCCAAGTTTTTATTAGAATTCTACATAACATGTTAACACAGTAAACAAGAGATTAATATCTGTTTAAATGTTAAAACAGCACTTTTGATACTGGCCCAATGCCTGATGTTTTTATTATGATTAAAATGTGTTATAAATATGGAGTCCTGTCTTATTTTTGAAAACTTACAATGCAGGCTTGTTGATATTGCAGGCACTGAAGTCATTAAAGGAGCCATGGACCACAGAAGCTTAAGCTCTCTAGGGCATGGTAAAACCCAATATAAACTACATTTTAATCTGTTATGATAATTTGTAATTATAATGATAATGATTATAATGTAAAAGACATCCAGGGACATTTCTGCTGCTTACTGACAACATAACTTTAAAACACATACACAGTAAACTCCCAGCACCACCCTGTGTCAACATATGACACTGATAGTAAACTTGATTATCATATGTACTGAAAGTGAACTTGGAAAACTGGTTTATCACAATTGTTAATCAGTGCAAAAGCATTTGAATTTTGCTCTGGGATAATGTGATTAATTGCAAGCCAAATATAAATCCAGTAATTTCTCTGTTTATAGCTCACCTGTAAATTTTAGGGAAAATATTTGTAATCACCACACATTTCTGTAAGTTCAGTTTCAGTTTCAATATCTAGAAAAACAAAGAAATCTGAAAAATAATATTGTACTTTCTGTAAAATAATATATTTTAATTGTATTTCTACAGTAATTTACAGTAAATTACTTTTGTGTCTGTATCCTTACCCTTAAAAACATAAATTCACTTTAACCACACATGTTTAATGACCTGCAATTTTAATGAAAACACTTTGAATGACTACTTATTTCTGTAATTTTACATACATTTCTTTGTTATTAGCATGTCACATTTTATGTAAAATTACACTGTTAATCTGTAAAAATACAATAAATTGCCATTTAAAAACATAATATTGATGTCATCTTAAATTATGGTTAATTACCTGTAATTTTAAGGGTAAAACTTAAAATTATGGCAAATATCTGTAAATCCACAGGCATTTCATTGGTTTATGGACAACAGGAAAAATCTGTAAAAAATTACACAATATTTCCTGTAAATTTACAATTTTTTTACAGTGTATAAATTCTTGGTATGTTCAACCAAAGACTTTCCCTTGGAGGAAATTTATTTTGAAATAAAATATTTTATATCTTGACTTTTTCAAAACAGAAAAAAACAAACACCTTGCTTTGATGTGGACTATTTCCCAAATGTTAAAAGATGTGAGATACTACTGAGATTTTTTTTTGATTTGTGTAGAAAGTATATTTTTGTGCATAAAGGACTTATTTTAATGCATAGCCCCCCTATGTTTCTGTATTTTTAAACCATTCTATACTATTCCCAGCCAACTGGGAAGCAGTTGGTTTGTTGCTACAATATTTTTAATGTCTTAAGATCCATAAATATTGACAATGAACATGTATAGATGCCTACATTAAGAATGACTTAATTCAGTCTGGACCCACATATGTATGATTTTGTCTTGTTTATTAACATAATTTTTCCCAACATCTCAAGGGAGCATTGAGGCAAAACACCTATTCTACATTTACATTTATTCATTTGGCAGACGCTTTTATCCAAAGCGACTTGCAAGTGAGGCACAATACAATACAAGCGAAAAACCATACAGCGTCAACAATATTAGAAGTACTGCATGACAAAGTTACAAAGGTTGGCCAGGTGAGGTACCAACTAGCAGGTAAAGCTAGCAAGTGTGTTAAGCCATTACAACCAATTACAACCAAACCTTTACGTTTAAACCATTGCAACCAAACCATTACACCAAATCAATATGTTAAACTATTACAGCCACACCATTACACCAAATCAATACATTAGACTGTTACAGCCAAACCATTACACTTATTTTTTATATAGTTTAGAAGGAGATAGGGGGGAGGTGTTTCAGGTGAGAGCGGAAGAGCTGTGTCTTCAGATGTTTCTTGAAGACAGAGAGGGACTCGGCAGAACGGATGAGGTGTGGAGGTGTCTCGAGACTAAATTCAGATGGCCTTGGTCTTGCCTCGATCTCGACTGCATTTTTACTCGGTCTTGACTCAGTCTCCGTCGTTGAGGACTCAGATTTTCTGTACCATAGGTACAGAAAAAACACGGAATGTAACCCTCCCATAAGAAGCAACTAATGACTGTGCCTTAATTACAATAATTAAGCAATATCACACAAGAGGGAGTGCTGTTTTACTGAATATCAGTGTAGTGCTGACGATAATCTCACCCGTGCTGATATCACGACCTCCAGTGTGATATTCATTCGATAAACAACGATATTTATCAAAACATAAACAAAATACCGTGTTTTTAATCGTTTATTCAATTCCGCAATCAAAAATACTTCTGTTGTGATTCCATTAACAAAGGAGTTGCCCAGCAATACATAAACTAGTTTGCTAGCTTGACTAGCCCTGTTGCTAGTTTATCATGCACATTAAGTTAAACGTTTGTGTTGATTTTGCGGCCAGTGAAAGATACAGTTAATTGTTGCTTTGCTGGCACATCTGGTTCTGGTGAATTTTGGTGCGACAGTACGTTGCTTCATTAACTAATGCGAACGCTAGTTGCAATTGTAGTTAGTGGATAGAACTGTAAAGTGGAATTATAGCTAAATATGTAAAGTCAAAGACGCTACAACGATGGTTCAGGGCTTTTTCCCAGTCTGCAGCCACCGTGCGCCTATGGGTGAAATGAATGGAGAATTTTACATCGGACACCAGTGTGACGTAGCCACCTTGGTAATCTATATAAGATGTAGAGATGTGTTGGTTGCGCGCCAATTCTGCTGCGCTATATGCAGCAATGTCGTTCAGGTCAGCCATGATAAAATTAACCTATGTTGAACACAGAGACTTTTTATGTAAAACTACCCTAAAGAGAAAACATACTGCAGTATGCAAGTACTGCAAAACAGCCATAACAGAAACCGCTGGGACAACCTCCAACTTCTACCGGCATTTGGAACGGAAACACAAAGAGAGGTAAGATGAGAGAAATTAGCTTGTGACGCTTTGCTCACTTGTGGGTAGCTGTATAACTTGAAACGGTGGGAGTCTTATGATAGTAACGTTAGCAATGTGCAGCAAAATATGATTGATGGAATGTGGTAGTCAATGACAAAAATGGCTAATAGTTGTTTGTGGTCCTGGCTCATCCAAACAAAGCTACAATCAACTACTTTGCTTAATTGTGAGTAGACCAATATGATGTTAGGCTACCAGGGTTGGGGAGTAATGGAATACATGTAACAGCGTTACGTATTTAAAATACAAAATAATCCGTTTTCACATATGAATTCCAGACAATGTCCGGAGAATCAGGTACGGACATTGTCCGGAGTTGCCCTTTCACACATGTAGCACACAACAGGAGATTGTCCATGTCAAGGCCCGTCCACATTTAAATCGATTCGCTCGTCGCCCCTTCAACACAGTGAAACACCTCACGAATTTCCCCCGATGAATAGCCACACACTAGCTAGCAAGGCCAGAGAGCAGGAATGAGAAAGCTCTGTGGTTTCATGGGAAGTGTAGTTTTTAGCCCGTGGTTGTATTAGCATATAAACTAAAAAATTAAATTACGTAAATGTAGCTCGAAACAATTAAAATGAACAATATAAGTCACAGGTTGGGATCACAATCTATAATCCGGAAATCGATGGTAAGCCATAAATCACTAGAAGTATTTTAAAAGTGCGTTTTAAAAAAGTCTATGAGTAAAATGAATGGGGAATTCCGCTTCCGACACCAGTGTGACGTACCCACCTCAGTACTCTATTTTCGCTCTGGGGGCGTGGTCGCGAAAACAGCAAGCAAGTTTGGTTATCCTGTTAGTAGCAAGTGTAGTTGTGCGGTGACGTAGCCAGAAAGCCAGCTAGCAATCTATTGTAGCAAGCGATTCAGCTAGCTTGTGAACTCAACCAGTCAACTGTGATGAAATGTCATAGACATTGCGTTGTGTATGCTCTCCACCAATTCAAATACCTCCTGTCTTTTGCCGTTCATGTTCTGAATGCAATAAGGTCACATAGATATTGTAAAATCATATAAATGTTTTCAAGCCAATGTTAGCCTGGCTATCACAGCAATCTGTGTAGTGTATATGGCTGTGTCCCAATTCAGGGGCTGCATCCTCCGAAGGCTGCATTTGAAGACCGATTGCGTCACAGTCGGCGTGACAAGGCTGTCCCATTTCGAAGGCTCCTTCAAATGCGGCCGAGAAATGCGCCCTTCCTTTCCCGGGCAACGAAGGATGCAATGGGTGTATCCTTCGCTGGCAAACCTATCCCAGGATTCACTGCGTGCCGGTGATGAATCACTTTTCAAAAAGAAAATGGCGGGCACAACAAACACAGTGGCTGAGGAGTACACTTTTAAATGTAAGTATTGGGCTTCAACTTAATCGAATAGCTAATGATACAAATGTTAAAAAACCAGGGGGCCTTAAAACCTCAAGTTTTCGTTAAAATACTTACATGTTAAGTTATGAGACGTTAGTGATGTTAGCTAGCTAGCTTACTGCAGCTTGGCTTCGCGCATCCGACCTATGTTTCAGCCTTAAAAAATAAAATTAAAAATTCTGGCTCCATCTTTTAGCTAGCTAGCTGTGTCCCGATTTTTAACTGCAGCTGTCAAGGTTGCTTGGCGACAGAAGCAGTGCTTGGTGAAGCAACGGTAAGGGCTGGAACAGCTGGTGACGCAAATAGGAAATCCTCATGTAGACCAGACCGTCTCATTTCGGTTCGGCCTTCACGGTCTACGAAGGCCACGCATAGCTTAGAGTGTTTAAATGAAAATCTACATGGGTCTATTTGTCTCAGCTAAGTTAATGTAACATAGAACCAACAACCTGTGTTGATGTAGACACAAATGGTTGCTTTTAATCATATACATGTTTTCATGCTACATGCAGCTTTTAGCCACCGCCATCTTGGTCAGACTTTTTTTGTTACTTCCACCTCTCTAGAGAATGTGACGTACCAAACACATCACATGCTGAACTGATTGGTTCTCATTTGCATAAAGCTGGAATTTCGCTGGCTTCGGTGAATTCAATTCAATTCAATTCATTTTTATTTATATAGCACTTTTTACAACACAAGTTGTCACAAAGCAGCTTTACAATGATCCCAGGTCTGAGACCCCCTGTGAGCAAGCCTAAGGCAACAGTGGCAAGGAAAAACTCCCTAATAGGAAGAAACCTTGAGCAGAACCCGGCTAAGAGGGGGAGCCCATCTGCTTCTGGCCGGCACTGGGCAGACAGAGTAAAAAGGCAAAACTTAAAGTTAAACAATGTACTTTAAGATATTTCAGATTAGAAGATAGTAATTAATAAGAGCAGAGTGATTATAAAAATGTCTTCTAGGTTGTCCGGTTCTTGGAATGCAGCTTGCTTGATGGGCAGGGCAGCGAAGTAGCAGGACTCGACGTCGGGATGAGATGCTTGGACTACAGCTCCAGGCAGGAGCCCGGAGCAGGGATAGGAAGCAAACAGAAAACAGTGATTAGTGGGTGATAGGAATGGCAGGGATGTAGAACAGGGAGACAGGAGAGGAGAGGTATTGAAATGTGCCAGTGTGCAACAAGGAAAAACCCCGGCAGGCTAACATTATGGCAGCATACCTAGGGGACGGGAGGCAAGGGACCGGCATAGTCATGAGGGCGACCCTAGGCAGTCAACACCAGATCACGGCACAGAGTCCATGATAAAGTGACAGCAATGACCACTTAGTCCACCAGAGACTCTATGAACCATGCCAGCACCAGGCCATGTCCCTCAGCTGAAGGATTTACTGTATAGATATGTTTTGAGCCTAGACTTAAAGTTGGAGAGAGAGTCTGCTCCCCGAATCTTGGAGGATAAGCTGTTCCACAGGAGAGGGGCTTGATAGGAAAAGGCTCTACCGCCTATAGTGGTTTTGCCCACTCTTGGAACGATGAGAAGTCCAGCATTTAAGGAACGGAGGGCTCTCTGCGGAAGATATGGGTGGAGAAGGTCCTTAAGATAGGGAGGGGCAAGCCCATTTAAAGCCTTAAATGTGAGTAAGAGTATTTTAAAAATGATCCGGTATTTAATAGGTAGTCAATGGAGAGAAGCTAGAACTGGGGTAATGTGTTCAAAGCGTTTAGTTTTAGTTAAGATTCAAGCAGCTGCATTTTGTACCAGCTGAAGGGGTTTTAATGAGACATTAGCACATCCTGACAAGAGGGCATTACAGTAGTCTAATCTGGATGTTACAAAGGCATGGATTATTTTTTCAGCGTCCTTAATTGATACAATTTTCCTTATTTTGGCAATATTTCTCAAATTGAAGAAGGCTGTCCTAGAGGTGTTAGTTATGTGACTTTCAAAAGACAGCTCAGGATCAATGACAACACCAAGGTCTTTGATAGCTGCACTCGGGGCAAGGGAGACACCATCAAGGTCCAGTGTAAAATGAGTGAATTTGCTCCTGATTTAGTTTTGGCCAATGACCATATTGGTTCGGTTTTGTCTGGGTTCAGGAGGAGGAAATTTTGGGCCATCCAATTCTTTACGTCTGTTAGGCAGGCCTCCATGTTTGATATATTCAGAGAGACATCGGGTTTCACTGATATGTATAACTGAGTATCATCCTTATAAGTCCTAAACCAAGATAGAACCTGTCCGCTTATGCCAACCAAGTTTTCGAGGCGGTCGAGGAGGATACGATGATCGATGGTATCAAAGGCTGCACTTAGGTCTAGTAGCACGAGAAGGGAGATACAGCCATCGTCACAGGAGAGTAGAAGGTCGTTGAGCACTTTCAGGAGAGCGGTTTCCGTACTATGATGAGGTCTAAACCCGGACTGAAAGACTGCCAAGATATTGTTAGAGTGTAGAAATGCAGAGTTGCTTTGATACTGCTTTTTCCAGAATTTTCGAGAGGAATGGAAGGTTCGAGATGGGCCTATAGTTTGACAGGTCATTGGGATCTAGATTGGGCTTTTTCAGAGTAGGCTTGATAACTGCTACTTTGAAGGACTGAGGTACGTGTCCAGACATTAGGGAGGCATTGATAAGATTTAATAGCGGTGTGCCAATTGCAGGCAGTAGCTGTTTTAGGAAGCCGGTTGGTATGGGGTCTAGTTGGCTGGTAGAGTTATTAGATGAATTGATGAGAGAAGAAAAGTCGCTAAATTCAATGGGTATAAAAGAGTCAAAGCGAGAGGCGGGCCTAATGGACATACCTACATAATCTGGGACGGGACTGGATCAATGGAAGCCCGGCTTACAGTACGCTTCCACTGCAGTGAATTTTGCCTCGCTGTCATTCAGGTAGTATGGGGGTGAAATTTGCTCTGATTTCTCGCTCTGATTAATGTTTATTCAGTTGGAAAATCTATCCAATGATAGGCAACTCTGGGGTGTATCTCCCATATGCCCCTCACGAATTTTAGTTACGTTATTGAAGGACATTTTAGACATGTGTAGGCTACACCTTATCGGACTATACTTTTACTGGATTTACATAAAAATCCCATAGATAATTGTGTGTGTGTGTGTGTGTGTGTGTGTGTATTTCAGATTCAGGGAGTACAAGGCAGGACAGCAGGCAACAGATGTTGAACAGCCGAGTGTAGCAGCCTTCACCCAAAAAGATGAAATGTACAATCCAAATTCCCCTCGACAAAAAGAAGTGCATCAAGAATTTATTGAACACTTGATAATTGGCTGTAGTATGCCACTTTCAATCGTGGATAATGAGCTCTTCCGACACTTTCTTAAAGTGTTGGACACCAAGTATGTCCCTGTTGGCAGAGAGACAGTATCTGAAAAACACATCCCGAGTTTGGTTGGGATGGTGAAACAAACCATCATGGGGAAGCTACAGAATCAAACGTCAGTGTTAGTCACTGCAGATATATGGCCGGATCGCACTTTACACTCTTGTTTAACAGCTCACAGTTATAAGACAACAAATGGTGGCTATGAATTGGAGTCTTTCCTTTTAGACTGCAGGCATTTCACTGGTTGGCATAGTGCAGAGACCATTGCTATAGCCTTTGATGAAATAACAGATGAGTTTGCAATCTCTAACAAGATTAACTATATTATTACAGATAATGCTTCCAATATGAAGTGCGCTTTCAAAGTAAAGATGCCTCAGCAGTCTGAGGAAGACACCACTGATAGTGAAGATGAAGACAGGAATCTAGAAGATGAACACATCTGGGAGGATGTGTTGTCTGCTGAGGAGAACACAGATTTACTGAGAAACAGACAGCGACTATCATGTTTTGCTCACTCCTTACAGTTAGTAATTAATGATGGAATGAAGGAAGTCAAGAGTATTTCACCTGCCATTGCAAAGTGTTCTAGATTAAGCACACTGCTACATAGTAGCACTCCATTCAAAGACAAGCTTGAAGCAACCTTTGGCATGGGAAAATCTGTCCCAGCGGCAAATACTACTCGGTGGAATAGCACGTTCAGACAAATACAGGCCGTCACAGCTCTTGATCACAGGGCCCTGATAGGAATGTGTGCCACTGACTTTGCAGATGTAATGTTTTCAACCTGTGAATGGAATCAACTAAACGACCTGAGTGTGATTCTCAGACCATTTTTTTGAAAGGGTGTTATATGCTGAACAAGACTTTAAGCTAATGATATCCGAAACTAGGAAGGACTTGATTGACAGTTTAAAAGTATCAATGGTTCCCTGATTATGCATAACGGTTCAGATTGTTTTGTAATTATACTCAGAGAAGAAACCATAATCAGGCAGTAATGCTCCTGTGTTTTTGCCGATCACTCACTCATCCAAAATAATGCCATGCTGACTGGATTCAGCCTTGATGTGCCAGCATCCCTAGATTGAGTGTAAGCTGCCAATACACCCTCAGCTGAGTTCAAAATAGTCTTTATTATTAATAACCATGCAGAAGTGTCTCATAAAGGAACTATTTGCAATTGGAGTAACTTTGGAGTTCATTCTTGAGAGAAATTGTATAACAAATGAAAAAAAATATGAATTGCCTTATCTCTTCCCTTATCCATTTTCAATATCTATTAATATCTTTTATCTATCTTTTAATAACTTATTATCCAGATGCATAATTGGGAAATGTAAAAATTGGCAGATATGCAATTTGCAGTGGGTAAGCACAAATAACCGGTCATAACTGAGGTTGTATTGCATGGGCTGTTGTATCACATCTATCACATGATATTGAAAATATTGTAAATGAAAGTGCATGTATACTCCTCATTCTAAACTCATGAAGATGTCTCATTTAGGCAGTTCTAGTATGATTTTCTAAGTTCAGCTGTTCAGTTGTGTCCCTCAAAATGGTCAAATTATTCAAACAGCAGGCTTAAGCATAATGGTATTTGAAGTAAATTAAGTGAAATCTATCATAAATACTGATCATAAAGTCCAATATAAACGTAAATCAATTGTAGCCTCATTCTGTGTTCACATGTAGAAATCAGATGGTGAAAATAAGTTATATACAACCATGACTAGTTACAGATAGTATTACACATCGCTATTTTCATTCAGGAACAGCAATGTGACCCAGTTCTTTGGTTTTAGAGAGCTTAGCTTGCTGAAGAGCAGTGCTGCCTCACTGAACACCCCTCTGTTCAGGTGATGATGTTGCTGTTTAATATTCTTGCCAAGTATATGAGCCTCTGAAAATGCTTTATGTTGCCTTTCCACCACATGAACAGATTTTGCATACAGAGTACTTCTATGGAAACGGTGTCAATTTTGTGTTGACTGTCATCAGCCTTGGTAGTGGCTGGTTTCTACAGTGCAGGGATTAGCTGAAAACACAGTAATTCAAAAGCCACTATGTTTTCCATGTGGTCATTGAGTCTAATTGAGCGGAGGCAGTATAGCTACAGTAACAGGATTCTGGCATACGCTCTTGACTGCTAAACTCATTCTGGTGTAGTATGTGAGAAAGTCAAGGTTGCAGACCCAGAGATCAATGTACAATAAGTTGTGGTGCAATTGCATATTGTGATAAGTCAAAAGGAACATGAGTCTTTTAAAATGATCTTTTCTTCTTTATGTAACAATCAAGAGCGCTGAAGCAAGGAAAATAGATTCCTCCATTACACTCCATTTGCTGTTTAAAATTTTAAAATGTGATCCCATGGTGAACCACAGTTAAACGGATGCCAATCCAAATCCAAGCACCCTGTAGACACATGACTAATTTTACTGAAAATTGTTGTCTTTTTAAAATTCAAATATTTGATATTGACATTTAACTTTAACATTTTGTGCAGACACATTGAAAAAAAAAAACAGTTCATCTCTTGTCCGGGGTAAAACAAATTAATCCATAGCCCCATCAGCACTGTAAAAAATTTAAGGCTCCCCCAACTACAATTTTTTTACTAACTGGTTACAATGCATTTTTTAAAAGTAAGCAGAATTAACTCAATATGTGTTGTTCAGCAAACAAGACTAATTAGTCCACTATCATATTTTGAGTTATATGAACTACTTTTTATTAGTTCATTGAAATATAAAATTGAAATATAAAAATTGAAATATAAAAAAATTGAAAAACCAAAATTACCAAGTTCATATAACTATGAATTTCACACTGGGCCAACCTAAATCAAATGGGTAAATCAAATCAATGCATGGCAAAGGTGCAATCTTAAGTTTTATTCTTTTTTAACAGCACCATATAAAAAAATACTATTAAAACACTATTCACATCCTGTTTCCTAAATCTTAAACTCCTACTTTTACTTCTTATATAGCATCATTTAGAAAATAAAACAACAAACTAAAACCATTTCTCATTCTGCTTTAGTTTGTATTATACAAAGGAAGTAATACTTAAACCTTTAACCAGAAACAGTCAATACAATGACACTTTCTGAAAACTTGTTGGTATGTTCATCAAATAGCAAGAGTAAAGACAGTCACCATTCCTGTTTCTTGTATTTTTACTGATGAAGTGTTTAGTGATAGGTAAACAATGTTCCAGTCCACAAAACCCAAGTTATCAAGGTATCAATATTACTTATGTGGTAATTTTGCAGTGTCCAGGAGACATGAAATTTGCCATTGACTCCAATAGAAGTTCAAATGCAAGTGTATCTGAAAGTTTGCCTGAACCCTATTGCCACATCTGTTTTACCTATCTAAGAGCAGGTGTTAAAAACTCACAGAGCTACCCCAAGCTATTTTGCAGGTAATGAACTCAATCTCAAATTTTAGAATTTGGGTGGAATGCCCCTTTAAATGCAATAAGAGAGCTTATACCTGGAACAATTTTCTTTTTAGAGAATGGACTCTGGCTGTGCACTGATCTCCAAGATGAAGGAATATCTTTTGAACTGCTTCAAATGTGTACTTTAAGTCCTTGTGGTACTCAATGTTTAATGCACACGGCAAACCAAAGAGAACTGCAAAGGCATTTGTGTAATCCTCAAGGTTCTCCATGACCACCTCTTCCTCCAGGATCATTGCCACATTGATGACATTGGACATTGATCTTCATGGGGCAGCACCATCTTTCACCACCTCAAGAATTGCCGTGTTGATGTCTCTGGTGTGCAACTCCAATGAATCAGTATCCTAGGGAGGACATCCCAAGAAAGAAATGTTGTAAATAATATATACTCTGGACAAAAAAGGCTAACTTTAACACAAAATATGATTTTCATGGTAAAATGGATTGCTCACATCACATATGGTCAGAGAAACATTTTAGCTTTATAGATCTCTGTATTTCTTGTAACAGATCAGACCAGACCATGCTTTTTTCAGTCTATGGACGATTGGCAAAGTTGTACAAAAAGCCACACTAATTTAAAATGTAATTATGCATTTTACCAATGCAGACAACAGCTTACCAGGATAGTCTTTGAAATCGAAGCCTGCTCTCTCAAGTACCTCCAATGCATAGTTAGGTCTGTGGTCTGCAAAAAAGAGAGAGAGAGAGAATACCTTGATTAAAGCAAATAAACAAAAAATGAACATATTAGTACAATTGTCTTCACTTGATTAAATCCCAGTTATAGCCTCAACGAAATAATACGTTTACCTGTTCATCCACAAAGAACCCTGGCCATCTTTGTTTAATTGCTGACACAAGCGGTTGGTCTTGAATGATTTATTTTGTTCTCAAGGAGAAAGTCACATCCATCTTGGAGTTGAGGACACACATGCTCATGTTTCTCTTTTTCACTTCATCCTCCATTTATGCCCTTTCTCTCTCTAGAGCTTCTTTATCCAGACCAACAGGATGGTTAGGGAGGAAATTTAGTTCAGATCTTCTTGGTTTCTTAAGGGATGCTTTGCTAATTCGGCATTTTAAATTTCAGGCTAATTTTCCATCCTTCCAATCCAGTTTCAGAGGCTGGAGCTCTGAGACAGGGATGTTTTTCAACCAGTGCAGATGCCACCTTCTCTATTTCAAAGTCCTTGGGGTAAGCTTTGTAAGAGTAGACTGTCTCAGCCAACTTATCCAAGACATCCATTTTAATGTCTCATGAGATGTTTAGAGTTGTCCCATTTTTTGAAAAGCCTCATTTGCTTTCTGTAGCCTCAGCTCAACATCGTATGAGAATGAGGGTACTGGAAACTTGCTTGGCCACTGATCTGATCTAGGTCTAGATGGAGAAGATTCAGTCAGACTTGGCAAGGTTGTAGAGGAAAAGGACTGGGTTGAAGACATACTTGCTGTATCCAAGGTGAAATCAGACAGGTCAGAATCTTCTGATGCTGTAGTCAAAACAATTTCCCAATGGAGTTTCAAAGTGGCCTTGTCTGGTGTAAGCTCTGTAATGTCATTCAAGTTACAAAGTTTGTTGTTGAAGTCTGGGTCTTCATACTGGATAACAAAACCTTTGTCTATTTGCAGCATGTCGCAGAGAATGGTAGGGAGATACTCCAAAGAGGACGGAGTGAGAATATACAGTTTCCTGATATTGTCTGGTGAGAGTATGACCCGGAGCAACATTGTGACCTTATGGGGGAAAAAACGAGGTTCATAACTCATTATCCACAGAGCCAGATAAAACATCCATCAACAGAGTAAAAACCTCTTGGCTGACACCATGAGTTTTTCACCAACTTTGTAAGGTGTAAGACGATAGAAATCATTGAGATCCTGTAGGTTCACAATAGCTACATCAGCGTAACTACTTTCAACGATCTCATATACCTGTAGATGTTCAAAATACCAGGAGGAAAGTTTCTCACTTATGAATGAGACCTCAGTGCCAACAATTAGAATACTGTGAATTTTACGAAAGTCTGGAAATCCACCATAGTTTCCAACAGATAGAATTATTCCACTTGTGTACAACATCCCACGCAATGTCACATTTGTGGCCAAAGACAATGGGGTTTGGTTTGCATATCTACTGTCAATGACTGTCTTCAGCCGTGTTTCAAGAGAGGATATTTTGACCACTTTCACTTTTTCAACATGTAGTGGTGGTTTGAAAAAGCTTGGAGAGTCCAGAGCATAAGCTATCTTGAACTGATGCTTACTTGGTAATGTCTGAAGGAGGTATTTAAAATTGCGTGTCTCGCACAATCTTCTAAAAGAAGCTGTGCTTGGCTTCAACTCGCATGGTCCACAGATTAACTACAGGACCAAAGCAGCGGATTAGGTGTGGATAATTTTGGAGGAAATTATGTTTTGGCCGAAAGCACTTGTTGGGAAAGACTTCTCTGAACAACTGTCAATGATCTGAAATCTTGCTCTCTAAATAACTCTAAAGAGTTTCTTCTGAAATCTTTGAGGCAACAACTATCTCAACTATGTCTTTCAAGTCCATTAACAGTTCCCATGCTTTTTCACCCTAAGACACCAAACCACCTACCATAAGAGAGATGAGTCTTAGGAGGGTCCAATTCTCGTGACCATTACCACCTATCGTTTTCTTTGATGAAAACTTTTTAGGAATTTTTTGAGGCCGATTGACCCTATCTGAAAAGCAGTATGGAAATGACTGAATGATGCTGTCTAGGTTTTCAAAGATAGAAAACATGCCAGTGATCAATTTCTGGAGACACGAGGCCAACTGAAAAGGTACTATCTCCTCAAAAAGATCATGTAATATCTCTGGGGGAAAGCAAGTAATGGGGCGAAAGAAAGATAGATGCTTCTTTAGCACACACTCGGATTTCACACCATTCACATTTTTCAAGCCCTCATTGGAATTCAGCTCAGCTATCATGCAGTTCTGGACTTCTGAGCTGAATCAGTCCCTATCTCACCTCAGTTGTCTGAATGTCATTCAAAGATGCTAGACAAAATCTACAAAATTTCTCCACACAAAAACTCTCCTGAAACCCTGCAAGCCCATGTGCTCCAAGATTATCTGCAGACACGGTGAGAACTGTTGCCTTGATATTCTCACCAATCTGTTCAATGAATGACCCATCCTGCTCTAGTTTCTTTACATCACGCAAAAGAGGTTCAAAAAATGCTTCATAGCCATATTCTCCCACCTGACTACTCTTTCCAAGCAGAGCTAACTGGATTGAATGAAGACTTGATTGGTACTGTGATGCCCGGTTCAAAATTACCCAGTAAACTGCTGTAATTTTGTGTTTTTTTCAGGAGGTGCCCAGAGGGCTGGTGACTTCATCAATATATAAACTAAGTGCAATTCCTAAATCTTGACCTCAAGGAGCTTGTTTTCTTTGAAATATTTCCCATCAAAACATGAAGTATACAATCCTTCTGTACTTACAGTGGTGAGGAATGTCTTTTCAAACACGTCAGTCCGATTAAGCAGAGTCTTTAGAGCCTTTAAAAGAGGAACATGAACAAATGTCTGCTGTTTTGCTCTGCTGACCACATATTCAATAGGTTCGACTACACTAAAGATGTTTTTAAAGTAGAGGTTGCATTTATGATTGGTGGAGAAAGGTCCTCTCTCGGTGGTGCTCACAAAGGGGTTGGTTTTATGGATAGCCTGTGCAATATCAGCCACAAATAACTGATCAACATTACAGTTATGTCTCAGCAATATTTCTTCAATAACTCGAAGTGTATGTGATTTTGAGAGGGACACAATATCATTTACACTCTCAATATTCTGTTGAGAAGCACTTTTAGTCACGTGCAACTCTATTTGCATGCACAGGAACAAGGCGACAAGCTTGTGTTCAAGCAATTTCTCAGTATTTTCACGCTCAAAGTCGATCTCCTCTTGTCTGTCTTCAATTTCACTTACTACACTATCTAATAAGGATGCAGCAGACTCATCATTTATGCCATTTCCGGAAAAAAATAGATGTTCTAAAATCTTGCAGAGTGTGGTTCTTGTGCTTCCTAGTCTTGTGAACTTTAAATGTGGTGTAGATGTTTGTACTAAAACTACAATGTAAAAACAGACAGCGAACCATATTGTGATTTTGTAGATGTCTTCCTAAATGACTAAGAAAGTCACATACTTTGCAACAGAACGTTGCATTTTTACTACTTTTGCCAGACTTCAGATGGACTCTTGATAGGTGTGTTTTTAAAGCCCCTGTAGTTTTAAATGTACAAACACAATCTGGTGCAAGCAGGGAAAAGAACTTCTACCTGGTGGCCAGTCTGTAATGCTTTAATAGAGTGTCTTGCCGCTGACTTGAATATTTACAGAAATGACACTGCATGGGGGTATCATATTCCTTTGATCCAATGATACTCCTGGAATAAAACAGACAATAAAAGAAGAGAAAATGACAATTGTATCAACATAATCACTGTATCTTTGCAATTTGTAAAATTAGCTATTAGACTTTTTGGTAACACTTTATAATAACTTTAATTAATACACCATTAACAAACCATTAATAGCTATGAACTAGGGATGCACGATAACTGTTTTTTACAACCGATATCGATAACCGATAAATTCCTGCTTCTCATAACCAATACTGATACCGATAACCGATAACATTTTTTATAGTTTATATACACACTTCAGTGTAGGGATGCACGATATAGCCATTGCGATGTATCGCACAGCTAATTTTAGCGCAATAACAGCTATCCCCGCTATGTGGCGTTAGGTTTTTTCCCGTATGTTTTTCAGTGGCTGCGGGTGAGCTGGAAACAGGGGAAGCGGAAACACTAACTTTAAATCTATCATTACTTTCAGCCTGTTCCCCTTTATCCTCCTTGATTAACAACAAAACAAATAATTCACAGAATAATTGACACCAATCGTATACAAATGATTATGCTTGCGAAACAGCTCAGATTGTCTGTAGTTTGTGTGCTTGCGAAAGCGACAACGTGAGATTGTATAATTTAATGTAATTTACATCGATAAATGCCATCCTTGTTAATTATACAATCTCACGTAAATATGCATCACACTTTCCTTCATATGTTAATACATTATCAACTGCATATTACGTGTTCGTATTACATACAGTCATATATGACTGACTGGACATCTCCTTAAAGTAATTCATAATTATGAAACATTAATTCATTATGTACAGACCTTTTTGCAGTACCTAATCTAAACCTGAAAAGGTTCAACATTTGTTAAAAGTTGTAAATGTTTATAACCCATTGCTAAACATTTATCACACATTTACAAATCATGAATGAATCTACACAAGTGAGATGAATAAATGCTCTTTAATGACAAAAAATTAACAAATTTGCTCACCAAGAGAGATCTCAACCCCCCAAAGGAAAATTTCATCCTTCGACACAACATTGCAATAGTTTTAAAGTGGTTTGTCTTTCATAGCACTGTAATGCTCCAAACACGGGGTTAACAAAGGAACACTAACAAAGTTAGAGCAGGAACTCAACAGCACATATCCTTTACATTAATTTATCTTTCTTCAAACACTTAACCAAGCAATCGCAACAAACTTACAACAACCTTACTGTACAGCAGGAATTCAACAGCATATACCCTCTTAAATAAATTTAAGCTACAAAGTGGCATAAGTTGCCTAGTGGCATTTCATGAGAGGGAGCAACTTCATCTTTGTATTTTTCTATTTTATCTTGTACATCCTGTTCAATTAAAGTAGTTGAACACTTCTTAGAAAAATCAAAGCTTTTCTTTGCATGTGAAACTGCTGGCCAGCTCCTCAAACTTAGGAGGATCAGTAATTGCCAACTAAGGAATTGTAACAAAGTTATAGCAGGAATTCAATAGAATATATTCTTTAAATGAATTTGTGTTAGCTTTCTCTCCGTTGCACTATAAAGTCTGAAGTAAAGTCAACTATTTGTATTTTTTTGAAATATCATGAAATAGTCTTCCCATGGCTCCATTTTTGTGATTTTTTGCTAGCCATTCATTCCACTCTATTACATTAAGGTGGTTTTCCAGTAACCCCTCAGATCTGTTACCCCTCAGCCTCCACACATTTTCCTTATATGTGTGCCATGCCCTTTCAATATGCTGAGTATGGGCACCAGTCCTGGGGTCTACGTAGCAGACACTGTGGTTTACAGTGAAATGATTGTATCCCAGATGTGATAGAGCCCCTTGATAGCCCCTCCACTCATCACTTATCACTGATGTTCCAACCCTCGCATAGTGGGCGATAAGTGGTACAAGGTGAGCTCTTGGTCTTCTTTCCACCAATCGGAGGACTGGTTTGCCTGCCTTTCTCCCTTGTTTTCTTACTCCCAGCATGCCAAACACCCATTTTCTCCTTTTCCACCCACCTGTCATGCGTCCTCCCCCATACTGTAAAAAGCATACATGTTGTTGGGAATTTTCTCCCTTCGTGGAACCAAGTCGGGACCGGCGAAGTAACACACTGATGACCACTTTTCAATTGAAAAGCTTTATTTCGATGCGCAAAGGGAGACTCGCGTGGGAGCACAGCGACAGTGCGGTCTGACCGAGATCTTCAACATAATGGTTACAAATGAGGGTTTAAGTACCTTGTCCGCAGTATAACCAAATGGCAGGTGTGAGCATTCCCATCGGGGAGTGCATATCACACCTTGATGTCCTGGGGACACCCACTGAGTCAGCTACCGGGAACATCCTTTTGAACCCTATGTGTGACCAGTTATCTCTAACAGACAAAAGGCTATTGCAGAGTGTGTGTGTGGGAACGTAAATACAAAATGTAGTTCAAACAAAAAGCAATTTAAATAGAATATAACTGATTCAAACCTATCAATGTGAATCCACATTTAGTGTAAATATCATACTAAATTTACAAAGAATATTTATTTGACAGCAAAGGGACTAAGCATATTCTATTTTCCACCATCCATCATAAAGTAATTATTCAGGGGAGAGAAATGATAAGTTAACCATTATATACAGTGAATACTTATGAAAAAAGTCAGTCAGTGATCCAGGTGTACCCAAAAACAGGTCCTTGGAAGGAGATAATGACTAAAAGAACAATAATGTATAAAAACAAAACAGTTGCAATATTACTTGTGTTGTGGCAAAACAAAACATACCTTTCTCCTGTGTCTAAAATGGCTCTCATCAATCACAAAAAACTCTCTAGGTCCTCCAAGATGCTGGCCCTTTTGTTGTCTCAGTCTATCCATTCCTGCAATGCAAACCTGTCTTGTTTTCTTTGCCATCTTTGACAAAGTAGTAGAACTCCCTGCATTGCCTCTGCTATCATATCCACTTGCCCCAATCTCAAACCCTGTGAAAATCTTGCAACACATCATGAAACCTGGCAGGACTTAACTTTTAAGAGTATAAGGGGGTAAGACTATGGTCAAGTCCTTTTTCTTTGGTTGCAATACAAGAGCATTATTATGATCGCTTACAGTATAGTTGCATTGAATGGACAGAAATTGAAGGCCTGTATCCTGTTGCAGTTCTAACCTGTAAATGAATTTCATCTACTCAAAGAAGGAAATTCTTGAATAGCTGAATATGGACTTGTGCGTAATTGATTTTGTACTGCTCTGGTTCCTATGGGATGCCCGCTGACACATCCTGTGAGAATGAATGAATGAATGATTAAATGAAGTAATGAATATACAGTATATATAGTAATATAAAAGTAATGAATGTATATATGTAAGGTTACATATTCTATTTATTTCATTTACATTTTACATTTTCATTTACATTTTGATAATGTCATCCTTATTAAGGCTGCTCCATTAGCCCATGAACCAGCTTTAAACAAAGGTCTAGCTAGCGACTAATGTTCTTTTACTTTCATTTAACCACAGCAAAATGTTGTACTGATTTGTAGCCATGATAATATTAATAATTTTTTCATGTAAATTAATTTTACATCCAAAAGCACATTTAATATTGTTAAGATTCAAAGTAGCCTATCATATAGGATAATGACACCTAAAATACGACATCAAAACAAACTATGGCTATGATTCATAAATACTTATTTTCAAATTTGTCCTAAATGCTATCTTACCATGCATAACAGTCGATACACTTCCTCTTTTGCAATTTCATTTTGTGGCCACAGATGTTGCATTTCATCTTTTTTCGTAGTAAGCCATTCTTCTGAAGCCACTTTATCAACTTTAAATGTTGTTTCTTTGATTCTCCAAGTCAAGCACTAAACCAGGCATGTTGCCTGTGCACTAAATGCCCCAGAGGGAGGGGGAGCATGATTTTGGTTTAACTTGTGGACTATATCATTGGACGAAACATCAACCTGATGAACCAACAAGATAACTCTGGCGCCAAAGGCTATGGCTGTTTGCACTTGGCGCATTTAGGTGGTTTTTTTCTAGTATGAGAAACATGAACAAACATTTCACTCGGTCAAAGCTATTGCCCAAAATGTCCCACTCAACAAAGCAGGCCAAGAAGCGATGGTTTGAAGAGGAACCACAGCCAGGCACTTCAGGTAGGCATCGATTCGATAGCAGTTTACCTGACTACAGGCCAGTTCGCCAGTTACGCTATTTTATTGTGTTTATTAAAGGTGTCTGTTTGCTATATAGCTCATTAACTAGCGTTAACATTAGCCCATGCTAAGTTAGGTTGCACACCATTTATTCTGAAAGGCTAGTGCTGAAGCTTAAAATGATAACACAAGGTAGGTAAGGATTTCCACGGTTATATGTCATGACCTAGTTAATTACACCAGTGTTTCTCAAACTGGGGTAAATGGCATTTGTCCAGGGGATCCACAAAAAAAGTTTTGAAAGGCCCTACAGTGTGTTTCAAATGTTGTAGCTAGCTAGCTATGTGGCATTGTCTTATAGGCTGAACTTCATCTGCACCTGCTAAACACCCCCCTCACAGGAATCCCATGTCAATCAAAAAGCATCCAAATCCAAATTTAATGAGAGTGGTTTGTTTCGTAACCCCTTGTGACAGCCATCAATTGCATACGTTTTGATTTGACAATGTGAATTACTGTCATAAGTCGCAAGTTCTCACTTAAAGACCAGTAACGTTTACTATAGAGCTAGCTATCTGCCCATCTTAGCTACCAAGTGCACATAGCCCTGACAAGTTGAGATTAGATTGATCGTAACCAGCTAGCTAGCCAACAATCTCTCTGAAAATATTCACTTCATATGACATTAACTAGCTACGTAATTCCAATCCATCTGGAAGCTATATCTGTCTGTGGTTAACAAAATATTTGGTAATGGTGTTTTTCTGGCTCATTGTCGGCTATTGTGCATATCCCACAAAAAATTCAAGCTGCTTGCACATACAAATTTCTGCTCGCAAATTGAGTGAAAACAGCAAACTTCACTCAATTCGCCTGCATAAATTTGCGTGTTACAAGATTTAACTTATGCATTGAAATATCAAAATGTTATTGACTCCCTTAAAATGTTTAAAATGTTTTGGATGCTTTACTTTTAGCTACTCGTAATTTATTGTTAAACCGTAGACATTCAAACTTGACGTTTTAGCAAACGTTCTTTTAAGAAACAAATATGAACGGTTCTCTCTCTTATTGTTCTGTTTGTGTTTGTCCAGGTGCATCACCAACAGGCAGTTTGGCTGCTGCAAAATTTAAAAAAGGAGCTGGAAAAAGAGAGGGCAAAAGTGGAAGTACAATCCACACAGATTGCCGAATTGATACAAGAAAGACATGAACTACGTGAACAGCTCAATTGTAAGTTATCACAAAGGCTAATCACTGGAAATGAAAACAAAATGTATACATTTTTATATTTCAGAATTCAAAGAGCATGGTTTTAATAATAAGCTATCATTTACTTAAGTATTTGCATTTGAAAGTGAGGACCTAAAAGTGCAATTGCAATAGAAGTGCAACTTGCAGTAGAACTCACAAACATTTTTCAGTTATTGTATTTTGTCTAACAGCTAAACTTTGACTTGTGTTATAGCAATGAAGACCCAAACTACTGAGGTTGATGCCAGCCCATCAGAGTTTTCATTATCAGATTCCTCTCAGAGTTCAACCAACTCATCTGTCTCATCCTCATCTGATGATCATAAGAAAAGGAAGAAGGGGAAGAAGAGCAAGAAAGGAAAGAAGCAAAAGAAGAGCAAGAAGAAGGGCAGAAAAGAGAGAGGAGTCTGCCACAGAGAGGGGCGAGTACTTTATTTTCACATTGTGAAAATGCCTTATAAAATGGCAATTAAGATCACTTTTTGCTAGGCTGTTTTATTTATTTATTTTACTTTATCGATTTATGTATTTCTGAGGTTAGTGTTTTCAATACTGTCTGAAATCTCTTGTTCTTTCTATATAGTGCATAGGCCATATTCAAACTAATGTACTTTTGCAGGAAAAGACAACCATTACAGTTGTTTCATATGTTAGTACAAAAGGTGGACTGGCTGATGCACTCTGTTTTGGATTTATTTGTTTGTTTGTTTGTTTATTGCTCCAGCCCGAGATCCTGATGAGGTTGTTTGGAGATATAAAGCTGTGCTGAAGCACTACACGAAGAACAGATCATTCATGTCGGCATACAAGGCTGTGGAGGTGGACAGGAACACCATCTCCACTTGCTGAGTTGGCAATTATTGATCGTCCTAAGTTTGAGGAGCTGGCCAGTAGTTTCACATGCAAAGACAGGCTTCTAGATTTTGCAAAGAAGTGTTCAAGTGTACTGCTTTAATTGACCTGGATGTACAAGATAAAATAGAAAAATACAAAAATGACCTTAGGTTGCTTCCTCCCATGAAATGCCACTAGGCAACTTTTCATGTGCACCTTTATAGCTTAAATTTAGTTAAAAGAGTATATGCTGTTGAATTCCTGCTGTAAGGTTGTTGTAAGTTTGTTGCTATTGCTTGGTTAAGTGTTTGAAGAAAGATAAATTAATGTAAAGGATATGTGCTGTTGAGTTCCTGCTCTTTGTTAGTGTTCCTTTGTTAACCCCGTGTTTGGAGCATTACAGTGCTATGAAAGACAAACCACTTTAAAACTATTGCAAAAAATGTTGTGTCGAAGGATGAAATTTTCCTTTGGGGGGTTGAGATCTCTCTTGGTGAGCAAATTTGTTAATTTTTTGTCATTAAAGAGCATTTATTCATCTCACTTGTGTAGATTCATTCATGATTTGTAAATGTGTGATAAATGTTTAGCAATGGGTTATAAACATTTACAACTTTTAACAAATGTTGAACCTTTTCAGGTTTAGATTAGGTACTGCAAAAAGGTCTGTACATAATGAATTAATGTTTCATAATTATGAATTATGAATATGAAGATAGATGTAACCATGTTTACGCAGTTGATAATGCATTAATGTAATGGAAGAGACAGAAGACCCAAGTGCAGAGCTCTGGTACTTTAATTAAGAAGTCCAAATCCGTGTCCTTGGAAAGGTCAAAAACACAGCCAGGGTCAAAACAGCCGGGAGAGCAAAACAGGTATCTGAGCAAACAGTCCAAAATACAACACAAAGGGCAAGGTCAAAAAGACAGGCAAACAGGTCAGAAATACAGGAGCAGAGGAACCAGTAGAAACAAAGATACCGCGGGGTAGAGCAGGCTCAATACCTCATAAAGAGGTGCCTGAACTGCAGTCCTTAAATCCCCCAGTGGTGATTAGGTGAATTTCCTGCACGTGTGGTTAATACTCAGGTGACTCAGAGCGTGGGCGTGGCTGAACAGGGAGTTGGCTGGAGGCGGGTCTGACAATTAACATGTGAAGGAAAGAATGATGCATATTTACTCATAGGTTGCAACTAGGTTGTAACTAATTATGATCAGTTTCAGCTTTAGTTTAGGTACGGCAAAAAGGTCTATAACTAATGAATACATATCTTACACACATTTGTTAAAAAGATTTTTAACTTCACACCCATGTGTTATATAAATATTTAGCCACAAAATCATATATACACATTAGATAAAACAAGTCACTATTAGTAGCTTTATAAAACATGAACTACATATATTTACATGTACTACTACTCATCAATTGAGAGCGGACACCTGTTTAATAAAGTAGTTTTGTGATGTCTCAGAGGACATCTGTCACTGGTTCCCTGTAACCTTGGAATGATTTGTAAACATGCACTAATGTTGTACAGCTAATTATTTATTAATGCAGGGGTATGTTGTAATGGTCAAGGAAAACATAATATACATCATTTGTAAATATGAATATACACATTAGCAACTACATGAACTGTCATTTGTAAACATTTGTAAATTCTGATGAAGTAATGATTTGTTCATAGCTATTAATGGTTCATTAATGGTGTATTAATTAAAGTTATTATAAAGTGTTACCGACTTTTTTAATAATCCCTCAACGGGTTGCTAAACCACATGCTTTGAATCAAATTATTGAAATACTCCATTATAAAAACAGTGTCTTAGCCACAATATCTGAAATGATAAAGTATTAACATTTAAAACACATATACAACTACAACACTGTCCTGTTTGTGGTCACTAGTCCATCCAGCAAAACTGCAAAGCACAAACTGCATACGTTGCAGCGGTAACGTTAGGGCACATGATTTCTCATGTGCCAGGGCATGCACAAGCAAGCTAATTAACTAGGCTAGCTAGCCACAGCTATGACACATTCAGCTCATGATACGATATGTTTTGCGGAATGGAGTTCATGAGATGAACTCATTTCGAAATGAAATGCCCACAAGAAATAATGCTGATAAGACTAAAAATATGTTTTGGATAGGGGGTTGATGTGAGGGTTGTTGGAATGGGGTAAGGTAATGCTGGGGAGGGGTGGTGGAATGTCAGGTGTTTACTTCAGCAATAATGGAAATATGAAATGTACAAGACACATGGGAGATGCCTGATCTGCTCATATTGTAAGTTTTTTTTAATTTTTTTTTATTTTTATGCATTCCCCCTCTGTAACCCTGGATTGTACTGAATTTGCTGACATTCACTACCCAATAAAAATAATTTAAAAAAAAAAGAAGAAGACATTATGAAGTAGCTTACCTTTATTGTCCGGAATCGCCAGAGGGTAGCTTTCAGCGTGCTGGTTCTTCTGCCACTGGAACTCCGAATGTTCAAGACCACTGTTATTTTCTGATGCGGATACTCGATATTTTAACCACACACACTGTTTTGCTCAGCCAACAGGGATTTTCATGTTTATCTTTGATCATTGAGTGAACACAATATCCGTCATCCACTGAACTCATCTTCTTTAATTCAGTTGCAGTGTTTTAATAGTAACTTAGAAAACACATTTTACAAAGTTGTACCAACGTCATACATATTTTATGTCATGCCAACTCTATATTCTCAGTTCTCACAACTTTTTTAAATGCTCATTTTTTTACAGTGAGTGTGTTAAACTTTGTAAGGGAAAATGTTCATAAAGCTGAATAAGCTTCTACATGCTGTTGATTGTTATAGGTAGAGTGTGCTGTATGATTTCACTACAGTAGGCCAATACAAGATTCAAATCAAATATGTATTAATAATTCATTTTTACCTCCCACTGCAATTTCCCTGCATAGAGGTTATGTTGGGAGATTTCAGTTGAGTCAACAGTTAGTCAACAAGCTCACTACTCCTACCACTGAGATATTATCCACTGATGTACCTGGTTCCTCCTGTAATGCTAGCACCTATAACAATCCCACTAATAAACTACACGGCAAAAAAACACAATTTGCCCTACTGTCTGTGACCATTGGCTACATATATTGTTTCCCCTCTGTTTTTATACTCTGTTTATCTGGGTTTTTCAATGGATGAAAGGATACAGCAGCTGGTAAAAATATCAACCTGACCATGCAGAACAGATTGCAGCAGTTCTGTCTGTGTATTATATGAAGAGGGCATTTCTACAAAGCCCACCTGGTTCTCCTGAATGGCCATTGAAGGTACTGGTTTCTAGGCAAAGAGCCACAGAGATCACCAGATCCTGATGAAGGATATGCATTCTAATTTAGTCCAGTAACTAGAGTGGTAGAGTGCATACCTCCAAGGTCTTTAGTAGTTGTGACAGCAGCCTTAAAATCAAATATGTTCCTGGACAAAATTACTGTTTCCCAAACTTGATAATTGTAATAAGTTTCACCCAGATTCATTCATACCTTTCATTCATAACATATATGAATGTAATCATGAGATCATACTAGACTGCAAGAGCTTCCATATCTGGACACAGAGCTACCAGGACCTGGCCACGCACATGATAGGGCTTCAACATGTTGAGGTGGCACATGCGAGTCTGACGCTTTCGGTCAGGCGTCCGAATCACATAGTCCGTTTCAGAGAGCTTACGGTCCACCACATACAGGCCAGAAAGGCGAGCTTGCAGAGCCGAACCAGGGATTGGTAACAATACCAGAACTCGGTCCCCAGGGCTAAAACAGCGTGGCACCGCTCTCTGGTCATAGCAGGCTTTCATGGCTGCCTGCGATGATGACAAGGATTTATTAGAGTACGCACAGGCAGAGTGAAGCTGCTCCCTAAACTCGCTAACATAGTCCAGTATGTTGGACAGGGGCTTCGAGGTATCACCCAACAATTGTTCTTTGAGGAGCTTAAGAGGACCTCTTTCTGTGTGCCCGAATACTAACTCAGTGGGGCTGAACCCTAGAGATTCCTGCACTGTTTGGACATGGACTTCAGGGTCTGATGAAACCACTCTAAAGCTCCCTGCGACTCTGGGTGATACGCACTCGAAACCTTATGGTTGACGGAGAGCGTTTGCATAACCTGCGCGAACACCTTGGACAAAAAGTTTGTGCCTTGATCAGTTTGCACGGTCTTAGGCAAGCCAAAGGTAGAAAAAAACTGCATTAGTGCCTTGACTATGACGGGGCCGTAATCTCACGGAGAGGAAAAGCCTTGGGGTATCGGGTAGCAGTACACATTACAGTCAACAGGTACTGATTACCGGACTTGGTTTTAGGTAGGGGGCCCACGCAATCAATCAGCACATGCTCAAATGGTTCTCCTATCACTGGTATGGGGTACAAAGGCACAGGGGGAATAGTCTGGTTCAGTTTTCCCACAAACTGACAGACAGGGCAGGTTCGACAGTAGTCAGCCACTGCGTACTTCATTCCAGGCCAAAAGAAATGTCGTAGCATGCGGCGGTAAGTCTTACTGACTCCCAAGTGTCCCGCCAGAGGATGATCATGTGCTAACTGTAGAACATACTGTCGGTACTCTGTCGGACCACAATCTGGAAAACAGTGTTCCACCCTGAGTCATCAGATACTGCTGGTGACCACCTCCGCAAAAGTAAACCCTTCTCGACAAAATAAGCACTTGGTTTGCCCCGGATAGTCTCAGACTCCCTAGCCGCAGACAAACATGAAGCGACAGAAGGATCAGCATGTTGGGCCGCTATGAGCTGTTCACGGGTGACCGGCAGCTTAAGCCCTTCGTCCCTTCTAGTATCGGACTCAGCATTGACTGGACATTTCGTCGCAGAGTCCGCTACTGGCGATATCTCCGAAACCGTGCCCTGGTCGGAGGAGGCGAGAAATGAATCGGACACATCCACAGCATCTCCGTATTTATGGGACTGGGCACGAGTCATTACACAGGCAGGAAACATGGAAGGGAACTTACGAGCAAGCCCATCATCTTGGGGCTGCTCCGAGGGGGTAGCAGTCACTTCTGGTAATGGCAGCAGCTTACCACCCACAAGGTCATTCTCCAAAAGTAAGGCAACCCCCTTCACCGGCAGTGAGGGTCTTACCCCTACTTTAACAAAACCATTCACTAGGTCAGACTGCAAGTGGATGGTGTGCAGCGGAACCCTCAAACAGCCCATTTCAATACCCTGTACAAGGACATATGACCCAACGAAGGTATCATCATTGAAATCTAACGTATCAGAGCAAATAAATGACTGCAGCGCCAGTATCACGCAGCATGATTACAGCTTTCTGCTCCTCCGGGTTGCCAGATTTCAACACTAACCCTTCCAACAGGAAGGCAGCATAGCTAGGGTCAGGTGTGGGTTTACCAACGACAGGACTTTTAGAAGGCCCAAAGACCATCTGAACCAGACCCACGCCCTTAGTCTGGTCCGGCTGTTGTCATTGCTGCTTGCTTTTTAGACTCGGACAGTCAGCAATTACATGACCAACTCTATGATAGTAAAAACATTTCCATTCAGCCTTGGAGCGGGACAAGGTAGGGCCGAACTGCTGAGGTTTGGTGACTGTGGGGGTTCTCTCACCACACTGAGTCGGGGCACTAACAGACAAGAATACATTCTTGTGTGTCAAACTAAACTCATCCGCAAGCACAGCTGCCTGAGACAATGACTGCACCTTCTGTTCATTCAGATACAAAGCCATCTGCTCTGGCAGACAATTCTTAAACTCCTTCAAGAGGACTAAGTCACGAAGAGTCGCAAAATCAGACACCTTGCTGGATGCACACCATTTATTGAAGAGAATCCCCTTTTCTCTCGCAAACTCAACAAATGTTTGACTCGAGGACTTCTGATGGTTCCTAAACCGCTGCCGATAAGCTTCGGGCACCAACTCATACACATGCAGTACAGCTGCCTTGACCGTATTGTACTGCAGGCTCAAGGCCAGCGACAGTACAGAGCATACCTCCTGTGCCTTCCCAACAAATTTTGCACTGCAGCAATAAGGGCCAGACCTCTTTAGTCCATTGCAGTGATGCTGCAATGCGCTCAAAGGCACTGAAATAAGAATCCACCTCGGTCTCACGGAAAGGCGGCATCAAATTAATGTTCTTGCTGATGTAAAACCAGGTCTGGGGAACCACTGGGGCAGAGTCCGCGGCGGGGGAGGCAGGAGGGGTGGACTGCGCAACAGGAGCTGCAGCAACCTTCATTGCCTCTAGCTCCAGCTGCCGTAATTTAATCTCCTTCTCTACCTCCAACTCCATCCAGCGAACCTCTAGCTGCCAGTTAAGCTCCGCTTGGAGTGCATGTTTCTTCTCCTCCGATTCATGCTGCAGGCATTCCAAATGCACCCTTAACCGAGGATCGCCTCCACCGGACAGGGAGCCTCCGCTCTCGGACACAGTAGACATGAAGGGTGGGAGCGTGACTTTGGCCTCTGCCTCTGCATCAGCCCCAGTCTGCGCTACTCCCCGAACCTCAGACTTCCCAAGCTGCGGGAACATCTCCCACAGCAGGCGTACCCAGCACAAGCACTCCCCACTCCACCAGACCCTCAAACACCGCCAGCTTAATGACTCTTTTTAGTGCCTGCCTCCCAACTGCCAAGCTAGGCCATTGCTCCCACCACCAACACACCATCCACAGGCGCAGACCACAAAAACCCAAACATGGGGCAGGAAACAGAAAAAAAAAGAGACACAAACAGTTCAGAGAAAAAAATTACCCGGAGGAGCCCCCAATTTATGTTACGTCCCAGATGGGTAATGGCGTCCAGGGATATGTATGGGGGACGCAACACAAAAGAGAACAACCATCCCCTGTCTTGGACGGTGCAAGGACCAAAGGAAACACAGAAGCAGAAGCAATGTATAAAGGTGCGCAATATATTTACAATATTTACAAAACTAAATACAGTGACATACATACACAGGAACAGGGGGGGAGAGGACAACAGACGGTGCCAAAGAAAAGAAACAAAACCAACCCTAAATACCTATACACATACAACTGAATACAAAAACAAAAGGGTGGCAGAGCCAAACAAAAACCTACCTACACTAACTAACTTAACCAAAAATACACAGAGGTGGCACCCGCCTCTAACCTAACCCTAACACGGTGAACTCTCACACGGGGATCCCCCAGCTTACTTGTCCTCTTCCCACGACAGCCGAATGCAACCAAAACTGACACAAAATCCACAATCGAAGTCAGTAAACGATGCAAAATCAACACGATACAGGCAAGTTTGGTACAGCAAGCAATGAAACACGAATGATAAAAAAAAAAACAGCGAGAGAGACTCCAAGGATCCGGCATCTTTAAATCGGGGTGCTCCGTTTCTCGTTGGCCGGGCTGGAACGGGGAGGCGGGACGCAGCGCAGCGGGATACCTGTGTCAGGAGAGTAGCGGGAGAGGAGAGAGGGAGGAATCCCGACACGCAGGCGGCCCAGACTCCGCACACACAGTGCACTGCACGTAACAGTGTAGAGGACTCTACTTTTTCCTCTTTTCTGCCAACATGCTGCTAATCCAACCTGCTCCAATTCCACAAAAAAGAAACCTCCTCCAATTCCACAAAATTGATTTTTTTCTTTTATGGCACTGTCCTGCCTGTATGTTGTTGAAACTGTAGCAAGAAGATCCTTAAACCTGGCAAACATTCCCATAGTCTCCTTTCAAGTTGACTTCCTGCATATTTCTGGAATACTCTTTGGAGCTGACTCCTCAAGCTGGTCATCAACGCAGCTTGATCACTTCTAAACATAAATTCTAAACAATAAGTAAGTACAAGTAAGTAAAAATGTAGTAAAGTGCAAAGTACAGTACAGTGATAATGATAGCATAATAAATAGTAACAATAAGGTGGTAATGGCAAAAAAATGTGACACTGAAGCAACAATATAATGAAAAGGTATAATTATAAATGATAATGATAAAGTGACCAGTGCAGTGCAGTATAATGATAAATGATAAAGTGACCAGAGCAGTACAGTACAGTGAGAGTGCCTGCGTGCTATGTAGCTGAGGTCCCAGTGTAGTTATAAATCCAGTAATTGAGCAATTAGCAGTTCAGTAGGCGCACTGCCTGTGGGTAAAAACTGTTCTTGAACCTGCTTGTCCTGGTACGAATGCTGCGGTACCGGTGACCGGACCGCAGGGGGGAGAACAGTTGGTGCCCACGGTGATTGTGGTCCTGTATGATGGAGCTGGCCTTGTTCCGACACCTTGTTCAAAAGATCTCCTCGATGGATGGAAGTGCACACCCCATGTGCTTATGCCACATTTCCTAAGGCACCTTAGGGGATAGAGACGTTGGTGTGCCTTCTTGAGCATGACCTCCGTGTTGTGGGTCCATGCTAGGTCAGTGGAGATCTGTAGTCCCAGGAAACAGAAGCAACCGACAATTTCCCGTCTAGGCTGATGGGGGAGTGGGTCCCTCGGTGGTTCCTGAAGTCCATGATGAGCTCCTTAGTCTTGTCATGTTCAGCGCAAGGCTGTCTTCCTTGTACCACTGCGTCAGCTGGGCTACATCTCTGTACTCCATCTTGTCATTGTTGCTTATCAGGCCAATAACTGTGGTGTCGTCTGCAAACTTGATGATCTGGTTGTTGCTGTGTATGACTGTACAGTCATGTGTGAACAGAGAGTACAGCCGTGGGCTGAGGCAGCAGCCTTGTGGCACTCCGGTGTTGAGGACCAGAGTGGATGAGGTGTTGTTACCAGTCTTTACCACTTGAGGCCTGCCCGTCAGGAAGTCCATAATCCAGTTGCAGATGGGGGTGCCCAGGGCTAGGTCCCTCAGTTTCAGAACCAGCTTGGAGGGAACGATGGTATTGAACACAGAGCTGCAGTCAATAAAAAAGAGTCTGACGTAGGTGTCCCTCCTGTCTAAGTTTTCAGGGCAGTGTGTACTGTCAGGGAGATGGCGTCGTCCACAGACCTGTTTGGTTTGTATGCGAACTGTAGTGGGTCCAAGGGGTCGGGGATAATACTGTTTATGTGTGCCATGGCCAACTTCTCCAGGCACTTCATGGCTATGGGTGTTAAGGTCAAGTCATTGAGGCCTGTTACCTTGGTTTTCTTAGGTAACGGCACAATGTTTGTCTCTTTGAAGCACACTGGGACAACAGACTGCTGCAGTGATGCATTGAAGATGTCCGTGAACACAGGAGCCAGCTGGGCCGCGCAGGTCTTGAAGATGTGGGGGGGAATTCCATCTGGGCCGGCTGCCTTCCCTGCTTTCACCCTCCTGAAGGTTCTATGGACCTCGGACTCAGACAGTTGTAATACGTAGTCCTCTGGATGGTTGGCCATTTTGGTGGTTGGCTCAGAGTTCTCCCTCTCAAAGCGAGAATAAAACAAGTTCAGCTCATTTGGTAGGGAGGGGTCGGTGTTGATGACTCCTCCTGAGCTCCCCTTGTAGTCAGTGATGCCCCTCAGTCTTTGCCACATGCGTCTGTTGTCTGAGCCCCTGTACTGTGATTCCAGTTTGTTTTTGTAATCCGTTTTTACAGTTTTGATGGCTTTTCTGAGGTCATACTTGTCCTTTATGTAGTATTTTAAAGCGGTACTCCATTCCCTTAGCTTATTATGGATGTCTGGGTTCATCCATGGTTTGCTGTTTGGAAATGAATGAACAATCTTGGTGGGAATGCATTCCTCCACCTGCCTGTTAATGTATCCAGTGACGTGATCTGCATACACATTCAGGTCTGTGGTCTTGAATACACTCCAGGCTGTGATTTCCAGCCCTCCCTGTAGCTGTAGTATGGAATCATCTGTCCAGCGTCGCACAGGTCTCTCTGTTGTGGGCATGGTCTTCAACTTCTGTTTGTAAACAGGAAATAGGAGCATGAAGTTGTGGTCTGAACTGCCGAAAGCCGTTCCTGCGATATCATGGTAGGCATGCTGTATCGTGGTGTAGCAGTGGTCAAGAGTTGTTCCATTTCTTGTCGGGCAGAAGATGTGTTGATAATATTTTGGCATTACCTTTTTTAAGTTGCAGTGGTTGAAGTCACCTGCAATGATGGGGACTGCCTCAGGGTAGTGATTCTGAAGTTTGCTAATCTCACTGTAGAGTTTGCTCAATGCAGTGTTAGCGTCTGCTTGTGGTTGAATGTAAACCAATGCCGTGAGAATAGTAGAAATTTCCCTCGGTACATAAAAAGGGCGACACTTGATTGCCAATAATTCCAAGCTAGGTGAGCAGTGTTGTGAAAGGACCTGAACGTATGTACACCAGTTGTTATTGACCAAGCAGCAGACGCCCCCACCTTTGTTCTTCCGGTTGGACTCAGCTGTCCTGTCTTTGTTCCTGTCCGGAACAAAGAAAATCCCTGTGGTTGCACTTCCTCGTCAGGTATCATGGAGGTTAGCCAGGTCTCCATTAGAATCACGGCACAACACTCCCTAATGTCCCGCTGTGAGGCGATACGACAATTCAGCTCGTCAGTCTTATTTGCCTGAGATTGAACGTTGGCCAGGAGAATGCTAGGTAGAGCTGGTTTCCATCCCCTCCAGCGTGATCTAACTAGTAGGCTTCCTCGTGACACCCACCTGTGGAGTCGTTTGCACCTCTTCCCCAGAGCCTGCTGGCTCTGATCGGGGGATGGGCACCTCTGCCCCCGCTGCATTCCAGTGTCTCTCTGTACCTCCACAGGTAAGTCCTTTGTTAAATTGTCTGTTGCGTAGAAATCTACTGAAATGTTCTGTTAATCCAAGAGTGTCTGGCGATCGTATGTGATAACAACTTTCACACACATGATAATAAATAAAAAAACTTAAAAAGTACATAAAATAAACACAAAAAGACCTAAAAATAAACAAACTGCGCAGAGCTCATAGAGACACGTCCGTTCTCCACCAGCACTGCACCCCTGCCACATCACACACTACTCCGAAAAAAAGCCATTAATCAGGAGGCGAACACACTGAACATCACAACCATCATCACCCCTATCTTTAAGGATGAAAATTGGGATAGTTAGTTGTCAACATAGTCATTATAATAAATGGACAGAACGCTAATGAAATTTTTCAAAGTTTTACTGACTAGACCACAGACGTATTTCGGCTTGTGCCTTCCTTAAGAGTGGTGGGTGAAACTTTGATAAAACTGATTGTTGTGCTGTCAATTTGTTGTAGTGTCTCTACAAACGTACAACATTACAACATTTAAAGAACTGTCTCCTGCTTTGAGAGACAAGAATGCTGTTGTGTTAATTTGTTGTCAACATAGCACTGCTTGGAATGTTAACAATAATCTGTTATTTCTTTTATTAAGACAAACCTGTAAAAGAAAGTTTTTTTTCTCTTTCAGTCAACATGAAAGCCATAGCATGTGTGGCCATAACCTTTTCTGGGGACTCCTGGCTTGATTCTCTCTCCTGCTAAAAAAAGAATTTGAAAACATTACATATTTGAATGTGTACATATATCCCATATTAATATGGATATGTAGCGGTGGGGAGGTTATGCCACCGCCTTGTAGGGGGTATCTGTAAAAACCTTACCCAGGAAGACTGAGTAGTGACAGGATCTAAGTCCCCCACCCCCAGTGCTTTTAGCCCCAGTACTCACGTGCGAAAGTATGTTTGTACCTATCTTGCTGTAGAGAATGGTTAGTGTATAGCTAGGAGATGTGGCAAGGGTGGCTTCAGGGAATATCTGTGACACGGTGGCAACCTGAAGTGTGTAGTGTCCGCTAGGTAAGCTGTCCGTCAAACCTGGTAATAGACCCGCCCTCCCCAGATCTAGCAAGACAGGTGAGGCGCCCCTACTCCTGGGTAAGGATATCAAGGAACATGAACAGCAGTTGAAAGCAAAATAACTACAATCATTAATTTTCCCTTTAACATAAGTTGTGACATGTTTTATGTCTTTGTACTCTCAAAAAAAAAAGTGAATTAGGTCAAAAGCAGTGAAATAAAATGTAAACTGATATCCCTCTGTCAATAATCACAGTACCAGACAAAAAAAAGAGATCATTCCTCCTCCCACAGAGTGCCAAAATATTCAAATGACAAACAAAAAAACACTCACTGGGCAATATATTCCAAAATGTTACTTTTTGCCCCTTTTTTAAAAAAAAACAATGACAATCTTTTTGCAAGCCCTTCACTGTAAAACATTTCACAATCACAACCGTATTAACTTCCTGGTTCCCCAAACAATATCAACAGCTCAGTCCCTAATACTCATCAATAAATGGAACTCAATTACCAGTCTGTCGCGCTGGGGTGAGACGCTGGAAGATGTCTGGATGGCAGGGTAACTCCCTCTCTCATGCAGCTGGCGTGAGGACGCCTACGTGGAGAGCTCGCACGATCCCAAATTCTCAAAAAAATGGCGAGCGAACATGAAGCCACAGTCCCAATTAGCCACCGCGGCGGTGTCCCAAACTCCCGCTTCTCCCCAACAGTCCAGCATGCAGCACAGCTCGCCTCTTCACAGCATCAACACGCAAACAATTCGTTCGAAATATCAGCTTAGTTTTAGACTCCGTGGTCCCTTTTCTTATCTGCAACGCGGACACCGAGCTAGGTTGCTATTACTGATAATTACTAGTTAGGGGACACTTAGCTAGCCACAACCGTATTTTCAAGCGCGCTATGGGTCTTCCGTTCACTTTTTTTTCTTACGAGACAAAAACGATCTTCCACAACTCTGTAGCTGTACGTACTGTACTGTAGGGTGTTACCAACACGGGATTCCCACACTTCGACCCACATGCGTAGCTGCGCTCTCTTCCACCCGCCGCCATCACCCAGCTCCAATTCCAGCTCTCCAAATGACACGCCCACGAAGGACGTTAATTGGCTATTTTGCGCGGGTATGCAAATTTCAGGGAAAAAGGCTTACATCATTTCTTGTGCCCTCCACAGATAACAAAACAAAAATATGGATAACACTGCCGCATTTGCTATACTTTGTTACGTTAAATCACTTTAAATCTTGTTAAATCACTTAAATCACGTTTCCTTGAAGCTAACATTAGCTAGAATTTTTACAATCTAGTGTTCTAATCACACTGGTTTGCCCATATACACTAAAGGGCTCATCACCCCGATGTGACCGTATGTTTGAAAGGGTTAAGTGAACTATTGAGGGCATACTTAGTTATTATGGAGGGCATAATTGTTCTTTTATACTTATATGTGGATGCTACCATAAAATATCCTATGTTGATACCACTATTACTGTTATTGATGTTATGATTATGGAAATGATTAAATTTACACTATGATATTGCCATCTGTTGTCTAGTCACATAATGAGAATTGACAGTTCACTCAGCTGGCTGATAAATCCTCTGCTACGAACTACTCTAAAATTTCTTTCGTAGCAATGCCTGCAAGTGTTCATGATTGTAAAATGTTAATGACAATATGTTTGTAATATATGTATGACTCTTGTACATATTTAGACATTGATTTCAAGGTCGATATTTAATATTCAATTAACTTAGCCTTGTTACAGCTAGCTTAGGCGAACCAGTTTGCTAGTCAAACTGTTTACAGTTGCTAAGTAACCAGTTCGCCTCTGAGATGACTGCTTAGTTCACGTCAATCGGTTAGTACTGTAATGTTTAACCCTTAGATGCACGAGTGACTGGACCCTACACTCTTCCATAAGTGGGTCAAAAATGACCCGTGTTAGAATCAATGTGTTTTTATGCCACTTTTGTCATTTTGGCTAAGAATAATCATTTGTATTATATTTTGGTCCACACAAGAATGATTTTATATATGAAATATTTTTTATTTTTCACTTTTTTCACATTTTTAACATTTTTAAAACATTTTGAAAATTAGAAAAGGAAATTACACAACAGCAATAGAACAATGTCAACATCCATTTTGTGTGTGTGTGTGTGTGTGTGTGTGTGTGTGTGTGTGTGTGTGTGTGTGTGTAACTGTGTAACTGTCCAGACAGTTCCTCTCTCTTTTCTTGCCTTCTTGTCTCCTCACTGTATGCAGTTGTGACAAACTACCTGTTTCTGGCTGTGATCATTGCACACAGGTACATTGCATTTCCCACACCGACTGCTGACTTTACGATCTTTGTTACTTGGGCAGATCTGACACCTCTTTCTCTTTGGTTGGCCCTGTCTGCTTCTTTCCTGTGGCTGAGTTGTGGCTTTTGTCACCCCACACCTTCCCATTGCTTCAATGATCGGGGTTTGCAGATGGGGGCAACCTTCCAGTCGACTTCTCATGTGTGGTGTGACAAGCTCCTTTGAGAGCTCATTGAGGAAGAGCCGTCGTGCATTGGTGATACCACTCTTGAATTCAGGGTGCTGAGCCGTGAAAAAGGTGTAGGCATTCAGGGTGGCGATGTCAAGTATGTTGTACCACAGCACCATGGGCCACCTCTATGTTTGACGCTTGCAGGTGTAGGTACCAACCATCTGGTCCATGGTGTCTACACCTCCTTTGGTCTTGTTGTAGAATGTGATCACTTCTGGTTTTTTCTTTCTGCTATTTTCATCGACCACTTTGTTGTGATGCATCGTGCTCAGGAGCACAACAGCCATTCCTTTCTTTCTGACATAGCTGACATGATAATAAAACATACTCTTTCACACAGTACACTGTGACACACACACACATCTGACACACTGTGACACACACACACACACACACACACTCTTTGACACACACACACATCTGAGGTAAAAAATGTGGATAATACTTACATGTATCAGATCTTGTGAAAAATAATCTTCTTAAGGGGTGACACTTTTGATATAGTCTGTGTGGTCCACAAAATATATATTCCTGATAGTCACAGTTGAGAAGAATCAAAGGTTCCCATGAAATTCCATAGGAAATGAATGTGGGTCATTTTTGACCCACTTATGGAAGCTTGGGGTAGTAATACAAAAACTACAATTTCATAAAATGTATAAAAGGTAAGTTAAAAATTTAAATGGAATGATATCAATAACATGTTTTTCAAGGAATAGCTGGAATATGAAATGATAACTTTTCATTACGGAGATATTGCAAGAAAACGACCTCACCGGGTCATTTTTGACCCACTTATGCATCTAAGGGTTAACAGTGATTAGTGCACCTTTAAGATTTCTTCTCTCTATTTTGAATAGAATCTGTTAACTATCGTAACTGTATGTAACATGTTAGCAATTTCTGTTATTTGTATCTTTTCAATTTACAATAAACTGGAGCATTGCTACATCCTGACTCTACTTTTGGGCATGGAGTTTGGCTGCTGCGAAGTGTAAGATAGGAAACACCTAAATGGCTGGATCATAAATAAAATGCTGCCGCATTGGATTTTCCTGATGGTGTCCCATCTACAACAGAAAACCCGAAATAAACTACAACATCAGAATAACTGTTACTGGTTGCAGGTAACATAGCCAGCTAGTTATCTGTAAATTGCTCAAGCTAGCTACGCAAGGTTAGCTGATTTCAGCCATCGAATAGCTTACTACTGTGTAGGCTAGCTGACTAGCTAGCTAATGTAGCTAAGCTATATTCGTTATGGTTTAATAATGGTAGCTGATGGAGCTTAGCTGCCTAACAGTACTCATCTGTAGTCTATGTTATGATTAAATGTGGTCTGACACTTGGAAAACTGTTATAATTCAGCTCAATTTACCTTTGTTCATCAGTGATGGCTTCTTGAAGTGCGCTACAGACATGGAGAGAAATAAATTTAAAAATAACATTTCTGTTCTGGAACAATAAATATAATAGCGTTTTCATTTCCATTTCTGTTCCTAATAAAGTAATGTTCATTTTTGGTTTCCGTTTTTGTTCCTCAAATCGGTTCGAAGCCCTGCTCCTATGTGATCCCATGTGAGCTTTATTAGAAACTTCTGTATATACACAAGGAGGTTTAGTTAGGTAATGGATACTTTTTTACTTGAAAAAGGGAGTCTTCCTTTAAGAGCATCTCCCTGATTCTAAGTTTGTAAGTGTACACATCTGCATTTTAGGGTCATGCAGATCCCATTGAACTCCTAGGTTCAACAACTGATAATGACAGCACCGACAGTTCAAAGCAAGATATCCCCAGCACTTCAAAATTTAGGAAGTTACCCAACCCAGAATACATCATCTTTCACTGATAGTGAACTGGAACAAGTGAGACGCTCATACTTTGAGCAGCAACTACTTGGAAGAGGGCATGACGTCACCCTATCCAAAGACCTCTTCTGCTGGATAATCTGAAACAAACATGATATCAACAGTTAGAGCTTCTTCAGATGACAAGATATCCCACAAAACATGAAGTTACTGCCTGTCAAAACTATGCTTCAGGGCTCGAGACTGTGACCAAAATTGTTGCATATGCGACCATTTTTTGAGAGTGTGCAAGTTAAAATTTCACATGGTTGCATTCATGCAAGTGCATGATGATTATTAGGCTGTTTGGGTGCCCCTTCGACATGGGTACTGTGTTAGCCATTGTGGTTGAAAGCAGTACTTTTTCTTCTTCTTTTCTTCTTCCAGCCTTGCTAGCTATAGTGTGGCTAATCATTGCAGTTACCTATTATTAGCCTACATTTAGCTTTTTCTGTAGTTATTAGATTAGATAGAATAGCATAGTTGATTAACGTTAGTTCACAACGTCAATCAAACACTTAAGGTGAGTCACTATTACTCTGTAGGCCACATGACATATCGCTAGATAAATGTCATGTGTCATTTTCTGTAAACTGTTTTTCAAGTGTTTCATAACGTCAATGTAGTCAGCTAGTGATAGATAGCATAACTGTTAAATTGTAACGTTAAGTGAACTGTCAAAGCGCAATCCCGTCTGCTTTCATCCAGTGTGTCACCTTAATAATGTTATTATCTGTCTTTAACTATCAATATAACTCTACTAGCATACTAGCCCACGAAATGAATACTTGTTTTTTTTTTAATATGTAAAAGCTAAACTAGAGCAAACTTTTTTTTTTACTTTGAACTGTAGGCTAACTGTAGACTGTGTAGATAGCAATAGCGATATTCTGACACTCAGCTGGCAACTGTCATAATTGAAGTAACATGCAATTTTTAATTTGAATTTGGAAAGCGTGCAAAGACAGATTTCTACCATTTGGCACGTGTGTATTGGTTCTGGCATAGTAATTGTGGGGGTGTGGGTAAATAAGATAAGATAACATAACATAACACTATATTGATGCCCAGGCAGGGAAATTTGGTTCATTCATAAAATGAGAGACAGAGAGAGAATGCCAGTTAAAAATATGAATTCAAATGCTGGAATGATTCAAACAAATGCTGGAATGTATTTAAATAAATAGATGTTAATGAATTGGCATCTGGATATCCTTCTTGTGTTTGTCTGGTCTGGAGCCTTTGTGTATTATTCTTGTTATGAATTACATATAAACAGTCCTAGGCCTATATATGTTCTACAAAAAAAAAAAGTTCTTAAGACTTGTTGTCGAGTCAGTTATTTTTATAAGAATTTTGACCCCAGTGAAGAACAAGATATTATGATAGACTTTCAGTAGGCATCAATCAAGAAAGTGTGGGTGCTGAAGGGTTAGTTTTGTACAAATCACAGGGGAAATAATATTGTTTAGATTTTGCAAGTTATGCTGCCAGTGACATTTTATTGTTTTTTTTTAGACCAGTTGAGACCAATTGTATCCAGTTGAAATAAATAGCAGACAACACCAGTTACATCCTATTGGTTTCAACTGGGTAGAACTGGTAAAGCAGCCACTGCCCATAGCTCTATTGGTTTCAATGGGTTTTAAATGGTTTCAACTGGTATTCTTAACTGGGCAAACCATTAGAATTTCAAAAGCAGTTGAAACCAGTACAGACCATTTGAGACCAGTTCATTCCAATGGACTAGCTACTGGATTTTCAACTGGAATTTCCACTAGGGGTTCAACCAATGTATTTAGTTGTGTTGTATTTCTGTTTTCTTTCTTTATTTAGAAACAAGCCAGTACTGTTGTCTATAGACATCTAATGTTACAAGTTCATTAGAGTGAATCATCTGTAGGAGATCTTGAGCTAGAGTCTGTCCACTGTAATCATCTACAGTATGTACTGTAATACTCTGAGTACCCTACCTGCACAATTGGTTATTAGTACTACATTGAGCAGTTTGGAGCTAAAAGTTAGTATTAAGCTTTCGCTAGGGAGAGTGTTTCAGAATGTTGTTCATAGGGAACCTATCTGCTCCCTTATCGGCTTCATTGATATTGGTGATTAAGTACATTAAGTACAAAAGATAACCATTTTGTTTTGTTATCACTGTGATTATCTCAAACTCTCCAAAATTATAGAATTAATGCTGTTCTCTATTGAGTGCCATC
Organism: Megalops atlanticus; assembly: GCA_019176425.1. Lineage (NCBI taxonomy): Eukaryota > Metazoa > Chordata > Actinopteri > Elopiformes > Megalopidae > Megalops > Megalops atlanticus. The sequence continues at coordinate 19,913,911 of CM032881.1, forward strand.
GGGGCATTTTGTTGTCCTAAAGAATTTTGTTCTGTGTCCAGTCCCATCATTCATGACCAGGCAGCACATACTGTATATATCCATACATATGTAACCGGCCAGAAGTAGGCTTTGCTTTCTGTCTGGCTTATTTGTATCCTCCCAGCCACCGTATTTACTTCCTGACCGACACACAATCAGCTGATTGGATGGCAGCTTATTTAAACCCCCAAGGCAGCGTCCCTAAGCAGGACTCGTAGCTTAAAGGTTGCCGCTTCGATCTCCCGCTGGGACACTGCTGCTGTACCCTTGGGCAAGGTACTTAACCCACAATTACCTCAATAAATATCCAACTGTATAAATGGATGACATTGTAAGAAAACTGTAACTGATGTAAGTCACTCCAGATAAGAGTGTCTGCTAAATGCCAACAATGTAATGTAATGTAACAACCCGTGAGGTTAGAGAAGATGTGTTAAGAACTCACTGTAACTGCATTGGGTGTGACTGTGATCGCGTTGGAGTTTTGCTGTGTCATTTTGCTCTTTGATTTACTTGGCTTTGTTTTGATTTGACTTGTTTTCGTTTACTTTGAAGATTTAGTTTTGCTTTGCTTTTGAGTTTCATTATTTACTGTATTCTTGTATGTAATGGGGCCTACTCCTACAGCTGCACTTGGTTGGACAATCTCAATTAGTACTTGAGGTACACAGCAGAGCGTCTGGCTCAACTCCTCCCTGTTCAGACCTACTGCTTCCGCATTTACTGGCTTGTCTTAACAATTGCTCACAGGAGACATCCACCATTCCCTGTCTCTCCTTCCAGCAGGAGCTAGTGCAGCGACACCTGTGGCTAGTTACTGGATGGTGTCTCCCCTTCCTTATTCTGCATGAGGTGGATACACATGTAATAGTTATAACGTGCACTGTCACCTTTATCACTGTTTGCTGGGTATGTCCGTGTGGGGTTGTGTGTGGGATTGTGTGTACTGGGAGACACGCATGAATGGGGTGTGTCAGCCCTTCCTCCCCCATTCCAGGCAACCAATCCATATGGTTGACGCACTCCATTTGTAGTCTTTTATCCCTTCATTGACAGCCAGTACCCTATCTTATCCTATTCTGCTTGTTTTAGCCCTGTTTTTATTGGGGCTTTTAATGGTTGCTTATTTAAATAAAGTGAATGTTTTTAATGCTTCATCCACCTTTTCGGCCTTTACTTCAACATTTATCAATAAAATTGCCCATCCAACATGAATGCACATCTCTGTCATTTATTACAAAATTTACCCATGTACTGGGGAGCCTCTTCAAGCCTGTGATTGGTTTTGTGGGATCAGATTCCTAAGGTGCAAGTCCTTAGGTGGCATAATCAGGCAAATGCTGATAGTGTAAATATTGCATTTATAACCAAGTCAGAGCCCAAGGCCACACATATTCATATATAGGTCTTAAGATTTTCATAGTACAGGGGATGATTGAGAGACATGATTACAGCCAGCCAGAAGAACTTTTAAGGGACATAATGGATCAGCCCCCCCCAATACATACAGGACATGATCAAGGCCTACAAGCCAGCAAGAGTGCTATGCTGTGCTACCTCAGGTCACCTCTGTGTCCTGAAATACAAAGGCAGCATCTCTCAAACCTGCCTCTTCTCAGTACTTGCTCCACACTGGTGGAATGGGCTTCCTGCCGAGATTCATACAACATACTCCCTGGGTGCCAAGAGAAAGCTCAAAACTCATCTTTTCAAGCTATATCTCTAGTCTACCTTCCCCTCTATCTATCCTATCTATCCCTATTTTCTAATAAAAGGCACTCTACACTACTTTAGCACTTAACTTTGTATCTTACTGACCTCTTGTAATACTTTGCCAGAACTACTCTTAGCATTGTGATGCACTTATCTGGAAGTCTCTCTGGGTAAGACCATCTGCTAAATGATGTAATGTAATGAATGGTAAATGCATTCTCTTGTATGCATATGTGTAGTATCTAAGTCTACAGCACCATAACTTGAGCAAGAGGTAACAGTATCTCAACAATACTATAATATAAATGACACAACTAAAGGATTCTCTTTATGCTATCTTTGTAACTGCAACCCTGCTTCTTTGAATTCCATAGTCTTGTTTTCCTTTTATGCTTCTTGTTGGAGTGTAAGATAATTAAATTGTTTATCCCTTAGCTGCTGGTCCAAGTGACAGCCCTGACACAGCCCTGGTAATGGATGAGCTGCATATAATTCTTGAGCCAAACAACCTCCAATACATTACTGAGGTGAGAGACAGATGGGAGGCCTTCTACTCCAAGGTCCAATTCTATGGCATCATGAAGAAAGCCATGAAGTCTCCATTGACTTTGAATAAAGGTAAAGCCACATTTCATTGACTGTTTCTCATTTTAGATTTTGAGATTTCCCACAGACTGCCTCATGTCTGAGGAGCACCTGTCTGAACCAGTGGAACATGCCATTGCAGTTTTCGCAGCCCTGCCATTGCTCTGCCCACTGCACTGCACCACCTAGGAAGTTGGGGACAAGCAGTGAGGCTCTTCTCCACCTTCTTACTGTGAGATTTAATTGAGTATATCTGTATTTGTATTGATTTCTGTATTGACATCAATTTTTTTGCAGATATTTAGATGCCTATAAGAAGTGCTGTTAAGCTACATATGAAACTGACTTAAATGCTATTTGTTTTGTGCTGTTCACATGCTTGTGTTCCTAAACTCATTCTATATTGACTTATTTTGTTTTCTAGGCCTTAAAAGATCCCAATGCCTTCCTCCACAGACGTTATTACGGTCTGCCTTTTATTTTGTCCTCCTTTATGGGTTGTTATAAACATTACTGTACAGATGTTCAGACAGGGAGACATTGATAGCTGGGTTGCCATTTTACTTTAAGAGTGCATCCACATGCTCAGTTTTTTGCACTTTGCTTTTGTTTATAGTTCTCACGTTCATGTCTATTACCTTTGTTTATGTTTTCCTGCTGAGGCTTTATGTTGTTTCATCAGAGGCCAAAACAGCAGGATAAGACAGCCAGGAGAAAGATGCACTTTGTTACTATACTAAATGACAGTATGTTCAGGTGAAAAAAAAAGGCAGGTCAAGCTGTTAAAAATAAAGACATGCTGAAAGTGAGAATGTTTTTTTTGTGACTTCATTTTAAGAGAAAGTGGGTTTTTTAATAAATTGTTTTAAGAATTAACATATCATTTTAAGGTTTTTATGTCTTAATATGTAGTCTTATTTCAAGATATAAACTCACAGTAAGCTGAACAGAAAAACAAATACGCTAGTTTTAAGTAATTTTCACAAAATTGCTCTCTCAAGTGCTTGTAAAAAGACACACTTAGTTAATTTGAAGCATTTTGCGAAGTTTTGCATTACGTTATTGGCATTTAGCAGATGCTCTTATCCAGAGCAACTTACCTCAGTTAGTTTTTTACCCATGTTACGCATTTACACAAATGACTAATTACTGAGGCAACTATGGATTAAGTACCTTGCTCAAGGGTACAGCAGGAGTGCATCAGTGGGGAATTGAACCAGTAGCCTTTCAGTTATGAGACCCGGGCTTTAACCACTATGGTGCACTTCTACCCAAGATCTGTTAGTTTTTTAGTGGCTATATATTTATTCTAGTTTCAAGAAATCTTCACAAGTAATTTTTTCCTTACCTCATTGGCTGATTTTCTTGCTTCATCGTAGCAATTTTTTTATTAGATTCAAGTGCATTTTGCTTGTTTCTAGTGTTAATACTAACTTAATATTAACCAATTTAATTCAGTAGAGCACAAGCTAACATAACATTAGCAAGATAATAAAACATTTATTTATACTACTAACTGACTAGCTAATTTAGATATCTTACTTGGATAACTCACTAGCTAGTGAACTTGGACAGCTAGCTGGCTAAAGTTCTAACTAGTTCACACTGGTAGCATTAATTATCAAATTTGTGTCCAGCTAGCCAGCTAAGTTAGCTAAGCTATGCTTATTTCCTTATATTTAGGTGAATTATAATTAAGTGAATTAGCTGTAAATTGTAATAGGTAAGTAAATAGTATGTTTCCTACATATTTTGCTCCATGAACCACATAGTGATTATGCATGGGAAAGCTAGATATTTTGACTCATAAACACTATTTTACAGTAAAAGGTTATGCAAAATGCAATTGCATAAAATCTTTTGCACATGGGGAAGGCCTATCCATCTTATAAGAGATAACTATAAAGTTGTTTCCTATATAGGAAAAGGGCTAAATTCTCTGCATCTCATGGTAATTCACCTGATGCCTGCTTCTATTACCACTGGACTGCCTTCTACTAGAGCACAAGCTCGTCCTGTCAAACTGATGGAACAAGTATTGACGATATGCAGTGTGAGACAAAAATTAACTTTAATGACTAACTGGTCCCTGCTGTACTTAGAACAGCAGGGACAGTAGCCACCAGCAGCTGGAATAGCAGTGTGACTGTTCCAGGTAGACATAAGGCATCATCTCTTCAATATTGTGTGAGAAGAAAAAACTATAAAGTGGAAAGAAACTGCATTACAGTTCCTTCTGAATACTGAAATTTAGGTTAAAAAAACATCCTACATTTAATCATGTCAAGGGAGGTATTAGTAGGTAAAACCAAAACAGATTCAACAAATGACAACAGGGATGTTTTTTTTTGGTGAAGTCATTAACAGCATGTTGGCAATGTAGAAATGTATATTAATCAATGAAAGGTTAACCGAATTTACAGTGTTGGCTTGTATTGAAAGTTTCCACCGTTCCACCGTCTAGAGGATGAGCACAGTACCCTAACATACACATCAACTAAAGAAATGTGCAGTTTATTCTTTTTATTTATAATTAAGTACAAATACATTGCATAACATCTTTTACACATTGTTACATTCCTATGAAATAATACAGTCTTAAAAAATGTTTCTACTGTGTTCATTCTGAACATTTTGTGTTTGCAAGTGTAATGATTGAAAAAAAAAACATAAAAAATACTGTATCAACATAGATGTTGGAATATTGCAGTTTATTAATTATTCTAAGCACTCCAGCTTCAAGTGCAGGCAATTCATTCATTTCACTTAAAAAAAAAAAAAACATCTGCTTCCACGTGGCTGAGGAAAGTGATGAATGCGTTAAGCCACAAAATTAGATGATTGGTAATTAAGTACACCAGATGAAATTACCTTTCAACAGTGCCCCAGGAACACATCCAAGCATCTACAGCATTTATATCACAGAAGAAGCTAAAGGCTATCCTGATACCAAAATAGCAAGTCTTCTTCAGATTGTGAACTTGTCTCTCAGCAGTCAACAGTGAATACTACATAATCTAATACATCGGATTAAATGCTACTTAAAATTTGCAGCCTAAGACTTTGTGGAGAAGGTTGTTAATTATTCTGAGGCTCATCACTCATACATCTCTTTTTCCCATTTCTCTGTTAGTGAGTGGCAGACAGTGACTCCACAGATGAGTGCAAGCCTTCTTGGACCATCTATTGGGAAACAGCTCCATCTCTCACTCAGGTCGAGCTCTGGGACAGGACCAAATAACGCTTTGACACTGTGGAGCAAGTGACCTGTCAAGGCAGCATGGAATTTTCACATATTACTATTTATTTATTTATTTATTTATTTATTTTACCCTTGTCAGTCCTCAAGGGCCCACATTTACAATACCAGAAACAGGACTTGCTGACAATTTTCCTACAAGTATATTGATTGGATACTAGGACTTTTAATTTTCTTGTCTTTAACAACTACATCTAAGCCATAACCTTTAATGAAAGTGTTTGCCATTATTTTTTTTTTCTATTCAATGAAAGCAATGAATGTCACCTTGAGAGGTGAAAAATAATCCTATTTGTTTGTCCAAATACTGCTCATTTTAACCATACATTGTTCATTCCAAATTTAACATTGCAGCCTTTTAAATTGATTGACAATTCTTGAAAAAGAAACTTGTATAAATACAAACATTTGATCAGATGATCAAATCAGATGAGCAGATTTGAACAGATTTTTGTGGTACATTTTTAATCTTTAAAAAAAGTTTGTTGGACTCATTGCCAACAATTCTGTACAAGTTGGCAGTAATTATTTACATAATTCACAGAAAAATAGGTGAAGGTTAGTGTTGAAATGCTACAAAAAAGAGGATGTTGGGGAACATTATGCATAGGGAATTTTATTGCTCCCTCAGCAGAGACCCAAGATGACTCTGGTGTTGCACATCTGAGAGGATACAGTATCTCTTTCTTGCATGAGATACCTCAGATCCTTATTAGCAAACTTCACACTGTTTCTCTTATAGTTTATATCTCGCTGACATCTCCTTCAAACACCGCATTGTCAACCACTTTGATAAGGATGAAATGTAAGATTTCTATATCATTATATTTAGCAGCAGATACAGCATTTCTCATCCCACCCATAAAGAATATACACTTCCACAAGGACAGCATAATTTGGATTTTTTAATATGTGTTTCACAGCAGCTCTCTTTTTTGTACATTTGTAAAAAGAAATTAAACGTCTGGTGCTCCAGCAGAGCACCAGTTGGCTATTCTCCCATAAAATTGGGAATGCATATGTGTGTTGAATTTTCAACTGCCCGTCTCCCTGCGATGAATCTCAATTATGGCAAGGTCACCCCTCACCCAGATGATTTCTCTGTTTCTTTATTGAAACTGGCAGTACTTCCACACTATCATTGTATACTTATTGACAGCCTGAATCCTTTCCAAATAAAACTGACAAAAATGTGAGAGTAACTCCCTCTACTCTAATTTTGGTTGACAGATTTTGCACATGTAGTTTTTTTTCCCCCTAACTAATGGTCTTATTGTAATCTGTATGTATTCTTTGGTGTTTCTAGGCCAACCTATTTATGGCTAAGTCAAGGACATATTTATATTTGCGATTCTGTGACTTAGACGTGGAGTCTTTTCAGGCAAGCTTCTCTGAAAAGAGCTTAAAAGTTTTTTGTTACATAAATGCTTTTCTCTCTGAACACAAACACAAAATAGTATGCAATTCATTTCCCATTTATGTGAATAACAGCTACTAGTTTCTACTTTGTTACAAAAATATGAAGCTTTATTTTCTTAGCAAGGCTGTTTTTATATTTAGGCTATGTCACATTCCATATGGCAAACAAAAGAACTTGTTCTTTCCACTCTTTCAACTTGCCGTGTATATCACTCCTTTATGTGAACTTCAGCATGTTGTCAACCGTCTTATCTAGTATAAAACGGAAAACTCACACAGAAATGAATTTTTTCACCCAACATAAGCAGTTGCAAAAGCCTGTGACTTTTTTGTACAGGCTGCTGACTTGTCATCTGAGCATGATTCTAGTAGAACATCTGATTTTTTTATAGTAAATCTGATGACGGTTTTATCAATTATCATCAAGATTTAACATACATATAACATAGGCCTACATTAAACATCATATCTGTTCATGTGCCTCTTATAAAGCATGCTTGAGAATGCTATATTTAAAGCAGTTATTTTCACTGTTCAGTGAAAATGCTACTCAGTAATTCATGCATTACCAGACCAGGTCAGAAAAGTGCAGTTGTAATAAATCACATGATTGTCATCATTATCATCATTATTAAATGTTTCTCTTTCTTTCCTCTGTTGCTGTTGCTGACAACTGAATAGTATTTTCTTCTGAATGGCTGTTTGTTTGCACTATTCTGTAAAAGTCAATGCATTTGTTAAGTAATACATTGAAGGATTTTTTTTTATTGTACAGTATAGATTGAATGAGGCTGATTAATCCAATATCTCAATGGGCCTGGACTGTAAACAGTGTTAAATCATAGAACATATAGGTTCTGAAGAAATACCTTGTTCTTCCATTGGGCGCCTGCTCTTAGTGTACAGTACATGACCAAATTAAAGGATTTTGCCAGCAAAAACATACTTATGAATCAATATCTTCATGAAACAAAATGAGCAGGGCATAAAAGTAACCCCTGTATGTCTTAGGCAACAATCAGACAGAGATAAGCCACAGTGAGTCCTAATGAACTAACACATGTAGTGAAACCAGTGCTGCTCTCCACCAGCGTGACAGATGTCATCAGGAAGGAGAAGCAGACATGTTTATGGCCCCCAACTATCTCTGTGAAATGGGAGGAAAGAAAATCACTTGCAGCTTAGATAAATTTCCTCATGTGACCCTCCCGGATTGTATGAATTTTTTATATTTCTGGCTCAAAGACACTTTAGTAGCCATTGTTGAATGTTTTATTTAAAGGGGCAGCAGATTAAAGTTTCAGAGGATGTCACCCTCATGAGCCTGGGGTAAAAATATCACATTTGCAAGTGGACCTGCCACAATACAGATCAGAGGAAGTTGTACAAAGAGACATATCTGGTTTGTGCTTGAATGGAAATGATGACACTCAAGACCCCAGACTCACTCTGGAGATATATGTTTGCATCTATCTTCAATGCCATTTTTGAGATAGTAATAAAAAGCTACCATTCTTGCCTTTGACGTTCGATTAGACTCTCACACAAGATGTCCTCCTTAACTGACTGAAGGGAATCACACAAATGTGCCTTAACAACTGTGCATAATGATATATTTCTTTTACTTGAAGTGGCAGTTGTCTCTGCAGCCACTTCATTTTGGTTGGCTGCACGGTTCTGAATTAATAAAACCTAAGAAGCATTTCCCCACTGGTGCCATGAATAATGGAGTCAGTAAATAAATGCATGGCCTTATGTGTTATGTATGACCAGTCTGTAAAGGCTCTCGGGCAGTGTGTCCTGTTATGATGCACTGAGACAAGTGCATAACTCAATCTGCAATTAGGACTTGTGATTTCATTTATAGTACCTAGGAGCAGTCCACAGGCCAATTCTGGCAGATGTCATTTCTTGGCAATTGATTTTGTTACTGTCCTGAGGTCCACTCTCAGACCACTTTCATTGGAAATTAAAATGTACTACTGGCCAAGTGACTGTCCAGGCAATTTTGGATTCATAGGAGAAAATGCATGCACACACAATAAAGCCTACAAAATGAGGACTGCCTCAATTGCCCACAGTATTTGTGCATTCTTCACTGGGAGATTGGATGGAGCAGAGAACTGGAGCCTGGCTCAACGCTGAACCACACACACACTGTGAATACTTCTTTTATCTCCACTGCATTAACTTGCCATGACAAATGTGGATCAGCAACTGTGGTGTGTTATAGTGCAATCCACCTGCTCTCTCCACAAGACCACTCTGCTCATTTATGTTGAGGAAATATTTTTAGAAATTTGTTAACTGCTTTGAATTTTTAGCTTTTATCTGGGACCAGTTTTTGATGTTTGAAATAACATTTGTGAGTGCATCATCTTCCTTTTTCCCAAGGACTGAGATGAATGTAAAACAACATACATTCTTTAATTAAATGAGTTGAAAAGAACATTTTCTTACTGTGCAACATTTGCAATTCTTTTTGATTAATGTAAACACAGTACATAGGGTACATGAAAGCACTTTAAGGATGTCTTCCACTGCTGGCATAGTTTTGTATCTTGAAGATGTCTACCAGCAGCTAGGTATGGATCCACTATAATATAAATTTTTTTTTTTTTTGCTCTCCACTGATTTCTTTTAATTAGACTGAGGTTTTGGATCTATGAACACATGAAAGCAAGGCTTAATGTCTTGCATGCTGGAAAAAAATCAGTTCATTAAAAAACCTACCACATTTCACTCAGTTTTATTTATTATTACTTCCAGCTTTTTCTTATGAACAAGAAAGGCATTTTACTTGTTGAACATTCTTAATTTCACATTGGTAACATCCATTATCATCACTGTATCTATTAATGCTGTGAGTGAGTAGCTCATTATATCTAACTATAATGAACACAAATATAACCTGGATGTTGATCATTAACAATACACCAATGAAAGTACACAACATAACAGACATTCTCATCTCACTTGGACAGCTTAATTTCACATTCAAAACACAACAACTAAGCTTGACAGGATCTGTAATTGATATAGTTAGACATTAACTAGACAACAATAATTGAAGTTAGTGAGATGCAGATACATCCTAACACACATAATGCTGTGCAGCAAATAAATTACATTCACTGTATAAATGCTCAAAGTACTTAATGTGTTACTAGTGAAAGGCTTGTCCTTCAGAATTTCCAATTGTATCAGTGCTTCTGTGTTCCTCTCAACAAGTCTATAACCAAGTAAATGTTTGCATTCATAGTTTTCACCATCCATTGATTCAATATCACAAAAGCATAACACAACACACAGCTAACTTTGCTCTCAAAGTTAGCTGTGTGTACAACAAGCACATTAAGGTAGTCAAATTAATTGATCACACAGAGATCACACATCTCACAGAGAGCATTATGTTCCTTTTAAAGGAAGTAAAATTGCATTGAAAATTATTCAGGGTTAAAATATGAATTATAGGGGTTATAATTTCACATAGCCTGTATAATTACAATTTTTCCACCTGTGCAAGAAGGGCTTGCTCAAAGAATGTGATGTAATTCAGAATGCACATATCTTGTAAATTAATGAGATGCACCTTTAGATTAAGCAAAACATCCTAAACTTCAGCAAACTCAACCTAAAATGCATGTTTCAAACAGTGGATTTCAAGTAGTCCATATCTAAAGTGGTGGTATTAGAGGAGGGAAAAAATTCTGGGAACCACTGAACCATGGTTTACATGCATCCATCTCAAGTCAGAATGGGCCCCTTTGAATATGAAGCTCCTCTTCTTGCAGTAGTGTTAGCCATCAGAATTGCTTTACTTACAAAACTAATGCTTCCCACTGCTACCTGGCAGTCATATTCAAAAGCACACTCCAGTAGGAGAACATGGGAGCTGTGCCCTTCTGACTGAGACATAAACTTGTTTTTTTGCTCTTAATCTGTGTTTCTTTGTTCCTGCTGACATTTCAAGTGTATTTCATGTTTCGATTTCTCAGACATCATTCATTGAGCCTCTGAGAATTTATAATCACAGCCTTTTTTATGCACAGTGGGAAGCTGTGGTATGTCCCTCCACCATGTCCCTTCAGTGCGTTTTTACTCTGTGTTTTAAGTGCAATTGACTATAATATAGGGCATCATAAAAGTTGTTATAATATATGCCACAAACTATGAGAAACAGGTGAACTGGTTTTATTTTACTACAATTGCTGTGGCACCAACAACAAAAACTGCTTATAAATGTGTTTTACAACATTGAAGCTGAGAATGGGCTGGGCCGTCCCACACAATTCATGCGGAAATATTCATGTGGCAGATGGAATAACAAATCCCTAAATATTATCTTACATTGCAACACAAAGACAGGACTGGGCTGTAGGTAGTATTACCTCACTAGCAACACGTGCTATCAGTTATTGACAACATTTCTTAGTAGTATTCTTCGAAGAAGTGTCAGGGCGTGGAGTAGGTTTCTAACTTATTTTTCATGTGTATGGGATGAGCACAGAGGTAGTGAAATGATGTTGCAAAGCTTTTGCAGCTATTGTGGACCCATGCTACTCAAATAGAAAGGGTTACATTGTAATATATGGGACAATCAATGCAAACCAGAGAAAAGTTGTGCAGTTTAATCTTTTGATCAGGCTTAAATATGGTAGTTCATACAATGTAGCTAACATGTCTCCCTTTGAATGCAATGAACATATGTTCCATTACAAATCAACTTGATGTCTTCATATACTTGATTGCATGTCATATAAAAAGTTAAACAAATTCATTAAAAAGTGATGATCATGAAACCAGCTTCCATTCCAATAGACAGGCTTAATGTAAACATGTTATACATATTACATGTTAAGCTTATACATGAGTCAAAAACATGTCAGATGAAAGGGTCACCACAATCACCACAATAGGATACTTGTTTAACAGTTGGCTTGACAGTAAGGCTATATTGACCTCTTGGTCCTGAAAGACTGAACTACATGTAAGATAACAAGTCCAGAAAAAATTATAATCATATGCCAATTCTATCTCATGCAGTCATGGACTCAATATGTGTAATGGAGCTTAGACAGTTGTTTATATACAAGCTGACCTGAATTATCACAGGAGCATGTTTAGGTTCTTTGTCGAGCGTACTGACCTAGTAAATTAGACTCTTGTGGTACTTTGCAATTGGTGAATGAATCAAAATTCATGCCTGATAGATAGTTTTGCAGCAACAGAAACCACATTATTTGCTGTCAGTGGACAAATTTATAATTTGTTAAATATCATCAGTTATTGCACCAATTATGTTACCAAATTTATCTGTTATTCAAAATAATTTTTCAAATGTTTCCTTTTCCAAAATGTTGTAATTGGGGGTGGACCCTGGTGAATTGCTACTATGGACACAAATAAGGTTGCCAAATCTGGGCCCATATTCAAGTGTCTGACAATTACTCGTAAGTAGGGTTAGGGAGTAACGGAATACATGTAACGGCATTAAGTATTTAAAATACAAAATATGAATAACTGTATTCCATTACAGTTACCATTTAAATTGATGGTAATCAAATTACAGTTACATTTTAAAAATATTTAGATTACTGAAGGGATAACATTGGATTTTTTTTTCATTTAATTTTATTTATTTTTTTCATTTAATGTTTATACAGTTGGAAAATCTATCCAATGATAGGCAACTCTGAGGTGTATCTCCCATATGCCCCTCACAAAAAAAGAAAAAGAAAAAAGCACACAGTAGAATGGAGAGTGAGACAGAAAGCAACCAGCGCAACATGTTAATGTCATGGAAATACCGGGACCATTTTACTTTCAACTTGGCAATGGTCGCAACAAAACAGTACAATGCAAGCTGTGTTTGCCAGCAACCCAACTGCTATCTGCTTCAAAAGAGTTGACCTCTAACCTGAAGAAGCACCTTGAAGTAAGTTCTCTTTTTCATTATTTAAGCTAATGTTGATCACTAGCTAGCTATCTTACATAGTTTGGCTGCACTGGATTAGCTATTCAGCTAGCTAGTAGGTTAGTAGGTATAGTATTAAAGCTAACTAGCTAACGTGTAGATACAGTGACAAAACAAGTGAAAATTCACATTTTCAAAACTGTGATTACTCACTCACAATGTATTTAGGGTGGCTCGTGCCTTTTCTAACTCATGTTTTCGTGTAATGTACAGTTTTTGAATTAACATTTACAATCCTGAAGAAACTGCGATGAAATGCCCATAGACTTTACATGGGGGTACCAAAATGTTAGCCACAACAATGCTGAGTGAACATTCTAAAAATAACCGTTCAGAACCTTAGTCGGATGAACATTCTTTAAAAAACCGTTAAGAACGTTCTTCATGAATTTGAGCTTTTGATGAAATAAATACATGAATCAGTTCCTTAATGCTGTATCCTTATTATTTTTGCTGGTGAAATTGAATTCATTCACATTACTGTAACATAACATCTCACATTACCATAACATAAAATCTCATCTTCAATAATGGGGTTCTCATTACTGTCATGCATGAAAAAAAATAAATATTTCTGTAGATTTCTTTGCAGGTGAATGAGTTGGGTCATTTAGCAAAACATGAGTCATACTTATGTTGTTCATGTATGTACTAGAAAAAATTTGCAATTGACAAAGAAATAATTCGAAAAAATGGTACTTCAAATGACTTCTGTATTTTGGTAATGAGAGAAATTTTATTTAAAAAGTATATTAAAAATATTTTGAAAACTACTTTTAATGTACTGTTGTGATCATTTCATGCACCTGTGTGTCTAAATGTGAAAAGTTCAGTAAAATAGACTTTTTTCCTTCATCATAAAACATCGGTAATGAGAATTATACGTCCTTATAAAACTTCAACAAAATGCTTTAAATGTTTTTTTTTCATGTGAAATGTTATCATAATTAAAAAATATAGACTGTATTTTATGTATTGCAGTAAAAAAAATCACTCAAGTTTAGCTATTTAGATTTTGACATCACTTGGACATAGTTCATGAGAATCACCCAACCAGTATGCCACATTCACACTTTTACTTACATACTTTAAAAAAATAAAAACACAGTGTTCAGAAAGTAATCCAATGTATTTCGATTACATTACTTACCTTGAGTAATCTAACAGAATACATTACAAATTACATTTTTGGGCAAGTATTCTGTAATATGTAGTGGAATACATATTAAAAGTAACCCTCCCAACCCTGCTTGTAAGAGTCCTGCTAAAAGCACAATGGGAGATATTTATGAAGTGTCTTACTCCTGCTCTCAGCCATAGATTTCAGTTAATTTTGTGACATTAATAGTGGCGCAAAGGAACAGTAGTGACAACATTTGTCATAGTTCATCCCATAAGTTGACAAAAGGCCCAATAAATGCAATCACTGAAAGGTGTAGTGTTGTCATACTGCTGCAATTTGTGAAAATAATCAAACTTCTCATAAATGTGAATAAATGTCAGCGAATTACCAGGGATGGTTTCCATTCTTGATCGACTTCAAAAGGAATAAATATAATTATTTGAAATTGCTTTTGTTCATAATCACAATAATGAAATGTTTGTCAAGACTATCAAATTATTCTTTCATTACAGTTAAGAATGCCTTCTCTCCAAAATTTCTCCACAGATAATAGTCTAGAAATCCCATGCAGCCTTTGCCAACGTGAGTCCACAGCTTGCAGCTATTATGCAAAATTGCCAAAACTGTTATAATGTGGCTGGCTTTTTTGGGGCTGTTGCTGGATTTATTCATGGTGAACACAAAAGTTCTCTTTTCTAACTGCCTAATTACCATGTCCATTACAATACAAATAATCTTTTGAACCATACAGATGGCTTAAATGATATGGGAAATGTGACTTGTCCTTTATTGGTTTTATCAACTGCAGTATATTGCTATAAATACTGAAATGCAACATATATGCTTGAGGTGCAGGTAGCTGGTGCACTTGACCCATGCACTTGCAAACAGTTATGGGAATGGAGTTGTTACCCATTTTTGGTGTGAGGCAAAATTGTTTTATGATGGAAACTTTATTCTGTCACCAAGAAACAATGTTTAAATTACTATTATTAAAGTGGCAAGTTGTGATGTTCTTCTCAAAGAAGGAGCAAAAATGTCTCTGCTGAGGCTGGTTACAAAAAAATACTCTGTATTGACAGATGTATATAAAACATGTCTGCTCTCCCAAAATTCTTGTGAATGCTGCCATGATGTAGCCACCTGTTAACAATCCTAACAGGTTAGGATAGCTCACAAGGGCTCCTAATTACCTACTGAGGTTGGAATAGTTTTAAGAACAAAATAATCTTGATAAATCACTTTTTACTCTCAGAAGTAAAGGTAGGAACAAAGTGTCGCTGTCAATATTTTTTTTTAACTATTCGGTATTTCCTTCTCTGAGATGGTTGAAGAATATAGGCCCTGGAACCGTATTAATTAACATGTGTTAAGAAATACTACTGATTTTCTTCACACGCAAAAATTTAGCATGTGCTTATGGCTTATTTATAAATGATGCATAAGAAGAACATACACAAACTTTAAATTAGATTTGGCTTGCTTGATTTAAAACTAGAGGTCACAACATGAGTAATGGTGCTCTAAAAGAGCCACTCTGGGCCTGCAGCTATGGAGGGATGCCCTGTATTGTTAGTGGATGCAAGGCCATCTCCACAGGGATCAGGCAACCATGCAGTGAAGATCCTCACCAAGAGTGTTCTGCAAAATCAAAACCTATTTCAGTAATGTATATATCACATGACATAACTGAGCTTAGGGGGGGTTGCATTCTTACTCAGATTGTGGATTGTTTAACATGCCTTTATGGAAAATAAATGGCTGACTTGACTTTGTCTCCTTAGGGCTTGTATTGGAACCCTAGATATGTGGTTCATATTGTATATTACATTATTAAAGAATCAGAAGAATCCAGGTTAAACTTCAATTGTATCTGATTATTCACAGATGCCTTATAACAGCATACCTGCCTTGGGTGGCAGCTTCATTCAGAGGATGTGAAGGTGACTCCTCAGGACTCATCACCTGTGGGAGGATGGGAGCAAGTTTTACAATACATTGTATAATAAATGTATTAATCATTTTTTTACATAGAAGTATATGTCACTGTAATGTTACAATCAGTCAGCCAAGCAGTTAAAGTTCCTTCCAGTGCTGATGCTGCTGTGTTGCATGATGAATGGGTTGTGTGACTGCATACAAAATTTGAAAGAAAGAATCACAGATAATCACATTTATTGAATAGGAATTTTCTTTCTCATTCATTGTGGGAGCTCAAACTGCAATTAGTGCAGTCAATGGCATCAAGCACATTTGGAAAGCCTGCAATGTTAAACTCCTATCCAGAACTCTAGCTAAACGGCATGTATGCAGGACAGAGAACATTACATCACTGTCATTTACCAGGTGCTCTTTTCCAGACTTACAAAGTGCATTTAAAAAGCTGTACAAACAAGACATCACTGACCACACATGAACAAACTTCAATGCTAAACATAGTGCCAACATCAACACATAAGTGCAATGCAATGTACACGCCAGAGGGACTATACCATTCAAAATTCAATACTAACACATACCCTGAGGTAAACCTTCACAAATATTATTACACGTAACCCTGAAGTACACTTCCATATATAATTACACCTAAGGAGAATGAACTATCACACTTGGCTAGAGGGGCTGAGGCGTACCATGAAGAAAAGATGGCCAATGTCTCTGCTGTTCTGACAGGAAGCTCTTTCCAGCACATAGGGGTTAAGACAGACAGAGGATGCATCTGTGATGCAGGGTTGTAGGAGAGGAGCAGTGGCCTTGCCATTGTGTAAGGTCTGGTGATCAACTGAAGATGAAACAGAGCCATTTTATGTACTGCTTGGTATTATAGCACCACTATTTTGAAACGGATGCAGGTCGACACCAGTACCCAGTGGAGGGAGATAGAGATATGTGTGACATGGGAGAATATGGGGACATTATGGACCAACAGAGAGCAGCATTCTGAATAAGCTGCAGTGGTTTGTTTGCACATGCAGGGAGGGCAGTGAGGAGGGGGCTGCAATACTCCAATAGAAATCCAGGGTTTAGACCAGGAGTTAGGTTGAGTAAGTGGTGAGGAAGGAGAAGATTCTTCTGATGTTGTACAGGAAGAATGGGTAAAGCAATGAGGGCATCTCAGTTAGTTGGTATTATGTGACTTACAGGGAGCTGTGATATCTTCACATGTCTTGTTAGCTCTTGAATGTGTGCAGGCTTTACATGACTACAGCTAGTTGTTCTCATTGTTTTATCCAGATGGAAGCACACCGTAGGATTAATTTGCAGCAGAGACATCCAGCAGAAGAGATTGTAGAGAGTGAGAGATGTGAAACCTAAAGGATACACAAGGCAAGTGTATTTCCTCCTACTTGTAAGTACACTGTTGATGCTACTACCTTGATGTGTATGCAATTTCTCTCAGCAGTAGAATTCTTGCAGGCTCAAGAGGGGGGTCTATGAGGAAAAGAAGTAGTTATACTCAAATCCCCAAAAGAACAGCACTCTAAAAACATGCAGACCTACCTTCATTCTCATGTTGTGTTTATTCTCCAAAGCCCAGAGCACCAGGACAGAGGAAGCAGACACTGAGGTACTGAGGTGTCCTGCACAGGTGTAGAGAATTTTGTAATGCACTCTTGCCCCAGAAACATTATGTTGGGTAACATTCAGGACTCCATTTTTTGTTTATTCATTTATTTTGAATACATTTTTCTGTGTCAGCCCCATAAATTAAAAGTTGTGCATCAGATGTTCTGTGTATAAATGGTATAAGGGAGAAGTGAAACATATTTGAAAAGAAACCTAATCTTTCTATTATTTGGAGGTCATAGTTCTGCTAATACGAGATAGGGTAGTATGGACACAACTAATTCTAAACACATGACCCAGTTATCCAATACCTGTTTCAGAGTTCATTTTTGAAGGGTACAAGAACTTGCCTCAAATTTCTTTGTAATCTTTATAAATAAGAAAATGTTGTCACTTAAACAAATTCCTGAGACCAAAAGCTACTTGATGACTAACTACAGTGACCACAGGCATTGGCAAAGAAGGGAAATTCAAGTAAGAGTGACACAATACTCTTGCTTTACCTATGTTTTGACAATGCTTTTCAACATGCAGTGCTTTTCAAAGTGGTGCTGTACTGTGCATGGTTTCATTTCTGACAGCTGCTGACAATTCAACTGAGGACTCACAAATAGTCTAAAAGGTTATCCTCAGAAAAGTATAGCATATTCAGTTTTATCCATATGCATGATATAAATTGTAAAGGAATGATCTCACACAAACTGTCTCTGCTAGTGATATGTCTGAATCTAAATATATAAAACTAAATCACTTTCAAAACTAGATTAATATCTGTGTTCAGCTGATTTGTCCAATAATTTATTAGCTAGATTTACCAGTGGATTTCCAGTTTTTATTCATGGCTCATATTCACCAAGCATCTCAGAATAGGAAATAAGTCCTATGTGATAGAAAATTCAGACGTCAATTTATCAATACTATACACCTACTCTTACTCCTACTGTGGCAGGTGTCCTTGTGAGGAGTCCTCACAAGCTGTCCTAACCAGGTGACTACATCAAAGTAGTATGTATGCATTTTTTTTCCAAGATTGACAACACACAGCAGTTAAAATGATACCTATCAGATAAGGAGGGTGTTTTATTTGTCACTGGTCTCATCAGACCTTGTCACTCCTAGGAAGAATGTTACTGTTTTAATAGAAGTAATTTAGACTTTTTATCTTGGTAACTGGGAAAGTTTTCATTCGATAACAAAATAAAAACTAGACACCTACTCAGTGATAAGGGATACCTTCAGACACTATGGCTGATGATCCCATTCACATGACTGCTTGCAGGTACACAGCTCCTTTACCACAGTTACACATCAATCATTTATGTTTGAAAAAAAAAAAACAAGCTGCAGCTTGTGGAATTTTTCACAATGTCTGCAAGCCAAGTACTCCTGCTAGCATACATGGGATTTCTAGCCTACCATCCTCAAGAGAAAATTGGGAATTAAGACAATATTAATTGTAATGAAAAATTAAAACAATATAGTCTGACAAACATTTCATTATTGTGATTATTAACAGAACAATTTCAAATTATTATTTTTGTTGCTATCAATGGATTAACAATGGAAACCATCCATGCTAATTTGCTGGCATGTATTCATATTTATTAGATGTTTGATCATGTTCGTGTAGCGGACTGGAAATTAATTGGAGTTAAAAACAGTAACAGTACGTAGATATAACGAATAAAAACAGACACCGCTCTATTTTTAGTTTTGTCTTTAATCGCATATATCAAACAGCCTCGAAAACAGAGTTATACCCATTTCAATGAGATTCAAGCTCATTATATGCTATTTAACACCAATCCTGTAGATGGCGAAGTGCCAGCAGTGATAGGAAAGCCTCTGGTTCTGGCAAGGATCAAAAGGCAAAGCAAATAAAGAAAACGCCAGAACATTTAACGCTACTAGTCTGTGTCCGGGTTTTCTATCACTCTGTCAGGTTGGTAAAACTGTTAAAATCTCATGAAATATAAAACGAAATATATATTGGGTAACTCTTAAAACTTTGAGGAGTATGTAGAGACTGTTTTAGGGAAGTATTACGTTGGTAAAATCATTATTTTTGGTTGTTTTTGCGAAAGCGGGTTTGCCGATGTTGCAAGCTAACGAGTCTGTAAAACTAGATGAAGCTAACTCGTGTAGCTCGTGTAAAAGAGCTAGCTCGTGTAAAAGATACTAGTGTCATTTCTAAGTTACCACAGTAACATGAAAGTACAACTAATGTGTTTTTGGTAAGCGAAATGAGTTTGTGTGAATGTTAAATGTGTATTTAATGTTCAGTTTATGTACGTAGTGTGAATCGCTTAACCATACTGTGCATTATTTTTCTATGATGTGCTACATACAGACCATTTTAAATGGCGGTTGGTATTGTGGTTGTGTAGCGTTGAAACAGTCTTTGGTAGATGAGTTATGTATTTTTACTTGAATGTTTAGCAATTACTGTTCATTTAGCACTTACTATTTTGTCAGTTGTTAGGTGTGTAGTGTTACATAAGTGGTGATGAATACTTAAATTTGATAACATTATTTATGGTAAATTGGAAGTAAACTTAGTGAACTTAAAAGGCATTGAACCATTAATACACAATGAATACGGGTTGTTATCCATGGAAATGATAGTTTATTATTTTCTTTGTACATTATGCATTTGAGTGAAAACCTGTAAAATAAATCATTATTTTTTATTATTTTATTGGAAATCAATATTCTTACCTGTACCTGTGGGAATGAAAATGAGTTCAGTTTAAAAAGGCAAAGCAAATAAAGAAAACGCCAGAACATTTAACACATTAATCTGTGTCCGGGTTTTCTATCACTCTGTCAGTTACCCCAGCTCAGGCAACCCTGCGTGAGGCCGGTACCATTCACAAATTGCAGCACAATGATAACACTACTGCTTTCAACAACTGCATTTGTTGGGCATTTTCTCAATATATGGGATGAACTGCCATTTATCAGTTTATACAAACTGATGCTCTGGACAAGAACATCCTGTTGGAGACCTCCCCCAGCTGAGCTGGTGCATTATGAGAAAAAAAAAAAACAAATGCACAGACTAACAAAGTTAATAGGGGTGATAATGGAGATACAGACAACAATTTGCTGATAAAGGATGCCTGCTGAAATATTGAAATATGATATCTGGTTGGACTGACTGAGAGCTTTGTTGGCTTTATATACACTGCTCAAAAAATTAAGGGAACACTCAATCATCACAGGGTTACACCCAGTCAATTAAACTTCTGGGATATCGACCTGTCCAGTTAGGAAGCGTAAGTGATTGTGAATCAAATTCACCTGCTTTGGTGCAAATGAAAGCGACATCAGGTGGACGGGAGAGGCAACAGCAAGACAACCCCCAAAAAGGGAATGGTTTTGCAGGTGGTGGCCACAGACCATTTCTTTCTCCTGATCCTTCCTGACTGATTTTTCTCAAGTTTTGCATTTGCTAGTGCTCTTGTCACTCCTGGTAGCATGAGGCGGTACCTGCAGCCCATTCAGGTTGCACAGGTAGTCCAGCTCCTCCAGGATGGCACATCCATGTATGGATGGATGTGCCATGTATGGATGTGCCATCCTGGAGGAGCTGGACTACCTGTGCAACCTGAATGGGCTGCAGGTACCGCAAGTTGGATCAGCCTGTGATTTTGATTTTTCACTTTGATTTTCGGTGTGATTTTGAATCCAGCCCTCAATGGGCTGATGAGTTTGGTTTCCATTGATCATTCTTACATCATTTTGTTCTCAACGAATTACACAGTGTACATCAATGAAGATTTTCAACTTGAATATTTCATTCATCGAGATCCACTGTGTGATTTTAATGTTCCCTTAATTTTTTGAGCAGTATATATTTAGGGCTCTGAACTTATGAACTCTGAACCAGCACCGTAATGCAAACACGTGAGCAGCTAACCCTGAGTGGGCCCCTTTCCTGCAGCACAGAGCAGGCGAATTTTAATATCTTTCATAGTGAGGATACTTTTCATTTTGAACAGACCACTTTATAACACTGGACACATGGAGTTAATTGTATTGAGTAAATTTTAAACTGTTGGAACTTTTTAACATTACAAACTATAAAGTGTCACAACCGCTGTCAAGGTGCTGATCCTGCGACGGCCGGGATTGCGGGAGCTGTCCAGGGTACTCCATATTTGACACCTCCTCATTACTCATTGTTGCAGAGTGCAGGATTTCATGATCAAAGTTATTGTAAAAAGCGCACCTGCCCACTCAACTCAGATTGTTACACAACTGTACTGTGAAGATAGATAAAACAAGCTTTTCCTTTAAGGCCAAATTATTTTTGTTTTAAATTGGTTTCTCAAACAGAGCAACAAAGATTGCATTAATTGTGAAGACATGTTCATCTTAGCAATACGACTACAGTAGCCTATCTGTTTTCTTACAGGCTTGCAGGCGAGTATACATGCGCACATCTTTTGGATGAGCAAAATCCCATACCACCCTCTTTAAGTCCAGACTGCGAGTGCGCTTATTTTCAATACTCAGGATGGCCAGCCCCGACAGTCTCTCCTGTGTCATGGTGCTTCTCAGATATGTTTTAATTAGTTTCAGTTTTGAGAAGGATCCTTCGGCACTTGCGACAGTCACAGGTAGAGTAAGAAATTGTTTAACAGGCATGGCTACATCAGGCACACTTGGTAATATGGAGTGGTGCTTTATGAATAGAGTGTGCGCCAAATCTTGAACTGAGCCACTGTGGCTATAACATTTCAGAAAAAAATTATGTTAAAATGCCGGTTACATATATTTTTTATTGTAGCCTGCATTTTTATTCTTGAAATATTCTGTATTTATGACTGTTTTGTGGTAGCAATTTTTTCTCTGTCTGTATATTTTAACTAGGCTATTTTGTACCATATTACAAAGACAAATTCCCTGTATTTATGTGAAAACCTAATAAAGTAAAAAATATTTATTTTTCTGATTCAGCATATACAGGCTAACTAACTTCATATGGCTAACTTATATAAAATGGTAAAATGGAGGAGTAACTTAAACACAATTAGGCTAACTGTTTTATCTTGTCAACACCGTCGGTAGCTGTCTAAACTATAGCAACCTTCTAGCCTACCTGTTAACTCTGACTGCATCCTCCAAATACAGATGTTATTTTTGGATGTTTGGCAGTAAATTCAGCAGATTTTTGTTTATTGTGCTGTTTTTGGGCACCACTTTGGTATTTTCGTTACATTTTCAATGTGGCTCTGTTTTCAGACTGTGCTGATGTCACTGAGTTGTACTGATTTGAATTTGCCGCCTAATGTATCAATTGGACCAAAAGTCTTTGACATATAGGCCTATAACAGAAAACTATGGGCCAGCAAAGATTTTTTTAAATATTTGTTTTATTTTTACACCAATATTGGCTCTGAAAATACAGAAAATATCATGATGTGCACCCTATGTAATTGTAATTTTTTAAAAATAATAAAAACATTTTTTTAAATTCTTATAATAGTTGTTGACAGGTGGGGGCGGGGCCCGTTTGGACTGCAGGGCCCCCCCGCCTCGAGGGGGCTGCGGGGTATACTTTACGGCCATGCTCTGAATTGAAAAGTTATGAGGATGATTCTGAGGGGTGTTTGGGCATACAGAGGCTCCTGCCTTCTCTCAATTAACTGCTTCAAATCCAGTTTTCAAATTCATTTTTTTTCAGAGTAAGTTCTCAGAGTTCAGTTTGTGTTCTCGAAATATGCATTTGTTTACTGTACTAAAGATATTGGGTTCAGCTGAGGATGAATTCATTTGTGTATTTCCTTCTGTTTTATACAGGTGTATTAATGAACTCTTTCCATTTTAACAGTCTCCATCCAATCAAGCAAGAGGATACAATTTATAACACATTTTGTTCATTTCAGATACTGCTGGTATCAGGTGATATGAACTGCTATGCATGCATTTGTCATATCTAAATTAAGTCATGAACAGGAAACCCCATCTTTCACAGTAGCAGAGAGATTTAAATTTTTAAAGTGAATGCTGTTAAACTGAGGTTCTTGAAAGTTATAGTATTAAATGCATACACCTACCCCCTTTCATATGACACACCTATTGTCCCATTTTTTCCAATGACAGATATGGGTGAATACAATTCCAGAATCCACAGCACTGCAATGACAATCCAACAAAAGCAAGAAAGTAACACCATTTGCTCCACTAAAAATAATTCACAAAATGAAACAATTTCCAATGCTACCTGTATCAAAAAAGA
This sequence comes from Megalops atlanticus, assembly GCA_019176425.1. Lineage (NCBI taxonomy): Eukaryota > Metazoa > Chordata > Actinopteri > Elopiformes > Megalopidae > Megalops > Megalops atlanticus. Next base: position 19,937,822 of record CM032881.1, read on the forward strand.
CGATAAGGCACAGCACTGTAATCTAAACCATATGTCAAAATGCATTCCGTCAGAAGTATATTGTTTTTTTTTCTTTCAGTTTTTAAATTGACAAACATGTTTCCATCATTTGATATATTCAAGTAAACATTTTCATATACAGTAGATATGCATCATTGGCTGACCACTCCAAGCTGATAGCCAGCAACTTTATTATGGTGGGCCAAAATTGGGGTCATATGTAATTAACTTATCCTCATAAGTTCAAATCTTTCATAATTCACACATCTTTCACTTCACAACAAAAAGCATATTACATTCACCTGTTCATTCTCATTTCCTGGTGTAATGTTCTCTAATTATGTTTGTGCAGTTATAAAGCTTAATTGTGTAGGAGACTGATAATTGGAACAACTGAAGTATGGACATGAGTTCTATGATTATATACTTCTTAGACAATGATAATTATTCCAATATAAATAGAAATATGTTGACCCAAAGAATTTGCAGTTCAGAATTGCATTTTCCCCTATACACTATGCTTACTTTGTGTAAGTATAATTTCTGCACTAGTGTTATGTATATGTTAGTAACTGTAATATTGTGCTGAACTGGTAAACTATTAGTACTGCGCACCTTTACACATGCATATTAACCTTATCTATATCACAGAACTGTGATGTTTTAGTTCATGGGTAGACTTCACAACATGCAGTCAATTACCATTTCAGAATCTGTGATTCTACACTTACAGCACCTCCCTGAATACTGTATCTGTTAAGGATAGATGCAGTGCCAATGAGCTCTGCCTGGTTGCCTGCCTTTATACACAGCATGGATGATCTGTCTCACAAAGTCCTCTGTCCCAAAGGGAAATGCGGTAGATCTGGACAAAGTCCATGTTTCCTTGGCAAGACGGGGCCGTTCAACATTCTAGAATGCCAGCAGATGACAGTAATTTGAACAAAAATGTCACTCCTCAGGCAGTTAGTTTCCATGCTGAAACCAAGAGGGGCTACCATTTGCTGCATAGAACCTTTTATGCACATTTTTCATTAACATTACACATAAGTGAATATTATACTAACATTGTTAAAATTAAAAAGAATGTGATGTTAAAATTTAAGTAAATGAGAATATCTTCACGTGAATGTGTTAAGTGATATTACTAACCTTAAGAAAAGAAAGCAGATATGATGTTCTGTCCTGAAAAGATGATAAAATAGATTACGTACATATACATTCTAGTCTGGGAAGAACTCTAGAACCATTACTTGAATATATTCCCAACATTCTCACTCTTCTTTGTTAGCAAATAATATACAGATGTGCAGTCAGCATATCAACGGGCATAATACATAATTTGCACTTGGCCAAAATGTGCCACAGAACAGTTCACTTGCAACACTTACTGACTGCTCTTGGTACAGGCTTTATTTGATAGGGCAATTCAGCTGAAAGCAAAGGATGATGTGCATTGCCGCAAAGCTGACCGAACATTCAGACTTGCAGCTTCATCTGGACCTTTTCCCTTCTTGTATATTAGGCTCACTGAAACACTTGACAGTAAAAAATTCCCACTCCTTACTTTTCAAAATGATTGTCTAAATTGTATGCTAGATTATTCTTTGACGTCACAGGAATAAATTTTATAGTTTCTCCAACCAAGAGCTCATCAATATGTTTGCAACACTCAATAGATGAGTTGCCACCACTGAAAGCACACATGTCAGACCAAAATTATCCAGGCTCACATGTGGTAAGTGCTTGCACGTAGATTCTCTTACAAATGTTACATTTAATGATAAATTCTGTTAAGGAAATGATTCTTCAGTCACTGAACACCATTTTCCTTTACTTATCCCTCAGTTACATTTGCTAGTTTATTACATAATTTTGTTAATTCTTCATTGTAGATCAGATTGCCTAAATCTCAGTTTTAAGACAATGTCATTTTAACATCAATATTTTCAGCCCCAGACCTGTTATTACAAAATTAGTATGTACTGACTTATGGGTAAACTATGGTTTGCATGTGAGAGACGTGCTTTTTTCTACACTGTAAGGTTTTTTTATTGATATTTACTCTCTGTATCAAGTCCTAAATCAATCAGTCAGGAGTTTTGGTACTTTTATTTGTCTACTTTTACTTTTACTACTTTTTACTATTTTGTTTATATTCCATTTTGTATTGTATGCAACATGCAGGTGTTTTAAATTATTTGTCCCTTTTATCCTCCAAACACCATGACACATGCACACACAGCCTGCATCAAAACTGAAGTGTTTTTGAAAAACACTGTTGAACTTGCCGTTCCATTTTGCATGTGCAGAAGAGGGTCACACTCAATAAACTGAGAAAAGCTCTTATGCAGATCGGTCAGACAAAACCATGATGATTCATTTCCACGCTGATACAAAATGGGAATGGGGAGGATTTTTGACAGCACTTCCCAGTAGAGCAGTCCCCAGGATTCTGCCTCTCTTCCCTGTTCAGTTCTCCAAACAAACAACCCACACCCTCATAGCTCCCTCAGTTGAAATAGAATATGTCCTCAAACCCAGTTTTGGGAGACATGTTAACATCATTCTGTCTTTGATCAGAGGAATAGAATCTCCTCAGAAAATGTGATTAGAACGACATTTAAATGCCCAAGGACCCAGGCAGTGGAGGATTTTCCACACAGTGTGAAGTCATAAGCTCACATAAGAAATACTCCCTCAACTGAAATGTACAGTCTAATCCAGGCAGTACAATGACAGAACATTCTCCAGTATCTATGTGCGCATTTGTACTGGATGAATTTGAAAGCTACTGTTTCCACTTTGTCAAATTTAAGATTAATTTTTTTTAAAAAGGATATTAAACTCAAGATGTTTGTGGGAAGTGAACAGTCACCAGTATAGAATAGTCTGCATGTACAGAAGCATTATGTGTTATGTTTGTATTATGGTTATATATATAACAGAGATAAATATGTTAATGAATATTCACCAAAATCACGGTTAATATGTTTGTTTCGAAAAGTTACACTGGGTTCGGTAATCCACTACCAGACATGTATATCTGAACATTGGTCTCAAACACTTGACGCACTACATTGTATGTAGTATTGTATTATTATATTATATTATAGTACTGTATTGTATGTGTCACTGCCTGAAGTGAATTAGTGAAGATGAAAATAAAATATTTGAGATTCACAATATTTGTGACATTGTTGTGTAATGACAACTGTCCAGCCTGCAGAAGTGGGCTTATCATGTGTCTCGGGGGGTGTACGGATGAACTGACTGGATGTTCTTCTCTTAACTGGAGTCTGGGGAACAAAAATAGCCTTGTTTATTTTATTAATGAATTGATTTAATTATTAATACAATAACAGCTTTATAACAATATAATAGAGATAGAAATCTACATTTTTGGAGAAACTTAAAAAAGCTGAAATTTTAAATAATTTACACTTGATGTTGCCTATTCATAGATTGGAGCCTGCATGTCCCAGAGGAAGTTGTGGCTATTTAGAAGGTTAATGTTTTGGCATAGAGCTGATTACACTCAAAAAAATAATGCTTTGGATGAACTCAATTGGATCATGGACAGTGGTTCCACAAAATAGGTACAAGTTCTTTGAATCTCGAAAGATCTTTTTGGAACAACATGAACACGTTTTGTTGTGAATCCACAACCAATTCAAGTTCAACCTACTAAAAGCAATGGTGTACTCTTCAATGAATTATTTAGCATTCAGTCAATTTATTTGTATCATGTTTTCTGAACATAATTGCAATTATTTATCTTCTATTTCATTTATTATTATTATTATTATTATTATTATTATTATTATTATTATTATTATTATTATTATTGTTGTTATTATAAATATTATTCATTTGTTTAAATAAATGTTATAAAGAGGTAAATTTATGTATTTAACATAGATCTATAACATGACATAGATCAAAGTCTATACACTCCAATGTTTTAGATACTTAATACTTAATAATTTTCAAATGTGTTTGTGGTTCTAGTCAGAAAACCAGAGGACAAATGTAATATAGGCACAAAAGCTGCATTTGGGAAAAACACATACTTGTAAAACTCTTGTGTAAAACGTTGTGTGAAACTCTTCAGACAAAGCAGCTCACATTTCAGGAGAACAGCAGGATTCTTTTAGAAAAAAGAAAACCTGAACTAAAGATGCATCATATATAAGTATTGTTTAACTTAATAAACTTCCTTTGTGGAAAAACAAAATATACATTCAAAATCAAAATCAAGAAGAAGGCCTGCCTAATCAATTCTGCTTAATATTTCCTCTGAAATAATGTAAAATGTGAAGTTTTTTTTTTTTTTTTAACACATGTGAGTGAAGAAGAGTATGAGAATGTAGAACATGAACACTGAATGACAATTGCACTGCTGAACAGTGCAATAAAATATAATACCTCTAACACACCACACGATCAGGGCATTATTACAAAAAGCAAGATCATTGCCAACAATGAATTTTCAAAAAAAAAAAAAAAGAATCTCACAAGAAGTATCCTACATAAGAGTTTTGTAAAAACAAAAAGACCAATCCAGTTGTTTCATCATTGTTGCAATTGTTGCTTCATCTCATTCACTGAAGAGCTTGATCTTCAGTACTTGTGCTTTCCGAGATAGCTGATTGGCATCCAGCACGAAGAAGAGTTTTTGGATGATTTCAAAGGTGAATCTGAGCTCAGGGGGGTAGCTCAGGTTCAATGCATAACAACATTGCTGCAGCAAACGGTATGTTGTCAAGGTCCTCAAGATCTATGACTCCTTACAGCACCACACCGACATCTGCAGGGGGGTCGCCAACATCTGCTCCCTCAGCTCTGATCAGATAAATCCCCAGGATGGTCTCCTGTATTTCCTGCTCAGTGCTCGACACATTGACATCCTGGAGGGGACATACATATCACATTGCTAAATCTCATGGTGCTAAGATCACCATTTAACAGTTATTTTCACTCAATTTTAGGAAATAGTTAAGCATATGTACTGACCACATACTCCCGGATTACATACATATATACATGCATTGGATACATTGCCTGGATCTTCAATCATGTAGACACACAAAGCTTTGAGGATGCATTCTCTTTTCACGTTGATTTCATCACTCTGAGGAAAGAATGGGACAATACACAGAGAGAGAAAGAGAGGGCATGAGGAAGAAGGCTTACAGTCAATGAATTCTGCACCTTTTGTTTCAATTCCAGACATTTAGTGTTAATTCTGACAACAATGGTGACCCAGAATGAACTCCAGTACAAATTCTCAAGTCTCCAAACTGAGATTAAGGTGATAGAAAGGGTATGATGAAAATTATACACCCAAAATTATACACAACCACAAAAGATCTTTAACTTTTCTGTGACAAAATCCCACCCCCAAAACATTTTTGTTGCACACTTATCCTCCACAGTCCTTTTCTTTACCAGCCTACCCATTTGCCCATCCCATGGTCCTTTACACTTTCCTTCTTCTCAGTTCATTCTCTTGTTTTATTATCCTTCTCTTGGTTCTCTCATTTCCCCACATGGTATGACAACACAACTGCATGTTTAAAAAGCATATCAATTTTGATAACTGCCATTCTTGAGAGTGCCAAATTACATAAGAAAGAACTAGAGGGGTGTGTCTGTTCATACCTGTTCCATGGGCATCATGAGGCCCCTTATACTTCGACCTTGGGCCCCTCCTCCTCCAGTAAACACTTTCCGAAGTTTAGTGGAGTGTAGATCCAGCTTGGAGAAAAACTTTGACACCAGAGGGAAAGTTGTGATTCATTCAAATTCAGCACTGACCTATAAAGGAATTCAGAGTAACACAGTGGTTCATTTAGAAGAAGTTATATGTATATGTCTTTAAAGTTTTTTGGCATTGAATGTTGTGTTTAATTTATTCATGTAATATTTGCATTCAATTACCTCTTTTGAGCTTTTTGAGCAGTTGGGTATGATAAACAATAGCTAGCTAGCAAGCCTACCGTATATCTAGCCTGTCCATGTATGCTAAAAAGTAGCTAGCCTGTGGTGGGCTATGATTAAAAGTGGCTTGCTTGCCTACCATATAGCTAGCCTTTACATGTATGATAAAAAGCAGGTAGCTAGCTAGCTACCTAACTAACCTGCAGTCAAGAAACTGTTTATATGTTGCTTGACAACACATGTAAATGTAATCCTGAAGGAACTATTTTTGTTGTCTGAGATGAATAAATGGCAAAAAACATAATTTGTTGTCTCATGGGTACGAGGCCGCAGAAACAGAGCAATGCAAACATGATAAGAACGTGTAGACAACCTTTGAGCGGCTAGCAACATTAGCTAGCTCATAAGCTCACTGAAAACTAGGCTAAATGGGGTGAAAGTTGCAATATGCAGGGGAAAGCCCTTAAATCAGCCAAACGAGAAGAACTCGAGTAAAATCTGTTTGCTACGTGAATACACCAGATATATCAGCTATCTTTTTAGTTCAGTGAGAGCTGGCTTAACATGAGCTAATACTACGTTATGTGACTAGCACAAAACAGGCATGTAATGTTACAGCAATAATTATTCATACTACATGACGTAACAACAATATGAAGCCATATATTATTATTATTATATGCAGTTAGTATCTTGTTATTCGAAGGAGGAAAATTATTTTCTTTCATTGATGATTCACATACCTGAATTGCGTATGAAGTCCCACTTCCCTGTCATCCCTACATTGCTTTTCTCACCTCGTGTTATACGTTGTTTTGTCATATCCGGATGCTCATTTAATCGCATCAAATAGACTGAACGTAGGTGAAGTTATTCAATTAAGTTGCTTCTACACAAAGTAATCACATATAGTTTAAGTCTAATCTCTTGAAGTTAATAAAAAACTAAACATTCACATTCAGAGAGAAAAATCAATGTATTTGCGTTGTATTAGCATAATTTTCTTCAGTAAAATGAACAGCCACTGAAAACCCTTTTTTTGAGTGTAGATCTACCCCCAGTAACTGAATTTAATTTCAATAAGTAACCAGTATCATGTTCAATTTCTCACATTTATAAAAAACCAAATTTCATCAAAATTTCAGTTCAGAATTAAGCGAATTACAGTCAATTTGTAGAGAAGTCTGCATCTGTCAATACACATTGTATTTGTTTACAGTGCGGATCTTGACCGCTCCAATATGGTGGCCATGCAGATGCACGTCAAATCGCAAACGCGGTATGTACGTTTCTATGATAGCAACTTCTGGTTAAAGTATGGTGTCTTCCGGTATACATACTCAACCACACACGTACATCAGACATCCCACCTCTCCCAGAAGTTCCAGGAGTCTCCTGCATATTGATAGTGGCTCCCTGACCAACACGGTCTCACCCCAAGTCGTCAAATTGTAACGCTTGGTCAGGACCCCCTAGCGTCGATATGCGAAGTAGGAGCTACCCCTTCTGCGTCGTTCTCCAACATAGGAGGCAGTCTCGTAGACTTCCATGTAAATCCCTCGTCGTCGGTTATAGACGAAAAGGAAAGGACGTCAATCAACGAGTGATATCCGTGTGCTGCCATCCTGCAGCAGGGAGAGGTCCGGTTTTCACGTTCTTAACAACAAATAATTGGATGCTACGTTGTGCTACAATTTTATAACAAGTATAGCAGAAGATGGTAGATATTTCTCTGTACCAGAGATAAGAAGATGTGATGCATTGTGGGTAATGATTTTACATTATTGACATGATGGTTGCTAGGATAGGGGGACGCTGGTGAGTACGCCGCTCCATCTAGCATACTGTTTTTGTTTAATTTTTTGTTTTTTTCATAACTAAATGTAATGCCTTGTCCTTTCTTTGTATGTACTATTTAAACTAAACATAGGCACTTTCCATAGGCGTTAATTTCAGTCCTTTTGGCCGTCATTTAAATAACATAGCCTGTCATCAGCTGGCTGATGCTGTCAGCAGTGCTTTGCGTTAACGTTAATCGCTAAAGAGTCTTGGATGAACTTCATCCCTGATGTTCCTGTAATTTGAAGACCTGATGGCTGCCTCTCCAGCGTCTGGTCAGAGAGATCACTTGGGACTGCACTGACGTGGGTTTGAAAGACCTGTTGCTTGCTGTCAGATGTCCACCGAACTGCTACTAAGCTGCCATGCTAGCTGCCTTGACCTGTCTGGATTGAGGATGTACAGGAATTCAGCACTAGCGACTGAGGATCTGTCGTTCCACCACCCTGCTGATTTGCGGGTTAACATCCTGCCCAGAAATTTCTACAGACGGCTTTTTAGTTGGACTGGTAGCCTAACACCATGCCGATGTTCAATGAGGAAGTCACCATTGCCTATGGATTTAAAGCCTAACTGATGTTGCCTTTGTCATTGTCTTTGTCTGCGTGAAGTGCTTTGAGTAGTCATTGTACTAGAAAATGCGCTATATAAATAGAGGATATGAAACGAGTCCCATTTCAAATCATATTTATGTAACGAGCAAAATATTTTCAATTTGTAGCGAGCCTTGGCTTGGCTTGGCTGCAACCGGGTCATGCAACAGGACAATGGTCCCAAGCACACCAGCAAATCTACAATAGAATGTCTGGAAAAGACAAGAATCAAGGTGTTGCAATGGCCAAGTCAATATCCAGACCTCAACCCAATTGAAATGCTGTGGCGAGACCTTAAGATAGCTGTGCATAAACAAATGCCCTCAAACATCAATGAACTGAAGCGATATTGTATAAAACAGTGGGCCAGAATTCTTCCACAATGATGTGAGAGACTGATAAAATCATGCAGAAAACGTTTACTTCAAGTTATTGCTGGTAAAGGTGGTTCTACAAGCTATTGAATCATGGGGTGTACTTACTTTTTCACACATGGATTCTGCATTCTCGCTTAATTTTTCATAAGTAAATAATGACAAGGTGGAATCTGTTGTGTGTTATTGATTACACAGGCCATTTTGACAAACCTAGGATAATGTCATAAGTTACACAGGCCTTTGTAGGGGTCACGCCAGTTATTCCATAACATCATCACATATTATGCTACATGGTATGACAGACCTAACTGTAAATAAACATTAAATGTGAAAGACAATTGTCTGTTTTCAAGTAATTATCAACATAGAAAAAAGATTCCTTTAGGATCAAAGATGCTTTACTGTCACTCCAGAAAATGTTGACAAATGAAAGGGAACAAAATGACATACTCAAATCACAATTCATTAAAACTGAGATCAGAAAGAACAATCACAAATATCATGCTAATCAAAAAATATATAAATATGAGCAAAATGTGAAAATAGAATTAATATCTTAAAGAATCTAGTTACAATTCTCAGTATGATTTCAATAAATTCACTCTTAAATATAAAACTAATGTTAATCATTCAGTGTGGTTATGAAATTTTCAGTCTAAGTGCAAAAACAGTGGCATTGATCAAGCCAATAGCATATCCCCACGACTGCAGCCTGGTTGCTGTTCCCTGAAGTTCAGTCATCTGAAAGTTCAGAGTCACTGTCATATTCATCCGTGTAATTTTGGAAGTTCATATCTGTTCCAGTCAAAACTTGAGCATAACAGTCTCTCGCATGCTTCATCATTCTGGTGATGGCTTGCTTCCTCTTCATGGTTAAGCTCTGCAGACCTTTAATCCCATCTTCATTTAGGCCCCACAGCTCACCTTATATGTTAAAAGATTAAGACTACATTAGAAATTTCGGAAACAATCTTTATAATGTGTAGTCATGCAATGCATTACTTGAATACATACTTTTCAAAGTCTCAGAGGAAAGCAGGGATGACATCTCTTTCAGGGTGTCTGCACGAGTGGAGAGAGATTTCCAATGGCTATCCATCTTTGCAATAAGAATCCTCTTCTCCTCCTCGAGCCTCCTTACTGCCATGACAATGTCAAACGCCTTTCTCTTTGTCCTTAGATCTACAGAGTCTGGAACACATTTTTGAAACACAAGTCACTTGTATTTAAGATTAGTACTCGAAGAATTTCTGAGATCATCTTGGATCTGTTTTGTGCCACTATATGAATTATTGGAAATATTCAACAGACTTGTGTACATACCACCGTGAGGAAGCTGCCATGGCCAAACTGTCTCATCAGAAAGAATGCTGTCCAACACAAGTTTTTCTGTGCTTGGAACCATACTGTTGTATTTCTCAACAACAGAGATTAGAATCCTCTTCTCCTCTCTGATTTTGCGGCGAATCCGAGCACGACCTTTGGTGCCGTCAGTATCTTTGTAAAGACGCTGGGACCTTCTCTTGATACTTGCCACCAGCACCTCAATTCTGTTGGCAACAGCGTCGGCATCAGCATTCTTTGGGGATGTTGTTGCTGAGAAGAAAAGAAGAAATAGGAACATTAGCATATTCACCTATAATTCTAAGACAACAGTAGCGTGTCACCTATAAGTCTAAGACAACAGAAGTGATACATCAACCAGTAACAGTTTAATTATCTCACCTTCTGCCCACTCCTTTATATCATTGACCCAGCCCTCAAGTTGATTCTCTGTCACTGCCATTTGAGTTTTCATGGCCTCCAGGTTCTGTAACTGGCTCTGCAGGGCTTTTGTGGCCTTCAAAAACAAATAACCAAAGACAATGAACCAGAGACAAAGAAATTGTTATGTCTGCAGCTTCAGATATTGTTGATATGAAATGTAAAGTATCTACAGTATAAGAAAATGACATTACTGGTGTCTTTACCTTGTGATATTGGCGGGCAAGTGTGGTAGCCAAATAGCCAAACTTGTGCTGATTCTAGCGCATGGCCATGACTGTGAGCATATCTGTACCTCCTGCAAATGGAAAAAAAAAATGTTATTACCCTTCTTTCCAGTAGCAGAAAGAGCAAAAACTGCACTGTCCTGTTGTTGGGTACAATGTTCTGGGACACTCACTACTGTCTTGTACCACATGCTACTCACCTGCTGTCTTGTGCCATTGGCTTACTGTTCCATGCCATTTGCCTACTGTTCCTTAACACTATCCTGTGCCACTTTCCATCAGTTCCATGAGTTACGGTTAGGTTTGGGGTTATGGTTAAGGTTGGAACAATTGGCAAATGGCACAGAACAGGATAGTTGGTGAGTGGCGCAGGATAGTAGGGAAGGACAGTAAGCAAGCAGCATGGAACAGAGTCCTACTGCCTCTCCTTCTTATTATCCTCACTTCAAATAGGATGATGGTATTGTAATCTGTCCATCCATCTGTCTGTGCATTATGCACTCTAAATCTGGTGTACTTCATATTTTCAGACAATAGATAGCATATATAGTATAATAGAGAGCATATATACATGAGCTTAACACAGCTCACCATGGTTATCAGGATCAGCATGTACAGAAGTTTGAGCACTTTTGTTAATGGTGTGAGATAGAGGTGAAGATTTGCAGTTACTAGACTTTTCCTGTAACACTTCTGATCTAATTAGTGCTGTGTGTGGTTACCTTACCTGCTTTTGACATATGTTTGGTGGTCACAGCAATCCTAGAGAGGAAGGCATTGCACTGCTCCACCTCCTCCCCAAATGTCAAACCAGCCCCTTGCTGGTAAGCTCCACTCCATTTTACCTAAAAAAGATGAAAAGCTGTCAACAATCATATGCATGTGTTCAGGGAAAGACAATCACATATTTTCTTACCTCACATTTGAAATCATGGGCTTGGGCATGGAAGACTGACAGAAATGGCCTCATACTGAGAAGGTGCTGAAGCTCTGGGCAGCTTTCTGTCACTTTCTTCAGATAAGGCCAGTATTTACAAGTTACATCCATGGCAAAAATGTTATCGGCTTGTTTGCCAGTTTTCTCTGGAGGTAGAGGGGGTAAGCAAAAATCTCTCCCCTGAACATATTCAGGGCACACAAGCAGAACCCCGTGTCGACACACCGCAAGCTCTAGTCCCTCCTCGTTGATTTTATTTGAGGATTTCTGTGATGTCTCCCTGGCTGCTGACTACTGCCCTCCACAGACACCACTTCCAGAGACCTACAACATGGAAAATGATTTACATATTGTATGAACTCCTCCAAACAAAGTCCTCTGTAGGGTGGGGTATTTTTTTATAAATATAGTTATATAATTGTATGTGGTTGGTGGTGGAATGAATATATTCTACAAATCTTTGAACTTCATCATCTTTGGCGATGAAAATGTCATCAAATATGGCTTGTTCCTCAGATCTAAATAAAAGAAAGATAGATACTGACTTTCAATATTCACATGACTTTCAAATTCACAGCAAAGGTTATTAGTGCACAATGATGAGCTATCAATACAAACACAGGAAATGTGGTAAGTACCTTGCTGCATTCTTGAAACGATAATGCTTACGGTTTCCATCAACAGAGACTGCAAGCATCTCTGGGGTGCATGCAGGACACTCAAAATACTCCTCCCTACATATTTTGTCCACCTCAAATGAACAGCCTCCCACTCCAAAAAGCTTTTTCTAAAGCTGTCTGCTATGATAGTACCAGTCTGTTTCAAAACAAGGAACAGAAACAGAACATTGAAATATGATACTCTGAACAGATGAATTGCTGAATTTTTATACAACTTCCAATTTCATGACTTCTTGTGGTACATATTAAAGAAATAAAATACTTATATTAAAGAAGATACTGACAGGGAAAAATGGACCATGTACAAATACATACACTACATACTATGGCATTGGGACGCAAGGCCATTAAACCTACAGGACAGTTTCTTACATACTCAAATCTACAGGCAAAGAATGGCTACAGCAGTTCCAGCCTATTTAGGAGTGAGTCTGTATCATTCTTGACCCATTCATCTAAAAGAACACTTATGAGATCAAGAAATTAAATTGAGGGAGAAGATCTCAATCTCTAAACCCTAAAGGTGTTCAATGGAGTTGAAGTTCTTCAGAATGACACTTTTTCTACCCAGAAATGTCTGAGAATGCAGACTGCATGACTAGCACGTGACTAGGATATGACATGATTTTTTTATCCACCTGTGACAATGGGTCTGAGTTAAACGGATGAACTTTTGTTCATGCAGTGTACTGTAATTTGATTGCTATATTGAGATATTATCGTTATCACACCCAGACTATAATCATAGTATTGTTTCTTGAGTTACTCTAACTTACTCTGTGATTATAAAATTAAAGTTGACTGGTATTTAGCAGACGCTATTATCCAAAGCGACACAGACTCACAACAGCGGACTTGGGAATCAAACCCAGGTCAACTGATTGTCAGGCAGTGACGTTACTGCTGCGCCACCACGCCCACATTATATCATCATCACCACTAATACTTACACGGCCAAAGCGGAAAGTCCGTTGATCAAGCATTCTTAAAAATGCTTGGAAAGACAGCCCCGGTGCTGCCATCTTCAACTCTTCAAATGAAAAAAATACATCAGTAGAGTATACTGTGGAAAAGTGCAGGGTAGCAGGCCAGTAGTCATTATGGAACAAGTCATCCACTCCAGCACTCCAAGTGGCTTGGCATACCTCACACTTCATCTCAGACAAGCTGAGATCATATCGCCCTGGAAACATCAAGAAATATATCCACAGTTCATTCACACAAACAATAACACTGCCTTCTTTTTTACAGCATATTTACAACACTCACCAACCAAAATACTAGATACACCTAAATTGAACTGCTCATTAACACAAATATATAATCAGCCAATCATATGCCAGCAACTTAATGCATTTAGGAACGTACATGGTCAAGACAATCAGCTGAAGTTCAAGCTGAGCATCAAAATGGGGAAGAAAGGTGGCTTAAGAGACTTTGACTGTGGCAATGTTGTAGTCAGAGGGGATGGTCTGAGTATTTCAGAAATTGCTGATCTATTGGGATTATCTGCTCTGTGCTCAGTCACCAGTTCTCAATCCAGTTCAGCACCTCTGATGTGTGGAATGGGAGATGCGCATCATGTATGTGCAGACAACAAATCTGCAGCAACTGAATGATGCTATCATGTTATTATGGCCACAAGTTGCCACCTAAGGAGTATTTCTAGCATCCTGTTGAATTTATGCCAAAGAATTAAGGCAGTTCTGGGCACAAAATGGTGTCCAACCTTGTAATAGCAAGGTGTAACTAATACCTTGGCTGGTAAGTTTATACACATACTTTATCTTTTTTTATTCAGATAAGACAGTAAAGAGTGAGAGAAAGTGAGTGGGAGAGTAGACATATGGAGTGGGATCAGGAAATGACTGTGGGTTAAATTCCAAACCCAGGCCCTATGGACTCTTTAGCCACAGTATTCCCCCAAGTTCATTTCGTTCTTACCATTCATTGTAACCACAGCTACGGATTTTCCTGTGTTGACATTCAACAATCCTGGTGGACAACTACAGATATTCTTGGGCATCTCCATAGGTACAAGACACACTGAAAGAAAAATCATATATGAGAAAGATATGTTGCAATATCATATGTCTTTACTAGAAAGTCTTACAGCGATAATCATTTCAAATCATTGGTTTAAAAAGCTATAAGATAACAGGTTGGGCCATTGCATTTCAGATAAAGTACTCAAAGATGCTTCAGAAGCCTATCATACAGTGTAATTACTAAGGGATAACAGCCGCTGAGGTGTCCTGATATATGGAATTAATGGATGAGGAGGAGGCAAAGAACTCTATGACATAAAGCAAAGTTGTACTTTGGTTACTGACAACAGAAAGTAAACAGTAACTTCCATTGTTGTGAAGGCTGATGCAAGTTCAACTGTCGTTTACTCTTACTAGTTACTATTCAAAAGAGCATTTATATGGTGTGGCGATACATTTTTTAACAAGATCTACTACTTAGGTGTCCCATTATATAGACTTAACAGGCACCTCATCAGTCAATCAGAGAGTATTGCGTTTCTCCAGGGGATAACTGAAATTAAAATATCTGAGAACGGGACTCTAAAAAACTACAACTTACCACACTGGGTAAGAACCCTCTCCACAAACAGGTTGTGGGAGGCAATGGCTGAAAGAACCCAGGTATTGTTGCATCCCTGTTGTGGAAGACCTGTGTTCGGTGTATACCGACGTCACACTCGCCACAGAAAAATGGGTGTGGTCGGCAGTCAAGACAACGGACAACAGCTGGACTGCTGCCACATTGTTGGCAGACCTCAGCTGCTGCATTTTGTAGAGCCATCATGGTATTTACCAGCCGGGGTCTCTCCTTTGCCCACCTCTCTGAGAGGAGACTCTTTCGGGCAGACCAGTCAGCAGAAGCTTGGTGGAGTTTGGTGGTGCTCATCTAAGCTATCAACCAGGGAGTGCTGTAGCTCTTGAAGGAAAGACTCCTAAAATAATACATAATATTAAAAAAAAAGTTTTCTACTACCAACACACAAACATGGAATTTACATTATACTCATTGTCATAATCGATGCACCAATGGAGACACAACAAAAAAACATACCTGCAGTATCCGAGGGAAAGAAGGTCACCTCACTGCTGGTTTCCGAAGCCCTGGCATGGGCACCACTAGTCTTCTGACTCTGGCTGTGACTGTGAGCAGCTTTAGCAGTAAATAAAACCCAAATCAGCCTTTACACAATTGAAATCACATACATTTTGACAAGCTCATGTTATTTCAAGGTATGATACTCACTTTTACTATCTCAATTTCACACAATGCAACGTATTCTTTTTCAAGAGGTAAAATGATCTAGATTTTAAGTAACAAATACTTGTTACAAAAATACTGACCTGTTTGTTTTCGGCTTGATCTTGGCCTGCCATGGATTATGTTCCTGTCATTGTCTCTCTTCATCCACCTGACGGGCTGGTTGGTGGATGGTGCTGTCTCTTGTTCTTCCTGCATGTTGATAAAATGCTGCATATTTTGCAGTTCATCTCTGAATTCGGTCTGATCTACGAGATCAGTGACCTCCTTAAGGAGCTGTTTCAGCTGTGTAAAAAAGCTGGTACAAAAATAACCAGCTATATTTGATAGAGCTTTGTTGGTAACACTTTCTATGAACCAAGTATTCATAAACCATTATAAACACATTCATAAAGGGTTATGAATCATTCATAAAGCCTCATAATTATTGACATTAGTATACATAACTATTCATACATACTCATGACTGCACTCATACAGCATTATGACATTACCATATAAGCCTTTACAGCTTGAAATGTCACAAAGCATTATAAAGCTTCTTTGACCTCTTCATAATGCCAATGATGACATCTTTGTTATAAAGCTTTATAGCAGATTCTGTGAATTCACCAAATACTCTTTATGTATACCCTTATGTAGCTCCATGCAAGCTTTCATGATAGATGCCTTGTTTATATTTTCCTCAATAGTCCTGCTCATAAAGACTAATTAAGAGTTACCAGCGACCAGTGCGTGCTCTAGGTAAAGTGAGAAGTGCACATAATAACTAATAAAAAGCTATAAGGCATCATCACAGGTAGTAAGTAAAGTGGTATGGTTTGGCAGCTTCTATATCAGTTTATATGCACTTATAAACTCAAAGAAAGAAGGACATCAGCACAAGTTTTCAAATTTATTTACCATCAGGTTTCATCAACACAAGGTTTCAAATTTATTTACAAACATTCTTAATTAAGCAGAAATTCAGCATTATTCAGCAGAAAAGCTGACCAAATGACAAAGAGTCGTGACTCTTTTAAACTTATTGAATCAAAGAATACTATTACAGGATCTATTTGTTTACCAATCATCAACTGAATGCAGACATCAGCAGAAACTTAGCATTATTCAGAAAAGCTGGGAACCAAATCACCAAAACAGTCTGTACTCTTTTAAACTTCAACTCTTTAAACTGTTTTAAAGCAACAAAAGTCTCACAAGCAACAAAGATTAATGAGACATTGGCAAAAGCTCACCACAAGACTTCATCAGTGATATTTTTTGTTTGATATCATCTGTCGTGGCTACTCTACACCTCTCAATAAAACTCGACAATTTCTCGATTTTTGCATCCCATGGGGGTAGGGACTTAAAGGTGTCTGGTGCGGCAATGGCCAGCTCAGCAATGGGGCATGTTCTAGAAATGGTATTTCTATCTACCCCCACCTTCATGAATGCCTTTTTCATAGACCCTCCCTTGTTGAATGCATTCAGCGCCCGTTTGTAACGTACGATTATCCCACAGACAGTTTTGCTTGAAGTGGAGGCTAAAAGGAGAGCATATAGAGCCAAACAGTATTAATACACAAAGAGTCTTCACTCCTTGTTCTATCTTATACAAACAAGACATGTTCATATGTGAAGAAAATCTTACATGGATATTGTCTAGACCCAGCTGTCATTCGAGCTGTCAGAACTCCTTGTCTGCTTGCAGGTGTTTAATGTTGTCTTGCAAATGTGCAACCTTCTGCCATTCTGCCTCAAGAAGAAGCTTAGTCCTCTCCAAATCTTGGATCAACAGTGGGCGACACTAGAATCAAGACAGAACATTACTGAAAAGGTTATTCATTTAACAGATATTCATTCATTTAGTTTGTGCAGTTTGCATACATAGATATTGCGTCAGGGTGAACATTTTAGAATGATTTGTTTCTGGAAACCTCACAGGAATGCTAAACATATCTAAACAGAATTGCTGTTTAATACATTTCAGAACTGCTGTTGTGGTTGTCTGTATATCCTTTTAAATTAATGACTAAAAAGGGTGTTAAGGAAAAACCTGTGCTGTAGCCTCATATTTTGACCAGTTTTAGAAATGTTCAACTAATTTGTGCTTTAAAATATAAAAATTACACTGTGGACATTAATGGGTTAATCACAACTTCAACAACTTTTGCATTTCAGGACTGAGCCACTTATGCATGGTTTGTGTTAGTCTAGACTTCACCTATAATATCTATAGCTTTCTGAGATCAGTTTGCTTAACTTGAGAGTTTCCTGCCTGTTACACACATTTTAACAATATCAAAGTGTTCCATGCAAATGTTCCAGTATTTTAAGACTTTCAAATACGCATTCAAGATATTCAAGAGCCACATTCCATTTCTCTCTCTCTCTCTTCTCTGCTCCATGCTTGAAACAGGGAAAGAGAAGGGCACACCACCACAATCTTTCATATTACTATTTTAATTAAATGTATAGTAGCCTACACTTATTTAATTGATGTTGTACCAGTCCAAGAACAGACATCAGTTTGTCATCCGTTAAAATAAGCATTTATTTTTATCCCCTTAATGCAAGTGGTGAATCTTCAGTTTTGACTTTGCTTCCAATTTTATCACACCTCAAGTCATTTGCTAGCCTATTTGGCAGCACAATGCATTTTGAACGCACTATTACCTGCATCCATTTCCAGCTGAGTTCCTGCAGCCACTTCAGGGGTGCTATCTGACTCCTCCTTCGCCTTCCCCCTCCTAGTTCTCATTCGACCACGAGCATCCAGCTGTAACAATCCGATAATATTTAGTTTAATATGTAAGGGTTAATGGACAACACTGTGTTCGGGTATCAGAAAGTTAATGCATGTTCGAAGTGGTAATACAGCCATGACGCAAAGCGGTTAAAGTTAAATGTACAAAACATCCCTTGCGATTCAGTAGAGCTTTGCAAGCTAGCTAACTGACTTATTATTAAAGCTAACCTATCACCAGATGACTAACGTTAAGGATAGCATGCGCTGATATGAACATTAATACTATAGTCTATTACCCAGTAAACATGCGGTGCGTTGGCTTATGGTCATTATGGTTGGCGACTGTCACTGTCTGTTGCCAATGTTGGCACACTGTTGGGATGCCACTTTAGCCCAACGGTCACATAATCATCATGAGCCAACATTGGTACAACGTTGGACCACCACTCTATCCCAACCATCGCATAACCATCATGAACCAACGCTGGCACTCCGTTGGCATTGTGACTTTTACCCAACCATGGCATTTTCGCAATTAATGTTCCATTAGCTTGGGACGATCGCGAGGACATTTTTGAAGTTCAACTGAAACTGTGCGAGACAGCTCTCAGTCTCACTCTGAAGAGAGAAGTAAAGCCGCATCTGGGTAAGTAGCCTACCTTATAACAGTTGTCTTATATTTCATTAAATAAGTAAACGTATCATGTCTAATTATGTAGCATGCAGTTTGAATTGGAATGGTTACTTTAATATATGGTATTTATGTATTTATTTGTTGTTGTATGTTGGTAGTTTTAGCCACTTTTAGTGAGATGGATTTACATAACGTTTCCTGGTTCTGAGGTAAATTAGCTAGCGTAGGTAGCTACGTAGGATATTTAGCTCTTTTAGCTAATCCCACACTGCTTGGTTAGCTAAGGTTCACCGTTTTTTACTTCATACAAACGGTGAAGTGGTTAACGTTATAAAGGTGTCACAGATATTCAAAGAAAATATTCCATCTGGCCTCATTAATTTTTATGACAGTGGCTGTAGTATCTAGATAGCCCATACCATAGCACTATCAATAAGACAGTCTGCGCTTGCTGCCTACTGCTTCACCAAACAGCCGCCGCTAGCTGTCAAAGTTTGCTTAAGGTAAACCTAGGTTAGTTTCATATGGTTAAAAGGCAAAACATAGCTTAGTTAAGTGAATAAGTGCCGTTTTGCCTACAGTTCGGCATGTCGCTAAAACACAGTAACTACACTGTTAAAATCGTGTTTAGAAACCCTTAAGCAGGGTTGCGGTGTTAACTGACAACACATTATTGAGTCATTATTTTGTTTTTGTCTTTAAGGAGCTGTGCGGGCAAATCTCAAAGATGCCAACGATGCTGACATCTGTACATCAGCGAAAAATTGGCTGCGGTATGCTAAAGACCATGACTGAGGGAGGAAGGTGAGGAATGCAAGTTTTAATTAAGTTTCTAAAAGTAGCCCACGACATTTTAAATGCAATTGTATTCTAAATATATATATATATATATATATATATATATATATATATATATATATATATATATATATATATATATATGTATTTAAGTAACATATGTTCTGTCATTTGTGTTTTTGATGTATTTTGTCATGGTTTAGCCTGTTATATTGTTCCAAATACATTTCTTTTTAAGTTTGTTTTAGCTAATTATTCCATTTTAAAATCCTGTTAATGTTTTATTAAAATGTTTTTAATAAATCAGTTTTCTTAATTATGTTTTCGTCATTTGTTCATGTTAAAACTCTAATATAGGCCACTTGTTTCCTCTCTTTGATATCTCTGACAACTATGTTAAAAGTGATAAAAATAATCACTTCTCCAACCTTAAATTCTGAATGGAAATTTCTTGTGTAGCGCAGCAATTTTCTGCAAATGTGATATGTTGGATATAAAGGGCATATAATTGTTTCTGCCTGCTTCCTTAGAAGACCAAAACGTTATATTTATCCTAGTACCGTGTCGACTAACAAATGCTTCTTTGCTGTAGAAAAAAATGACATTGAAACCAAATGGTAGGCTAATCAGTGACGGTTGGCTGGCGACTTTGGACCACCGGTGTTAGGGTAACATTCTATAACCAAATACTGCTCTGTGCAGAATACCATATGGATTATTGGCTACCGACGTTGGGCCATCATTGTAGGAACAAAAGAGTTCGACGTTGGGCCATCATGGTTGGGCCAACGTCGAACCGATGAGCAAAAACAACTGTTGCCCAACTTTGAAAAATGACAATGGGCCAACGTTGGGCCAATGGGCAAATTGTTTACTGGGTTTCTGCAAAGCCAACGAATCTGGCTCATTACGATGAGCAGGCCACAACAGTCACATATAAGATCCTTACCATAAACGTTTTCTAAACAAGATAACTTCAGTTGCCTAACAAACTCTTTGCAAAGATCTGCTGTATTAACAGCCCTTGCTATCACTGAGGTTAGCTATTTTCTATCAAGTGGACTAACGTTAGCTATTTTACATTCAAGTGGACTACAAGATTAAATTCCACAGATAGTTGCTAGAAGCAGATTTTAAGGTTAGCTGCGAGTATTTTCAGCTGTGGTTAGCCATAACAACATGCCACAAAATATGCATTCTAATAAAACAAATGGAAAACTGTCACTTACCTCTTCCATGTGCTGTTGCTTTTCTCGCTCTGTGAAAAAGTAGCCTATTTCACTGGCTGGCTTGAAAAAAAAAAAACTCTGCCTCCTGGAGGGCTTTTCCCGTTCCCAAAAATGCGCCAAGAAATTTAAAAGAAAATTTCCAGGCTGAAAAAAAGGTAGTAGTGGGAACAACAGTCTCGCCAATATGGCTTATATCCAGAGTAAGATTTTAAAACTAGTGAAGTCAGAGAATAACATTCGAACCAGCCTAAAAATCGTGTTGTGGATGCAAAGCAGAGAACTTTTGCACACAGTAATGAAATGCAACTTGTGCAAAAAAGCAATGAGACTTCACAAAAGTTCAAGAGGAGATGGATACATATGGTAAGATGTAACCTGTAATAGACCTAATGTAAAACTAACTACATTTACATTTACATTTATTCATTTGGCAGACGCTTTTATCCACAGCGATGTACAAAAGTGCAAATAGTGGGCAAACAACAGGCACAAGAGCAAGATGTGTACAGGACATACAATGCAAATAGTGCTGAAGCTGAGCGCAAGGTCAGTGTCGCGAGCCAACTAATCTGAACTAGGATTACATAATCAAATACAATTACAGGGACAATAAAGTACCACTATACTACCTAGGTAAGTGAGCAACAAGTACAAGACAGGAGTCAGATTTACAAGGTCAAAGTTACAAGGTCAAGTGGCAGAGGTATCAGTCCAGGTAGAGTCTGAAGAGGTGTGTCTTCAGCGCACGTCTGAAGGGTTGGGGTAAAGGAGTTGTTCTCAGGGGGGTGGGGAGTTCATTCCACCACTGGGGGCGATGATGGAAAAGCGTCGTTGTGAGGAGCGTGGGCCTTTCGTTCTGTTGGTGGGTGGAGCGAGGCGTCCGGATGTAGCAGAGCGAAGTTGACGAGCGGGTGCGTAGGGTAGGATGAGGTCCTGGAGGTAGGTCGGGGCAGTCTTTCTTGCAGCAGAAAAGGTGAGAGTCAAGGTTTTGAAGCGGATCCTGGGGCTGCGATTGGGAGCCAGTGGAGGGATCGCAGTAAGGGGGTGACGCGGGAGAACTTAGGGAGATTGTAGATCAGCCTAGCAGCTGCGTTTTGGATGAGCTGCAGCAGGTGAATGGTGCAGGCTGGGATGCCAGCAAGGAGGGCATTGCAGTAGTCCAAGCGGGAGAGCACGGTGGCCTGGACGAGCAGCTGGGTGGAGTAGGTGGTCAAAAAAGGGCAAATCCTCCTGATGTTGTAGAGGAGGAATCGACAGGAGCGTGCCGTCTGCGAGATGTAGTCGGTGAAGTCCAGCCTGTTGTCGAGGGTGACGCCCCGGCTCTTCACAGAAGTGGAGGAAGTTACTGTGGTGCCGTCAACAGTAACCGAGAGCTCTTGAAGACGAGAGGTCCTGGCCGGGATAAACAGCAGATCAGTCTTGTCCAGGTTAAGCTTGAGGTGGTTACAGGCCATCCATCTGGAGATGTCAGCCAGGCATGCAGAGATCTTTTCGTTGATCTGGGGGTGGAGGGGGGAAAAGAAAAAATTAACTGAGTGTCATCAGCATAGCAGTGGTAGGAGAAACCATGCGAGTCAATGACTGAACCAAGAGAGTTGGTGTAGATGGAGAAGAGGAGGGGTCCCAATACAGAGCCCTGGGGGACACCTGTAGTGAGGGGAGTGGGTGTGGAGGTGGAGCCTTTCCAATAGACCTGGGAAGATCTACCGGTCAGGTAGGACCTGAACCAAGAAAGGGCAGTCCCAGAGATGCCAAACTCCGAGAGCTTGGCGATGAGCAGCTGGTGGTTAACTATCCTATTGAATGAAAACTGGTGTAATGTTGTCAGCCTACCCCAATTAGCCAATGTAAAATTAATTTTAGGTGTTGCCCAAGGAATGCATTACATGGCCAAGATGTGACAATTTCAGTTCAGAAGAGATCAGTGTTTTTCCGCTCCCGTTTATCTCTCCAACAGCACCTTGATTTTATCTACAGGTGTGAAGCATTGGTAGCCTATATATTTTCTCAACAGTGTAATATGGATCTGGCCTGATAATTTACTGCCTACTAAGTTCAATCATTATATGTTGTAGGCTACTCTACATGTACATGACCATTAGCCTATAGCCTATGAATAGGCCTACACTATGTCTACTTTACACTAGGCTATATACCTATACTCCTGTTGTTATTTTTACTTGTGTTGTAATTATGTTGTAGGCCTTAATTTATTAGGCTACTTCATAATTTATTACTTCATAAACTTCTTCAAGCTACTTCATTTATTTCTTCATTGAAACTTCCTAGAAATGTTATAGGCTTTGTGGTGAATAAGAATAATAGGAGTAGACAGTAATTATTATCATCATGTGAAACCTTTAGGTTTGCTCAGGGTTTACGGCTGAGGCAAATGGACCTGATTGAAGACGGAATTGCTGGCAGTAGCGGAACTGATGACATCAGATCTGAGAAAAGTAAGAGGCAAAATTCATTACATCCTTGATGTTGTTTTCTTTGCCCATTCTTAAAGGAGCTGTGTTTTTTCAGTTTAAAACATTCAAAAATGACCTATTAATAGCAACAGAACGTGAAAAAATCACCATGTTGACATAATGCCAAAAACGCCTGTGCTCCGTGATGCCCAGATACAAAGTTAACATGCAAACCAGCCAATGCAGGGCCATCTCTCTTGTAATACTTCATATCTCTGGTGGCATTTTATCAAATGCAGTGCAAATCAGTGAGTTTTGTTGTGAATGTAATGATGTGTTCAAGCCAACTTGCATCCTACAGAATTCTATACATAGCCTTTAAGTGTTTCAAACATCAGAATACAGTGAATGTAATAGACCTGAACATGCAATTTCACCTAGTAACCGCTTTTATCAAGGTCTGTGTGTCTGCCATCAAAAAACTGTGCCAGAGTGGAAGAATGCGTGTTGGGGGCCCACACCACTTTGTGATGGTGGATGAAAGTAAATTCTCACACAAAAGAAGGGTTCATAAAGGATTTGTGAACTGTATATTCATGATACCTGTATCATGTTTTGTATGCTTTTTGTTTTCATATATTAGCCTGCTGTATCTCATAAGCAAGACTGTAGGTAGTCTATTCAGGACTACCATTTTTTAAAATATTTTTCTTTTTCTTTCCTTCTTTCTTCATTTTTGCAGTACAATTGTGGTCGGGTAGGTCCTGCATGGCGACAAAGCAAGAAATGGGTGCTTGGAATCCTAGAAGTTGGTCTAACCACACGGAAACCAGTGCTGAAAGTTTTCTCTGACAGGTCTAGAGAGAAACTATTACCAGTCATTAGATATTATGTACGGAATGGTACACGTGTAATTACAGATGAATGGCCTGGATACAGAGGGCTGTCCCAGCTTGGTTATGTCCACCAGTTTGCCACAAAAGAAACTTTGTCAATCCTGTCACAAGGGCCGATACCCAGCATCTGGAGAGGGAGTGGCAAACATTCAAGGTTGATGTGTGGCGACACCGTGCAAACCGAAACACGAAACTTCTGAGGCAATATCTTAAACTTATTGAATGGGAACACTGGCTTGCTAAAAAGCACAAGGGTGGGATACTTGGGCGACTGCTGCATGACATTAGAAAATGCTACCGTTAGCCGATTGGTCGATTGACCAATCAATCAATCAGTTGATGATCAGTAAACAAATAGATCCTGTAATAGTATTCTTTGATTCAATAAGTTTAAAAGAGTCACGACTCTTTGTCATTTGGTCAGCTTTTCTGCTGAATAATGCTGAATTTCTGCTTAATTAAGAATGTTTGTAAATAAATTTGAAACCTTGTGTTGATGAAACCTGATGGTAAATAAATTTGAAAACTTGTGCTGATGTCCTTCTTTCTTTGAGTTTATAAGTGCATATAAACTGATATAGAAGCTGCCAAACCATACCACTTTACTTACTACCTGTGATGATGCCTTATAGCTTTTTATTAGTTATTATGTGCACTTCTCACTTTACCTAGAGCACGCACTGGTCGCTGGTAACTCTTAATTAGTCTTTATGAGCAGGACTATTGAGGAAAATATAAACAAGGCATCTATCATGAAAGCTTGCATGGAGCTACATAAGGGTATACATAAAGAGTATTTGGTGAATTCACAGAATCTGCTATAAAGCTTTATAACAAAGATGTCATCATTGGCATTATGAAGAGGTCAAAGAAGCTTTATAATGCTTTGTGACATTTCAAGCTGTAAAGGCTTATATGGTAATGTCATAATGCTGTATGAGTGCAGTCATGAGTATGTATGAATAGTTATGTATACTAATGTCAATAATTATGAGGCTTTATGAATGATTCATAACCCTTTATGAATGTGTTTATAATGGTTTATGAATACTTGGTTCATAGAAAGTGTTACCGCTTTGTTAATGTCCTTACCAAACCCCTGAATAAGCTATAAAAGAAATATAAACAATTAATTAGCAATGTTACAATTTAAACTTCTCCCCCTGAGAAATGGCATTTTAAATTCTCTGACCATTTACATGATAGTGTTGCTTAATTCTGTCAATGCTGCAGGGAATACCTGCCTGTCACCATCTTCAAATCTTCAAATGAGGCCAATTTAATAGATCACACTATTGCATTGTGGAGGTTGTTCTCTGTGAAAGTATGCAATGAGAAAGGGCAGCGCCTAGAATCTAAAGAAGACATCAATAGCAGGCTTTGAGTGCAATGTGGAAAATGAAACAGTGCTATGCAGAGAATTATTTTTTCTGTTGGCCAGCTGTGGAAGTCAACTTCTATGAAAAATAATTTCCTTGATTTTTGCATAGAGCAACTAATCTTCGCAAGACAGACAACTTAACAAGCATGCTTTGGATCTTCTGGCATTTTTTTAATATAACAAGCAAATGGTACTGTAATAGTCACTGGGCCAGATTCACTATTTATGTGTACAAACAAATCTCCCCACTCCCACCCCGCTAGCTAACTGTTCTCAGGTGCCCCATATTATGATATGTAAGCCACTGACCCCACCCACCTGCACTTGCCTAACAATACCGTTCCACAGTTGCTGACATATACAGTACTCTTAAGGATATTGTCTTTGTTAGGCTGTTGGAATACTATGGTTTGACTACTATTCAAATCACAATGCTGACTATATATGAATATTCTGTATATTAATATCACTGTCGCATTTTATGTCCTGACAGCACTAGCCTTTTTTGCAAAGGGTGATGGTTAAACCATTCACACTGGATGTGAGTATCACAGTGGCATTTTGGGCACAACACATTAGTTTTTTTTTTTTTTTTTTTTTGTTTATGTTATGGAGAACTGATATGCTGATATTTTACAGGGGATATGGGGGCCAGAGGAAAGGAAGTCAGGTTATGAACATTTTGTTGATGCTTGATTCTGGTGTAAGAATTAGTAAATAAACTTAAGCTTTAAACAAAAATCTTTATTTTGTATTTTAGTGCCTGCCATAGGGAAAACAGGATCCTGTCTGATGGTATATTTGCATGTGTTCACTGCTGACACTATCTTTAAACAGTATTACTGCTACAACTGTTATACTACCACTTGTAGTACTACGGCTGTGCCACTGCTTGTACATTATGTATAATGTATGTGTGTGTTCTAGCTTGAAAAAGGTATTTCTAGGTGCAGTGGATGAATTGTTTAAGGTATTTTATGATGAGCTTGTATTTTAATGCAAGATAATATATGCTTTTCTACTGAAAACAGGCACCAGTAAATGTATCATATAATTTGAGCTACTTCAAATTTGTGAAATAAAAAAGTGCCAGACCAGCCCTGCATCTCTGGTCATAACTAATTCTCAGCTGCCAGCATAAAAATTGCCTTTTTTCTTTTTCACATTGGCATAGTGCACAGGATTAATTTATTTCAAGCACCATGTGGACACATATCAAATATCATGTTCAGGTGGGGAATTTTGTTCTTTCTGCACAGAAATACCCCATTGTGCTTTCTAAATGTCTGGCACTCTTTCTGCAAGAATCAAAGAAGACAAAAGTGGGCAGCACAGTGTGTTTGAATATAGATGACAGAATTCAAGCTGTGTTTCCTTTTATGATTGCTTGCTATTTGATGAAATGTTCTAATTTCCTGCAGGACTTTCCAGAATGAGGTTTTACTAGAACAGCATGGCTTTCTGTTTCACATTTCTCTGCCTTAAAGCATCCACATTCATTGCACGCAAAGAATGAGTTTCTTTGTTCTCAGAGCAACATGCTTATTGTATCTTTCTCTTCAAAGAAATCTCACCTTTCATTTAAACATTTTCCTGACTCAACATTTAATACTATATCGCTGATAACTTGTCAGGATAATCTGCACTTGAGTTACATGATCTTCAAAACTGCAGCTGTGCACCACATTATCATCAAGGTAAGGCTGACAGATAGGACAAAGAGCATAATCTTATCCTTTTGAAACCACCCTTGATGAATGTGACCTCACATTGTGCAATGACCAAATTCACATTGAGTAGAACAATCTTGAATGCTCTATGTGAATGTTCTAATGTCATCATTCATTAGAACATCGACAAGTGTTTCAGCTCATTCAGGTTTCACAAAGAAAGCAAGGCTCAGGATATCTGCTAGTTCTGTGGCCATGGATAAACTACTTACTCTTTTGCAACTACAGGATTTGGGCAGACTCTGATTGGGATTTGAAGGGAGTTCTCTGTGTTCTCTTGACCTCAGCTGAACTTTACCTCAACCCATCTACAAAAGGTGGCCTCTGATTTACAGTTAAGCAATTTAATGTTGCTGGCCATATTACTTCTTCATTTCCTGTTAGTTGTGTGTGGGTAAAGAATACTTTTCTCTAAGAGTCATTGATGAAACTGTGGAAAGAGAAAACCGCAGAAAAGGGGGAACCACTGTATATATGCAAGCCGCAGGTCTCGATCTGCATTTTAAAAAACTCTCATTCTTAGAGGATGTTCAACGCGACGAACTATATGAAACGGTGGCAAGGCTGGCCGAGAGTATATCTCAAAACAAAAAAATGGAACGCGAGGACAGCAGCACGGAGAAAGGAGAAGGAGATTGCCATGCTGCTGATGATGTCAACTGATGAAGAACAAGAAGAAGAGGGACTGTCACTGATTCTGAATGAAATGAAGACAGGATCAAACAAAAGCTGATGCGGGGCCACTGAACTGGTGGAGAAGAAACGAGGGCCGCTATCCAAAGCTGTCCACAGCAGGCAAACGTGTACTCTGCATCCCCTCCATGTGCACACCATTGGAGCAAATATTCTGAAAGACTGGCTTCATTGTTAACAAGACCCGAAGTTCACTTCTCCCAAGTAATGTGGACAAACTAGATTTCCTCTCCCACTACATGTCAAGGCTGAAAAAGAACACTGCATAACATGGGAAAGTAAGACCACTCATCTGCCTTGTGATTTATATAGGCCAGGCCAATCATTCCTTTTAGACCTATTAGCTATTTGTTGTGCAGGAAAAAGAGAGTGAAGACAAATGTTTGCTTTTTCATCTTAAAGATTTCAAATCTTAAATTGCAAGTGTTTAATTTGTTTATTTATTTGTTTACACTTAAGATTTATTTATTATGTTTAAAGAGAAATACAGCCTAATAAGCCTATCCTGTTGAAGACAAGAAGTTATTATTTCAAAGCAGACAATGCCATGAATTTATTTAAAATTTTCAGGCCTACTGTTTTTATTTTCATCTAAAAATAATTCTGATCTTAAATAATTTAATTTGTTAATTTATTCTTGTTTAGATTTATTTATTAGTTTATGGGGCAATTGCTCTGTCAGCTAGCTTAGCTGCAGTTTAGAACTGTGCTGCTTAAAATGGAAGTATCACGAGCTTAACGCGCAGCTGAGTGTTAAGCTGAACGCGATTGCTGTGGAACAACACGCACCGTTTCAGCTGATTCGTAGTTAAGCCGGAAGTTGGAGATCTACCCCGAATCAGAGCCCGTCTATACAGATATTCTCTGCCAGAATGAAGAGTTAACAAGAATGCCACTTAATGACATAATTTAGGATTCTTTGCGAATTCGATCCTCGATATAATGTAAATATTATAGGCTATTGTAATTGTTATTAAGATGCGTTTTAACCGAAATTTCGTTTCACTTTCCTCGCGCGGGTTTGATCGCTTGCCTGAAAAATGAACAAGCGCATTTCACCCATTTGGCATCGCTTGAAGTTTCGCTGCGATTACCTACACCCATTTGCCTCCTGCCATTGACTTTTCATGCATTCGTGTCGCTCGTAAATTTCGCTTCGCGTCCGGTTAAAACGCAGCTTCAGGCTTATATATTTCTTATACAATTGACTTCACATCCGCCAAAAATAAAGTTTGTTTCCCTGCAATAAATAAGACCCTTCCTGGATCCTGTCATCACTGAAGTGTCTGAAAGAGAGCTAAAGTTACAAGTTTATTGTAACCCTCTATTTAAGCATTTTGGTCTGGATCATGTTTGAATGATTATCATTACTCAGGGACGTGCATAGACATTTGTTTTGGATAAGAGTGGCTGTGAAATAAATAAATGTGTTCGATCGCTAAATTGTTTGTTGTGTGTATATATATACACAATCTTTTTGTTGAAAATTGACGGCGCAAAAATCATGGTGATGAATAAAGAATGCACTATTTAGATTAAGCGTGTTTTGCCTGTCTTTGTGATTATAAATAAGCAGCCTACAACTTTTCGAAGAAGATGTAGAACATTATCAAACCTTAATTATAGGACCATATAAAGAGATATGCCTATATAGCTTTTATTTCACACAGTCAAAGTAAGGCACGACATAGGCCTACATGGGGGCAGAAATCAGGATAACAAAATATTACTACAGTTTGTGTGTAGGATGTGATGTAGGTCTCATTCTGCAGATGAGATTGTTTAGTCTCTCCTTAAACCACCTCAGTATCAGGTTCAAGCAAATACGCACAAAAAGTGATCTCTAGTGGCTGATATGAGATTTTTTGACGACACAGCAACTGAGATCAAGCTAAACCTCAGCAGCAGGTTAAAACACAGGTACCGATGACACAGCAATGGGGTTTAAGAAGCCACGTGACTTTTTTCGCAACATGTGCGTTTAAAACCGTGTTAAACTCTAAACCGCAGCTAAGCTAACGACAGAGCAATTGCTCCTTTATGTTTTTACAGAAAAATAAAGAAGTAGGCCTATCCTGTTGAAGAAGAGATGTCAGTTAGCCTATTTCATAGCGGGCAATGCTGTGAATTCATTTTAAACTGTTTCATTTGTTTATTCATTTACACGTTGTTTTTAATGTTTAAAGTGTATCAGAAGAGTACCAGGCATTTTATAGTTCTTTGCCCTAGTCTGGGTTTTTATGGTTCCCTTCATTACTCAGGACCAACCCAAGGGCAGATAAGATAAGTCAACAAGTATACACACATAGCAGGCAAGAGGGCGAATGGTCTACCACCATAGATACCCCAAAATCAGTGACCACAGGTCACATACCTACTTAAAATAAGCAGTCATCTCTTTAAGATTGCAAGAAGTCACCTAAAACCCAGTCAGATACTTAAAACTTCAAACTAATGGTTCACTGTTTGGATTCACATTTGATTTTGCCAGATAAAAGCAGAAGTAGGGTGTGCTATCCCTGCTTTGTGTATTGGTAAGCATTAATCTGCCCCTCAGATGTAGAATCCTTGGCTAAATGGTGGCCACAGTCATGTCTGGTTTAAGATAAGATAAGATAGAACTTTATTGATCCCACAGCGGGGAAATTCACATGTCACAGCAGCATTTAGACAGAGGTAGAAAGAGTGGCAAAGTGCAAAAGTGCAATAACGTAAAAAATACAAAAACACAAAGGAATACAGAAGAAGAAAACAAACAAAAATATATACATATATATATATATATATAAACAGAACCAATAAAATAGTAAATAAGTGTACATTAAGAATAAAAAAACAAACAGAAAAATAAGAAAAAAACCACAGATGTGCAAAAACTAGAGATGTGCAAAACCAAGTGTATTTACAGAGTGGTGGGGTTTATTTATTATTAAACAGTCTGACCACAGTTGGGATGAATGACCTGCATGGTAGCGCTCCTTCTTACACCGTGGGTGAAGCAGTCTCTCACTGAAGGAGCTGCTCAGGGCCACCACAGACTCACGCAGGGGATGGAGGTGTTGTCCATGATGGAAGCCAGTTTGGCTAGCATCCTCCTCTCACCCACCTCCTCCACAGAGTCCAGTGGAGAGTACAGGACAGAGCTTGATCTCCTGATCAGCTTGTCCAGTCTCTTCCTGTCCCTGTCCGTACAGCCCCCTCCCCAGCAGACCACGGCGTAAAAGATGGCTGAGGCCACCACCGTGTCGTAGAAGGTCCTGAGGAGAGCCCTGCACACTCCGAAGGACCTCAGCCTCCTCAGCAGGTGAAGGCGGCTTTGACCCTTCTTGTACAGGGCATGAGTGTTCCCTCTCCAGTCCAGTTTGTTATTAAGGTGAACACCCAGGTATTTGTAGTTCTCCACTACCGCAATGTCCATACCCTGGATCTTCACAGGCGTGATGTGTGGTGTCCTCTTCTTAAAATCCACGATCATCTCCTTTGTCTTGCTGGTGTTGATGTAGAGCTGGTTGAGCTCACACCAACTGACAAAGTCCTTGATGACCTCCCTGTATTCCAGTTCATTCCCCTCAGACACACATCCAACGATGGCTGTATCATCCGAGAACTTCTGGATGTAGCAGTTGCTGGTGTTGTGGCAGAAGTCTGAAGTGTAGAGTGTGAAGAGGAAGGGAGAGAGCACCGTACCCTGAGGGGCCCTGTGCTACAGGTCACCACATCAGACACACAGTCACGGAGTCTCACATACTGTGGTCTGTTGGTGAGGTAGTCAATGGTCCATGTAGTCAGGTGACAATCAACTCCTGCTCCTCCAGCTTCGCCCTCAGTAGTGCAGGCTGAATGGTGTTGAAAGCACTGGAGAAGTCAAAAACATGACTCTCACAGTGCTCCCAGCATGCTCCAGGTGAAGCAGTGATCTGTGGAGGAGGTAGATAACTGCATCCTCTACCCCGATACCCGGCCGGTAGGCAAACTGTAGGGGTCCAGCGCCGAGTTCACCAGAGGTCGCAGGTGATGCAGGATGATCCTCTCCAATGTCTTCATCAGGTGGGAGGTCAGGGCAACAGGCCTGAAGTGGTTCAGCTCCTTAGGGGCGCCACCTTAGGCACTGGAACCACACAGGAGGTCTTCCACAGGGCCGGGACTTTCTCCAGACTAAGGCTCAAGTTGAACATGTACCTGACCACACCACAGAGTTGGTCCGCACAGTCTTTGAGCAGTCTGGGGCTGATTCTGTCTGGGCCCGCGGCCTTTCTTGCCTTGATCTTTGCCAGTTTCCTTCTCACCTGGTCAGCTGTTAGGGAGAGGGGGGAGGAGGGGGGAGGGTGGAGCAGAGAGGTAGAGGGGGAGAGGGAGGTGGGGGTGAGGGTGGTGAGGGCAAGGAGTAGGGGCAGGTGAATGCCGGTGTGGCCTGGTTTGGGGCGGACAGGTCCAGGGGGTGGTGGAGGATGACCCGGGGCGGTGTGAGGAGGGGGCAGGGTAGGTGGTTGAGGCAGTGGGGGCAGAATCAAATCTGTTGAAGAACAGATTCAGTTCATTTGCCCAGTCCTTAAATCCACTGGACTGGTCACTCCCCTCTCCTTTTCCATGCCCAGATATGTTTTTCAGTCCTCTCCAAATGTCCCTGATGTTGTTTTGTTCCAGCCGCTCCTCCAGTTTCCTCCTGTAGCTGTCCTTCCCCTTCCTGATGACCTGCCTGAGCTCCTTCTGGACCCTCCTCAGCTGCTCTCTGTCACCCAGTCTAAAAGCTCTCTTCTTTTCATTCAGTAGAGCCTTTATCTCAGAGGTCACCCAGGGTTTATTGTTGGGAAAACACCGCACCTTCTTGGAAGGCACAACGTTCTCCACACAGAAACTGATATTTAGATTAGATTAGATTAGATTCAACTTTATTGTCATTGTGCAGAGTACAGGTACAAAGCCAATGAAATGCAGTTAGCATCTAACCAGAAGTGCAAAAACAAGTATTACTTACAGAAAGTGCAGTTGAGTAATTACTCCAGTATAGGAAATGTTATATTTTACAGTATGTACAGTGTTAACAGATAATAAATATGTATAATATATTAATGTGTTGTACATAGGGGGGTGAAATGGACAGGGTTGGAAAGGGGAGAGTATATATAAGGGTTGTATGTACAGTATTGACAGATATTTACAGATGGTTGTATGTACAGCAGTGCAAATATGACAGTAAAAGTACAGAGACAGTGCAGTCAATTAGTGCAATGATGCTTAGTGCTGTGGTGTGGAGTTCAGCAGGGTCACAGCCTCGGGGAAGAAACTCCTCCTGAGCCTGCTGGTGCGGGAGCGGAGGCTCCTGTAACGCCTGCCTGATGGAAGGAGAGTAAAAAGTCCCTGGTTAGGGTGGGATGCATCCTTGATGATGCTTTTTGCCCTGCCCAGGCAGCGTTTATTGTAAATGTTCTCAATGGTGGGCAATTGGGTGCCGGTGATCCGTTGGGCAGTTTTCACCACCCGCTGTAGTGCTTTGCGATCTGATGCAGAGCAGTTGCTGTACCACACTGAGATGCAATTGGTGAGTATGCTTTCAATGGTACAGCGGTAAAAGTCCACCAGTATCCTAGAACACAGGTGAGCTTTCTTAAGGCTCCGCAGAAAGTAAAGGCGCTGCTGCGCCTTTTTGATGAGAGTGGAGGAGTTCAGGGACCAGGTGAGATCGTCAGAGATGTGGACGCCAAGGAATTTGAAGCTAGATACACGCTCCACTACATCTCCGTTGATGTAGATGGGGGCGTGCACGTGGCTCCTAGCTCGCCTGAAGTCCACAATGATCTCCTTGGTCTTCTGGGTGTTAAGGGCCAGGTTGTTGTCGGCACACCACGTGGCCAGGTGCTGGACCTCGTCCCTGTAGGCCGTCTCATCGTCCCCTCTGATCAGGCCTACCACCGTGGTGTCGTCTGCAAACTTGATTATGGTGTTAGAACCATGTACAGGAGTGCAGTCATGGGTGAAGAGGAGTACAGAAGAGGGCTCAGCACACAGCCTTGTGGCACGCCGGTGTTCAGGATGAGAGTGGAGGAGGAAAGGTTGTCTAACCTAACAGACTGGAGTCTGTTAGTCAGAAAGTCCAGAGTGCAGAGGGAGGTGCTAATACCAAGCTGGCTAAGCTTGGAGATCAGCAGAGGGGGAACACAGTGTTGAATGCTGAGCTGAAGTCAATGAACAGCATTCTGACGTAGGAGTTGGGACTGTCCAGGTGGGTCAGGGCAGAGTGGAGTGCCGTGGAGATTGCGTCCTCTGTCGACCTGTTAGTGCGGTAGGCAAACTGATGGGGGTCCAGGGTAGTGGGCAGACAGGATTTCAGTTGAGTTAAGACCAGTCTTTCAAAGCACTTTGCAATGATGGGGGTGAGTGCAACCGGGCGGAAGTCATTCAGGGCCGTAGCAGTGGAGTGCTTTGGCACTGGCACAATGGTGGCGGTCTTGAAGCTTGTGGGGACAACTGCCTGGGCCAGAGACAGATAAAAAATGTCTGTGAAGACCCCGGCCAGCTGCCCTGCACAGACTCTGAGCACTCGGCCGTGATACAGTGAGTCAGGCTGTCAATGTCCTCCCCATGAGGACTGCAGAGTGCTTCCCAGTCTGTTGTTGCAAAACAGTCCCTCAGTCTTTCCCTTGCCTCATCAGACCACTCCCTCACAGACCTTTTCACAGGTTGTTGTTTACTCACTAGGGGGGTGTACTCAGGAAGCAGATAGACAAGATTGTGGTCTGAGCGACCCAGCGGGGGGAAGGGGGTTGAGGTGTATGCATCCTTGATATTTGCATTCAGCAAGTCCAAAGTTTTATTGTCCCTGGTATGGCATTTCACATACTGGGTGAAGTTTGGGAGAGTTGAGGACAGAGAAGCGTGGTTAAAATCACCAGAGATGAGAAGGAGAGATTGGGGGTGCCTTGTCTGAAGCTGAGAGACGACAGAGTAAATGAGCTCACAGGCTGCAGCAGCATCGGCAGAGGGGGGGATGTACACAGTTATCATGATGATATGCGGGAATTCCCTCGGGAGATAATATGGTCGAATGCTAACAGCAAGCAGTTCAATGTCTCTAGTGCAGCGTTGTTCTTTAACACTAATGTGTCCCGGGTTGCACCATCTCTCATTAATAAACATAGCTATACCCCCACCCTTCCTCTTACCACTCTCCGTTGCTTTCCTGTCCGCCCGCACAAGATGAAAGTCATCCAGGGCGATCGGAGAGTCGGGAGAAAGTTTGTTCAACCACGTCTCGGTGAAGCACATGAGACTGCACTCACGGTACTCCCTCTGCAGCCGCGTTAGCGCCATTAGCTCCTCGATCTTGTTAGGGAGAGATCTTACGTTCCCCATAATGACAGACGGTATGCATGGTTTGTATCGTCTTTTCCGCTCCCGACGCTTAATTCCAGCTCTGCAGCCTCTCCTCCTTCTCTGTATCTCCGCGGGGATCACCGGTCTCTCCGTGCAGAGAAGTCGTGTGTGGCTCAGGGCTAACAGCTGATCACGAGTGTAAACAATGGAGCCGTGGTTGAATGGTTCCCCTGACGCCGTGTCCAAAAGTCCGTAGAAGAATAAGAGACAAACTACGATTGTCGCCAAGTGCACATCCATAATTACGGTCTTGCTAAATGTACTAGGGATGAAGCAATAAATTACACAAAGTGAACCAAAACACACAAAGAACTAAGAAAAAAAGTAGAAAAGAGTACGGAGCTGCCGTAACAGGCTGCCACTCACGCGGCGCCGGAAGTCCTTCCTTAATCTGAAAGAGGTTCAAGTGTCAGATACTTCTAATATAATCTTAAAAGAACTCTGCCTTTTTAGGCAACCTTAAAGTTACTTCTTAAAAACAGTAACATCCTGACAGACCACAACTGCAGGGGGTTGCCTTCTCCCCACCCCCCTTTTTCCCCTTCCTGAGCACAATCAGCGTGTGTGTGTGTGTGTGTTTCTTTGTGTGTATCTATACGTTTGGATCACTTACCCTTTTATACCCCACAGTAATTGTACTCTCATGTCATGGGAAAAATGTGGAAAACCAATGCTGTGTGATAACATGTATATTTCTCAATATAGCAGCAAAACCACCATTTTGCCAGTTCCTCTTAGCCAACTCTCTCCTCTCAACACAGGCCTATTAATGTTTGGTGTCATTGCGATGCTCATGAAGAGCTGAATGTAAAGATGAGAATCTTGAAAATATATCTGGTATTTCCAGATGTTTGGATCGAAAGGACAAAATTAAGTCCTGGAGAAACTTCCAGGCACTCCCCAACCATAAAATTAATCATGCGTGGGTCAGGGAGGTTGAGAGAGCTTCTTCTTAAGTCAGGCCTAGAACAGGCCTCTTTGCTCAGTTTTGCCTATGCTCAGTTCCTTGCCTACGCTCAGTCTTACACTCAGATATACAGCTCAGTCATTTGCTCAGTCATCCGGTATGCTCAGTTTTTGTCTGTGCAGCTTGGCTCAGTTTCTCATGCAACTTTTTGCACTTTTCCTTTTGGAGTTTTGCTGCTATCGTGAGTGGTTCCTGTGTTCTTCCTTGGAAGAGGTAAACAATTGGCTTGGGTAATTTTCTCTTCACGCATTCATTCATCCATTCCGTGATCCATCCATGTTCTTGTTCGTTAATGTCTGTAATTTAGTGTCTATTAAGGTAGTGGCCCAGGTCTGTAGCCAAGACTCTGAATTTTGTCTCTGTCTTAGTGTAACTGCTTAATAAACCTTTTTAATTTATTCCAGTTGTGATTGTATATTTCTGGCAAAGGTTGATCCACCAGACTGCTCATTCCCTATCAACAAATTCGGTGATTTAATTGATAATTAATATCTTTAATAATAATTATTAAATTAAATCTATTTTTTAGTTATTTTACATGTTGTTTAAGTGAGGAGTAATTTAGTAACTGGCGTCATTTGTGTTCAGTATTCAGAGTGCTGAACGATAAACAAGGGTGTTAATTTCTAAGACCGCTGGGTTCAGACCATTTAATTTTTATTAAATTCTCACTTCCCCGCCAAGTGAAATAAAAAAATAGGTTATAAGAGCTTGATTTAAACAGAAATACATGTGTGCTGCCTGTCTCATTATTCCGACACATCCATACGGTAGCCCGACATTATATGTTGTCAATTCACATAGGCCGCAGTTCAAATCTTGCATCATATTCAGCTGTCTTTTATTGATTTTTAAATGCTCAAAAATATGTTCCCACAACTCTGTTGCATTTGACTATGTTAATGTGGTCGAATTCATCACTGAAACTCATGCCAATGGATTTTCTGATTGCCAGATAGTCTATATGAAAAAAAAGGAACGAATAGTCAAATCTTCATATTGAACAGCCAAATCCGATTCAACTGACAAAATTCTGAGTCGGGTACAGCCTTACCGGATATACAGTATAATGGGACACTCAATGTTGGATTACTGGTCATCCTACTACAGTAATTTTCTCTAGTATCCCTGCATTTGAGTTTGCATAAAATCACCAGCAAAGTGTCCTGTCCAACAGTTTTCAATTTGGCAAATGTAAGGTGACTGGTAGAGGCCTCAAGCATATTCCTCAGGGCTAAGCCGTGGCTTAGTGATATAATGACAGCTTCTATGATCTCAGGTTTACAACAACTCTTTGTCAGTACTCCATTAATCTGATTCAGCAGATTAGTATAGGACATTTTTTTTTACTTCTGACCTCTCTCCAATCTGTCCCCATATTTTTAACTCCTAATGATGACCTCAGGTGTGGAAACACAATCCTATACTATAATAGCCCTGTATTTCTCTAGTGTCACACTCAAAGCTATCATCTGTTCCTTTATTCCCAAGCTTGCTCTTATTCTTTTAACTTTGCTGTATAATGCACTTCAAATGGTCTATGTTCCCAGTCTCACCCTTCTGAGGCACCCCCCTTAGTGATCTCTACAGCAAAGATGAGTAAGTTCCTCATGAAACGACATGCAACTTCATTGTGGTCATCTTCTGCAAATTTATGACCAACTTTTCTATCCTTTAAGGGCACATCTATTTTTTATTCAAATGTGGAGATTTGTGGACATGATTTGCACCCCGCCATGCTCCTAGCCCCATTAGTGCAGATACCCAGACAATCTACCCAGTCCAGCTGCAAGTCTTTCAGATGGGAATCCACCTCTTTGAAAATGTCTTCTTCCTTTGTGGTAGTTTGCAAGTAGGCACAGAACAAAAATTCCACTTGAATATCCTCATCTTGTATTAACCTTGTGTACAGCATCAACTGAGTGAGCTCTGCCATGCCTGTGAATTCATCCAGCTGGAGGAAAGTTCTCTTGTACTGGTGTATTTTTTTTTTTCCAATGACCACTTCCTGAATGTCAGACATATCCTTAATCCTCTTTGCTATGGTGCTATTTGAAAGAGAGACTAAATCCACTTTCTTAGCTGCCTTCTCTCCAGAAAAGCATGTGTAAATGTCTAAAATACTTTTAAAGCACCCCTGTTCCCCTGGAATGCCTAACAGACAGCACACTTTTTTACCAAATTCTGTTTTATCAAACATTTCAGGATTAGTCATATGTATGGCCACTTTTATTTAATCACATTTATTCATTTTGATTCAAACATGAATGCATTTGTTTATTTTTGTTACTTCCACTCTCCACAGGGCTTGTGATGTCTTAACAGCAAGCAACATGAGAATCCTGCTAGTTATTCAAATGAATAGGATAGAGATTCATCACCAAAGCTCAATAGAGCGCATTACAATAATTTTTTAATATCGCTCGGTTTGCATTGCCACATTAGATAAATCCAATTAGGCCTAAGTTTGAGAGTAGAAACCCACTGCACATCAAAACTAACACTGAATTTAAACACAGAGCAGTTCATTGTTTGATTCAGTGTCACAGGGCATTAAATGTTTGAGTTCCAAGAAATGATAGTCTTTCTCTGCTTTTCTGAGATGCTTGTCTGGCGTTTTCTTCCTGACTGGATCTTATTTTGACACACAAAAAAAAAAAAAAAAAAAAAAAAACCACACCCTCACTCATTTGTTCATGTAGAAACTATTTTGCTATGTATAACAGGCTTGTAGCTTCCAATGGGCCAAATCAGTAAATGTAAGACTAGCTCAAGTGGTACAATGTTCACCTTTATTTTCATCACCAGTGGTTCTCAGTTTATTCTAAACCAACTCTATTTGATCTCTGCCCAATACCTCAGTCATTTCAGGACATAAAATCCCCCCCCCAAAATCAGATGTCAGTAAACAATGAAATAATACAATACAAAAACAGTTTATTTGATTGCAATCACTTTATTGGTAGCAGTGTGTTAGATAAGTGTTGTCTTATTCTAACTTTCCAATTACTGAGCACATTTTCTCCTGGAACTTATGTTTTCCCATTGCAAAGCAATGGAATGTCCCTCCGTCTATTTTATACATATACAACCATGTCAGTCTATCCTACTATCACTTATCTGTAGAGCTAAGCATTTTTTCCTCAACAACTGAGAATTATTTTACTTCATACATTTTACCTCATAACATTGCTCAGGTCAAGTTCATGGCATTTACCATTAGACAAAATAGATGAGTATAGCACAGAGTTGTGTTTGTTAAAACCTTTGTGTCTTCGTGAATGAGCAATCGCTATTCCCCACAGCACTGGTGGAAAAACTCCACCTTCTCTGACAATACCACAGCAGTGACATGGAGCAGCAGAATGATGCTCTACAAAATCAATAATCTGTCCACAGCTTACAAGTAATTGGCACAATTCTTGGCTGACCTCCCCACAAGTGCCATCAGACCCCACCAGCTGATCCAGAATAACTTGACAACGCAAAGGTAATGGCAACCATAGCTGCCAAAAACCTAGGGGTAACAGGGGACACCAATGTATCCTTCAAAGACCATATTGCAGCCACATTAGGATGATCAGACCTTACCTCTCTGAATACACAGCCCAAGTGGTGATCCAGACTCTCATCCTGTCACATCTGGACTACTGCAACTCACCACTTGGTGGCCTCCTGACGTTTGTCATCTGACCGCTTGTCAGAACTCAGGCAGGGACTCAAGCGCAGACAGGGAAGACTGGTACACGATGAGTTTATTAAATTCAAAGGGTAATCCAAAAACAGGGTCAAAACAGGCAAAGTCCAAAACCAGAAAAACACAGCGATCATACCAAAAATCAGATCCAAAATCGTAGTTGAGAGAAACAGGCAAGACAAACAGAACCGGCAGGCAAAAACGGAACAGACAGCAAGTAGCGGAACAGACAACTGAGACGAACTGGCAACAAGACAAGAAACAAGCAGGGAATATATAGGGCAATGCTGATGAGGAGATGGGTAAATACATCGCGTTCTATTTGAAACGTCTTATTTTGATCTTACAAATGTCGGTGTTGCTTCGATGTCAAGGCATGTTTTGGGTTCTGCGTCGGGTTAAGGTCGTAATGTGTCAAAAACATCGCGTTCTATTTGAAACGTCTTATTTCAATCGTTTTAACGTCGGCTATCCGATTGTTTGTGGAGGAAACGACAGAGATTCTTTGACTTTTCACCATCCGATAAATTACCTTAGGAAATGTCAACATTGACGATATTTTTTCATGGAAGCAACTTGATCAACTTTATTTTTGGTACCGTGGATTACGTTGCCTTGGTCACTTGCAAGCGTTATCATTTGGTACCGTGAACCGACGTCGTAGGCTACTTGGTCAGAGATGAAGCGTTATATATTTCCGGAAATGACTATGGATATAAAAGTAGTCTGCAGACAGCACTTTATTCGCGCTCCCTTATGTATTAATAAAAGTCTATACTGCGTTACACTGTAAAAATCAATAATCACCTCCATGAAACTGCAGTCTGCAGAACAATGCTACAATAGTAGGCTACAATTTATTAAAACCATGAGACATTTTATTAGGTTAAAGGTTAAGAACGTTGCATTTCCACTATCAAAACAATGCAATGAGATTGCGACAAACTATATAAACAATATATCAATTTAGAAATATATACATTTATGTATATATGTCTGCAACCGACCGAAGCACAACGTCGCGACAACGTTATCAATGGACCATATGGCTTAAAAAAACGCCGCAAGAAGGTAATGTAGCGGCGACCAAGTGAGCACTTACTGGCGATGTTGCTGCAACATTGTGTTTTAGCTGGGTTATATTTCCGGAAATGACTGGCCAACTTAACCGATTGCAGGTGACAACTGTACATGAATTTCAATCAAGCACTTATAATAAATGTTGCATCCCAACACTTATAAATGTAACCGGCACTTCCTATCTGCCTTGTGTTCTGATGTTCAGTCAAGGGCCAGGAGCCAGGAGAACAGTTTTATTCTTCAAATGGTCTGGTATGCATCTGATATGATACAATACAGGCACTTATGAAGTATCTGCCCTGGCCACCACAGATATTCACACATAGTGTACAACTCAACAAAACCATAATAGGAAATTGCAATTAATATCTCTCTAGTACAAGTGTTTCATAATTGGGCTTTACAGCTCACATGCCTCCCAGAGAGTCTGCAAGCTTTTCAGATGTGACGAGATAACAGCAAACACAGAACGTTCAACTAACGTTAGCCTATAGTTCTCCTATGGTTGGTTTTTCAAGAAACTTCTCCAACCGTTTAGAGAACGTTCTCTCCAAGTTATTACGCATCAGAACCTTCCTCAGAACATTTTGGGAACAAAAAACTAATGTTCTCTTATGGTTGCATTGTGCTTTTCACACACAATTTTGGTATTTATTCACACAACCATATGAGAACGTTCCTAGAACGTTGCACAGAGGTTGACAGTGTAAAGTGATGGACCAGCACAATTGTAGGCTGAAATGAGTTTATTACAATCCTTATGGCCTAAGACAGTTAATGGGTTTATCAATACACACATTTATACAAACAACACTATTCAAAATGGGTAGGGGGGTATTCCAAGAACGTGCTTTAGTGACAAACCTGGCTAAATTAACTCAGAGTAAGTGGTAAACCTCCTAATAGAAGAGTCCTATGGCTTCATTCTCCTACTAAAACAAAGCTCTACTGGAACCTCCATGACCCGACTCCAGACAAGCAGTGGAAAATCAGCAATTGGATGTCCATAATCCTTGTGAATCCATGAATCCAGGTGCCTCAGATAATTCACTGGAGAGGCAAACAGAAAGAAGGTAAGATACATATAATTTCTAAAAATAAAGATATTATATTTGTCTTGGTTGGTGTTACGGACGGCTTGTGGGACCACAACATGAAAGAAGGGAGTCAGACAACAAACTGGATTTTTAAATAAAGAAGTGTTTTATTTATTTAAATGTTGGTGGTGTATGGATTGATAAGAGTAGAGTGTATGCATGTGCGTGAGTGAGAGGGGCATGTAAGAATGAGAGAGGAGCTGAGCTGGCTGAGGAAGAGAGATCTGCCGGTATTCTTATAGCCCACACCTCCACCAGGTGTGGGCAATGACCAATTAACCTCTCTGCTTCTTCCTGCAGCCTATGCATGGCCACTACACAGACCACCGGAGCGCAAGGGGGTCGTAATAGTTGATAATTGGTGCCCATTATTTAAATAACACACATTAAATTAGAAGTAAATTTTCTGTGCTTTCTAAAGTCTAATGGCTTAATATTTTACTTAGCAATTTTTAGAGCACATCTTTAAAAAGATTGACTGTCAACATTTCAAATCACTGTCTTGCTTGAGGATGTTGTTTCTCCTAAGCTTTTTTTTTTTTTAAACACCAGACTACACCAGAATTTTTTAGCAATATTTCTTATTCATTTATTCATTTTGCAGATGCTTTTATCCAGTGCGACTCACAATAGCAATAAATGGAAATTCCTGTATTTTATCCTGCCTCAAGCAGTTGACACACTTAACATTTTACTTCAATATAGGCACTTCAGTCTTCAGTGGACTCACAATCTGACAAATGATTTTAATACAGTGTTTTATGTAATGAGAGAGACCGCAACTAAAAGGGTTGATTCGTTATGTACACTTATTAACAAATAATAATGACTTATTTGGCTTCAGGTGGTGCAGAAATATGAGCTTTTACATGTCTATACTCCTGTGAGAAACACTCAGATCACATCATCAAGGTATGCTCCCAATAACCCTTATAAAGTCAAATCTGCTTCCTCCCTAGATACCTTAAAATGTCTTCTTAAGTGTCTTTTGTTGTACATATACCTGTTTTTTATTTATTTTTTCATTTTTGTTTATTTCCTGTTTCATTGTATTTCCTATTTTTATTCATTCTGTAAAGCGCTCTAGTCAGAAACATGCTATATAAATAAAGAAATTAGTATGAGTGCACCTATCATTTGTGAATAATTTGTCAATTTTGAAAACTTGGAGAATCCAATGCAAAAGGGACTGTATACTGCAAGAATTGCATTTCATGTTTTCATATTTTTTTAAATATTAGGAGGAAAATATGATATTGGTCCTTGACATATACTGGATTACTAGTGCAATGGGATTGTTTTGTATGGGATAAGCCCAATATAAACAGCTTGGTGATTAGCGGGCCCAAAACCATAATCATTATAACACAAAATGACTTTTTTCAAAGGAATCCTGTCTATTTGTTTGAATGACAATGTGAAAGTAATGGAAAAGGGTAAAACGACTAACTTGATTAGAAACTTCCATTGTTCGCGCTCCGTGATCCAACAGAACCAAGGGTCAGCTATCTCGTGCTCTATAGGACATTTAAATACCTTGAGGTGACAGTTGAGTTTTGTGGGTTTCGAGACAGTTGTGGTGAAAATTTGATGGATTTAGCTAGCTATATTTTTATTATCCTAGTTTGTTTTATCAATAGTTTAGTAGTTAGTTTTGTTGTTAGAATATTTGTAACGTCAACATTAGTGTAATTTATAGTTTAGTTTAATTGTAAACAGTAATTGTAGTTTGATAGGATTGTAGTTAATTGTTTGAAGTTAAAATAGTGAAAATCGTTTTATTGTTCAGAATATTTAATTGTTTATTATTATTAATAGTTTAGGATATTTAATTATCAGTACAGTTTCGGTGCCAACCACCAGATCTTCTTATACTTTCAAGGTGAGTACATTTAACTAGCTAACGTCACAGTTTGATGAGGCTAAGTGAAGTTTTAGCTACTTTA
Source organism: Megalops atlanticus (assembly GCA_019176425.1). Lineage (NCBI taxonomy): Eukaryota > Metazoa > Chordata > Actinopteri > Elopiformes > Megalopidae > Megalops > Megalops atlanticus. The sequence continues at coordinate 19,982,137 of CM032881.1, forward strand.
CTAAGTGAAGTTATTTTGGATAGCTAGCTAGCTAGCTAGCTAACGTCAGCTTGATCCATGTAGCGCGCGTCTATGGTAACGGCATTCTCAGGCTACTGTGACTATGCTACCTACTAACTTACTAGCAAGCTAGCTAATTGGTAGCTACAGGATAACGCTGCGGGGTTCAACAATAAGCTTTTCTGCTACTTGGCCAGTCAAAGTTCAGTCCCGAACAAATAACGCTAATTAACACTTTTTAAAGAAGCACACATGGCTGGCATAAATGATCTCTGAGCAATACTTTGCTCTGAACAATCAGCAATGTCATAAATTACAGATACAGCCCCGATACAAAGTAGCTAACAACCTTTTAAAACGAGTATGTGTGAGATCTGAAGGTGTTTAACTTACACCTGCCGCAATTACCCTTATGTAAGTTAAACAGTAAGGCTAACATTAACTGTAAGGTCTCTCTCTCGCGCGCTCTCTAAGCCGCGTAGTCTTATCAACTTATTTTACCGTTAATGTCACCTATGTTAGAGGCCCCGTGTACACATATGCGACTATCTTAAACGTAGGCTATCTTTTCCACTAACGTTACGCTTCGACCTCTGGTCCACACGATGTGAGCAGGGTTATTTGTCTGCTATCTTGCGAGTTATTATGGCTATCACTAACGTTACATGGCATTAAAGTTATTATAATTAACATTAACATTAAATAAGAGTGGGGCAATTGCTACTGACAGTAGAGATATTCTATCTCTAGGACAGCCGTCCTTTCCCCAGCAGCGAACGTTTATTTCAATAACAAGATACGATAATTTAATGAATGTTTTCACTGTTAAGGCATGTTGCACAGCAGTTTTCAATGACACATTGGTATGTAATCCTTTACTTTGACACTGACAAAGTCAGGTAACGATTAGTCCAAACATAGCTTAGTTGCTTAAGCTTAACAACAACGCCCTCATCTAACCTAAGTAAAATATTGCATTGTCACTGCTGTTTTTTTAATTAACGCTAAATAAAACGAGATACGTTTTCAAAGTTAGCTGTGTGCCGTTATCAAGGCATGCAAGCTAGCTAGCATGGCTATTTATGTAAGTTACCGTTAGGCTATCAGGGGGCCAACTGACTATCGGAATCAGCCCCAGGACATGTCGGTCCATACTACAGTTTGCATCGATGTTCATCTTCTAACCAGAGCAAAAGCAAAAAATATTGTACTTACCACACACATTTTAATCCTCTTTAATGAATCCTCTTTAATTCCTCCAAACATCGATCTGTAAAGTTAAATAAAATAGGCATTACGTTGGCGATTTGTTCGCTTGTCTTCCGGTAGCTAAATAGCCAAAAAACAAGCATTGTTGGATAACCGTTAGTTGTGTAGCATTTCTTAGTTAACAAGATAACAAATTACTTCTATGGCTAACCTGCCTATGGTTAAGACGTGGTCCCAATATCATAGCTAGCTACCTTGTCATTTCATCATTTAAACCGTATACCATCTACTACTAATATCGTCACACAAGACACCGACGCCGGTGGCCAAAACATACCTTTTTCAGTGAAGTATTCCGAAGATAATCGTGAGGGACAATGAAATTTTATCCACCTCTGAGAAATCCATGTGGGAGAATGACGCCGAGAGCCGTTGAATTTTGGGCAGGGCGGTTAGGTTACGTCATGGCGAATAAAATCTGACCAATCACAAGTATGCTCACCTAATAATATCTCTGAAGCTGTCCTCTACATTAGTTATCTCAAGGTCTTAAAACATGCAGGTCATTATACTACGCAAAATTAAAATCCATAAAATCCGTAACCCCATTCAAGGAATAAAGACTTGCATCAATCTTTTTAGAAAACCCCAGTCTCTCTAAAGGCTATACCCATTTTGCATTTTCGCTAAACAGCCTTCTTAAAACGTGCCATCAGTATCAATATCTGTTTTCCAACGGTTTTTGCATTTTTATTGGAAAATATATTTATAACTGCTGTGGTTCCAATGGAACTGATACCTTTAATATCTCCAGTCCAGATCGAGATCGAACAACGGAATTCGGTCTGTGACTCCATTCATTATGTAATGCAGGTTCAGCTACAATCATCTTTTTTTCCCCATTTACTATTTTTTCCATCTATTTTCTGGGAGTCTTGGCATTTTAGCTTTGGTATCTAGTCGAGATCGTGCAACAGAATACGGTCTTTGTGTCTTGATTCATAAGTCAGTGCAGGTTCAAAAAAAAAAAAAAGAACAGTTGCTTTCTGTTTATGGTGACTTCACAGTAAGCTCGTCTCGTAGTGGTTATGCAAGAAGCTGCTTCAAAACGACCGAGCTAGCAACACTTACACCATGCGCATCCTCAGTCCTTCTCGTCTCTAAATGTTTAAAAGTGTCCCTGGGCCTCACAGGACCATAACCGGGCGCTGTTTACAGCTAAATGTAATACAAGTCGTTAACGAAACGAAAACTCGGTTACAAGCAAAAAATTGTTCTAGTTAATATAAATTTCTTGTGGAAACAATGACATAAAACACCAAAGAAATACATAAGGTTAAATTAATTACCTTGTTTATAATGATATAGTTTACCTTTTGTTGATCTTTAATATGCAATGATGGTCAGGTACCAGTTATAGACAGATGAAAAGCCACTTAATTAAAAAAGTTTTCAATGCACTCAGCTTAATTTCAAACATGACAGTCAAGACAAGAAAAAAAAATCAGGAATAAAAACAACTGCTCATTATTCCCCCAGGTCAAACTCCTTCTGGCAGTTTTGCACAGCAAGTATGTCCTCTTGTCACACACCATCCTACTGGACCCTTAGGCGAAAGGCTAAGGCTAGGGTTGACACGGATTTGCAGTCATTGCCAGGCACAGGGTGGGGGGGCATTGAAAACAATGACATTGATGGCAATGACATGGACTTCCTGGACTGCTCATCCACTGTGTCTGAAACAGACTCATTTTTTGACTGTGAGGATTACTTGTCTGACACTGAAACGGAATCAGAATCAGAGGGAGATGAACTGTTTGACGAGTTGTCTAGATGGGCAGTTGAACACAGGATAGCACATACTGCTATTAATAGTTTGCTGACTGTGCTTGGCAAGCATCATCCTTTGTTGCCAAAAGATGCACGAACTCTGCTGGGTACAGCACGTTCCACCAGCCTGAAGGTGTGTGAAAAAGCTGGTGGTCAGTACTACTATTTTGGTGTGCTGGAGTCCATCAGTAACATTCTGCAGGAAAACAAAGATGCACTGACCACAGTCAATAAGCTGCAGCTTCAGGTCAACATGGATGGGCTGCCTCTGTTTAAAAGCTCTGGAACCCAGCTCTGGCCAATCCTAGGCACAATTCTCAACCTACCAAAAACAGACCCAGTCACCATAGGCCTATACTGTGGTACCAGCAAGCCAAACTCACTTGGAGAGTTTCTGGATGACTTTGTGAATGACATTTGTCAACTACAGGATGGTTTTGCTTTTGAGGGATTTCACTTAAAGCTGAAGCTGTCCTCCATGGTGTGTGATGCCCCAGCACGTGCTTTTCTCAAGTCTATTAAAGCCCACACGGGGTATCATGGGTGTGAAAAGTGTGTCCAGGAAGGGGAATATGTGGAAAACAGAATGACATTTCCCAGAAATGACCTGCCTAAACGGTCTGACAAGAGTTTTAGTGAGAAGGCAGATGCTGATCACCACCATGGAATATCACCTCTGGAGAGGACTGGAATGGGGATGGTATCCGGATTCCCACTAGATTACATGCATTTAGTATGCCTTGGTGTTGTTCGACGCCTTCTGCTCCTGTGGCTTCGTTTGGGTTCAGTTATGTGCAGGTTGTCTGGGTCACAGGTGAATTACTTGTCAGAGAGGTTGATGGAAATTCAGCAGTACGTGCCATCAGAATTTGCCAGAAAACCAAGGCCTCTAAAAGAAATAGACAGATGGAAAGCCACAGAATTTAGGCAATTTCTCCTTTACACTGGTCCTGCATTACTCAAAGACATTGTCAGCACTGAAGTCTACAAAACTTTCTTTTACTATTTGTCGGAGTCTATATTCTGAGTGATGTAAGTCTGATTGGAGACTACTTAAATTACGCCAATGACATTTTGTGTCTTTTTGTAACTCATTTTAATGATCTGTATGGGCAAAAATTTCTGACATATAATGTCCACAACCTTGTTCATCTGGCACAAGATGTGAAGAACCATGGCACCCTGGACAACTTCAGTGCCTTCCAATATGAAAATCATTTGGGCAAGATTAAGAGGTTGATAAGGAAACCTGGCAGGCCTGTCAGTCAAATTGTGAGAAGACTGTCGGAGAAGCCCTTTTCCACCAGCATGTCTAAAAAACCTCACTTGAGCAAAGAACACAGCTTTGGCCCTCTTCCACTTAATTTTGGCCATGCAACACAGTACAAAAAACTAGAAACACCCAAATTTACCCTAAGGATAGATGAGGCTAACTGTTATTTTTACTTGGGTGGCAAAGTCAAGAGGGCCAGAAACATTTTACACCACGACAATGATGTGTTTGTGGTGTACACCGAGTTTGAGCAGCACAGACCTTTTTTTGAATATCCGCTGTCATCGTCACTCCTTAATATTCATGCAGTCAGCAGCTTATCTAAAACTATGAACATATGCAGGTTCCATGATATAGAGAAAAAGGCCTTCGTAATACCAATGAATACAAATTTTGTTTCCATTCCCCTGTTGCACTGCAACGAAAGATAAAAAGAGAGGAAAATATTGATTTTTTTTTAAACAAACTGTTTTTGTTTTTGAAACTACACAATGCGCTTCACCTCTTCAAAATCCATAAATTTCAGTTGGGGTTTGGTCTGGTCCACTGGTGGTGGAGACGGAGGGCAAAATGTTCCTCATTGTGGAATTTGTGGAAGAAAGGAAGACTGGACCAGTTGCCAAGTCCTGGTACACAGATGGCCTTGCATGGTGGCCTCCATATCAGGACCAGAACAGGCTCCTGAAAAGTGTGAAGAAAGCTGAAGTTCCACAGCCAGACAAAGGATGGACAAGGCATCCAGCCAGGGTCCTATATGAAACAGGTATAAATTAGACATACTGATGGAAGATACACAACACTGTCTTTGTGCCTATGATCTCTCTCTCCCCCCCCCACACACACACACACACACACTTTTTCTATGTGAATGTAGCTTTAAGCAAAAGTCCCATTTTGAATATATAGGTGCATGCATAAGTTTTCAACCACCCTGAAAGTGAATTAGAGTCTCTTCCTGTATATAAGACTCACCTGGCCTACAATCATTTCCACTTCTATTTGTATGGTTGGAAAAGGTTGGATGGAGACCAAGCTATAGAAGCAAGCACTTATATCCACATTAAAGGCTGTTTTATTTTTAGATTCCTTTGAAAGCATAGTCTGCAGGTGGAAGCGGTCCTGTTATACATCTGACATCCAGTAGGATTATGAGAATTCAAAGAGAGAGAGAGTGAGTTGTGCCAGCAATTTAGTGTTATACTGATTTAGAATTATTAAATTCTAAAGAAATGTAATCTTAATTTCTTTTAATCTTGTAGAAGAAAAAGCTATTCCTCTTCTGAAGAGGAGGCCCCAGACCCCCGTCCAGCTAAAACAAAAAAGCTTCCTAATGCTCCAAAACCCCCGTCACCACCACAGCGAGAGAGAAATGGTGTGAACCAAATCGGTACTGTTTGAAAACATGGTCTCATTATCATGTGACCGTACCTATATTTAGGCATTTAAGACTATTACTGTCTCACTATTCAACGCCCTACTTATATGTTAATTTATTATTTTTTTTTGCTTCTCTGTCTCCTTTCAAAAACCAATCCACCTGGCTACACTGTTGGGAAAGACTGGGCAGCCACCCCATCAAATACCCGTAAGTATATACAGTACATAACTGTGGGGTGGACAACTTAAGAACAATGGGATGGCATTAACAGGACCCCACAAAGCTTAAAACTTTACTCTTCATATTCTTAGCAATCAATCAGCCTGGTCGTGTACAGGAGGAGTGGCAGTCAAATATTCAAGGTGAGATCATTCATGTGTACCTAACCAAGTTTTTTGTGTAGTTGTCATGCCACTGTAGTTATCCATCTTCTAACTTAAAAAGAAGCGTTCAATTCTCAATTTTCTGTATAACAGCACTCAATGCAAGGCCAGACCAACCCAACTGGCCATTCCCCAACCAAAGCACGGGTAAGTCATTACAAAATTAAATGAAATAGGACTTGGAATGGAGACATTGCATAGTTAAAGTACATCATAAATTATGCTAAATATGTGAGGGGGTTTACAAATTTTGATGGTAGTGTAGTTAGTTCATTTTAATGGACAGAGTTCTCAGATTGTAAATTTGCAGATCTATAAGGAATGAGACTTACCTCTGTTGTGATCTTCACAGCATTTTATCAAGACTTGCAGTTGGGAGGAGAATTTAGAAGAAATTCTCCACATGCCCATGGTAGGCCTATAGAACAAGAACATATTATTGAACAAATGTTTTTTTATGTAGGTAATTTTCATTAGCATAACTTAGGTAGACCTAGGTAATTTAGCAGTTTGACATGAGAGAGAGTGGGGTTGGAAAAGGCTGTGATTTAGCCATAGATAATAAATTGCTAGACTAAAACTAACTGTTGTATAATTGTCATCATTCACAAACCAAAAGATAATCATGCATTTCCCCCATAAAAACAGGCCTCTTAATGTTCTTTACAAACAGAACCTGCTGTGCAACAAGAACCATCTGGGTGGTACATGGGCAATAACAGCACATGTAAGTACAAACATACTTGGACTTTATTATCAATTTTGGCTGTAGTAAGGTTGCTGAGGTCTGCACAGTAAGAATGATGTTAACTTTATTTCTACATTTAATTTTTCCAAGCAATATCACATCACACTGCTCGAGATTATCCTCAACACACCCATGGTAAGCTTGTTGAGTAAGAAATAAAAAGTTACAAACCATGCAAGAAGAACACATCAATCAACACCATACACACACTCCAAACAATTCAATTCTTACTCTCAATAAAAGAACAAATTCCTGTTCCTCCTGTTTCTGTTCTGTAGCATATAACCCTCAGCCAGACAGATGGGGACAAACATCGGCTACACATGGTAAGATAGACAGATAGATAGATAGCTAGATAGGTAGATACTTTATTTGTCTCCATGGGGAAATTGGTTTGCATTCTTTGTTGTGTCTCAGTGTCTATGAGATCAGTCCACAGGTCCCATTTAAGCTTATGGTCGAGCACAATGCCAAGGTACTTGTAATTTGTAACAAGTTATACTGGCTCCCCATTGATAAAGGTAGGGTTTTAGGATTGCAGCTTTCTAAAACCAATGGACATTTCCTTTGTTTTAGTGGTGTTCAAGAGAAGTTTTGATTTCCCCATCATATAGGAGGCACACCAAGGCAGTATTGTTTGCGTACCTAATAAAGCTTGCCAACACAATTAAGATGCCACAAAAACAGTTTTAGAAAATGCACCATTTTGGATAAGAGACTTTGTTATGTTCCTTGGTTTCAGAAGAATCCTCCATGACAAGGGAAAACGCACAGCAGGGATGGCGGCGTTATAACACCACACAGTGCACACGTAAGTGTGACACACCGAAAATGTGTGGTCACATGTTTGTTGTTTATGTGAATACATGTTAATGTATTTAAATGTTATTATATTATTATATCGTGATATATTTAAACCTTTCATCCTGAACGTGAATGATAATAGTTATTAATTTGATTGGCTATTGACTTCAAATATAAACAACCTTGCATCAGAATTGCGGACTGCACCTTTAAGTGATGTTATCAATAAAAGTAAATTAATTAACTTAAACATAAAAACTTGTATTTTAATACTCACATCTTGTTCATGTAGCCTTCGAAAGAGTCCTACTTGAGGCTGTCCGTGAGATGGACATCCGAATTGGCCATCTCACATCTATGATAGAGAGCCTGGTGCAGGGTGGGCACGGAGGTCAACCACAGCAAGAGGAAGACTCCTTCCAAATTCCTCTTAAGGACATGGAGGCCCTCGACAGCCTTGAAGAGCGTCTCCAATGCTCAGAATATAAAAAGAAGATGGTAAGACTGAGTAGACTTGAATATTTAAGAAATTATACATTTTCACAAATTAAAAACCAAATGCAAATCATAAAATGTTAAAAGACTATATAAAAGCCTCTGCTCGGAAACCTCTCTGGTACTGCCCTGAGAATATTTTCCCAAATGAATTAATAATTGTTGTAAATCAATTTCAATGTGTTAGCTAATATTATAGCTACTTTGTGTCTAAGGACATCACATTCCTCTAAACTATTGTAAGTAATCTCACTTACCCTCAGCTGTCTTAAAGCTTTTGTTTTGTTTCAAACATTCTGTTTCAGATCAATGTACTGTCCCAGAGTGGAGGGCATACATTGAAAAAAACTATTTGGAGAGTATCCAGAAAAATGTTCAGCAACGACATGGCTAAACAGCTAAACTGGTGCGGCCGAGGAGACAAGAGGGGCCTGAAAGCATCGAAGTGTGCAGCAGTCATTATTGGTAGGTACCGAGAAATGTAGGCCGTCCAGAATATCCTAATGTTTCTAAGTGATTTAATTTGCCGCCACTGCTCACTTTCCCAGACTTCAACATTCTCTTCCCACCCATCTGACCAAATAACCAGTTGGATCTTATAGTGATTGCTGCGTGCAGAGTGCACGTGCAATACCATAGCCTACACGATCACGTGTGTGTGTGTGTGTGGGCAGGGTCCAGAGCCGTATAGAAAGAGAGTTGCGCTAAGTAAGTCATTTGCTGAATGTCATAGATTGCCAAATACTTCCAAACAAGTTCCGTCGCGCCCTCCTCGAATTTCCTTTTAGCAGGGTGACTGGGGAAAACTACATTACACAGTACATTAATGAGTAAAGCCTTAACGTTTCACTGCGTTGTTTACTCTCAAACACATCCTGAGGGTATAACCTTCAAACCAGCTACTGTATTTAAATATTTTTTTAAATTCTTTTGGGGATCTTTGGTGACCCATCTGGTCATTTTTGTTTTATTTCTTCAAGACATACATACAGACACATGTCAAACTTTTGGTCCACTTTGCCATAGACGCTGACTGAGGCGCAACTGTCTTTCTATGCGGCTGTCTGTGTGTGTGTTCTTAGCCTGAGTGAGAGAATAGTGTATAGAACAGGGAAGATTTCGCTATCAGTCATACATTTCTCCTTCTATTTAAGGCCTATATGGCCGTTGCATTTTGGGGAGACTCTCTAGCCTGATGGGACCGAAATCGGCAAATTGTTTGAAATTAAACACTGTGCTATATAAGTAATATAAAAAGTGTAGTAAGTAAGTAATAGGATACAAACTGGACTCTAGGGAAAATAATTCAATAAATAAGGATACATAAATAAGAAAAGACATTGCACAATTAACCTACCGGAAAAGCTCTCGTCCAGTAGTCCGCCATGAGTCCGCGCGACTGCTGCTGCTGCTGTTCTTTGTCCACCAGACGAAATTATGACGTTGCTGTTAGCTCTCACACCTTCATATGGTGCACTCTGAACTATAACTTGCCTATCACATAAAAAGTTCCTGTTTCTATCCTCTCTCATTCACAGGGGCTGCTATGAGAAACCCATTGGTGCATGCTACTGAGGCCGACGCAGAAAGATGTTTGCAAGACTTTTTGAGATTGGCACCCGGACGGAAATAATCCTCCCTTTCCATTTAATAAATTTTACACAGTTTTATTTATGTAAATTCAATTCAAATCCATGATCACAAACCTCCCCGCCTCAATTGGTAACAGTTTTAATTGATTTTAGCTGGGTATCTTATCTGTCTTTTCACGCTATTTTATTGTCTTAGTATGTTTACTATGTTTTATTTGTATTTGTAATCTCGGCATCATTGAAAATGAGTGTTACCCTCAATGTACTCCCGAGAATTAAATAAATATTGGTTGAATGAATAAATGAATGAATGAATTTATTGCCCACTATAACCTATTGTAGGATAAATATCTTATACACGGCGGCTAAAAGTCGTCAAAATTATGTCTAGCAGATGAAAAAACGGCATATTTAATACGTTTCAACGACCTTTATAAGATGAAAAGGCGATGTAACTTCTGTTATGACGTATTCATGTACATCTGGAATACAGCGGCTAAACGTCGTTTGAAAATCCAAATACAGACGTCTCAGAGACGCTGTCTGAATGAGCAAACGATCTCTAGAATACATCTTACAGCTGTTCCACAGATCTTTCTTGTGATGATACAAACACATCTCCAAGACGTCCTACAGACGTTCTATATTTTGTTATTTTGCTATTGTTTCATTTTTTCATTCAGCTTCTGTAAAAATGGTTCTTGTCCTTTATTTTTTCCCTGATTGTTTCACTGTGTATGTGGCTTTGTGTGTGGTTAGAAAAACTGTCATTAGGATAATTTTATTAATAGACAATAGTATTCTCATCATCACCAGCACCTCCTCTATAGGACAATGTTGTGCCAACAATCCTTCTCAATGGAATATAGGGAGATTGCACATATTTTATTTGAGACATTTTCATTTTCACACTCTCTGGTTCCTAGTCTATAAACAGAGTTGGTTTACAATATTGAATATGCAAATCAATTATATGTGAGGCAGTGGTGACTGCAGGCTGGTCAGATGCCTGACGCTAATTTGTATGCTATTTTGAAGTGCTATGGGTGGCACACATATTGCCTCCAGGCTGACAGTGATTGCAATCTCTAGTGGGGGACAAAGGAGCAGAGACCAAGACAAAGGGCTGAGTTATGATTGGTAATTATATCACTGTGGATTTAGGGTTTGTCCTTTTAATCACACCTCATACTCATTCAGACAATGAATGAATGCCCTACTTTTCAGGTGGCTGTAATAAAGGCAGCTAATAAATTTAAATGCAGGATCTTGAAATTCAAATAAGACTGAGAAGAAATGAAAGGCCTCGTGGTCCGCTGAGAGTTACTGCTGCTTCGATTGCACAGATGGAGGAGTGAGTGTATGGATTTGATAAGCATGCACTCTCAGATGTTAGCGGGGGGCTCCAGGTAGGCTTTAAACATACTGTTTATTAGCTGCAAAACATGCCTTTTTCTCCCTTTGCAGTTAAAACTGATCATGATCAAAAGCAAGAGATAAATCCCAGGCTTGGATTGGGGGGGTGGGGTTGGGGGGTGGGAGAGAGAGTTAACATTTGAAGGAGACACTATAAATTGCTCCAGAATTATAAACATCTTTAAATGTTCCAGTCCTATGCCTTTGGTACATTTTTAATGTTGTGGTACTTAGCTTTATAAAGTGATCAATGATTAAAGTGCGGAACATTTTGGGAAATTGAGTTAAGAGCCCTTATAACATTTGGTCCCTGTATGTCATTCTTGAATGAGATCAAGACCAGTTTTATCTGTGGAGCACAATAAGCTCACTGTCATTATATTCAATAAAAGTGTCAGCTTTCATGATCTATGTTAATATGATGTATAATATACTGTTGGATGTGGAAAAGGCTGCAAAAGAGCAAGTCAAAACAGTCAGAACTTCTTATATTTCACTTTGTCCAGACAAGTTGCTGATGACCACTGCATCAGCTATTATTTCTTTAGTAGGATAGAAGAGCAGTCATCTCACTGTTCTCCCTGGCATCTTTTTTAATGCCAGGGTCACCAGAAGCCACTTGTAATCTCCTGTAGGTATGTGGGAGACATATATGCTGCTGTTTATAAAAAATGGACTTCAACTCTGGGGACCTGGCCTCAAAATCAGGTTGCTGAGGGACAATAATTGCAGGCAGACTGGCAGGTGAAAGGGAGAGTGACAATCTGGGATAGAAAATTGATTTTTTTGCTCTGCATGAGATTGGACTCACATGGACAGGGAAAAAATGCTGATTGTTGTAATGGAGAAAAACAGTGGGCATTTGATTTTGAAGGATCGCATGTCATTCAAGCCTATTCAAGAAATTGCAGACAATTTGCATAGCAATGTCTCTTGTCTGTCTTTCAAACAAGAAAAAGTTGCAGTATACAGAAATCCTCTTCTAAATGTTCTATTGTCTCTATGACAGATCAGAATTTTACATAAATGTTAAAATTTACTTAAAGGTTTTGGTGAACACATTTATTGAAGTACTGTACAATATTACAATAACATGTACCAATAGTAAGTTCAGTTTTTGACACAGAAATCCAATTGTTATTTGAAATAAAATCAAAAATAATATCTGTAATCATTGTCTTTTTTATGAAGTTCAGGATAAAGTGTTCCATTAGCTTCACAATTTTATACAATTGATGTCTTAAGAGACATACCTGCTTTTGTTAATTGTCACACTACCATTATTTGATGGACAGTAATTATAACGCTGTGACAGAAATTTTTATGAAAGTCAATGATGGTGAGTCAGAGAGCAGCGATTCATAGTAAATAATATTTTAATAAATAATACACAATCAGAAAGGGAAATCAGCACATGACTGACCACTCCAGTAGAAGATGTGAGAGTGTGGCCACCAAAGATGCCTCTGTTGCAGCATATGTTCAACATATAAGTCAGCCATGTATTCTAAAGAGTTCTGATCCCTTGAATATTTAGAACTGGCTGGAATTGGACTTTACCTCAAGTTACCTCTCAGCATGTCTGTACCTGTTGAAAGACTGTTTAGTGTTTGCAGGCAAAGCTTTTAGACCTGAGTGTTGCACCTTCTCTGATGTTACATTTGAAGAACAAACTTTGTCTGTAGTATTCACTGTAGACATAAGAGTTGCAAATTGTCTGAGCTTGGAAAGTATTATTGTGCCTGTGTATGGTTGTGTGTATGTGTGAAAAGAGAGAATAAAAACAGAAAAAAAGTGTCATCTTTTTATTTCTCTCTCCACCATAACAGGACAATTGATTTCAAACTAACCTCATTTTTCTGTCGAAATAACATCTAAAAATGGTAGAACAGTAATAAAATCTAAAATCATCAAATATGTATACTTTATGGTACATCCCTTTTAAAGTTTTGTCATTAAGACCTGCCATTTGGTTAAGTATTGATATAAATTTCCATACAGGTTTATACACACACATATATATATATATATATATATGTATGTATAAACCTATTAGGGTATTCAGAGAATACTCTGAGATATCTCAGAGTATTCTCTGAATACCCTACTAGATTGGATACATCAATGCATGCTTCTAATAAATAAAATAAAAGTACAAAAATCGTGAATCGTGAACTGTGTTACTTCTATACGTTTTTTTAAACATTTAACAGGCCTTGACATATCTTAACACCGTTACATTGCCTGGGTTGTCCAAATTGCTATACTTGCTATACTTGTTTATTGTGCGACTATCTTAATAAGATCAAGATCAAGATTAACTTCATTGTCCCACACTGTGGGAAATTTGGCTTGGGCTTCCATCCATGCTGCGTCCATACAGAAAACAAATATGTTTTTAAGTATGTTTTAAGAACATAATAGTCAAAAACATGCAGTAAAAAAGATAAAAGCATACACAAAAAAGATAAAAGCATACACTGGTGATAAATAGATAAATAAATAAATAAAACCTACAATGCTAAAAAGGTACAGAGAGGCACTATAACTAGAAATTGGTCATATCATATTAATTGCATCCCTATTACGTGCACCACCATTTAAAATTTTTATTGAAGTAGGGATAAAAGAGTATTTAAATCTATTGAAATGACAGCGTGGTACTTTAAACCTCCTCCCTGATGGCAGTAGCTGGTACTCAGTGTGTAGCACATGAGATGAGTCGGTTATGATCTTGTTGGCTTGCTTTAACATAGCCTGCTCGTAGGTAGACTGCAGGGATGGATGCTGTCTTTCACCTATTATCTTCCATGCAGTTTGTGTGAGTCATGCTAGTTTTGACTTCAGTTGCACAGAGAGGTTACCAAACTAAGCTGTGATGCCATATCCTATTAGGCTCTCAAAGACCGCCTGATAAAAGACTGTCATAAACGTCTGGCCAACACCGTGAACTCTGAGTCGCCGCAAGAAATGCAGACGTTGTTGTAGTCTGCTACAGAGACTATCAACATGCGTGCTCCAGGTCAGTGAACTATCAATAAAAATACCAAGGTATTTGTACGAGGAGACCTGTGAGATGGTTTCACGGTGAATGACCACAGGCCTGTGGTCACCCACTCCTCTAGGGTCAAACACCATCTCCTCAGTCTTTTTAACATTCACCACCAGGTGATTATCGTCACACCATCCTACAAATCTTTGTATTTCTGAGTAATACTCTGAAATATCGCTGTCCTTTTTCATTAAACCCAAGATGGCAGTATCATCTGAGAATTTAATTATGTAGTTATTAGGACTATGACTTCTACACTCATTAGTATACAAAGTAAAAAGGACAGGTGAACTGACGCACCCCTGGGGGGCCCCTGTGTTCAAGGTTTGGGGTGCTGAAAGAATACCATTAACACTGAACTGTTGTTTACAGTTGGTCAAGAACGAGTACTACCATCTACTAATTAAAGGGTGGACCTTCAGCTCATCCAACTTCCTAACTAATTGATGTGGCTGTACAGTATTAAAATCTGAACTAAAATATACAAATAAAAGACGTACATAAGAAGCAGAATCCTCTAAGTGCTTAGATATAAAATGTACCATGGCTATGACAGCATTGTCTGTATCTCTATTACACCTGTAAGCAAACTGAAAAGGATCTAGTGAACAGCTGACTTCTGTTTTCACTAGGTTGATAATGATTTTCACAAAACATTACTAGAGAAGTCAGAGCAACTGGTCGGTAGTCATTATTTTCCTTACAGCATGCTTTTTTGGGAATGGGAATAATAGAATTTTTCCAGATGGAAGGAACAGTATGTAAGTCTAGAGACTTCTGGTACATGGGGCACCAGGCCTCTGCCATCTCTTCACTGCATGACTTCAGCAGGAACCCAGGGATGCCATCTGGACCAGACGCCTTCCTAGGGCAGGTGCGTGAGAACAGTCTCTGCAGGGCTGCCAACTTTTGAGTTCAGCTTGGAGTGAGATTTGTTCCCATGGGGGGGGTATTTTAGTAGTACTTATTTTTGTTATACAGTGATGTGCTTAGCAATAAAAAAAAAAACTTGCATCACAAGAAGTGTACAGTGTTCCCTTACATTTATTGAGAATGTCAAAACATTTGACAACTGAACAGTATTTCCTTAAATGTATTGACAACATGGAAAGTTCAATTCACATTTCTTTTTGAGGTTGACTGTCCTAAAACCCTAAAACCCACACCCAGAAAGTGGCTAATTTTGTAGCCTTGATCATGGATTGGGATGGCTCTTGAAGCATGAAAATGAATATATTATAAATAAAGATCATTTGAGCTGAGCTGTAGTTGACAGCCGTGGTCTTCTTTAGAAAACAACAATTAGCAGCTAACGTTAACTACTAGGCATGTCCAGGTGTTTTGTCTGGTACCGTATGTTTTATCATGTTTTTAAGCATAAAACGATGTAAATAAGTGCTTGCTAACCTTGCTCTACATAGGCCAGCTCTACAACTTTACACCGACAGATCCTGAGTAATACCAGATGAATTCATAAAATTAGACAAATGACCACTGAATTTTGATTGCACTTATACCTTCTTCATGTATTTGTTCCTCCAGCCTTGCTCCACTCATGCTCAGCGGTTAGTTGCTTGACCACAAAATCATTGCGATTGGCTGCTCCACCGTGATTTGTTGTTGCACGCACTGCTGTTCCTTCGCTTAAAAATCACAAATTTTACATCGGAGGAAGCAAAGACAAAAAGTTAGCATGAGAAAAGGCATGTGTGGCGTGAGAGCATGAGATCTGAGTCAATTGCGTCAGTCTCACGCTCAATGCGTGAGAGTTGGGAGCCCTGGTGTCTGTACTACATGCTGGTCAATGGTGATTTTTGGACAGTCAGATGCAGGTAATATATCTAAAGCAACTTTTTGCTCTTGCGAGAAATCTGCTGTTTCAAACCTTGCATAAAAGTCATTTAGTTCATTGGCCTTCACAGCCTCGTTTAGAACACTTAGAGACTTTTTAGCTGGGACCGTGTTTGTCATAGATTTCATAGAATCCCACAGTTTTTTGGTATTCATTGACGAGCAGTGAGTTTCAAATTTCTCCTTCTCTTTCCTCCTGGCCTTCCTAAAAGTTCTCTTAATATTCCTCATTTCCACAAGGTCTCCACACTTAAATGCTTTTTTTTGGACTATGCACTTTTTAATTCCTTTGGAAATATAGTGTTTTGTTTGGGTACATGGTTATTTTCTTCTGAGTTAGGACATTGTCCTTGCAGAATTTAATATAGTCTGTAATGGTGTCAGTTGCCTCTTCTAAGTCCAGACTGTGAAAGAGATCCCAGTCAGTACAAGAAAAGCAACCTTTCAGAGTTTCAATGCTGTCATTGTCCCAGACATACACAGTTTTTACTTGTGGTTTACTGCTCTTAAGCAGGGACTTGTAGGTGGGAATTAAATGAACATCATGGTCAGAGGTGGCTAGAGGGGGTATAGCCTTGGCTGTGTAAGCATCTTTAATGTTGCCGTAACATTTATCGAGAATTCTGTTGCCGTGAGTTTTACAGTCCACATATTGCTTATATACAGGTAGCGTGGCTTCAAGCTTGCAAGTGGTTAAAATCACCAACAATAAAACAAGCCACTTCTGGAGTGTGTAACAATTGTCTGTGCACACAGTCTGCGATTAAGGTGGCTGCCTTTGCAGCGTTTCCACTTGGAGGGATATAAACAGAACATAATAAAATATTCCCGAAGGGGAGATAAAAGGGTCTGAGACTTAGACATACCAGTTCAATGTCGGGGGTGCAAAAGGACTCCCTCGGTGTAATTTGGGAGCACCACTTTTGGTTGACAAAGACACAGATGCCTCCTCCCTTCTTCTTGCCCGAGTTGTCATTCCTGTCGATGCGCACCAGAGAGAAGCCATCCAGGGCAACGAGCGAGTCGGGCACATCCCCCTGTAACCAGGTTTTGGTGGATAAAACCAGGCACGAATCTTGATACTCGTGCCGGACTCTGGTGTTGACTCGTAGTTTGTCAACTTTGCTCTTCAAGGAATGGGCATTGCAGAGAATCATGGAAGGTAGAGGTGGCTTGTTTGCTCATCGACGTAGTCGCTGTCTCACCCCTCCATGCTTCCCTCTCTTCCGTGGTCATACCTGTTCGTGTGGGGTCTGAGCCCACAGTTCTCTTGGTAGTTGGGGAGCAGGTGAGCGTTTGGGGCGGAGCAGGAGAAGTAGTTCTCTGGTGTAGCGTAGAAACGCCAGGTTGCTTTCCCAACAGGCTGGAGTCGAGTGGCATTGTTTTATGAGTTCCCAGACGATTAAACTCAGCAGCAATACTATCAAAAGGACCCTCATCACATACTCAAACTTGTCAAGTGTAAAAAAGCTAAAAACGCACTACATTTAGCGCTAACAAACATTAACAAGACATTGATGAGACAACAGCATGGCAGCCTGGGTCGCAACAGAGCAGCGCCACCGGAAGTTGTGTAAAAGATAAGATTTGTAATTTAACAATGAATGCAATCATCCCTAGTTTTATTCAAAACAGAAAAAAAACTGGCTTGTGTTCTTATTTCTTTGTCTCTTTCCTCTCCTTCTTACTCCATCTGATTTTCTGTACACAATTCCTCCTATAGCTTTTCAGCTACACTTACAAAACTGCCTTCAGCTAGTATGGGACTGCATTGTTTGTGATTTTTATCACAATACATATTTTTGAGATATTTAGAATTTTATATAGAAAAATTCTCCATTGACTGAATAGATAAAATGTTCAGAATCTGAACATTTTATCACGTGCAGCTGACATTACAATAGGACTGCTACAGTCATAGACACAGACCATTTCTTGTGCTAAGGTTGCCTGCTACAGTGGCCACAGATACAGACAGAGGCATGACTCTCATGCTTTCAGCCTCAATCTCACTCAGTCTTTCTCCCTTATAAAATCTCACATCAAATCTGGTCACAGATCCTTTGTTAAAAGTACAACTACACTAGAAAATAGAATTTGCTAGCTAGTGTATTACTGACTTAGCTACCTAGTTAGCATTAGTTCACTAGCTAGTGCATTAGCTAGCTAAGGTGTAAACTGGCTTTAAGTAGGTCGAATGTGACGTAGCTAGTGAAAGAATAGCTAGATTGCTAAGAAGGTAATGATATAGGGACCCTGTGAGTTGGCTATCTACTTAACTTGCTAGTTAGCTAGCTAACAAGTTGACAGGATCAAAATAAACTAACAACTCCAAGAAGCATGTGCATGTCAGTGTGAGAAAATATCACTACAGACAGCTGACAAAAGATGGCAACTCTTGTAACTATTAGTGAATACCATGTTATTTTTTTCACAATAACTTAAGCTTTTCCTCTAACTTCCCTCTCTTGTTACCATTTACCAATGTTGCCACATTTATTTTTTAAGGTTAGCTGGACAATTCAGTTTATATGTAACTGCCTGTATGGTGTCCTACAACTAAGTCTCAGACAGGCAACTCCTAACTCAGGGAAAATATTCATATTACTGTTTAACATATTACTGTTATATTATTACAACATATTACTGTTGTTAACATTGTATACTGTACAGTATGCTCAGCTTAATGTTTTGTTAATTGTTCTTATCAGTGCTGTTAAGCTCTAATGTTGTGGACAGTCATCTTTATTTTCTTCATTGTTTATTTCTTGTGTGGGAGAGAATGGAATAAAATAATAGTCCAGATGGTCTGATGGTATCACATAATATCTGCAATCCAGTACAGCTTCTGTTATTGTACATTTCCAATATCAGGCCGTATGTGCTTAGTAGGCATTTGTGCATCTGCACCATTTCTTTGTTTGCTCAGAAAACATGTCTCCTTGGTCTAATGCACAGCTGGTTAAACAGCAGTCTCTTAAGATAACAGCACTCATGATTGCTTGTGGCTATGGCCAAATGAGACAGTCTCTTTTTTAATATCTGTAATTTTATCTTGAAATTCGTTGGTGATCCAGTTTAGGCCTATAGAGGTTTCACCCCATTACCTTTGTTGGCTAAATTGCTGAGGTGCATCATCTGTTGATTGTCCATTTATGGAGCTGGTGTGTTTAACCCTAAAGAATGGGGGGAGAAGACAGCTCAGGATCCGTCACAGAGGCGGTCGCATTAAAAAGTCATCTTTTGTGTCTTGACCTTTGCACTGGGCTGCAAGTCCAAATTCCCGCAGGACTCCTGGCCTTGTGATGAGAATAAACTATTCTTAACTCGATGCTTCACATACACCACAAATAAAAGGCTGGCAGGTGAACTGAAATGCTGCCATCCAAATGTGTGACCTTTATATCTGAGAATTGTTTGTATCAGCAGCCTAGTCACGACCTCTCTCACATAGGCTGCACAAGATCAAACTAGTGGAACTTGTCACAGACTCTGTATCATATCCTCTGCTTACATCTTAAATTTATAGCTGCCTAAATGCCTGGTCATCCTTATTGACTTATTGATAAACAGGACATCTAAACTAGGCACTGGTGCAATGAAATTTACACCAATTGAAAGACTGGATTTAGAGCCATTTAAGATGCTCAACACATTGCAATCTCTCTTGGCATGCAGTTTCTAAAAAAATACAGAGGTTTTGTTTCATCTCCTTACAGTATGTCACTTAGAGTAGCATTCTCACCTTAATGACAGCACTGCACTGCCTTTATTGCCTGAAGTGATTGTCAAAAACATAACTCCCACATGAAAAAAAAAAATAGGAAAAGGATGTGGTCTTTATAATCATACAGGAGCAATGTGTGAGCCACATACACAATGTTTAATGCATTGAAAGATTATTGTCAATTTGTTGCATTACATTTAATATAGTGCCTCCATGCATATCATTGTACTTTCTACCAAATAATGATGTGGGTTACAGTTCCAGGCTGCAGCAATGATAAAAAAGTGTTCTGAGCAGTCACTTTTCTTGCACAGATTTTGAGATATAAATAATATACATTTGAAAATGTAATTTTAATTCAAAACCAATTCCCAACTCTCATGTTCTCAGAACCATTGACCTATATTTTCCACCTATCGCTATTAAAAATACAATTCCTGAAATATGAAAAAAGCTTATGTTCTTCCCTTTCTAAAAACATTATAGGCCAATTTCCAAAGTACCATTGTGATGATGGGTCCGTGGCCGTATCCCATCATCCCGTCCTGGTACAATTGCGGTAGTTCTCGCAGCCACGTTATATTCTGATGGCGGCAACAGTTTGGGGTTAATCTATCTAATCACCTTCGGCAGTTGTGTGGGACTCACGATAAAATAAAACAAACCCGCTTCCCCAACATATCTCTTGTTTGTTACAGTATGATGTCTTCTGGTAAAATGTTACGAGCCGTTTCCGATTCGGAGTCGGTGAGTGCACGCATTGGCTGCGAATCGCGGAACAGTTCCTTAATCCACCACCGCGAATTATATGAACTTGGCGATGATAACGCAGAGTTATCAATGCGTTGTAACTTGGTTTTACCTAGGTAACCTTGGTTTCCCCATTTTAACTTTGTAGCACATAGCCAAGGAGTAACTGACTGCTTACCTCCGGTGCATTTGGCAGCGTGGAGTCTTCAAAGGGAGCGCGCACCCGACTCCCGCGCTGCTTTAAGCACAGAGAGCGCGCGCACTGAAATTACCTTGAGGGGGATCTGTTTTCCTGGCAAAGATGTGTATTATATATTGCAGATAATGTGATGGGGCTCTTTATTGTTGTCCTATTGTATTGTCCTACTGTATTTGTGATAGCTGCTGAGGTATATGACAGTTAGAATATAACAGTGAGGCAGTTTGTTATATTAAATCATGAAAAGCTTTGTTCAGGGGTAAGGATGGTTTTACCTGGGAGTGGCTCCAGCACTCCTAGGGTATAAAAGCCAGTCGTGGCTTCATTGAAGGGGGGCTGTGTATAGACAGGGCATGTTCCTGAGTCCTGAGTCCTGAGTCCTGAGTCCTGAGTCCTGAGTCCTGAGTCCTGAGTCCTGAGTCCTGAGTCCTGAGTCCTGAGTCCTGAGTCCTGAGTCCTGAGTCCTGAGTCCTGAGTCCTGAGTCCTGCTCCAAGTTTGAGATGAGCTAGTCAGCTGGTAGCTGCCCTAAGCTACTGTAAAGTAGTGTTTGCTTTGTTCGTTTTGGATTTATAGACTTTAAGTTGTTTTTTATGTTTTTGTTTTTTTTTTTTTTTTGAATTGCCACAATGTCACCTGCCTGGGAATGTGTTTTTCTTTTGTGTCAACATACCAGATCATTGTCTATCAGAAGAGAGACAGAGAGGAAGAAAGCATGACAACCCACTCTTTTTACTTTCAGTTGGCCATAATTTTATTAGTTACAGGTAAGATGGCATAGGGAGGGAATTTTCTTTTGATATTTTTGATAAACTTCAGGACTGAAACAACATTGCAATTCTGGGTAAACCATGTGTCTGCTGCTCTTCTGCAATAATAAGTCAAGGTACTTAAGAGAATGCAAGCTGATCGCTTCAGAAGAGGATTGTTGGTAATTAAAAATCTTTACCATATCAGAGGACTAATCACCATTACAGACAGTTGTTGTATAGGCTGTTGTTGAATGGGGATGCAACAATTTTAATATTAGTCAATTAACATTACAATGGTCAAACCTTTCAACAAAAATGACTACGCTAAGACAAACAAATGAAATGAATAAAATTAAGCTATTTCAGCATTGTTTTTGAATGTTTATAGGTATAGTAAGGTATAGTAAGAAATTCTTTTAGCAAAATGGCAGAATGGTAATAACTTCTAGCTGTAGAGGGTATTTAGTAAGAAATTAAGGAAAACAAATTTCATTCAAGTATTTTACAGGTACTTACCACAGTGTTTGTCACTAGTTTTAAATACATTTTCTGATGCATACTGTTGTGTTTTCAGTGATCACAAGTATACACTGTATGTAGCACCATGACAACACAGCACTTTGACTCTCCCTTTTGATAGTGTAGATCTTTCTTACATTTCCTGCTTCATTATGTCCACTCACTATGGCGGGATAAAGACTGAAAAGACTACATATGCAAATAACTAGAAAAATGAGCTTTTCAGATACTCTGGATGCAATTTAGTATTCTTTTGGTGCATTAATGAATCATAAGACTTGGTGTTTGATTATTTATAACTCACATGATAGTTGTTTCAGAAAGCTCAATATCACAGCTTTGAAAGTCGTAGAGGCTCACAGAGGCACAATTGCTATAATTACTGGTTAAAAAAATATATCCACATGCACTCAGTGTAGTTACTGGAGAACCTAATTTAACAATTAACTGCTAGCACTATTTAGGATTGTCCCTCAGAAATTACAACTGAGAAAATAAGTGATGTTTTTAAAAGAGTGGCATTTTATCAACTTGCTTTATAGAGCAGCACAGAAGCATGAAGGTGTTTTGGGTTTGAGCTAAGATAATAAGGTATTGTGGGTCAATGACTAATCATACATAATCATTCAGATATAATAAATATGATGTTATTGGGTACATGTAAACTTACCATGGTTGTATGTATACTTGTCTTAGTTTTGCTGTGAACTTTCTATTCGAATGGCACTCTGTATGTTCTTCATAGTTTGCATTATAGACCAAAGTTGGAAAAGGTTGAAACAGCTCTCAATGCAAGTTACTCGCATACTTGCTTGATGATTATGCCATACCTGATGCTTTTTAGCTAGCTCACATTACACTGTAGCATGATTTGCTTACACTGCAGCTGATAAGATACTTTAATATGTCTCCTGCATGACAATTTGGATAACAAGCTAGCTGGCTAATGCCCAGTTACCATTTTTGATTCATACATACATCAGTCTAAACAAGATTTGCATTTTAAATGATGAAAAGCTGAATGTTAGTTTTATCTCAATGGGTTAGCTTTCTAGCTCACACCTGCTAACAGGGCTGGCTGAATAAAAGAATGCAATCCACATCAAGCTCTACTTTCTCTTTCTTAAGGGTTCACATTTTGCCACAGTCGACCAATGAACTGAATATGAAACTGCAAAAGGAGATATTCCTGAGAGTGTAACTGTACTTAGCTTACTAGCTAATTAGCAGTGGAGCTGGCTGCTGGTATTCTATATTGTAGTGCAATGGTAGTTTAACTTTGAACCAGCTCTCAATGCAAACTGAATTCAAAATTCAACATCAAAATAACTCAGCTATTTCATGAAAAATTATGCTACAATTTTACACAACAATTCTGAGACATGGCAAGCAAAAAATAGTGAGCATGGTTGCAAAAAATCCATGCAGTAGCGTCAGTAAGACAAGGTTAGCATGAGCAGGTTAGGTTAGCATTTTCATCAGTACAAACTTTGCTCACAAAACCAATCCATCTACAGAAGTTTTCTCTTAAAATTTCAAACTATTTGCTCTGTGAGTAGTAGCAGTGGTTTTCCTAGTTGAATAATCATAGTGGTTGTAGATTTTTTTTTTAAAATGACTGAAATGTTGACTTCATTCCTCTGTTGGGTTTAATGGTGTTTGTATGACAATACACTAATATTTTGCAGCCTGAGGACCCACAGTATCAACTAAATGCCCGGTTGTCGCTGTCTTTTCTGTCACACTCTGACCCCTTTGTTCGAAGTAACCCAGTGCAGCTGAAATATATGTGTCAAAGCAGTGTGCTGAAAAGACTTAGCAGTAGATAGGCCAGGTTTAATGCAGAGAATTTCATGAATTTCCAGTCTTTTGTGGCTTTTACCAGCATTAAATTTAAATGTAAACGTACGTTTTTGTGAATGAATTCCATGATCATTATGCTGCAATGATGCCTTTTCCTCATGCAGTTTACCAACCAGGACCTCTTATTATCACAATTATATCTGTGTGCACTGCAGGCAATGCTAAAAGTGCCCCCCTCTTTAAACAGCATGATTTTTATAATTAAGAAGGTGCCCTGTAGCTTGTGTTGACCTATTCCGACACATTGTGAGCCTGCTTTCCTGCAATCAAAGGGAAGAATTCCCTCCTAAGATTTTAATCACAGCTTTTTTTTCATAGTGAGTTCCACTGTTGTTAATGCAAGGTGGGGTGGGGGGTGTGGGCCACTGGAAAATGTTTTTTTGTAGATTCCCATTCTTTTGATGAGTGGAAGTGGAAGGAGGGAGGGAGTACAACTGAATTTAGATGAGAGGCCTTTAAGCCTTCAGCCACAGCCAGGAAGGAAGTATGGCATTTGTGACATTCAAGTGTTCTTCCCTCTTTGTCTCATAGCAGCAAGGAACTTGGAAGGCTTTTTAAATATTCTGTTAGTCAATGCTGGATCCAAGCAAGTAATAATGATTGATTGCTTCATATAGGATGAAAGTTTTAGTCTCCTATAGAAGCTGTACAGCTCACAAACACACTGGATTGGGAAAATTAAACCACCTCAGACAGATATGCAGAATATCAAGTTGAGTCACATGATAAGACTGTGAAGCTCTGAGAAGATGTATTGCTCTTTGTGCCTGTGCTGTAATCAGACCTTCAACAAATAGGATACACAGAGGAATAAATGCAGTTTGACCCAGACCCAGCTAAAGAAACCAGTGGGAAATCTCTAAGGTGCTTTATATTCCATATATGCTTTGTATTTTCTCTGTGATTGCCTTTTGATGAACTTCAATGCCAAGAAGCTTCTGAATGTGAGACTCCAAATATTCTTGGTAGAAAATTATGCATTAACGTAGAATGACCAAAGTATATTGCTTTTAAAGATAATAATTTGGTGCTATGTGTATACTAATGCCATTGCTGTTGAATACTTATACAGTATGTCATCACTGTTTTCAGCTTTATGTTAATTTACTGTCACTGGCTGCACTATATCATATATCATATATATTATTTTATCATGTTTTCAGACTGGTATACCATACCAGTCCAGTCTTGAATTATCTAATCAACACACTCATAGGAGGTCCCTTATAACCTCTCTATGGACATTCATCCAGCTACGGCATTTCTGTACATTTGTTGCATCTGTTCTTAAAAGCACACCAGGAAGTTCATGTATTTCATTGATGGGTGGACCTGGAGGGCCATGTTCTTATGAAATTCATCCATTTCATCCTGCATTCACTGCAGTACATACAGTATTAATATCAGTTACAATGTTGTGTTTTTCTTTTCCAAAAGGGATTGGAGCTGCATTTTAAATAACATGTATGTTTAATCAAAATAATGGATATTTATTGGATTTGCATTTAATGTAATGTTTCAATTACTTACTGGTTGTATTGAAAATGTGTGCTAATTGGACAATATACTATAAGTTTGATCAAAAAAAGATTATGACAGATTTGTTAGTGCATAGCCACTTCTATAATTGATATCTGAAGTTTTATGTTCTCACACAGTTTGCTCTTCTCTCCCTCCCTGTTTTTGCAGAGGAAAAGAATTACAGTATTTTTGTAACCAAAGGAGATGCAATTTTAGAAATGATACATGCTTGTCCATTTCAGTAGTATGATGAATTATTGTTGAAATGTTCGGGTTGCAGTCTCCCTGTGTAATTTGAGTGAATACGTACAGAATTCTCTGTCTGTTTTTCCATCTGTCCATCCACCATGGCCAATGTAGTGCTGAGCATGTTAAGCTATCTAAGTTAATTGGTTCCTGCATGCACCTTAGCCTGCCAAGTGTTTAAGATGATACATTTTCGGCATCACTTGAAAGCGACTGATGTGTGAGGAACATCAATATTTTAGATAGCCATGGTAAAGTACTCTTAAATAATAGCTATAAATAAATTATAGGGAATCATTGTGCTATATATACATTCCCGGGCAAAAAAATGGGCCAAGCCCAAAATGGCAAAATATTAAGCCTTTAATGGTCTTAATAACAAATCATTGGTCAGGAAATTAGCAAGAATTATACAAATACACTCCTGGGACCTTCTGTGCTACCATTTGCTTGTTAACTTTTGCTGCAGTGAATTGTTTGGGAGAAAACTGGAAACAGGGAAATTTACTCATATAGTGTTCTTGTACACAAAGGTAAAAATAATGATAATGATTAAAATGTTTGATGTAAAATTCAAACTAACACATGTCTGGATGTACAAAATTTTCCAAAAATATCTTCTGGGATGTTTTTTTTTTTTTCTTTTCTGAAGAGATAAGTCATTATTTGGTGACCTGCCACACCTGATGCAGCCCATCAAAGGCCTGATGATGAGCTCATAAGTGGATCCAGGAGAGATCTACAATATGCAGTGTTGGGAGTCCCAAGGTAAAGGAGTGAGAAAATCTGCTCCAAAAAAAGCAAAATATCCAATACTAAAGACTAAAGAACTCATTTTTGACTTTAGACGTGATGCTCCACCACCCACCCCATCTAGGATTAGAGGAGAGGAGATTGAGGTGGTGACGGAGTATAAATATCTTGGTCTTTATAGATCACAAATTATCCTGGGATCAATGTGCGGATGCTATTTTTAAGAAGGGCCAACAGCGCATGTACTTTCTTAGAAAACTAAACTTTTTTTAACATTGATAACAAAATTCTCATTCTATTTTATAAGTCTTTTATTGAGAGTATCCTTTGTTATTGTATTGTTTGCTGGTACGGAGATTCCAAAATCACTCATAAGAACAAATTGGGAAAAATTGTTAAGATCTGTGGAAAAATCATGGGGCTGCAGCAGGCTGACCTGTATCATCTGTACCTGACCAGGCTGACTGAGAAGGCAGACAAGGTCTGCATGGATACATCCCATCCACTTTCAGCAGAGTTCCAGCTACTCCCTTCTGGTCGGAGGTATAGATACCCCAATATCAGAACCAACCGAGCAAAGAACTCATTTATTCCCATGGCAATAACTCAATTAAACAAGATATGGTAGCCATGGGAGTCTGGGGCAAAACATGGACTAGGGGATGCATTTTATGCACTTTAAATGTCTGCCTTGACTGTGATGGTATGTATGATGGCTGCTATAGACAATTTGGATTGTTGTTTTTGTTTATTTGATGTTTATAATGTGTCTATATGTTTTGTGCTGTACCACAAATTGCCTCTTGGAGGACATTAAAGTTTTCTATCTATCTATATATCTATCTATCTATCTGTAACAGGCATGGTTTTAGGACCCAGGAGAGAGTCAGGATGGAATAAGAGGAGAGCAAGAGCTGACACTGGCGTTGTTGCGTTGGTGGGCATATCGCGAGAGCAGCAAGCTCTCGTTTGTATGGAAGTGCTTCAGGCAAGTTGGCGTACAATCTTATTCCCCGCATTCCGACTGTAATCAACTTGTGTGGGACGGTGCAGCTTGATAAGCGGTGCATGCAGTAAATCGCTGCAAGTTGAGAGCTTCTTCCCCAAGGGAGAGCGTTCGGGAGATGTTTGAGTGGACAGTCGTTTCAGGGTCAGTGCATGAGGAAAATAACCCCCAGGACAGTCTCGGTGAAGGAGGTGGCCCCCCTCATTTGCCACTGCTTTTCCCACGATACGGGAGATAACTAGCTGTGCCAGCTATTCGCGCGTGGCTGGTCCGTGCGGGTTTATATTTGTGTAGTTTCTTTAAATTGTTAGGCAAACACGTGAATGCATAGCGAACACGGGGACTTGGAGGGGTAATCTTTTTATATTGGTAGTGTTGTATCAGCCCGCCTTTGACTGTGGGGTTAGTGGATGTCTTTTAATTTTGTAGTCTTTATTAAATTATAAGTGGCGCCCATGATAGTCTCTTTAAATTAATTGCTGTGCATTAGGCATTGGGCTGGCCCAATGGTTGGAGGTGTGGCTGGTGGGTACCTACATATGTAGCTTTTTTTTTAATTGTATCTGCCCTGGATTAGTGGTGCCTAAGGTGAGGGCCTAGCTATGGTGCATGGCCTTGCTCCACTATAGCTTTGTAAGTTATTGCTAGTATTTTAAACATGCTGGAATTATTGTACTTATTGTAACCAGTGCGTGGCTGATACAGGGGCCGCTGTAGGGAAAGTCAGTTGTAGGTGGATTAGCAAAAAAAACTGTATTATCGTATACTGGGTTTAGTGTGGACATTCAGGCCCAAATTAACACGTGTGCGGTGAAGTTGGAATCTGGATTGGGTTCCCATATATAATCACAGGAGAACAGTGGAGCTTTATGGTGGGTGTTTTGCTGCCCCTTGAATGTAGTGTGTAGTGTGAAATGCCTTTTCTGTGAGAGTAGGCCCTTTATGTTCTCACTTTGCCCAGTCCAAGGTAGAGTGTAACAGCTGGCTCCCCTGTATGGTGTCCGCGCACAGGTTGGCGGTTAGTACGAGCTCACCCTTAGTGCTTTTATATAATTTCTAGACTGCTACCTACGGTCCCAGGGTGGTTCTTTCTAGTTTTCTGATTGAAATAAAATAAAGGAAATTTTTTTTGATACCTCAGTCTCTTGTCCTGGTCATTCTGGACGCCTGCTTTTGGGGAACCTGGTTCTGGTAATTGTGAGGGCCCCTTGCCCCTATATGCAAGGGTGGCGTAGTCTAGGTTATAGTGGGTTGTTTTATCTACCCCCCCCATTATTAGCATATGCCACATATCATTCAGGGGTTGCTGTCAGAAATCGCGTAGCAGGTCTTCATCAGGCCAACTGTAGTTATTCTGAAATTTACAAGACCCTAAAGACAGAGAAAATCCCTATTTCTCTATCAGCTATTAAGGAAATAGGTAGACGCTTTGAAACAACAGATTATGCCAGAAAGAAGGATCTGGAAGGCCCAAAGCCACATCATGCAGAGATGACCACCTGCTGAAATTTACAGTTCTCAAAGACAGGAAAAAAAGCCTACAAAAATAGTCAGAAGAATTCAAGACCTCAGACAACAAGACTCTTTCGAGAAGAACAATTACCAGAAGGTTGTCTAATGCAGGTTTTGTGTCTAGAAGATGTGTTAAAAAGCCATTGCTGTCTGAGAAAAACATCAAAGACAATGAAGTTTTTGGCAGAATATGGAAAGTTTGATTCAGAGTGGTTCAGCAGAGTTGTGTGGAGTGATGAATCACAGTTTGAGTTGTATGGTGAAGTACAGGAGAATATTGCAGAAAGGCTTGCTTCCCACAATTGCAAAGTTGTTTTCTAAAGAGGAGCAATCAGACGTTATTTTTCAACAAGACAATGCTCCTGCCCACACTGCAAAGACCACCAAGAAGTGGCTTGAGAACAAGTCCATTAGACTCATGTTTTGGCCTGGCCAGAGTACAGATTTGAACCCTGTAGAGAATATAGGGTGATGAAAATGCTAACATCAAACACAAACTAGCCAGGAAATGTTTTTCAACTACTCATCAACTGTTTGAAGCCATCAATGCTGAGTGGAACAATATTGACTCTTCCTTCTGTAAAAAGTTGTCTGCAAGTTTACCCTCAAGACTTCAACATTTAAAGAAATCACAGGAGAAAGCTATACTAAGTTAATTTATCTATTTGTTTAATTCTTGCTAATTTCCTGAAAAGTGATTTGTTATTAAGACCATTAAAAGCTTACTGCCCGGGAGTGTAGTCTTGTCAATGTTTAAAGACACTGAACGTATGACCTGCTTGTATGTACTTGCTGAACTCGAAATAGCCATGTGGTTTCAGTGATAAGCTACTTTAAGACCACAAGATGATCCTGGCTACATAAGCAAATTGTAATGAATACTGGTTAGCATTTCCCCAGGCTACTCCCAAGCAACTGAGAATAAAGGGGTCAGGGAAATGTTAGATTGAAAAGTCATTAAACAGCTAGGTAGCTATGTATCTGTGTCAGCAGAAAACCATTTAATACTATTGTCTACTTCCTGGTGAATGCCAGCTAGCTAGCTGACTTGTGAACAAAGGCAGCTAGTCAGCAAAAGTACCTAGTTATCTCGCTTACCAGGTGTTAGAAAACTAGCTAGCTAAAGACAGTGTAAATCTTATTTGTGATTATGGACCACTAGCTAACTACATTTTATATGGGTACAATTTTGCAAATATTTATTTCTTGGAAAATATGAAAGTTCATAGCAAATGGAGATTTCTGATATTGCCCCAATTCATATGTTTGATAGCATGCCCGAATTTCAAGTGTTGATAACTTCTGGTATACAGGAAAAAAACATCTTGTTATTTTTAACTCCCAACAACACAATACAATTATGAACAGTAGCGGGATTACCCAGCACAGGTATTTGTAATTGCTAATTTTTTGGGTCTTAGAGCTATGCAAATCCTCTAATTTCATATGCAAGAAGTGGTATGATACTCATCTGTATGGAGCAGGTGAATTTAAACATGAAATAGACTTGACATACTAGATGTGATAGTTCCTTTTGGCTTGAATTGTTTTATTGGACTAGTAGTTTAATTATATAATGTTCCAATACACTCACAATCAGCTTTTTCCACACGAAAAGTCACACACTATACCACAAGGAAGTAGACTTTCATTGGAGAATAGGTGCTACACCACTGATGTCATCCAGGCAACTTTCAAGCACCTGGTAAATTGCAGCGTGCTTGAGCACCATGAGAAGAGGAATCCCTATCCAACCTACCCTCCATCCCTTGCAGAATTAAAACAATTAATTTTGCTGCTGTGACATCCCAACCATTATCAGCAGAAGATGCCACTGGATGAGTAAGCAGGCTGTAGTCCTCAGCCTTCGCTCAAGACAAGTGCTTCACCAACTGAGTCGATTGGGAGTCAAAATAATATAATTTAGCTTCCCTTGTGATGCTGCTATGAGATTTCTGCTACTATGGACATCTTTCCTTAACCTTAGTAATTCATAAAATATATATCCAGCTGTTACAGAAAATGGCAGGATGTAAAATGTAAACTGCCCTGTGTAAGGAAACTGCAGATGAGTAAATAATGAAAGAGCTTTTTCACGAGGTGTCATTTCAGTTCCAGTGGGGAAAGTTTTTCTAATCCAGTTAATGATCACCTCCACACCCACACCCCCACCCCCACCCCCACCTGTTAGATGGTGTGGTTTGTGTCGAGTGTTGTGTTGACCACAGAGCACATGATGGAGAGCAAGAGCCAAAGAGAACATCTGTCCCTCATCAGGAACGATCAACAGGGAGCTGGAAATAAGGTACAGATGGCAGAGTGGTTTAGGCACAATGGGAAATGCACTTCCACCACATAATGCCAACTATGATCTATTAACACCACTGAATGTTTCCCTGCCCAATCAAACTCAAAAGCAGAGTACATTACACACATTTATAAAATGGACTTCATCCATTTAGAAGATGATGTCACCATAATTATCACATAACTGTCTGCAAAATTGAGTGTGTCAAGCTGGCATTTCTGTGGAGGGAACAATGTGAGTTGCAAAACTATTAACTTTCATAGAGTGCCAAGTACTTGAGTTTGCAACTGTGAGGGATTACATGAGCATTTGTAGTAGAAGTGGCCTCTTATCAGTAAGAATGAAACTGCTGACAATTTAGCAGTGAAAAAGGGAAAAAATAAAGATAGACGAAGGCCAAATGTTTGAACAGATGCACTGCTCTTCATTTTGAAAAGTTTGATTTACACATACAAGTCCCTTAAAAATATTCCTGGTAAAGCCATTTAAATGTCCAAATTAAGGTCTCAATGTCCAAATTAAGGTCTCAAAGTACACTTTCCAAATGACAATGGTGGAGGTGGGTGGAGTGAGCACTGGCTCATAAATTCATTGCAGCTGTCTAATGATGTATGCATGACACTGAAAATAAACTGCTGAGAGTATGACTAGTTTGAGATGTGTCTAGATTTATGTTTTGCTATTCTTGTCAAACACTGTGGCAATATATTCAACACAACACTTAAAGGTGTCAAAAATACGTTAGGGCTTTTTCCATAATCCTTGCACAGTTTTTTTTTTTTCTTTTTCATCCCAATTTCACTGGGACTTCAAAGATATAAACACACAATGCTGCCAAAGACAGTACACTGAACAAGATTTACTTTTCCTTGTTGGAATTCTCCATCTCTCCATTCTGTGCAAATAATTTGGGATATAGGTACACTTTAAGATACAACACGCAAAGTTAAATCTTGGTTTCAGTCATGTCAATGTGATTTTGACTCTGCCTTTAATTGGGCAATTTCAGAATATGAAAACAACAGCACACAATAATGAAGCAGAGTGCTCTATCAGGAAAACTCTCATCTGTGCAGTGTCATCATCAAATGTCCTAGCAGCTGTTCCTCCAATTATGGAGTGAATGTGAAAGGAATTACATATAACTTTAGTCATGCTGCAGTTTGCCAATTGTCATATTACTGGACACCATTTTCTGCAGCACTTGTATGCTGTAATGCTATTTGCTGCCAACTTGTTTGATTGACCACTGATCCCTGAACAAACTCTTGCACTGCAGAGTGTTTACTTTCTACTCAGCACCTCAAACCAGGTTTCCCACACATAAAGTTTCCCCAAATGGACACCTTCTGCACCACTGTGTGACTCCTTCTTCTGCTAATCCCCCCTACTGGTAAGACACCCACACAATTACATCAAGGGGAAAATAGGGGGAGAGTGTAGCATCATCATCACCATCATCTCACACACTTGTCTGCCACCCTGGTTTTGCCATTCCATCTCTCCAGTCAGTGCATCTCCTGCCATCCTCTCTCCATCACCATTAAGAACTGCTCACTAGAGGAGAGAATGTAAGCAGCCAACTTCAGCAGCATAGCTCAGGGAGCAGACCACTCTCACACAATTAGGCCCACTGGCGTAGCATATTCCTTACTGCACAGGAGACTTATCCCCATCTGCGCTGTTGTACATCACCCCAGGTCACCGCTCCGCCATCTGCTTCCACTGTTGTCTAAGACACTTTGTTCTCTTCATCCTGCAGTAGGACTGCTCCCCTGGAGCCATCTTGCCACCACTTTCAGATATACCACGGATGTCACTCACGTACACATTCACTCACATTTCAAACAGACACAAGCTAAGGAGACTTTCATAGGTTTGCCAACTCAATAGCCTGAAAGCTCACTGCTCCCCCCTCAAACTGCAGTTTCCTCTGCTCCAACTGAAATTAGCATATTGTATAAAAGTCCAGTCAGAAATGCTAATGCAATCAATTTCATGCCACAAACATTTAATTAGCAGCCAATATCTGTACACTTTATTAAAAAAAGATCCATGCACAAATAGTGTGGTACATTTTAATGCATAATAACATTATCTCAATCCACATTTTCAACTGTGTTGCTCTTTTTTCAATTTACAATCAGTCTATTTACTTTCAATCTAAAGTGTGACTAAACATTAAACCAGGTTCTCTATGCAGCGAGACAGCAATTCAACATGCCGTGTTATGAAAGGACACGTGAAAGCTGCAGCATTCAGGTTCCTGTTAACTTGTTTCAGTATTCCAGAGCTGAAGTGGAGCAATTAGCAGTCCAATTGCCTTTTCCAGCTCTTCACTGTGTTTTCTGTGTGTCATTCGCTGGGTAAAACCTATCAAAGGACGTGAGACCCAGAGCCTTTCTCCAGCCTGGAGGAGTCTAACAGTGATTGATGACAGGTCAGCTCAAAACAGCCTTCCAAATTTTCAGCTCTTCTATGGGGAAATTGCTCTTTTCTAAGTCCATTTCCATTTATTGCAACAAGGTAGCACACTACCAATATACCTACCTATATTCCTCTGTGCCTAAGCATGAAATTTATGAATTGTACAACTTGTTGAATGAAAAGCTTCATCTGCTGGAATGCATTCTTTGCTTGTTTTTATTTCTGTAGTCAATGAACTTGGCTTTGGAATATTATAATTACATCCCTCAGTTTTTCTTGACTTGCTTTTTTTGTATGCAATTCAGTCCTGCCACACCAAGAGGTCGATGCAGCCTTTTTTAAATCAACTTGTTAAACAATTATTCAGTTACACCACACCAATACTATAAATTAATGAATTAATTACCACTAATTAAGCATAAATGACAGCAATGTTTAGATCAGACACTGTCACATGTCAGTCCAACTGTTTAGAACCCTGGGCAGTGCAGACATGTGCATGCAGGGGAGTGTTGGAAACAAGCCTAGGAGGAAATCATTATATTATACCTTGAATATATATCACATTGTCAAACATATACACAGTCACACTCTTAAAATTGAAGTTGAAATCTTTTAACCATTTCTTGATCTCAGTCTCCAAGGAGTAGTTCATGGCAGTAAGGTATACTGTGTCCATGAGGATGAATTTCAAATTGTGAGAGATGGATTTGCCTTGCAGAACAAACATGTAAAATAGAGGTGGCCAAAGTACGGCCCGTGGGCCAAATGTGGCCCGGGGGCAGATTTTAAATGGCCCATGGCCTCTCTCCCAAAATATAGTGCGAGTGGCCCGCCACATTGCCAGCGCTACAGTACAATATTAGGCTATGTGGTGAAGACGTGAAATGTGCTATTCAAGTGGCCCACTACACAATGGCAGCACTAACAGTCTGTAGACCTGCAAAATATTGAAGAAGAAATTGAACTTGTCCCTTAATAACAAACTGATTGATTATTCAGTCAATAGCCTACCAGTTATTCACTATGGCTGCAAAGAAGCACAAAGTTGATAGTGAGGGCCGCCGCTTTCAAGAGAGATGGAAAACAGAGTACTTTTTCACTGAAATAATTGCGTCTCTCTCATTTGCCAAGAGACTATCACTGCTATGAAAGAATTCAATGTAAAGAGACATTACAAAACTAAGCATAGTTTGTACCAGAAACTGTCCAGCTGTGAAAGGACGAACAAAGTGAAGCAACTGGAAGCTAGCTTTGCCTCTCAGCAACAACTCTTCTCACAGGCAAAAGATTCAAATAAAAAAAGGTACCAGAGCTAGCTACGAAGGGTATGCTAATTGCGAAGCTAATTGCAAAAACTTTTGCTGAGGGCGAGTTTGTGAAAGACTGTGTAATGAAGATGGTGGATGCCACGTGTCCTGAGAAAAAGCAGTTTTCCAATGTTTGCCTGGCTCTAAATACCATGGCACGTAGAATAGAAGAATTATCTACAGACATCAAGAGACAAGTGAGTGAGAGGGGGGCATGGTTAGACTTTTTTCACTAGCCTGCGATGAGAGCACTGACCAAACCAATACAGCTCAGCTGAGGGGAGTTGATGATGACATGAACATTACTGAAGAATTACTTGACCTTCGGAGTCTGAAGGGTCATACTAGGGGGGAGGATTTGTTTCAGTCCATGCCTAAAGTTGTCAATGACATAAAACTGCCATAGGCGAAAATGAGCAGAATTGCTACTGCTGGTGCACCTTCTATGCTAGGTGAAAGAGTGGATTAGCCGCGCTGATACAGAACAGAGTCCATGAGCATGGGGGCGATGCCATTTTAATTCACTGCATCATTCATCAGCATGTGCTGTGTGCGAAATTTCTGACATTTGAGCACGTTGTAAGCCAGTGGTTAAAACCATTAACCTCATTCGTGAAAAAGCTGATTAAACACCTGTGTGTAGCAACAGTAGGCCTAGCCTGCAAGTTTACACATCTATAGCTTGTGAATCATCAGCCAAATTTATTTGTATTTTGAAATGTGTTGTATTGCAACGATGTCTTATTAGGCCTGTTTTATATTCATATTTCATTTATACAGAGGCGGGTGGTGAGCTTGAAACAGGGGATGCCCGAACATTACCTTTAAATCTATCATTACTTTCAATCTGTTCCCTTTTATCCTCCTTGATTAACAATAAAACAAATAAATTTGTATTTTGAAGATTTTATATAATGAATCTTTTGAATATAATACAATATAAATAACATTAAAAATGTGTTGTTTTCATTGCTGTCTTACTGTTTCATAATTCATTAAAAACTGCACAGTCCATTTTGAATTTTACTAATAATTCAGTGTAAGAAGATGTGAAGGCTTGCTATGTAATTAATTATAGCCCATTTAATTGTTAATTTATTATTATACTGAAAATAAAAGCTTTTAGAATGCATATGTAAAATTAAAAGCAAGGAGCTAGCCCTCAGGTATTTTCACAAGATCTAATCTGCCCCCCGATGAAAAAAGTTTGGCCACCCCTGATGTAAAACATAATAGTCTTTCCCAACTGTTGATTCATCTGTGACAATAGATATACTGTAAGATGTTTCAATTAGTTCAATTAATTTGAGTTTATGCAAGTTAAATGATGTCCTTGGGAAATAATTCTGTTGAAGTTAGTTGGCTAATAGCACTGCCCCACCATTTTTATACATTTGTTCAAAAATGTACGGAATAACAGACAAGGTTAAAAATTTCCATAATAAATTCCGTTAAAAAATTATGAATTTTATCCTTTGTCCATTTTCATAGGCCCAAGCAATTTATTGTTTCATTACTCTAGTATTAAATGAAGTATCACCAGTAATACAGCAAATATATTTTACAAATTCTTGGAAATTCTGCTAAATTAGCATCCTGAACAAGTAATAGGTTCAGGTATGCTATGGCACATTTGTCAAATTTTGCAAAGGGTTCATTGAGGGATAGCATGCACAACAGTATAGCTCTGAAATGCACAACATATTAATTCAACAGCACTAAATATATATATATATATTTTTTTTTTCATTTAGTTTTGCTCTTTAACTTACAATATTGATCTTATACACCAATATTTGAATATTAATGGAATATAAAGATTAGCTAATTTGGAAAGTCTATGAAATTACATAATTTGTGCTGCTGTGTATTCGATGGCCCTCACACTAACACATGTTGCTGTTATACAACATTTAATGCAGGCTGTTGAATTTATCACAAGCTTTTTGACATACAATCATGCATGACTGTTATATGATGATAAAACCATTGTCCTTCATCCACCACTACACAGTTTTGGAACCTGTAAATAGTTGAAATGACATCATCAACAAAAGGGTTAAAGGACCAGTTTGAAAACTTTTAAGGAGCTAAGCAACACAGACATTTTTTTTTCTATAAATCATATTTTTTGACAATTGGGATTAAAAATTTCATGTCAAAGTTTACAAAATTGGGTAAATGAGGAATAAATGTCAGTTAAAGGAATCCCTTGGCAATATCTGTATTTATGAACTATTTATGAAATTGTGAATGACAGCGGATACTGTTACACTCTTTCACTCAAAAATACGTGCTTTGATTTGGACATTCTTAACATTCTTTCTGTGACTCCATTTCTTCTACCATCCAGGTAGGCTAAATGATGATTTTTTTTGGTCATATGTCACAATCAGCTATTAATTGCAGTCATACAACTGTGCCGATTTTTTAAACATTTCTGATAATTGATTGCCTACAGCAAACCTGGAGGATAACAGTTGAAATACAGGTTTAAATTCTCTTATGGCTGAGAAAAACTGAGGGCCCTAATTACAATGTAAATTTCCATGGGCATGATCTCACAGAAAAATAAAACATCCTTAAGATCTTCAGATGAATACCATTGTAAAAATCCATCTTACATTGCCATCTTTACATTGAACTTGTGTCTCAAAAAATGTTTGTTTTAAGCCTGAGAAAAGTGTAATCTCTTACAGAATGAATGTATGTATGTCATTCAAAAGCCATTTATGCTGCTATAAATGTTTTGGTTGTTTATACTCGATGCGAGTATTGGCGTAGTATTGTGGAGTCGTAAAAGCTGCAATGGATGTCAACACAATCTTCACATTAAACACAATGCACATGTTTTAACCATACTTAAGTATTGAAGCATCTGGTGTTGTGAAGTGGCAAATGGTGCAGTCATTAAGCATTCATAAAGGCTTTTATCACTCTAGGTGCAACCTAGGGGACCACAGCCTGCAACTGGATGCAGAGAAAATAAATTTATAAGATTTAAAAAACGGTGATTAGGAGAAACATCTGGAAGAGGAGCAAGTATACATCTGCTAACGGGGATTAAAAAGGCAAAAAAATGAATTTTGCAGAGGAGGGAAAATGATAATAGCAATTAAGGAATTAATGAAGCCCTGTGGTCAGAGTACTATTTAATAAGCAAATGGAAAGAAAGATGCAGTTGGTAGACATTTGTTTTATGGCAGTTTCTTTAGATGAGTTTACATGTAGAAGGTGTTGGAAAAAAACCTTGGAAAAACAAATATCCCCTGCAGACAGCCACCATTAACAGAGACCTCCTGTGCCAGTTCAGGACATTAAAAATGGCATTGTGTAAGGATGATCCAATGGACAAGACAGAATAGAATACTTTTTTTTTAATTGAATAATTTATGGTACTTCTACAGTTGTTTGTTCAAATACCTGTGCAGAATTTCAATTAAAAGTGAACGCTCAAGTGTGTCTTGTTTTTGTGTAGTTTGATAGGTCTAGCTAATAGAGTGATTGTATTGTGTGGACAAAATCTTTCCAAGTTTTCATTAAAAATAACTTCCTGTAATTATTAAAGCTGTTTAATTTGATATCAGGCACCACTGATAACATGCAAGGACTTGTCTCCCTCCAAGTTGCGAATAGATTTATGATACATCTCTCATATGTTGAAGTTATGTTATTTCAGGAACACAGAATTGAAGGGATGTTAATTATCACATTTCTCATTGTGTCCAAGGTGGTTATGAAATCTTGAAACCAATCATTTGAGGGACAAAAGTTTTCAATTTACTGGCATTTTATTCATTAATTTATATTATTGCAAAGTGCCAGTTTTTCTAAACAACTTTTCCTGCTCCGGTTTGGCTGAAACCTAAGTTGAAATATCATTTACCATTGAATCAGTCCACTACTATGTCTGTAGTAATGCTGAAAGCTGCTAAGCATTGTGATAATCCTTGCAACTGTGCAGATACAGAGAAGGTCAGTGTACAGTGCAATTGTTAGGTAGACAAAAGTGAGAAATTGTGGGTTTGGAGAAACTATAACTGAGAAACTACATTATCAGACATCCCACCCTGCAAAAATTCATTTCAGGGAGGTTGGCTGGGGGGGGCTGCTACTTCCACAGTCGACATTGGGGGTGCTTGCTCCCTCTCTCTGTCACTCCACTCTCTCGTTACGTCTGTCACTCTCTCTCAGTCTCTCGCTCTCTCTCTCGCCCTCTCGCTCGCTCTCAAAAAATTCGATTTCCAGGATATTGTATATAATTTGCGGGCATCAGGTAGCCGCTATCAATATGTGGGAGACCCCTGGAACTTCCAGGAGAGGTGGGATGTCTGCATTATACACTATATATTAGTGAACAACTAAGCCAGTTCACATGCTAACTGGATAGTGGAGTTTGCAGCATAGAATGAATGAGGGCACACTTTAGAATCCATTGCTCATTATAGATGAACCTACTGTAAACATGTTGTGAAATACAACCTTCAACAGATCTCAGAGGAATATCTGTAGACTTCTGCAGCGCTACACATTTATCTGAGGCTCTGTTTTTTCTCAAATGACATCCAGTAATTATTAAATTGAATTAGTGTGTTACCAAACGGTATTGAACTACTTCAGTAACAAATACACACTATTGCACCCACATAAAATTGATGGTTGATGGCTACCAGGGATTACATATTTGAAGTACGTGAAATTTTGTAATTTGTATTTGATGCTGCGAGAACTAGACAGTGGTTGTGAGCAAGGCTGGGCTGTGTAACTCGGAGTTGTAGCTAGCTAACAACTTAATATTGATTTCCTACCATTTAATTTCTAAAAATAAAGCTATTTTGACAATTGTAACATGATGTTAACATTTGACATTGAACGTTTCATAAACTGTATACTTTTAATCCCATACTTGAGCTATCTTGTGCTGACAGTTATACATAAAGAATTGCAGTAGGCTATATTGCTGGCATTTCTACCCAGCTAAATACCTGTTGGCTAAAATGCATTTTTGAGCTTATAGTATATCAATATCAATATTATAGCTATCCAACATAATGAAAGAAGTTCTGTTTGCTGTTGCAAAGGTTGTTTGGAAATAAAAGAATATCCATATTTACTGTTAACTTACAATTACTGTGTAGTTTGAACATTTGATTGCTTATATAACTTCAAGGCTTGGTCCTAGATAGCTAAAAATCTCAGGAAATTGGTACTCATAGCTTCTGCATTTTAGTATATAACTGTATTGCAGTAGATACAGTTTAGTCTGATATTACCCGATGTCTCACACCTTTGTCAGTATTACCAAGCCAGCACTTTAACATACTTAACTAACTTTTAAATTATGTTAACCCATAGTAAACTTGAACATGACTCAAATATTGTCTGTCCTGGCCATAGTTTTGCTATATTAATAGAATGCACTTACTGAAAACAGAGGAGTAGTACCTTAACATTAAAAGGCTATTAAACTGAGTCCCACTTTTTGCTCACTTTTTTCTAGTGTTGGCCAGACCAACATCTTAAAGACGTCAAGCCAATAAATAGCAGTTGTAGACCCTCCACAAAAAGCAGGACAAGCAAATGCTAACAGAACTGCACATGCAGAGAGAATATGTGCAATACTGGATGGAAAGTATTTCAGTATTGTCTCACAAATTAAAACTGGTAAAGTCCAGGCTGAATGTAAACTGTGCAAAAAGAAGAACATCATATCCAGTTCAGTAATGGCAACAACAAATTTTCAAACTAAATTGAAAACAGTGCACCTGGAGGTTCTTGGTGAATTTGAAGAGCACAAAGCTGAATTTCATTGCAGGATAGAAAACAGCCCTAGCTTGCATCAACATATGGACAGACCCAGCTGTTTGCAAACACCCATGAAGCGTCACAGAGGAAAGTATACCAGCTCATCTTATCATATATTGTATAAGATATGCATCTACTTGTCACCATTGAGCAAAATGAATTTTTTGACTTGCATCATGGATTGAGCTAACTGTATCTGAGTATAACTGTAATACTCAGAAGAAGACTGCATTGTTGAAGTGCTAGATGAAATTCACTCAGAATATGGTCTTTCTCATGAGAACATTGTGACAACATGAACTGACAATAGTATCAGCTTTGTCAAGGCCTTCAAGGAATTCAATATCTTTGCTGTGAATGCAGTTGAGAAAGACCATGAAAATGATGCTGAAGATCTTTCTTTTGTCATTATCAATTCCTGAGAATCAGAGGTAAATGAAGGTGGAGTCATTTTGTCACCTCACCTAAGATGTGCCACCTATACCTTGAGTTTAGTGGCCACGACAGATTCCAAAAAAGCAATGAGAGATCATACCATGTCATAGTGGAATTCACTTTATGACAGTTTGAGTCTATTGACTAATTTGAGAGAGAAATTGCCGTAATCACCTTCCTGCATTCAAAGACTTGATGCTAGATTACTTTGATGAGTATTGCAGAATCCTGAGAAGTTGCAATAACCATTGTTTGACCTCACAGACAGTCATCATGTTATTTTGGAGAACTCATTCCCACTCTTTGCTGTGGAGACCAAACTTCAAGATTTGCAAGCCTCAAATCTGCATTATTGTCATATCTGCTGCAAACCATTCTAACAGGCTTCCAAATGCTTCCTTGCACTCAAAGCAGAATTCAATGAAGTAATCTTGGCAAGTGTTACTCATCCATGTTTTGTAATGTGTTGGTTGGCTCCACAATTTGCAAGAAATAAGAGGAGGACCCACCAGCTCATCCTCCACTTAGCTGAAGAGCTAGGACTCCTATCAGAGAGTTAGACTGCCTCAAAGCATGCAGAAGGAGAAGACAAGGAGAAGAAGGACAAGTTATTTATATTCTCAGAGAAGTCACCAGGAAATGAGAATGAATTGGAACAGTTGGGATTTCCCACACACAGTAATGCAGATGTGGAGTCCTTGCATTTCCTCGAGAACTAAAGCAAGGAGTTGTTCTCCTTCGATCAGTATCCTCTGATCAAACTCCTGTTTGTGAGGTTCAATACAATCTTTCCATCCTCAGCTATAGTTGAGTGACTGTTTGCATTTGGTGGTAAGAAACACAGGCTTCACAGATGACATCTCAAAGCTAAGCTGTTTGAAAAGTTAGTGGTGCTTAAAGGCAACTAGGGAGCGGTGTTCATAAAAGAAAGCTGGGGGTGTTAGCAACCACTTTTGTTCATTCATGTGTACTTTTGTAAATGTAGCAGGATTGCTAATACAATGCGTAGGCACAAACTATTTAGCATGCTAGGCAGGGCTGACAACATAGCAGTTACCCGGTTTGCTATCACACAGATCAGTCAAAGTAAGCGGCTATAAATACACGGTATTGGTGGTAACAGAAAAAAGCCTTACCTTTCACTGTTCATGTGATGTATTCTGTGTGATGCCTAACTTCCTTGCTGTCTTGGAGGTAGGTTTTAAACTGTGGACATGCATGCTACTTACACTTGGTGCAGATCTGACAGCTGTCTGTTTTATAGGTGGCCATAGACTGAACGGTGCTGCCTGGCTAATAATATCCGCCTTCGTGGTGAATAAAGGTACTGGTTTTAAACTTTTATTGTTAATGGTAAAAGTAGGGAAGCATTCGGCTCCCGAGGTGTTGTTACTACAGTGCCTACATACACTAATCCTGGTCTGATCCCTACGGGATATTGCTGCTGTTCTGCCATTGTGTTTTTATTGTGTTTTAATTTTGTTTTACCGTGTAACACTTGTGACTGTATATCGCACGGGGTAGCCTATGTGCATGATTTCGTTGTGTTAGTGTCCCCCAGTGTTGTGTGTGTACTGCCTGTGTAGCAGATCGCGCTGTGTTGAAGTGGCTAGCTTGCTAGCTAGCTATATTCAGCGCAACTTGCCCTTCGGGTTTCAATTTTGTGTATATTGGCCCCGCTGGCTGTGGTGGTTTTCCTGTTTTCCCTTCGTGCGCCCCGTGCAAATCTTATTGTGAATTTTTAGTTCGACAACCGAATTCCCAGAGGAAAATTTTACTGCTCAAAGCTTGCTCTTCTACAGCTCGGGAGACAAATTTGAGATTCTCATCTCAGCCTCATAGTTTCTCCCAGAGGAAAATTTTACTGCTCAAAGCTTGCTCTTCTATAGCTCAGGAGACAAATTTGAGATTCTCATCTCAGCCTCATAGTTTCTATTTTGTCTCAAATGTTTCTCATATGTTTCTCCTAAAATTCACTAGGAGAAATAGGTGAGACAGAATAATTAGAGGGAGTCATACTTGAGACTTATGGGAGATACCTTGCTAATCTCAATTCAGTGTTTTTAATGGCTCCTTTATTTCTCCTTTGGAAAAGAAAATGAGCAATACTGGAGCTACTATGGAGCAATATGTGAGACACACACACACACACACACACACACACACACACACACACACACACAGACACACAGACACCTTACAAATGCTGCAGCAAATAAGAAGTTCCATGTGAAGTTCTCCATGAAATCGTTGCCAGGATACAGACTAAACATCCTGAGGCACTTATAATAATATCAGGTGACTTCAATCATGTGACCCATCGCCTCCCACCTGACTGGATTTATGATTCTAAACAAAACGGATCATCCACTTCATAACATCGTGATGGGCCTCTCTCTTGACTGCAGGACGGAGAGATATAGAAGATCTTTGTACCCACAGCCATCAGGCTTTATAATTCTATAGCAAATAGCAGATGAGCTGACAGACAAATGAATTTCCCTTTTGGGATGAATAAAGTAATCTGAATCTGAATCTTTATTAAAATTCAAAACAGCAGTACTCAATTGTTAATTACAATGACAATGAGTATTTTGAGTATTTCAAGTAGCTGTAATAACGTTAACAATAACAATAATGTTAACAATAAAGTTAACATTTAAAGACAGCAAAAGCTATTCTAACATTGTCATCATTATAAAATCTGAACAATAAATGTGCCTCTTTTCAGTAAAAATGTGTTTTTAAAACAGTAACAATGTCTCTACCAGTGT
The DNA here is from genome assembly GCA_019176425.1 of Megalops atlanticus. Lineage (NCBI taxonomy): Eukaryota > Metazoa > Chordata > Actinopteri > Elopiformes > Megalopidae > Megalops > Megalops atlanticus. The sequence goes on from CM032881.1 coordinate 20,026,073, forward strand.
TTTGAGCAGTGTCAGCAAAACTTTACACCAATGCACAACATTGAACAACTTAAGAGTCTTTAAGGCCCACATGCAGCATTTGCATACAAGGGCTTTTTTGAACATGGTCATTTCAACAAATGTCTATCAGTATGCCACATCCAATACTTTACAGTGTTGTGGCCCTGATGCGGCATTTGTTTATGAAGGCTTTTTTGACCTTACTTTTCTCCACCGGTGTCCATCCATCCAGTGTACTACAGCGCATGATGTAAGCTGCAAGAAGAAAAGAAAGAAAAGAAAGCACAAATTACAAATTGCATAATGTAACTGCAGTTACCACGACAGTATTGAGAGCTTTTTTTATCCCGATATCACAAAATTCACATTGAAATATCTCTATGGTTCACACAGGAGGAAATTCAGTAAAACTGTGAGGACACTGAAACAATCACAACGTTAAATGTAGCTATGTGATACATGGGGTTCCAACACTTCAGAAACTATGCCAAATTTGGCCAGATATGTTGATGAATGTGAGAAGGGGCAGAAGAAAGAGAGAAAAACAAACTAGAAATAAAAACTAGAATTAGAACAAATTCATTTTTGAAAATAATTTGTGCTTATGTTGAAAAAGTTGATGGTTGGATGCATGTTAAGCAGTACTTGAGGAAGATGAAGCATTGTTGAAAAACAAAAACATGTTGATGTTAAAACTGATTTTCTGGAGCTGCAACTATTAGTTGATTAGTTGTCAATTAATAATTAAATAAGGGGAAAAAATCTGATTCCAGCTTCTCAAAGGCCCAATATAGAACCCTAGAACCACTTTAGGTTAGAGGCTCGGGTTGTGCCACAAACCCAAAGCATCAGTATTGGACAACCTGGGAATGAGAATGATAGCTGATGATAGATAGCTGAAGTCACCCCCTTTGTGTTAACCCTATGGGACCTTATTTCTGGAAAAATATGTATTAGAGGTGTCACAATCTTGATTGTAAATTGGATAGTGATCAAAATGACATCACAATCTCGAACTTCTAAATCAAAAGTGGAATCGAGGATTTAGTCACACCCCCAGTGTCACGTCCAGCAGGCATGCCAAGAAGGGGAAAAAAATTGAAAACCACAGCATATTGTGGTTGTAGACATTGTAGCGCAAGTTAACATTACCTCCTCTAACCTGAAGCTGCAGCCAATTAAAAGACACCATGGCAACTGGTGATTTATGAAACACATCAACCGCTTTCGAACCCCTCCTGCTTCTCTGAAATCCCGGTGTGGAAATATTTTGCCTTTCCGGTGAATTATGTCAACAACGTTTGCGTTGTCCACAAGAAAACCAGTTTGAAAGCTATTTTATGTGTGTGTAGCGTACTTGTCCACAGGCAACACAACAAATATGGCAGGACATCTCCGCATGCATCATAAAGATGTAAAGATGTGAAGAGTGCACACTGCAGTTACAAAAAAGAGTAACTAGATGGCAGGTACCCTCTGACTTCTCTTTGTTTAGTTATTTTCCAACTGACTGGTGAAACAAGTTATTGCTACATTATATTGTTAATAAATGATTTATATTTGACAATAAGGCCTTAGTGTGGTACATTGCAAACACATAATGGAGATTATATCACTCATGACACCATGTAGACCATCTTTTGAAATAAGAATTAAAAATTAAATTAGTTATCATGGCATAAAACCAATGATTCTAGATTAGACTAATCTAAAAGTGGCATAGCCATCTGTGCTAAAAGGGGAAAAAAGATCAAGAATAGAATGTAATCGTGACCTTAAAATCGAAAATCAAATCGTATACAGCATTTGGAGAATCGTGACACCCCTAATATGTATGGCAGTGAACAGCGATAGACAACTTAACTTCTGATCCCATGAATTTTGTCATGAATTACACATGATGTTTGTTAATTTATATCTCTACAAAATGTTACCTGATTAAAGAAAAATAAGCATGAAAATAGTGAAGTATTTAGTAGTTTTGTGTGAAACCGGTCAGTAAACTAAATGTCTCATCTTACACAATATATTATACGTCAATAGTATCCACTTAGTTGTTTCATGCACAAATGTATCTTAGCTGATGTGTTTTATGCAGCGAATCCTGTTCCTTTTCAGCTGGGAAGCAAAAGAACAAGCAAGACTCAATGTACGTGTTACTACATGCCGGAACGAAACACACAGGCATCGTGTTAACACTAGCTTCAGCAGCTCTGGGTAGCATGACGTCACTTAGGCAACTCTTGGGTGTGTAGTAACTGTAACTGACTTTTTGAGTTGTAAAGTTATATTTTAAATTGACAAATATATGTGTAATTCATGACACAATTCAAACAGGATCAAAAGATTAGATGTCTCTTGCCGTTCACTGCCATACATATTTTTTCCAAAATAAGGTCCCAAGGGATCCACTGTGGGCGTGACTTCGGCTCTCCATATTGGGTTCCCACACATTTTTACTAATGAATTTCCACAACTTTTCCATAACATTTCCATAAATTGTTAACTACCAAATGAGCAATGTACTTACTTAGAATCCCATTGACTTTGAACTTATCCAGGACTGTCTTCCCATCTGGCACCTTTCCGTGTTTCCCAAACGCCACAGCATTTCGGCACTCCTCTGCAGTAAAGAATTCATCAAAAAGAAGATGGAACAAGCGAAGGCAGTCCTTCTTTGCTTCTGCAGGGATTGCAGCCAGGCGGGTAGAGGACACGAAGAGGCCACTTTCTGGATACAGCTCTTGCTTCCCAGATCTGTTTTTTGGAGGTTGGTTCTGTTCCACTTTGTCCAGAAAGCTTTTTAATGCCTCGAGGTGCTCACCACCTGTGACACAAAAGATGAATTACCTTACAGGGACACAGCAGCAATCATAAACTCAAGAAAAGGAAGAGACAAGTTTAAAAAAAAATCAAAAGATTTCATGATGGGCTAAGATTTTTACCAAATTGTTTAAAGCTTTTAAGTTTTAGCTTAAGCACCAAATAACTCCCAGTGTCCAAAGTAACAAAATTTAGTAGAACTTTACAAATCATAATTACAATTTAATGTTCCACAATTAATGACACTTGATTATTGTCCACATTATTTGCATTATAGCTCATTTTACAGTGCATGTGTGTACTGAATAGCAATTGGGTACCTTAGGAAAATTGTGTGCAAAAAAAGTAATAGTGTTAAAGGAACAATTAATTGCAACAGAGAGACAAAATGTATTTATTTAGACCACACAGCACATCCTGCAGTTTGGCCTTCTCCTCCACTAATTTTTCCACCTCTGCCTTGCATGCCCTGCATGGCTTCCATGATCTGTCTTCTGTTGATTCAGGCGAACTGAAACATGGTTCTCCACATTCTGGAATTGAATCACGCTCGATGATGAAAGTATCTGCAGATGAGCTTGAAGAAGTCTCATGTTCAGACATACTAGTCTGGCTCTGGTCCCCGAGAACAGGAGGTTTTTGGTGTGTATTAGGACTGTACAACATTTTGAGAAAGCTTTCTTTGGCTGTTACAGTAAGAGCTGGTGGCTGTCTTTGCTGATCCAAATCCGCCAAAACAGGCTGTTGTGACAGGTCTGAAGATGTGGGCAGTGCCGTGTGAGGTTGGTGATGCTTTGGATACTGTGAAAGGCTGGAACGATGTGTGACTGGAGACAGAGTGGGTGCATACTGGTGGAGCGGCTGGATAGGTGGATGCTGGTAATATGGATGCGTATGTGGCGATGCCTGGGAAACTGGAAGCTGGTACTGTGGCCAGGCAGTTACAGGCTGGTGCTGTGGCTGGATAAGTAAAGATGACTCGGTAGGTGGAGGTTGGTACACTGGCCAGGCAGTTGGAGGCTGGATGACATTGTGGTCCACAGTATTTGGGTGATTCTGTGCAGAGGTGGACTGACCTGCTTGAGGTAGGGATGGAAGGTTGTAGAATCTTTGAGCAGCTGCATCTCTTTTTTTCATGTCTTTCTTTGTGGCCTTCTTGGCATCCACTGTCTTGTCAGCTGTTCCAATGAAGTCCACTGTGGCATTGTAGAACTTGTTGTCAGACCATCTTGCAAGTACTTCTTCCCCTGGCTTCAGATCTCTAAGGCAAGCGATGGGTTTATCATCTTTGCTTAGTATATCACAGACATTAAAAATCTTTGCTGTGTATCCATCTACAAAGGTCAAAAATACAAAAAGTCCTGAATATGAACACAGAGTAAATAAAGGAGATTTTGAGTAAACCAGTACAGGCTAAAAATCAATCTTACTTAAACATGCTACTATATCTTATTGGTCTCAATTCTAATCCTCTTCGACCTTAGCAAAGCTAAAAATTTATCTCTTCACTTTAGCCTTCAACTAGCATTAACTTTATTCTTTTTGCATTTGCTTCACACTTCTTCACTCATGCGACTCTTTTAAACATTGTATTTGATTTGATTTATGCACTCTGTATTCTATCTTTTCACTTTGTTTTTATTCTATTTCATTATTTAATGATTATGCATTTTATTTTATTACACATTTTCTATGAAGCACTTGGTGCTGAAATTCTTTGTTGTAAAGCACTTTAAGCTGAAATTCTTGTATGAAAGGCACTACACAGATTAAGTTTACTATTATTATTATTAATGTATAAATCAATAAACTGCTCAGAATAGGGTAGGGTAGAATGGGGTAATGAACTGTGTGCAGGTGTGTTGTGGGGAGTATTTTATATCACTTTTTAGTTTGTTACTATGTTGTTAGATGAAAATATTGTATTAATATTTCAGCATTTTACTGTAGTCACCTGGTCTTACTTTGTCTCAAATTGATTTGTTTTAAATAATGGGTTGCTGAAACAGTTCAGTAAATTGTCAATACATTTTAAATAATTAAATTCTAAAATCTGCAATAAAGTGGCAACAGAGTTTCTGCAGGTATCAACAATTAGAGACCTATTTGCAATTTCATGCCTATCCTGGAAAAAAAGTAGTTACTTTTTCCGATTTTATTTTATTGAAATAACATTTTTAAATCAATCTCCCAGCCCCAAATGTAGGGATAATTTGACCAATAGAGTTGTAAAATTCTGTCACTAAAACGTACACAGTTACAAGTGAGGGTTACTCTCCCTTTTCTTGACATTTCTTTAAAAAATCCTGTAAATCAATGTTTGTGCCTGAAGCTGCCAATATATTGATAATAATAATCCCAGTGATAAGAGACCAGAGACTGTCAAAGATTTTGGTTATTATAGTGTCCAAAGTAAGTTAAAAATGACAATCACTTCAAGAATTAGCTAAGCCGTGTAGTAAAATAATAACTCAATTACTATCTGAGTCATCTCTGGGTGAGCTGGGGTATGGTTCATAAAAACCCATCTTCTTCGGTGGGTTTCGCGCTCTTTTAGGAATCTCTTTTTTAGTATTTCCTGCTGGGCCATCCATCCTGTTAAATACATAAAAGTACAACACATTTTAATTATTTAAAAAGGTGGTTCAATGTCTTATTTAGTTTTATCATGTCATTATATCTCATAATTTGGTACAGCAACTTGTTGATACCTTTGGATACACAGATTGTGTTAATTTAACCATATCAGACAACTCAGGGACTGAAAAACATGATCTAAAATCCACCAGACAAACCACAATAAGACACAAAGGCCTTAAAGGAACATCATAGTAAAAATCCAGGCTGTGACTTTTGATGTTTGGAGATTTCTGTAAGAATTGCACTTTTCTGGGATAAGTTGTTGGGCTCTTCTGTTCTGGACATTGCTCCTAAACCCCTGCTTATTGATAACATATCTTGCACCTTCTCAATTCCCTACGTCTTGAGTTTATAATGTTAAAAGGGTGACCATATTTTGATATCCAAAAAAGGAGGACACTTGGCTCTGCCTTGAGATACTTAAATGATACTCGAAGTTTACTCAAAGATGCCTTATAACTTTAATTTATTTAAAGTATGCCTCCTCTGTATGTATAACCAAAGATACAAATTCAGATGGTTTATTCAGAGGTTATTCAACATGCTTTATTATGCCTAAAATAATCTCTCTTTAACAAGTGTCAGTGGTCCAAAAATAAAATTAAAATTAAAATATCTGGAATGAAATAATGATAGAAATAATGCCTCTTCTGTATTAGAAAATCATTAACAAAATATCTCTTACTATCTTTTCAATGTAATAATGTAAATAATAAAACAGTAGCCCCACAGAGATACTACTTTAACAAACAAAAAATATTATTTCAATCTCTAGGTTTTTTATTTTGTGTCCATGTGAGCTTTCAGATCCCCGGCACCTTTATTTGACATGGAAATATATGTGCCAGCTTTGCATACAGTGCACTTCGTCTCCCATTTGTCCCGACCGGGATGGTAAATTGGGTTTTTTTCTAGCAGTAGCAGAGTAGCAGAGCTGCCCACAAGGCAGCTTCTAGAGGATTACGTCACATGCAACAAAGTACCGTATTCTGTGCAAAGCGCCAGTCAATTTGAAAATGAAAACCGGACATTTTCACGAATTTATTAAAAAAAAAAAAAAAAACCCAGACGCCCCGGACAAGACGTGAAAAGTGGACATGTCCGGGCAAAAGAGGACGTTTGGTCACCCTAATGTTAAGTTAGTTGCATGAAGTTAGAGAAAATTGTCTTAATGGTCTCACTACAATGAGACCACAAAGTTTTCCAGTCATACCCGATTTATGTAACTCCAAGACTGTCTAGGGCCCGCTGTTTGTAGAAATAATAATCCCAAAGTGCATATTATTTACATAAAGATGTTACTGCAGGAAGTTAAGTTAACAGTTAAGGTTAGCTAACCTTAACAAGTTCATGGCCACATGTGGTCCGGGCTTATAGCCTCACTAGCTAGCTTCACTATTTGCCACATATGCCGACCAGTTTCTTCAAAAAAGTATCAGAACCAACAGAAACACTCGCCATCTACATTTTACAAAGTTTTACCCAAATTACGTTTGACAAAGATGTAGCTTACCTTCTTTTTCGTCCTGTGACGGTTCCTTCTTCCTCCATCCCTCCTGCCCGCAATTCCATACGTTAACTTAAGGTATGACTTAACGTGGTTAAGTCAACCCGATGTCAATTAACCAATCATGATGCAGAATTTGAGACTGATGGCGCTCTCTACCAATGAAATGTTGACGTTGGGGCTGCATCATCTACAGATTTCAAAGTTCACAACTTTTTTGCGCCAAATGCAGCTCATTGATGCATAAAGAAAACAAAGATGCACCTCCTCCGGTGAGTGGATAAAGCTACACTTTTTTTAAAGAATAAGTTTTACTTAATAATTTTCTTTATAAGTTTAGTTTATTTTAGTTAGCTTTGTAAACATACAATACATCAATACATTTCAATTATTTCTTGAGTTTTGTAATGCCTCGTTTTTGTTTTTATTTTTATTTCAGTTGACTGAAATTATTTTTTACACATTCATTATTTCGATATCATATTATTTCGTTTCCATTAACTATAATAACCTATAATACCCCAATAATAAAATGGGGAGAAAGATAAGTTAGTGATTATGATATATAAGAGTTTGTGCGTATTAAAAATGTGAAATCAGTGTACCTACCAGCTTATAAATGTTACTGTGATCGTTTTCATTATGATTATGATTTAGTCATCTTTATTTTAATCAATCTTCTTTTAATAGGAAAGGTTGCACATGTGTATAATTACTCAATTTCTGTAACCCTTTTCAGTCAGAATAAATTGCATATCATATTTTGTGCACCACTATATGCAAACTCCTAAATGTATGAACTATCTGTGCATTTTTTCTGTCATCCTGCAGCTCCATTTCTGACACCAGTCAAGCATGAATATTGCTCTTCAATAGAATTTACAGATGGTAGTGAGGTGAGTCTTTATTACACCACCTAGTAAAACACAACCTTCACACTCACCAACACCAACACTCACTCCACCCAAATTGACCACCTATGAGAAATTTGGGACCGATGTATTAGACAGCACTCTCTACCACCATTATCAAATAAGAGAATCTTCTAGAAGATATATTTTAGAAGACTGCTATCCCGTCCCCCCAGTAGAGTTCTAGAAACTTGTGTATATATATATATATATATATATAATATTTGTATAATTTGTATATGTATAATTTTCAAGTGCTTATTTCTACTGTTGAAATTATTTCAAACAGTTGGGCATATTTGAAAATGGCACAGAGGCACGACTCACGCTGGAGGAGAAAAGTGAAGAGCCAACAAAATACTTGCAAAAGATACAGAAGAAAGGTAAGGAAATTTACATTTTATTATTTTTATATTGTCACCTGCAGTGATTGAATATAAGTACATTTACCCAAGTTCTGTACTTAAGTACAATTTAAGGTGTTGGTACTTAACTTGCCACTTAATATTTCCACTCCACTACATTTTGGAGACAAATATTTTATTGTTTACTCCACTACATTTATCTGATAGCTATAGTTTTTATTTACCTTACTGATTGCATGAAGCATCAGAGCCAAGGCAGCACATTTTTAAATTAATTTATCTAAATGATTTAAGTGATTCAGATAGTCAGATAAATGGTTAAAGCAGCTGTGCAGAACTTTTTACCATTTATAAAACTGTCCCTAGTTCGTATCACCCCCCCCTTGAAGATCTGCATATTTAGTTGAGCTCTACAGCGATAAAAAAGACTTTCTCTAAATGGCTTAGCTTAGCCTCGGTCGGGTCGGACACAGCAGCAGTCAGCAAAACAGAATACGGCACTACATTACCTCAGCGCTGTGCATCCTGTAAAGTGCTGTTTTTGAAAAAAAAAAGAAGTGTAGTAATCCCCTCGCTCCCGTTCTCTTTATACATCCATCCTTTTGACACTGAAGTACATTTACTGTAATATCAGATAAGAATTCTACTCAAGTACTATTCATATGGGTAACTTTACCTTTTACCAAAGTCATATTTTAACACGTTTCCTTTTATTCAAGTATGACTTTTAGGTATTTTATAAAAAAAAACTGGTCAGCTGTTATGTTCTTCTCTCAGCTACATTGCTTCTGACAACATTCCTCAATAATTTTATATATATAAAAATTAAATTTGGTTTGAAATGACAGTCTGATAAGATCGCATTTATATGTAGGGTTAACAAAATATTAAGAACATGCCTGAGCATAACCTAGTACAGTTCAACAGCACCACAAATTACAGTGTCCAAAATAACCATTCAAGTAAATTATCACCTCTCTCAAACAGATTCAATAAAATATTAACATTTTAATCCACATGAAGGGAGGATTTATAGCAGGATTTCTCATATACTGCATTAGTTTTACCCAGGTATGCCTAATAAAATTGCATGTGAGTGTTAAATATTTTAAATGTATTATTTTTCTCTGTTTTCAGCAGGACACACAAGGACTGGAGAACAGAGGTAACAAATGTGCAAAAATGTAAACAACTAACTCTGTTAGACATGTAGGTTATTGCATGTTGTAAAGCTTTAAATGGAAAGAAAAGAAAGAAAGAAAGAAAAGTTAATGTATCCAATAAATCACTGTTACTGATGTGAGACTTGCAAACCTCACTTTGTCAAGGTTTGTCAAGGTTTTACTGGCAGCTCAGGTGACTATAACACTTCAATAGTTTAATAATTAGTAATGTGTTTAGCAGAAGTATAATGAAAAATAAACATGTCGAGACTAGTAAGCCATAAATGCACCAATATTGCTTTTCAACAATTGGTGTAAATGACTCATTGCTATAAGAAAACAAATTTTCTAACATTTTGCTAAATATATTTCAACTTTTGTTTTTTTTCTAGAATCAACAAACTCGAGGTCAGATGACTGCCGCACCGAGCAAGAGACCAGTTCCGCTAATCTGGAAGCTGATGACGTTGCTGATGTGGAAGACTCTTCGATCACAAATTTGTGTGACCTCCATAACGCAAACCATACATCCCAGTGCTATGGACACACAAGTGAGATGCATCACTCTGGACTTAATGTTGAATCAGAGCCTTAACAGCCTTTTCACATAGATACATTTGTTGATCACCTGCCTGAATTTGTTGAAGAAGGGACTTTAGATGAAAATGTGTTATTTGATGATGACCTGTCATTTGATGATGACCTATCATTTGAGGACGGTTTAGAGCTAAACCAAGATGAGGGAACAGAACCCAAAAGCTCTACAAACACTGTAGATCATCCACTTTACAGAAATGCACCAATTTCTGTTGCAGAGAGTCTTCTCCTCATAATGACTTTTGCAAACAGACACAAAATAACAGGAAAAGCTCTCAGTGACTTACTAATCTCTCTGCACTGCCTTCAGAATGTCTTCAGAATTTACACAAATTTAAACAATTTTTGACGATTCCTCCTCTCTGCTTTTGCACAAATATTGTAGTGCATGCTTCATGACTGTTGAGAGTACAGACACCCAGTGTAAAACCTGTGAAGCCAATGTGTTGATGGAGGGGTCAACTTCCTATTTCATTGAGGTTCCCATTGAAGCACAACTGAAGAGATTGTTTGCTGAGGAAGGTTTTGAAGAAAAACTTAAGTTCAGGTTTAATAGACATAAAAAGTGTCATGACAGTATTGAGGAAATATATGACGGAGAAGCCTATCAGAAATTTACTACTTGCAATGGGCCTCTCAGTGATTCCAGAAACATTTCTTTAATGTGGAACACAGATGGCATACCCATTTTTAAGTCTTCAAAGTTTTCTGTTTGGCCTTTTTATTGTGTCATAAACGAGCTAAACTTTGTTGAACGCACTAAACGAGAAAACATGATATTTGCAGGTCTTTGGTTTGGGGACTCAAAGCCGTCAATGTTGACATTCCTTGAACCACTATGTGACACTCTGAACAAAATCGAAAGAGATGGAATTTCTGTTCAGTTTGCTGGAGCTCAAGAGCCTTTCATATGCAAAGCCTTTACCATTGCAGGAACCTGCGATTTGCCATAAAAGCAATGGTACTTAATACTGTTCAATTCAATGGACAGTTTGGGTGTCTAAAGTGTGAACAGCCAGGTCAAACAGTAAAGACAGGAGAAAGAGGTCATGTCCATGCCTTTCCTTTCCAGAAGACAGATCCAAAAGGCCTGCCTCGTACCCACAAGGGGTTTGTAGATAATGCTAAGATGGCCTATGATTCCAACAGCATTGTACGTGGGGGGAAGGGACATACCTTTCTCAGTAGACTAAAAAGCTATGATTTGGTCTTGGGTACAGGTATAGACTATATGCACTCTGTACTACTGGGAGTAATGCGTCTATTGATGTTTTTGTGGTTTTCCACAGAGTTTTCCCGATGTGCATTCAGTATGGTCAGGTCAATCAGAGAAGTTGACAAACGGATGAAAGAAATAAGACCGCCATTTTTGATTAGATTCCCTCGTTCTGTGTCTTCTCACAGAATGTTCTTTAAAGCATCTGAGTATCGGTCCATTTTGCTGTTTTTTGGGACAGTTGTATTCCGGGGCATTCTTGCAGGCCTGTACTACAACCATTTCCTGCTCCTTAGTGAAGCAATCTTCATTCTTACGATGGAGTCAATAACCCCTGCGCAAATAGATCATGCTGAAAAACTACTCTGGAATTTCTGTTCTCAAATGAGTGGACTTTATGGTGAACGATACATGACAGCTAATATGCACTTACTTGTCCATTTAGCAGATAGTGTAAGAGCTCTTGGACCTCTGTGGACACACTCTTGCTTTCACTTTGAAGACAAAAATGGGTACTTACTTCGTCTTATACATGGGACCCAGAATATACCTGTCCAAATGGTGAATGCTGTAAAGACTATACAATCTCTCCCTAGCATCACACAAAACATAAAGCTGAACACAGTAGCTACCGAGTTTTGACCAGAATGACAAATGGCGTTAGTTATCAAGCAAGTAATGTTGTCAATAGTGTGGCCATGATAGGGGCACCATTCAATAGATCTCTTGAAACTGATGATATGTCTCTTCTGGAACAGTTTCTTGGTCAGGGTTTATATAATAATGTTGTCAAGGCATATAACAGAGCTCAAATAGGGAAAATGGTTTACACTTCCAAGCAGTATGTCAAAGCCAAAAGACGGAACAATTCCACAGTGTTATTTTGTGATGGTATGCAGATCAAATATGGCCAGATTGAATTATTGTGTTCCTACAAAGAAACCAGTGAAGGTCAAAATGAGATAAATCTTGCATTTGTGAATGAATTTGCAGTTGCAGGCATAAATCTTCTACGGGATACTTTGACAGGTGGGACATGTTTCCATATTGTGAGCCTCCTGGAAGTTCCTGTAAAAGGACAGTAGTTGGACTTGAAAGTATTTTGGGCAAGTTGATGTTCATTGATTTGTCCTCAATGCCTGGTATTGTGTTTGCTGCACATTTCCCTAACAAACTTGAAAGGGACTAAACATATTATGAAGTCAAAGACGTGATCTTATTGTGAACAGAAGAGCCCATGATTTTTCCAACTAGTTGAAATTCCTTACTGAAAATGTAAAGTCTCAAGTTGATGGACAGAAAGTTTATATTGTGATGCCATACCAAGACAAATGTCAGTGATCTCAACAGTTTTACGTGGGCAAATCTATTGTCACACAAAAAGGTCACTTTGGGGCTTAACATGAGAAGATACAGACATCTGAATATACTACATTGACACCACTAATGGTCTGAGTTTTTGGCAGTTAAACTTTGATACAGCTGAAATGTATTTTCTTGGTCTTAAAGGCTACATTGTTGGATGCTAATATAGTTTTATGAACTTGAAAGACTGTTATAACTGCAATGTTCCATGTACATGTGTTAATATTGTTAGATTATTGATTTTGAGATGTCCAGTGAAACAGATTGTTAAAATGGTTTTGTTGGCATTTTGTAAAATGAAATTTCCGCAATGCAAATGTCAAAAGTGTGGCATTCTGTTTACTGTTTTGATAGTTATTTTCCTAACTATATTCACAAATGTGTCCGCTATTGGAGGCAATGGTAGTGGTAGTAGTATTTTTAAGTGACAAATAAACAGGGCTTTATTCTGATATTGCACTTTGTTGAAATAGTAACTTTATTGCTCTCAAGTTACCAATAAATTGCTGTTGTTTTTATTTTACAATGTGTTTTATGTGGTTCATGAAAAAAAAACCTGAATTACGTGTAGTGGAATACTTAAAATTATTCATAGAAAATGTAATTAATATAAAAGCAGAAGGTCTTTGCATTTTCAATCAATTCATTCTGCGTACAGTAATACATAATTTAAAAAAAATATCATGTGGATTACAATAAAGTCAACATGATAGATGATTAAAAACAACCAAAACGTTGATCTAAGTCTGAGAATTCAATGAGTGCTTGTGGAGAGCTCTTAATTTGTTCTGTCTGAGCTTAGTATGAGATGCATGAACTGAAGCTGGGATGAGAATAGATTGAGTTCATAGAGAGAGCTCTCTGATTTCTCTGCCTGAGATCACAAAGAGACACAAAAGTTGAGAAACTCTGAGAATTATATTAGAGCTTGTTGAGATCTCTTCTGAAACTTAAAAGGAGACTAAATTGAGATTTAGTGCATCTTATTGCTCTGGAGAAAAAAATGAGACACAGGAGAAATAAACCTTAGTCTCAGTTTGGTGTCACACAGATCTCAAAGTTGTCTAGGAGAAGTAAATGAAACATTTTTTGTTTTAGTCCAGCGTGACAAACCAACTGTTTTACCTAGGGGTTTTAATTGGTTTTACTGTTTCGGCTAATTGGCTTTGTTTTTATTTTTTTTTATTCATGCATGGTACGGGTTTGCACTTGCGGGGAGGAGGCGGTAGCGGCATATTAGGAGGTGGTTGTCTTTTGCACAAACACAGTGTGTGTGTGTGTGTGTGTGTGTGTGTGTGTGTGTGTGTGTGTGTGTGTGTGTGTGTGTGTGTGGGTGGGGGGGGTATTTTGTGTGTGGCTAAGTTCACCTTTATGTAACTCACTAGTGATGTGCAGTTCGTGAACGAACAAATCCTTTTGAACGAATCTTTGAGGTGAACTGAGTGTACTGAATCCCTAGTCTAAAAGATTCGTTCCCTCTTCTTTGCAAACATGTGCGCTGATTAGCTGGCATAGCAGCTATAACTCTCCCTCCAGTGGATATTAGATATGCGGTCTGTCCACGAAGCAGCCTATCACAAAACTGTATCAGCAGTTCGTTCATGACAACAACTTGCCAATGGCTGAAATGCCAAAACTCTCAAAGCACCTCCCACTAGCCATCTCGGCACAGCTGATGATGTGGGACAATGCAAAAGATCCGGTGACTACGAAGACTCTAATGTCCACCTACTGAGCTGATGAACTGTTGACAAGTTCCTCAGTTCACCAGTTCGTTCGGACTCAAAGGAACTGTGAGTCTTCAGTTCACCAGTTCGATAGGACTCAAAGGAACTGTGAGTCTTCAGTTCACCAGTTCGTTCGGACTCAAAGGAACTGTGAGTCTTCAGTTCGTTCGGACTCAAAGGAACTGTGAGTCCTCAGTTCACCAGTTCGTTCAGACTCAAAGGAACTGGTGACTATGCTGACAAGTTCCTCAGTTCACCAGTTCCTTCGGACTCCAAAGATTCGCTGACTATGAAGACTTGGTGACTACGTGTTGCCAGAATCGCTAGTTCTCAGTATAACAGGCTTGGGCTACATCCGCCATTGACTGTGACGATGCAAAAGGAATCAGAGTGCTTCCGTGACATTATTACAGGAATAAAAAATGTTATTAAATATTATTTTGCTCATCTACCTGGAATATTATTTTATATTTATATTTTTAGCAGTAGCGTATTTTAGGTGCGCATAACGTATCGCAGTTCTTGTTTATCACAACTGCAATTTTACGTAGGCTACGATGTATTCAATGTTGACATCACATTTCCTTTTAACGTGAATAAAGTCCTTATTAATACTGACAAATCAACATAGTAGGCTGCAAAACAGAAATGGGTTGCATAAGCCTATGCATCACATTTGTAGCGTACTATGTCTACATTAACAACAAATAAAAATACAACATCGCTGACTAGGCCTACAAGTATATTAAAAAGAATCGTTTTGAACACCAGTATAACTCACCTCTCTGCTGTGCTCATTTGTGTGTCTGCGTCTCTGCATGATGCATCACGAGTGTCTGTGGTGTCACTTCCACTTCCAGTGTTGTGAGGACCCCTCCCAGTGGTCGGGTCCTACCCGCACGCAGACAGTGGCGCCTCCAGTGGTTGTGGAGGACCTATTCCCACTTTACTACCTTTTTATTTTTATTTCATGGATTCCCTTGTCGTTTTGTATAATAAACCGAGTTTTTATCTTTGAATCCATGCCTCTGCTGACTTTATTCAATTAAGGGGACCTGAGTGGGGAATAAACAGTATTGTGAAACTATTTCCTTGGGTGCAATTCCCAAGGTGGCGTAGTCTAGACCAGTACCCCCGGTTACATAAAGCTATTATCTCCAGTCAAGTTGCAGGTGAAGTTTTGTCTTGTGAAATGACATTAAGACCAAGACCTCAACACAAGTCTTTATTTTTTTTTAAATATTAACTGTTATTTTTTTGTTTCATTTTGGGTACAATGTTTACCCATCATTAATAATTGGCCACTTATTTTAACTGTAAACCTCTTTATCAGTTTATGCTGTGTACACTGCTTTTTAAAGAAAAAGAAATTTAATTTTAAAAATTTCAAAAATTTAAGGTAATAACTGACTCTGGTTCATTACCATTACAGTCAGAAAATAGTATTTGTCAGCCATTTCAATGTGTCTAAGTGAGCAGACACAGTGTGCTCCCACTCACTTCATACTTCCCTTTGAGAGGAACTTACAATTATGTAAAGTTATCCAAAAAGGTTGAAGTCTACTCCTTATACATTTACATTAAATATAAACTTACATTTGATGCTTCCCAAGAAATGTATTGTTGTATTTTCAAAATACCAGTTGATACCAGTGTTTTGTAGTTTATGTTGATATATTTGCATTTATCATGAAAATACACGATGTATATTTTTGTGTTGTTGGATGATGGCTTTAATTTCACATCTTCATATCGTGGTAATTTCTCTGTCATCTGTCTCTCATGGTGGTAAAGCCTTCTTTGTGCCTTGAAATAGTACCTTACTGATTCAAATTTTGCTGCTAACTAGATTTCTTTTTAAATAAGTTGCACAATTCAGGGGATTTATGTAAATATTTCAAAATTTCTCAAAGCAGCTTTTTTGTCTTTCAATATTTAATTGAATAGCATTTATGCTTCCAGCAAGCTGCCTAATATGTTGTTCAACACTATTTACCTAAAGAGCAAAAAATTTTGAAAGGTTGAAAAATAGATTGAGGTTGAGAGTAATCTTATGTGTAATACGCATTTCAATATTCTCTGAATTGTGCACAAGCATAAATCAAATAATATAATATATAGAAAATAAAGAAAACCGTCTTAAATATATATCGATTTTGAATAAACATTTTTCGCCTTCACTATAGAAAAGTATTAAGTTAGTGACCTTGTATATACGGGGTGCCATTTAGGAGCCATTTGCGTAAATGACAAACCAATATAAACGTAAATGACATGGCAGTACATAAGCACATAAAACCAATACATGAGTGAATGAAACCAATATAAGAGACAATCAAACCAATAGATACATAAATGGAAAACCAATATATGAAACACTCAAAACAATAGCTGGGTAAACAACAAACCAACATATGCGCGAATGACAAACCAATATAAACGTAAATGACAAACCAAAACAAACAAAAATGAGAAACCAATACGTCAGTACATCAAACTGATACATGAGTGAATGAAACCAATATAAGATACAATCAAACCGATGGATGCGTAAATAGCAAACCAATATATATCACACTCAAACCAATAGGTGCGTAAATGACAAACCAATAGATGTGGCAAGGACACACCAATATATGCGTGAATGACAAACCAGTACAAACAAAAATGACAAACCAATATATGCGTGCATGACAAACCAGTGCTGTTTAGCACTGAGCAGCAGGTTTGTGCAGCATGCAAACAAATAAACATCTGTGTTAGCATTGCTTTTCTGCACATCACTAGCATGGACAACACATCCACATTAACAGAAATTTCTAGGCATTGATTGACATTCATTGGGAAATATTGTATTGTATAACGTATAATATGCCACACATATTATTCTCACATCATGGACAATTCAGACGTGTTCACACCAAAGCAGCATGCACCACTAATACAGTCTTCTCAGGGACAGAATTTTTTTTAAAAATATATTTTTCCTGATGTCATATACTGGCAAAATAATCTGTAATGAAACAGAGGTTTTCCAAGGGAAATCTCTGCTTGTTATTCCACTCAGTAATGCAATGGGTTTCATGCTGACCACTGACCATAGGGACATGCTGACAAAATTTGATTTTTTTTATCCATACTTCATACTTCCACCTCTAGACCGGAAGTAATATAGTAAAGCTTATCACTTATCTCCCATGGGTTATTATTCAATATTCAGCCCGATTATTCCCTATTAAGCACATCATGACCATTGAACCTGAACTCACACAACAGCAATGTGTACGAATTACACGTTGTTTGTTTGTGTTGGCAAAATGTATATCTGTTGAGAAAATGTGGTGGTGCTAGGTGTCTGTAGTGCATATAACACCAGGCATGTACTTATATTTCATTTTTCAAATATCTCCATGCAAGTAAACATGTATGTATGTCCCATGTTGTCCCAGGAGTAAATTCACATTAGTCAGAACAGCCACCACCTGTGTGTGACAGTAATCAAAATTTGCCTAGCTACAAATTGGAAAACAATTGTAATCACTAATGTTTTGATCACTTACCCTGGTTGAAGAACAAATGGTGAAAAATGACTGTAAAGAAAATAGCTTGTGTGTCATATGAGGTAAAAAAAAAACAGCTAACCCAAAGTGTAACAAGACAGACCTCCCAATCCAAGATATCCAAGATGAATTCGATTCATTCAACTCATGGGATCCCCTTGAGGTCAGCTGTCTTCTGCACTCCTCAGCCATCAGAGCAACAGCAGTAGTTTATTCAGTTATTCGGTTTATTAAAAAAAAGCAGCAGTCCAATGCTCAGTTTCAGAGAACAGACATTGAGTAAGTGACTCCAAAAACACAGCCTTGTGAATCACAGTGTAACAAACAGCATAGAGCGAGGGTTGTTGTAGGCCCAAAACAAATATATACTACTGGCATCAAGATGAAAACAATCAATGTGACAAAAAGACCTAAATATCCTCAAACAAATGCTGTCAACTGATCTCCCTGTATAAAATAAATTGTGTGCAGTGTACTCCTAGTTAGTGTACTGCCCATTGTCCAGCAAAGTTGGAGCAAGAGCTGTTCTGCTGGGGTGGGGTGGGTTGGGGTGGATTCAGAAGGTTTTATTTGGGTAGCAGCGCAGGCACATTGCCTTGTCCCCAGGGTGGTTGGAGTGTGAGCGTGTTGGAGTGCTCACACTTGCCTGCAGGTGCTGTGCCATCAAGGGTAGCCATCTCGGTGGGGGTGCACACCTACCTGTGCTTGCATGTGGTGTGCTGAGAGGTTGTGATCCTGCAATGGGGGAGGTGTGGGGATTGTCTGAATGTGAGTCTTAAACAAAAAAAGGTTCTAAAGAGTATGGTGGAATAAATAAGCAAGGGATCTAAATGTACGATGGCACTCCAAATGCACTCCAAGTAAATGGCCTTTACCAAGTGATTTGTAATGCACCTCCAATCTTTTACAGAGTCTTATTTTCTTATTTTGTGCATTTTAGGTTTTACTTGTTTGTTTTTAGAAGTAAAAAGGCATAACATCCCCATGGAGCTTGTACAGCAAGCATGTCTCTGTTGTACTGCAGGTTGCCACTTGCTCCCCAGCTGAAATCAAGCTTAATGTGTGACCTATGCCTGCTCACAGGGATTATTGAGCTTGGCTTCTGTGGTCTCCAGGGGTGCCGACATACATTTTATGGCATCAAATGAAATGAAGATTCTGCCAGGTTGTCCACTGAGATTTTTAAAAGGTGATATCAGGAGTGCCCTTCAATTAGTGCATGTCGATACCAGGACCCTGATAGGTGTCGGCTCTCCATGAATGATAGAAGCATGGGGCCTCATCAAACCACAGCTCAGGGAATAGGATGAATGTGTTGAGATATTACATTCAGACAAATGCATATTTTGTGAAAATATGCCATTATTCCTTATAACAAGAGGTTTTGTTTAACTAGTAGAGCTAGTCCTAGAGCCTTAGAATCTTGGAATCCTAGAGCTAGGGCCACACAGCATGTTCATTTTACATTGTCAATGAAAGTCCTCATTCAGATATGATCTCAGTTTGTAAATGAAAGGTAACTCTCACAAGTGCAAATGTCTTTGCATTATGTCCATGGCTTTAGGAAGAAGATGGCTCAGTAGACATTTGGGAATAGACAAAATGGTTTTAACTGAGCTGAGCTGAAGGTTTATTATGTTTGGATGTATGAAAAGGAATTGCGATTCTGAAATATGGTATTCCTAAAAGCTGGGAAAAATAGCAGGAAGAGTTTATCAGAGTTGATCCAAGCACATTTCAGTGCAAATGTGCAGTGCTGACTTAGACACACTAAAAATGGGCATAAGAGATTCCCTGGAGTGTCTGGGGTCACAACCGTGGTCAGTACTGCTAATGCTCATGCTGTGACCCATCATATGGGACTGGAAATTCCTTGGGGTGCCTGGTTTGCAGATGAAGGAAATGTTTATAGAGAGCAATACTGAGCACATCTCTTGTGTGTCTGCATGTAAAAATGGTAGGATAGTAAACTCTGGCAACTGTGATTCCCATTTGGCTCAATTAGGTCTGAAAGCAAAAGCATCAATGGCATTATCCTTTGTGTGAGCCTGCCCATGGGCATGGTGGGACGCTCACAACAAAACAGGAATAATCAAAGTCAATAATTAGTTGGCCTAAAGAGTGGGGTGATGGCATGTTTCGCTTGGCTCACAAAAGCAATTCAACATTTGGATAATATATATACCCTCTAGGTAAAAGCCTGTCATTACCGCACTTTGGCATTAACCACCTGCATATGGGAATTCCTCAGTGCTGTTATCATATAACGAATAAAAGCATGCAAGAAAAAGAGTACAGCTATGCCACAGACAAGGAGTATATGATAAAAGAGTATTAATGATGTTCCTGAGTGAATCCTCTGGATTTGGGGACATGGGGGAATGGAAATCTGGCTCCCTGTCAAGGCATCTGGGATTTGGGGATTGGGGCTTCTGGCAGCCTATGGAGAGAGTGGCCAAAAATAGGGTCTGATCCTGGCGGGCCAGGGTCTGAGGTCTTTATTAGGTCATGCCACTCTTGGTGCATTCTCAGAGGGTGGCAGGACTAATGATGCAGCTGATTGCATGTCTTTTTCTCCCAGGCAGATGAGGCAGTAGCCCTAGAAAGCAGCCTTGGCAGCCTTGGAAATTCTTCCACAAATGCTCCCTGAGATAGCAGGATTCAATTTTAGCAGAATGACATGGAACATAATGAAGTAATGACTTATATTAGGTGTAAACAAACAAAAGTGCTATGGTAACATGTGTAATCCAACTTTATCCAGCATTGTTTATTATTATTATTATTATTATTATTATTATTATTATTATTATTATTATTATTATTATTATTATTATTGTTGTTGTTGTTGTTGTTATATTAATTTATTGTTATAATTGTGTAATACATCTTGTAATCCAACAAGTATCAGCCTATACATCTATTGGTAGATGTTTATTTGTATGTCAATGTAACTGTCATAAGTTCCATAGATGTGTACTTCTTTAGGCATAAGTTCATTGACAGGGCAGAATACAAATCTCTGCATTGACTGCCTTTCTGAGAAGGTCTTCAACAAGAGCTCACTCATTTGCTGTTCACTCTAAAGTCATTCTTGCCAAATGCATACATATTATATTCCTTTCATTAGTACATTTAGATATTAAAGATGAAAACCTCATAAAACTGAAATCTATTGTTTATTTCCTCATTCAGATCAATTATTCAATGCATCACCTTGTTTATTTGTACATATTTATTTGTTGTCAGATGAATTTGGAAGCTCTTCAGTGTAATGTCTAAGCATAGGTTTAATTCTCTGGAACGTGTAAGGAAAATGCAAAACCTGCTTCAGTGTTCTTGGATGGTCACCTAATACAATCAAAACTAACTCAATTATCAAGGGGGGTAAGAGACAAAGGGAGTTGATTGGCATGCCTTGATGTTGACAATGACCATTTGGTTGCCTTCCACACCACACCCTTTGTTCCTGTATGAGGTGCGATACCCCTGTCCTTTCCCTTGAGCAGGATGAAGGAGGACACTCCATGGAGCCTCGAAAACCTTATGTGAGGGGATAGGTTACCTTGCTTCACAAAGGGTTCAGAGGATTGAGGGTGTGATGGTTGCCGCCCAGGCGATTACAGCCTGCTACGTTCTTTTCTATTTAAACCCCTCATACCTGTCGTGCTACATGCTGTTCTTGCTCTTGTTTCCGCTTCCAAGTGCGTCTCCTCCCTTGTTCCTCCTTCCTGCGTGGCCAGTGGTACGTGTATGTGTGTATTTTAAACTGTAGTTTGTCTGAGGTTTATCTGTTAGGATTAACTTGGCATTTTATGGACAGATTGCCAGTGCTTCCTGTATTTAAAGCTCAGCTGAGGTAACCCGTTCTGAGGGCCACTCAACCGGAATTGTCTGATTTCTATTCCGTGTCAAGATCAGGTAAACTCATTTTGCGGTACTGTAGGATTGCAGTTTGTCAATCTGAGGTAATTCTAGCAATTTCAGCTAGCAATTTCAGCTAAATTGCTATTAACCTAAACTTTGGAACTACAAGTCTTACTTCACAAGAAGGAAAAATCCCTACAAATGTATCAACATTTCCAATATTTAATGAACTTGGGCAGAGCTTGTTGTGTCATTTTTATATCAGCAGTATTGTTCCCGTGTGTCAGATGTGTTCAATGTTTGTCTGAATTTATACTGATCACACCTGAACAGTATGTCCACACTGACTCACTTTCTGCTAGTTGTTTTGAATAGGGTAATGTCATGAAAAGTAGGTAATGGTAGGTTGTGATATTTAGAATGCTATTTCTTATTTAATAAGGAATGCACATATTCTTCAGTATGATGCATAGATTACATTAAGAGTTGGTAGGCACTGTACTGCTATGAATTACTTGAGGGAACAATAACTGATCATATTTTAGATGGGCATGCTCCCTTAAAAATATGGTATTGTGTGCCATACATTATAACAAGGAAAATATTGTCCTGAAAGGGGGGCATTGAATGGGTTACTGTTCTTATTTTCACCCTTGTATGTTATTGTCTTGGGACCATGTGGCTGTCATGTTATCCTTTTGTAATACTGTAACTGTGTTTCTGCAGACAAAGTACCCTGTAAAGACAACACAGCGCACCAGTGGGCTGTCTGTTTTAGCATGTTAAAAGCACAAAGCATAATTTCATTTGACAGACTTCTCTATTGTTAAGAAGTGGAATCTATAGCAAGAGATGTTATGGCAGAGCGAGATGTTGATTCATACAGACTTTTTTGCTAATATCCAGGGGAGAGCAAATTGTGCAAAGCAGTCAGTGGCAGCTATCATGGGAAATAGAATACACCCTCTGAGTGACATAGTAGTTTCTCTAATCAAGTCAACCAAGCCCAGACATTTGACAGCAAACTATAATCTTTCATTTTTCAACAACGAACAAATAAATCCCTCTCATCGGTGACACCAGTCATATATCTACATTTGAATTCTATTTTTGCATGTGGAACACAATGTGAGGCAAAGGTACAAAATTCAGACCATTTTCACATTATGTAGCCAATTTCCGCATGCATAGGGACACACTGACAGTCTCTGACTGACTGTAACCTCTGACCTGAAATGTCTCCATATTTGCATTGAGGACAGGGAAACACATGAATTTTCATTAGAAACAGCAATTATCACAATTGCTGAATGGTACATTGAGTAAATACCAATTCATGGTACGGCAAAACTGAACATTTAATAAAGCAAATAGATTTTTTAGTTTTAGATTTTTTAGATTTTTTCATTTTTAGTTATTGTTTATGCATGCATGACTGTGGTGTAAGCCCTGTTATAAAAGGGGTAATACAGCATAAGGATAAGAAACAAATACAGATAAACCTGAGAGTGACAGAGAGAAAAACGAATGTCTTTATTGTTCTTTGTTTGGCTGCATTGTTTCTCTGTGATCAACAGCAATGTTTGTTCTTTCCTTGGCACTGCATCAGCAGTTTAACAGGTGGCTATTGACATAGGTTACTGTGTGAATCTGGAGAGAGCCAGTGTGTTTAACCCAGGTCTAAATTACTTGGGTTGTTATCGGCTTAGTTTGCTGCACAATCAATACAGTTTGCACAGGGAGAGGCCACCTCCTCCTCAGAAGAAAGGAGGGCCTGGGTCAGGGGGAACCTTGGGAAGAGAGGGTGGTGTCAATGCCAGAGTACAAAGGGGGGCAAAGAGAAGTGCCAGGACAGAATATTTTAGGCTAACCACCGTGTTTTTCTTCATGAGGGAAAGGGAGGAATAGGATCTGGTCCTTGAATGTTTAATCAATACTGTCGAGAGACAGACTATAAGTCATGCTATTTAGAGGCCAACCAGAGAATGTCAACATCTGTCTGAAAATGTGACACTGAAAAGTCAATAGTTTCTGCCTCTTAGTAGCCTGGTCACAGATTGATTGCACCTGACCACTGCAGTCTGTAAAAGTCTGCTGTTTAGACACAGTGGGGACCCAGTGCTCAGCCACTCATTAAAACAGATTCAAAGCCAAACATCTGGGACTGGGAAATCTGGAAATAGATCATTGTGCATGATGGAAAAAATGCCCTCTGTAAAGGGGTTTTTGTATGTTCTTCCTCTCCCTCTATATTCTTTCTCCGTCTCTGAAGTGATTTAAAGCATGGGTAGTTTTGCATGCATGCAAGGGTAAAAGTCTCAGTTGTAATGCCTAATTGCAGCGCATTAGCTGCTTATGAAAAAGGTATGAAACATGTAGGAGGAGTAATTGCTTTGTTTTCCTTCTACAGCTCAGAGAGGTAACATCTGCAGCTGATGACATTCAGTCTCTTCCATTTGATCTTTTGCTGGAGCACATCCTATTCCCATGCCTAAAATATATCCATATGTACAGTGGCTCATTATATCAGAATCACACAGCAACAAATAAATCACACATACTGGCCAGAGCTAATTGCTCTCTTATTCATGGAGTATTAAAGGTCAGGCGCATCTCTGAGGACTAAATAATATAATCATTTCACTAAAGGCTTTAACCGCTTATCTACCTTGAAAAATGGGAAATAGGTGGAAAAGGACATTCTGAAATGGTACCATGTGTTGAGCCTTTTCGGAATGTTATACTATGAAAGCATGGAGTTTTATCAGAAAGAGAGTATCAATTTAATTTTCTTCATTGATTCAGGGTGACACTGTAAGACCTTGAAGAAAGCATAATTTATGACAGAAAGATAGATAAATAGCAAGTACCTTAATCAGACAAAAGAATAGACTTTCTAGAATTCAAAGTCATGCCTCTTTAGAACCACGCTAACAGTAGGTGTGCTTTTATCACTTCTGAACATAGCCATAGTTAAATGATGGTGTTACAAATGGATTTAGTCATATGCTCGTATGAAAACATGATCCCAAGGACACAAATATTTGATCAAATCCTCCTTTTTGATAAAGCATTTGAAAAAAAAAGACTTGTTCTTGTTCAGTTTAGCAAATCATGTTGCACATGTCCATTGCATTTGCTAGTCTATGAACATTAATAATGAAAGGAAAGCTGCATAACACAATAATTCAAATTAGATAGTAATTTTTTGTATTCATATACCAATGCATTGTTTTTCCTCTTGAAAGACTCAAAAGAAAAGGTTTTACCTAATGAGTAGAACAAAGCCCTAATTTCATAGGTCTGTAGGTAGTATACTGCCATCTTGTGAAAGAGCAAAGCTACAGTTCATTGCCTTTAATGGAGTGCTTCTGCTATCAACTCTTCAAATCTTATATTAGGCATTAGGCTACAATTAGGCTGTTGATTTCAGTGCTGTATTTAAAATGAGAGTACATTCAACAAGTTGCTTGTGTGAAGAAACTGCCAAAAATCTTATGATGCATATTATCATTTCAGTGTTGTGATCTTATAAATCTAAGCATTAAAACGGTAGCTGTTGCATTTTAGCACTGCTAGATCATAGCTGAGTGTTACCTTTCATAATCACAGTGGAAATAAATAATGGAATTACAGAGTAGGTCATCGTGACTCCACTCAAAAAAGAAACAGACCAATAGTGCTCAGCATTTCACCATTCTGCTGGAAGTGTAGTGGATCACATCAGATTACTATGTTATTGCTGTGCAGTATCAAATTCATGCATCCCACCACACAGCCAATCTCTGAGAGAAAGAATATGGAAATATGTACATACGTCTTTGAATAGTGCTAACTAGTGTTTTGTCAATGTTTTCTACACTATAGGTGAAGACTTCTGCTCTTCAATTTTTTATGTTTTATTTTAATGAAATATTCATCTGGCTTACATCTGTGATGTTATCAACACAGCTGCCAGTAAATACATTTTAAATAATCCATGAAAACAATAATCACCCATGAATAACTACAAAGTCTAATCTAATCTAGTTTAATCCAATGTGTTTTCAGTTGAAATGGTCTTTAACTCAAGTTAATTCAAGGAGGAGACCCTAATGCTGTATTATGTTGTTATCTTTACACATCTTTAACATTCCATAATATATATTTTTATTGTTGAAATACCCATACACGTATAGGGTGAGCCAGTTACCATGGTGCACACATTTCTTTTCATGTAATGGATCAGCTGGACGTCTGGTTGCACAGTTCGTGGTAATGGGATCGATGACTGTCTACAGTGTTCCCACAGTGTTGTTTGTTCTCTAGCAGACCCAGCATCAGAAACCAGAGGGAAAGGAAGGGGCTCTTTGGAAAGGTCAGTGAATGTTATGGAAATGACAGGACAGTTCAATAGCTCTACCTAGATAGGGGTGCATGTTTACCGATGAACACTCTGGCTTTGTGATCCATTGTGAGAGGGATTTTGGAGGTTTGTATTTGTAAACATTATTGACAAGTTCAGAAACTTGCTGTCAGAGGGGCATAAATCCTTTTTACAGCTGGCTTTGGTGTGCTGCTGCTAACTTAATAGGAGATGATTCTGTGTAAGCAACTCATTATTAGCTTAGGATTGTAGCTGCTTAAACCATTAAACCATTCTCAAAACATTGATTAGAGCTTTGTTACAATTTCAGTTGTAAAAATGTGCATCGACAACTTAGATTTTGTTTACTGATAATCTATGATTTACTCTGCATCTCACCTAAAACAACTGATTGCATATTTCCAGAATATTTATTGTGAGTTTCATCACACTACAACAGAAGTGAAGTCATGATCACTGAAATGTGAGATGACAATTAGAATCACTGTGGAAGGAGCTGTTGTATAGTATGTTCATCCTGTGTAATGTAATGTGTGGACTATGGATAAATCAAAATTCCCATTGTGGATTTTTCATATTTTGATTTATTTATTTATTTATTTATTTATTTATTTATTTATTTATTTATTTATTGTTTTGTGGTGCTGATGTTGACTGAGTTGCAGCAATATGCACCATTCAAATACAGTATGTCTGTTCACTGAAGGGAAGTGGCTAAAATCCTCCATGGTGCTATAAATAACTCCACTTAGAGGTAGCTCACCTCTCCCTTAGGATAACAGTAGTCTCTTCACAGTCCACTGTCTCCTAGAGGAAAGTTTTGACCTGACCTCCACCTCCCACCCCCCCTCCAGTGTACCATGACTGCCTCCTGTTCTGCTTCACCCCTGTTCCCCTTGTGTGAATTCATTCCCAGAGCCAGCTGGAAGACAGCATTAAGATGCGCTACTTCAGGCATCATTGCTGTGTCCGACAGCACTCGTGTGGTAGGAGCGTGGTTGATTGGAGCCTGACGAAGGGACTACACTCCTGGAGATACCGGGTGGTGAGGATTAAATTGAGCTGCCTTGTGGCACTGTCATTAACATTTCACTAATTGTTCTGACTCCATGTTGATTATAAAACTCAACAGCTGGTTATGAAGATAATCCCAAGGCAATGCCATACACTTTGTTTTTCCATAATTGTTATTCTTTTCTGGGGGAGTGGGGAGGTTTAGTACTGTGATTCACATGACTCCCTGAAGGCCAGTGAAGGTGAAGACCTAACTTCAGGGAGTTGCAGCCCCCATTGGTAGATCTGGTGGCTCTGGCATTACCCCTTGACAAACAGGAAGGGTCCTGCTTTCGTGTCAACCCACCCAAGTTGCATTTTAATGTTTACCAATGAGAGGAGAAGAATTGTATGTTGTGAAAAAGGGTTGTCCAATCAGATGCACCTGGTTGTCCCAGTCTACATGTAATGGTCAATTCCAGCTTCAGGCAGTGACCACTGTTTCTCTAGCCAGTCTCTACAATTCAAACTGAACTAATGTTTTTGAAATGTTGTGAAATATTTCTGCAGGGATAAGAAAAGGTGGTTTTATTTTTTTCTGCAAGCTGATTAATGGATTGATGAATATTTGAAATAGTGTTTTGTTGTTGTTGATTTGGAGTGCCCAGAGCATTTTCACCTTTTTCTCCCAATTTGAAATGCCCAATTGTGTCCATAGACCTGCTGCCTCTATTACTGCAATTAGGGATGCACAATTGATCGAATATTAATCTGGGTTACCATTACGGCTGTCACGATTAACTAACAGCATTAATTACGGCATTCCATTTAGGTTAGTCATGTTTTGTATTTACTAAGTGTTATTAACAACATTTGAGCATTGTAACCAATCCGTTGTGTGCATCAATGCATTGGCGAATCAGAGGCCTATTACTAAGACAACCAGTTCTAATGAGCAAAATTTTAGCAGTGTGATCCATGCGTGTGGGTAAGTTTCATTTCTTTTCATGGTAGCCAGCGAAAATGGGCATGGAAGAGTGTTTGGTTGAGGGTCAAGAAGACAGTATGGTACTGAAATGGAAAGCATCGTCGGTAATTTGAAATTACTTTGGATTCGCTAGTGATGATGTGGATCAGGCAGTCATACTGTGCAAAGAATGCAAAAAGACAGTGGCTGCACCCGCGTCTAACACAACAAATTTATTCAGCCATCTAAAATTCAACCACAGGGTGCTGTACGAGGAGTTCATGAAAGCTAAGGAGGCAGCTCTAAGTCCAAGTTATGTGAGGCCTGTTACACAGACAACCATCACTGACTCACTGTTAAGTGCATCTCCCTATCCAGCAGGCCCTTGGAGGCTAACGGAAATAACGGAAGCTATCACGTACTACATAGCAAAAGACATGGCGAGAATTAACACCGCTTGCAGTGAAGGTTTTAAAAAGATGATCTGCACCCTTGATAAAAGATATGTCATTCCCTCACACAGGAATTTTTCTGAAGTTACTTTACCTTCACTGTATTCAAAATTTGAGCAGAAATGGAAATGGATCAGAGAAAGTAGTGCACTACGCGACTACAACTGATTTGTGGTCGAGTAGGACTATGGAACTGTATTTGAGCCTAACGGTTCATTATATTGATGAGGAATTTATGCTGGAAAGCAAGTGCTTGCAAACATCATATTTTCCCCAAGATCATACTGGAGAGGCAATTGCTCAAGGGTTGAGAGACACACCAGTGCTTTGGGCACCGGCTGCACCTAGCAATTGGTGAGTACCCTAATTTTATGTAAATCATTCTAGACCAATCATTGTGCTTGATTATTGCATTGCAATATTGCCATACATGATGGAGTAGTTGTCTAATGAGGTGTTGACTACAAGCCCTCTGTGTGAGCACACAATGTATTTGGAAAGTGACATTGTTTTTGTTTTGACAGCAATGTGATACTAGACAGATGCACAATTGTAATTACAATTCATTAACTGATACATTTCAAATATCTTAATTCCACTGTATATTGACACATTTAATGCTATTACATACACGTAAACACTGTCAGTTTGCGCTTACTTCTTTGTAGCATAATACATAAGCCATTTGAGATTTATTCTGTTACTTTGATTTTAAATTTACATTTTCTAATGTTTTTAGAAAATTCTTTGAAAGATGGATGAATTGACCATGCTCTGAATGTGTGCAAGAAGGTGGTGGGGTGCTTCTCCTATAGCTGGTGATGAAGGAGAGAGCTCTCAGAAGCCCAGAAAGAGCTTAAGCTACCTGAGCACAAACTAAATACAGAATGCCCCACAAAGTGGGGATCAAAGCAAGCAATGATTGACAGGGTGTTGGAGCACCAGAGTGCCATTGCTCATGTCCTCTCCTCGGACAGAAAGGGCAGACACCTTGTCCCTACATGGCAAGATATGGAGGTCCTTGAGGCAGTGAACAACTCCCTTCATCCTCTTGCTGAATTCACTGATTCTCATTCAGGAGAGCACTATGTCAGTGTATGCTTTGTGAAACCTGTCCTCCACCTATTCAACAGTACAATCTTAGTAGAGAAAGACGGAGAGACAGACCTCGCAAGATGCCTCAAGAGAAAGATTCTCTGCTACCTGAATGAAAAGTGTGTTGATCCACAAACACGAGTTGCTTGACATGGCATCCAGATTCAAGTTAAGATCATGTCAATGAGGACAGAGTTGAAGCTCTCAAGGCCAGAGTGACCACTGAGATGGCAAAGATATCTACAGTAGGGGTGGCCAAAGTACAGCCCGTGGGCCACATGCGGCCTGGGGGCAGATTTTAAATGGCCCGTGGCCTCTCTCCCAAAATATAGTGTGAGTGGCCCACCACAGTGCCAGCGCTACAGTACAATATTAGGCTATGTGGTGAAGATGTGAAATGTGCTATTCAAGTGGCCCACCACACAATGGCAGCACTAACAGTTTGTAGACCTGCAAAATATTGAAGAAGAAATTAAACTTGTCCCTCAATAACAAACTGATTGGTTATTCAGTCAATAGCCTACCAGTCATTCACTATGGCTGCAAAGAAGCGCAAAGTTGATAGCGAACGCTGACACTTTCAAGAGAGATGGAAAACGAAACGTTTTCACTGAAAGCCAAAATAATTGCATTCTGTCGCTGTTACGAAAGAATTCAATGTGAAAAGACATTACGAAACTAAGCATAGTTTGTACCAGAAACTGTCCAGCTGTGAAAGGACGAACAAAGTGACGCAACTGGAAGCTAGCTTTGCCTCTCAGCAACAACTCTTCTCATGGGCAAAATATTCAAAGAAAAAAGGTAGCTAGCCAGAGCTAGCTACGAAGTGGTGATGCTATGATGCTAATTGCGAAGCGCGCTAAACCTTTTGCTGAGGGCGAGTTTGTGAAAGACTGTGTAATGAAGATGGTGGATGCCATTTGTCCTGAGAGAAAGCAGGAGTTTTCCAATGTTTGCCTGGCTCTAAATACCATGGCACAGAGAATAAAAGAATTATCTACAGACATCAAGAGACAAGTGAGTGAGAGGCACGGATAGACTTTTTTTCACTAGCCTGCGATGAGAGCACTGACCAAACCAATACAGCTCAGCTACTTATTTTTTGAGGGGAGTAACTTGATGATGATGTGAACATTACTGAAGAATTACTTGACCTTCAGAGTCTGAAGGTCCATACAAGGGGGGGAGGATTTGTTTCAGTCCGTGTCTAAAGTTGTCAATGACATAAAACTGCCATGGGCGAAAATGCGTGGAATTGCTACTGATGGTGCGCCTTCTATGCTAGGTGAAAGGAGTGGATTAGGCGCACTGATACAGAACAGAGTCCGTGAGCATGGGGGCGATGCCATTAAAATTCACTGCATCATTCATCATCAAGTGTTGTACGTGAAATTTGAGCACGTTGCAAAGCCAGTGGTTAAAACCATTCATTAACCTCATTCGTGCAAAAGCTTATTAAACACCTGTGTGTAGCAACAGTTGGCCTAGCCTGCAAACACATCTATAGTTGGTGAATCATCAGTCGAATTTGTTTGTATTTTGAAATGCATTGCATTGCAATGATGTCTTATTAAGCCTGTTTTATATTCATATTTCATTTATCTATACCAGTCCAGAATTAACTTTGCTTAAAACAAAAGGCACTATAAATAAATAAAATGTCTGACTTGTTTAAGTATAGTAGGCACCTACATACACTACTATATGTTAATGGATTTGAATAAAATAAACTTAACTGATTTGTATTTTGAAGATTTTACATAATGAATATTTTGAATATAATACAATATAAATAACATTAAAAATGTGTTGTTTTCATTGCTATCTTACTGTTTCATAATTCAGTAAAAACTGCAAAGTGCATTTTGAATTTTACTAAGAAGTCAGTGTAAAAAGATGTGAAGGCAAGGCTTGTTATGTTATTTATTACAGCCCATTTAATTGTTGATTTATTATTACACTGAAAATAAAAGCTTTTAGAATGCATATGTAAAATTAAAAGCAAGGAACTGGACCTCGGGTATTTTCACAAGATCTAATCTGGCCCCCGTTGAAAAAAGTTGGGCCACTCCTGATCTACAGTCATGGTAATTATAATTATATAAAGCTGGACAGAAAACTAAAATTACAGATAGAAGGTTTTAAATATTACTTGTACTTATTTAGGCCTTCATTTTAATTAATCAACACATTCAATTTTCATATACTATTGAGTTAGACTTTTGAATTATGACTTTTCTTTATAAGAACCCTCAACCATCTGTGACTGTGAAAACAGAAGCAGATTACCAAGGTCAGAATGCACCAGCACCAAAGAAGACCAAGAAAACCTTGGGCAGCTTCTTCAAGGCAGGTGATGACCACAGAGCATCATCTGCCCTCTCTCTGTATCAAGACCTGTCTTCTGAGCTTCAGTCTTATCTAGTCATTCCTGCCCTTGACAGTGAGGAGAGTCCTTTGACCTGGTGGAGGGAACACAGAGGGCAATTCCAAAGGCTCTGTAAGTTAGCACAAATGTATTTGTGCATACTTGCCACAAGTTCTCCCTCTGAAAGGGTCTTTAGTACTTGATAAAACATTGTAACTTGTTTGCGTTCTTCCTTGAAGCAACTGTTGTGCTATTTTTAAATGCATAATTGCTATGGCAAGTATATGCTTTCAGTTCTGTTTGCATATATTGTCCTGTCTTGGCCTTTATAATTTTGTAACATTTTGAACAGTTGTTCTTTGATGCTGCTAGTAGGACCAATGTGACATTGAGTCTGACCATTTAGGCCCTGGATAATCTAGTAATGTTTCAAACAGCAATAAAGTACTTTATGAAAACAGTTCTCAGCCTGTTTTGTTTTTTTTGTGTATATCGAGAATATAGCATGCAGTTCCCCTATACAAAATAGGTATTTCATGTAATTCTATTAATCAGAATCAATAATCGCAATTACAATAAGAAGGGAAATAATCAACAATTATGATTTTTGCTATAATTGTGCAGCCCTAACTGCAATCCTTCTGTCAATACGGGAGATTGGGACAACCACACGCAGGGAACTACAGGCACCCAGTTGACCAACAGGGGTTGCTGAGGAGCAATGGAACAGACTAAGCCCCTAGCTGACCTACCCTGCTGTAGCAAAGCCTATTTGTTCTGCTGTTATGGACTCCTGGTCATCATTGGCTGAAGACAGCAGGGATTGAACTCAGGCCACAGTGCTTAACCTTGCACTTGTGACAGCAAGCACTTGTACTGGATGAGCCACTTGGGAGCCCAAAACAGGAATATCTTTTTAGGAGGATTACATGCTACTACCATTAAACACTGCTGCCTGATTATTTATTTATTTATTTATTTATTGCTTTGTTTGACTTAATTAGTTTCAAAATCAGTTAAGTTCACTGGTATGCACAACACAAATAATTTCATATGCAATTGCCAAAATGTTTTGTTTGGATCTTATGCATTGTGTTTTACTTGGCATTGAAACATTATTGTAATCTGTTATTAATTTTACCAAATATGAAAAATATGGAACATGATATATTTACTTTGTTACCCAATAAGATTCTACTGCACCAAAACATAAATCATAGCCCTATAGAGTGAGGATTGGCTGAGACAGACACAGTATCTTAGTATAGCCAGTGCCTAGTTTCATATGATAAGAAACATTTACATTTACATTTAACTAAGCACATAGCATAGCATAGCTGTGGTTTACCCATATCATATCATATATCATATCATATCATATCATATCATATCATATCATATATCATTGAATGTGATGGTGATATGGTGTGTTGTTTCAGAAAACTAGCTTTGGGCTTTAAAGAACATATATACATCCTTTATAGATTGCTCATATTTTTGTACTTTATTTTCAAAATGATTCATCATACTTTATCTGAAATTTCATATGAGTATTGACACTTCCTTTTTAATTTTTCTGGTCAAGTAGCACCAGGTTGGCCAATGAGTAATTAAAAGAAAACATGACACTTGTCAAAAAATTATGTGGTCATTGTGTGTAATAGGTTTTGGCAATGACATTGCCTTCCTTAATCCAGAAATACAGTTGAAATTGAAAATACAATGTATTTGTAAGATACTGAAGCATCTATGTTGTATGGAGCGGTATCAGGGAATATCAATAGTTTGTGTGCTTTGGTACAATTTTGCAATTGATTTTACTGCATTAAAAAAATAATCCCGGCTCTACGGCTGGTGCTTTATCAGAACAAAATAAAAGCCTGGAAAACTGCTCAAAGCTGCAGTAATGTCATGTGCTGATGGAGGAAATGGATATCAAAGAATAAATTTTATAGCTACAGCAACAATTCCTCCTCTGGCTCCCCCATTGAGTATGTGCATAGGGAGATGTTTATTATTTTCATATTCATAGCAGATGTAGTGTGGAAAATGACCTGGGTAAATGAATTTGGATGTAGGCCTCCTCCTGCCTATGTCATTATTGCAAAGCACTGTGGAGAGCCCTATGATATCCGTAACAGTTTGTAGTAAACAGGTGACCCCTGCAACCTCACAAGACGGCACACTAACCCACACACATACACATTCCTGCATATACTCACTCACAAACTACTTTGTACTAGTGATTGTAATAGTGATGTTGACCATATATCTCTGTGATGATTATGATTATACTGTAGGTGATGAAGGTTATGTCCTCAAAAGTATTTGAAAAATATTTATTATCTGGTACTACAAAAATCTCGGTAAAAGAAATAAGGTAACCGTAGGTGAGGTGCAGAGGGTGATCTTCATCTGTGCTGTTCTCTTTCACAACATATGCACACTTGCTCAGTAATGGGCCACACTATTAGTGCTCTAAAAAGCTGGTGGATGTGTTTGGACACAGCAGACTTTTTAATATGAAAATCCATTTAGATAATGTAGTCCTTTTCATGTTTATTTCAATAAATGATTTACCCATGTTCTAGATGTTCCACTGCTCACACGAAATATGTACTTTTTTGTATTCACCATTGTCAGGATTTTGTTCATCTCAGAAAAAGTTTTCCATTTTTCCTTTTTTTTTGTACGCATCGACTATACTTGCACGTCTGAAGTCAGAATGCCCTTATATGTGTTTTTTGGGGTGTTTACTTATGCTCATTTCAGATAACTTGCATGAGCATCTAACTTATGAACAGCTGGGATTCATCATCTCATGAATGAGGGTAAGAACAAAATTGGATGTTTCCAAGCATTTCATGATTTCATGGTTTCTCATACTTTTCCCAAGAACAAAATATGATTATTTCATATTTTGATGAATGAGGCCCAATATGATTACCAACATCTCAACTCCATGTGAGCATTTTCATGTTACCCAGTTTTATAAACATTCTTTTCCCTCTGATTTCCCCACAAATGCTCTCACTCCCATGCAACGACTGGCTTTGTGTCTTTAGCTCTCATCACACTGCTAAGCGTGGTGCTGGTATCATTATCCAGGACACGGGGGTGGTGCTCAGGCCAGAATGGCAGCAAATCCCCATGCAACCCAGCAACAGTAGATGAGGCTGAACACCCCTCCTTCAGTCTGTAAGGCTGACTTAAGTATCAGATGGTATGGTGCTCACAGCTAAAGCAAAAGTATCTCTCACCCAGTTAAATGTTCTACTAATGTTGTGCATTGATGTATGCTTTTATGGTCTGCATGGAGGTGTGCATGTGTGTGTGTGTGTGTGTGTGTGTGTGTGTGTGTGTGTGTGTCTGTGTGTCTGTGTGTGTCATTGAGGGGAGGGGGGGTACAGGACACAGTGCTCTTCAGAAAGGAGATAGCACAGCAACAGAGAGAGTGAGCAGATGCTTACAGAGCAAGGCTGTAATGAGTCTGAAGCCAATCATTCTGCTTTTAATTAATAGACCTGGTTAAACTCCTGACATAACAAAATGCAAAATATTCCACATTAAAAAAGAAGAAAGCCAAATGTTTAACAGTGTGGATAACCTTCCTCTTCAGTGGCACCCAACCCCAACTGTGGAAGAGGAGTTTGCCTGCCATCAACACTGGCGATGAGGTGCCTTTGACATGAATCAAAGCTGAGCGATAGATTGCACTCCCAGAGCAACAGAAGGATTTGTGATGAATGGAAAATGCCTCAGACTCAGAGAATCAGTCTGACAGAGAATCAAGATTCCTTCCAAAACCTCTACTCAACAACCAAAATGCAACAAGAATATCCAGCATTTCCAAAGAAAGCATGGCTCTGTCTCGAAGTAGGTTTGTTTCGTGTTGGCATCATTAATAGCAGTCCCTATTTAAGTAATGATACTGCAGCTCTGTAATGCCAACACCAATACCTACTTTTGTTAATAAAAAAGATTCCAAATCATTTTTGATACTGACAAAGGTAAGTCTGTGGTCTGACCAATTCAGGACATCTGCCATGTTACCTTTAAAAGAGCTTTTAATGATGGACCCGGGTCCATCATTAATTATGCATGTCTCTCAACACATAACATATAACAGAGCAACTTCAAGTCTACCCCATTTTGTGTGTTTTAGCAAGGACATGTGGAATACCCCATTTAAATTAGTTGTACAAATAATAAAAAATGCATTAAATGGTCAAAATGTGGAATAATCTGGAGAAGTCCTTTCCACAAAAAATACAGGGTATAGTTGTTAAAAAATCTTAGTCATCTACACTAAGTAACGAAAAATAAATAAATAAAATGGAACATGCAGATCACTAAATCCAGTGCCCTCCTATCCCTGACACTTCTTTTCAATAAACTCTATGCTGATAACAGTCAGCTTCATTGTGTCACATTATTTGATAGACTTTAACTAGGGAAACTTTGACCAAATTTAAAATGAGCCCAAAATGTGCACCAAGGAATCACAGCCACAACCTTGTTAACATGAACAGGACAATTGAGTGGAATGAGTTTTTTGCTATTATTTTATTTGTATTTTTTGCATTTTTGTCACTTGTCAGAAACTCTTATCCATGGAACAATCTGTAATGGTACATAGCTTGTCATATTAGTTAATTAATTACTCATCCCTCAATGATCAGTTGAGCAATCACATCACTATTGACCAGGAAAGGTTTAAATAGGTTATTCAGTACAGTGTGACAAC
Source organism: Megalops atlanticus (assembly GCA_019176425.1). Lineage (NCBI taxonomy): Eukaryota > Metazoa > Chordata > Actinopteri > Elopiformes > Megalopidae > Megalops > Megalops atlanticus. The sequence goes on from CM032881.1 coordinate 20,062,802, forward strand.
CCAGCCAGAGAGGATAATTACTGTTTCAATTCAAGATTCATATTTCCTATATATGGTGACAAAACGACATGCAATTTCATTTGTGTTCTCAACCTTTTTACCTTTTAACAGTGTCATGGAACACAGACTGGCCATGAGGCAACAGATGTGAACATGACAGAGACCAAATGCAGGAACAAACTTCATCTCCGACTACAGCTGGTTGAATACATTTATCACATGCTTGTGGCAAATTCCTCACTACTGGTTCATTCCAGTACACCTTGGGGTCACTTACAAGCATGTCCCAATCCAGTGTCAGGTCTGTTTGTACTACATCATGTCGGGCATCAATTCTAAAACATTTAGACAGATATTCTATGCTGGAGCCCTGAGGTCAGTGGAATGGTATGCCAGATAAAATCTCCTAAATATTGTTTCATTATTAATTTTCTGATGTTTTTACCTTGGTTAACTGATATATTTGCTCACTCTATACATCATGCAATTAAATTGTTGGCTATTTTCTGAGGTTATTTCAGATTAAGTACCTTAATCAAAAATATAACTTTTCTAAAATATTGCCCTATGTAGCAGTAAAACCTACAACCTTCTGGTTACATACCCCACTGCCTAACTCATACTCAACTCCACTGTTCTGTTCTCATTGTATTGAAATAAATATGGGTGACACAAGGAGTTTTTGACTTTTTTGGGGAAGCATAACATAACAGTGGTAGCAGTGCCGGGGGCTGTGTTATTGCACCCTTGGATGAGGTTCTTACCTTAAATTGCCTCATTAAATATCGAGCTGTATATAGCCTATGGGTAACGTCTAAAAATATAGCCTATGTTAAGCTGCTCTGGATAAGAGCATCTGCTAAGCAAATGTAATGTAAATACATGTAAATGTCAATAACAAAGAACAGATTCTTCATAAAATTCCCTGATGGGTTACTGCTCTCCATAGATTCTTATGAGATGTGTTCATCAGATTATCAAAGGGGAAAATATATGTTAATATTTATTTCCCTGTTAACTAAAGGAAGATGGTGATTGGGGTCTCATTTGACATGATACCTATTGTCATTGTCAGTGTTGTTGACAGTTATTCCGGCAGCTTCAGCAGCCTTCCGAAGAGTACATTTCTGTCATAGCTCCTAATAAAAGAAATGATTTGTAAATGTGATTTATTCATCTTGGGTTATTAGAAGACTCTCCTTTATTTGTTTTGTGTTTAGCTCTGCTAAGCAAACAGGCTAAGTGAAGGCCGTCTCCTCTTGGTGACAACTTTTTTCGTCTAATAATGATAGCAGGTAGCGTTGTCGTGTCTCCGCACTTTGATATTCTGTTCACAGAAAGTGATGTGTAAAAACCAAAAGCAAACCACAGTGTCACAAACGGCAATCTTACCTTCATGTTGCCATGTTGATGCTGACAGCTGTAAGCCCTTGAAATCCAAGGAGTCTGATGCAGTTTGTCTTGTGAGATGTTGGGCAGTTTTGAAGTCTGTATATGACTTATGGGCACCTGTCATGTGTCAGAGAGCTGGATCAGCAATGGCTGAAGACAATGGTAAAAATAGTTCCTGGTAAAAGTGTTGTGTCATTTTGAAGTTATTAGTTTAAACTGGGGCTGATATCAGACAACTGAAACAGACTTATAACAGAGCACAGGGCCCTTCTGAAGTTCATGTATGAAAAACCACAGTTCATGTATGAAAATGTTGGGAGTGGACAGAATGCCCAGCCCCGCCCCAACCGGTTCGTTCCCTCCTAGGGATCTGCCCACCACAATGACACCAGGACAAGGTGAGTAGGAAGAACACTCTTTATTTTCCGAATAATAAGAAAGATATACACCCAAAATTCATAAAAACGTAGAGACGCTAATACGTTTCCCGCCCACAGCTGTTCTCCTGTCCTCCCCTTCCCGGACCCAGATGAGCGGGTTTGCAACCCCACATGCGGGTATGCAGCCTTCCGCACATGTGCCCCACTGCAAAACACTCCGTGATCTGGCACCCCCGCCACTCGGGCATGGGGAGAGAGAGACCTACTCTCTTCCACAGCAGGGGGAAGTCTTACCACTGCGGGGGAGGCTCCACACACGCACACGCACACCACGCAACACATACACAGAACAAAAAGGAAATATAAGGGGGGACGTAGCTCGAAACGTAAAAAAGACAAAGCCCTCCAGGACACTCCTTTGGACGGGCTGGTGGTTCTGGCGGCAACCCATGTCGTCTTCTCGCTAGCCGCTTGTGCTGGCACTGCGGGGTCTTTCTGAGGGAAACGCAGTTCAGCAGCCGGTCCGCCCTCTTTCCTCTCCACCTCGTGCCGGGGACTCACGCACACAGTTGCCGGTTCGCGATGTCACCTCCCTCACAACCGGGGGATCCATCTCCCGAGCATGCACTTTCGCAGGGTGGGGGCTCTCCTTGGTCCTGGCTGTGTCCCGGAACTGCTGATTGTTTCCCTTCTCCCTCAGGGACTCGCCGCGTACACTCTTCTGGTCACCGCTTTTCCTGGAGCTGCCTAAAAAACACACACAAAGGCAAACTCTCACCCATGCACACCAAAAGAAAAAAGGAACAAAAGAAATTAACTAAACCAAAATAACTCCAAAATCCACCCGGGTCGCGACTCCTGGGACTCAAACCAAAAAGAAACGAACAAAGCAAACTGAAAACAACCAACTCAAATTTCGTTGTGCCGGCATGTTCAACGAAAAATAACCCAGGAGAAAATTCCCACACTAAAACCCTGTGTACTTGGCCTCCGTCAGCATCTCTGCTGTGCTGCTCCCACTCACCTGCCTAAATAGCCCTGGTGTCCCCTTAACCAGATAGGCAGCAGGTACGGAGCATGCACCAGGCAGTGAACCCCGTCAAAAACCTGAAAATTTAATGATTGAATTAGCCCTGCTGCATGCCCAAGCCCCCTCGCTCTCTCAGGGAGTACAGTGCGACCGATTACCACTGTCAGCAAAAACTCCTGACAAAAACAAAAGTATGTGTCCATGTGACTTTTGCCATGCAAACTGTTTTGCATTTAACTTGTAATCATTTACAAAGCACCCTGCAATTAGACTAAATGAAAGCCTTAGACATTTATATTGTTGCAATATATAAAACTATACTGGGTCAAAAATGGTTAATTTTATTTGCATTCAATCCTTGGTAAGGAATATATGTACACGCTATTTTTTTCAATGACCCTTTTGGTCCTTGATACTTCTGACATGTTGACCTTGTTTATTTCTTCTCTTGTGTATTAATATTTCCCCCTGGTTATTTGTAATTCAGTCCTGTCCTTTATATAAGGAAGTGTATTGTATTAAAGTAGTACATTGTGACCTAACTACTGTGTCCCTTTGTCGGTATACAAAAGAAAATGGATAAAATTACATTATTATATAAATTGGTTCCTTGATTATAAGCTGATTGTAAAGTTGATTTCATGTCTGTCTGATATTACAATGCTTGATCTGATTTAGAGATGATTTTTTTTTTACATACTCTCTTCGGACTAACCCATGCATTTGTTTTCTTTAGATCTGTGTACCTTGGTAGAAAGAGTATAAACACTAAGACCTAAAAAACAGCCTTTATCCTCTACCATGAAATTGCCTCTGTTGTAATTACATTTAACCCTGCAAGTACTTTCTCCTCAAAATATTGTACCTCATTGCTTGCAGACATGCTGAGGTCCACCCATCAGACAGACAATCTGCTGTTTGAAGTTTGTTTTGCATGCCTTGTTATGTTTCATATGTTGTGTCATATTCAAGGTTCAGACATTAATGAGTGTTTTCTGTTCAAACATGATCATGTGCACCAGCAAGTGGTGGTCTTCTGAAATTACAAGAAAATGGAGCAGTGTGCATTTTAAGGTAAATATTGCCCTCTGGTGGATTTAGGAATAAAAGTCTCATAGTCAAATGGGTTATGCTCATGGCTGGACAATTCATCAGTATTTGCTGAGAACCTTATTTTACAGTTCATATCCCATACTCCTCAATATACATGTAAGGGCTTTAACTAAATACCTAACTGACCGGTGTGATGTTAGTGGGATGTGAGATTTCAATGTGGTTCCAATAGACAAACTACCTGCCCAGAATTTGTACTGCTGTGTAAAATAAATTGAGGTCCTTCAGAGCAAAAGATGTCAAGGGAAAAGGGGGTGTCTTATACACCAAGGACACATCAGCACACTAAAAATTTGTAGATGGAATAAAACTTACTCTTGCCATTCAAACCTATTCATTCAAAGCTGTTAAAATATTGCCTGTGGTCATTCAAACAATATGTTATCGTATTTTAAGAGTCCAGCTTTCAATAGAGGCACACAGGAGAAGCACCACATCACCACTGTTGTTTTTCAGTAGCCCAAGGTCAGAGCACAGAGCACACACAGGCTGCAGCTGCTGGGTGTCTATGGGGACAGGCATTGTAACCAATTCCTACATTTCAAGATAAAATGATCTGAATGAGCTGCTCAAAAGAAGATAGATTAGTGTGTACCATTATAAACACTTATATCAATAATATTCATAGCCCAAAATACAAAACAAAACCATGAATAAAAGTTTGAATCAATGAGTTTAAATAAGAATGTGGCAACAAAAATGCCCTATTAAAAAACCCTGGTTATTCAAAACACACAAAAAGAGAAACGGTGTAGGTCAGAGCAACACTTTGAGTATTTAACCTTCGATACAAACATACCAACCATCAATGCTTGACCACATGTACCATTTATTTCATAATTAATATGTACAAGTACAAACACTTTCTTAAAAAATTATTAATAGTTATTGGCCTACCTATGGCTATGTACTTAACCACCATAAATTGTGCTGGGAATTGGTACAAGTCCCCACTACTTATATTTGTGGAAAAGTCTGAAGAAGATTTCACACACAAGTATGACAAAACTTCCTTGAAACCAGGGCATTATAGCAACACAAATGGTGAAAAACAGGGTTCTGAAAATTAGGACAACCATGAAATTATAAAAATTCCAGTGCTTACAGGTATGCTCCTTAGTCTTAATGCACCAATGTATTTAAGGATTGTTAATTGGCTTTGTTAATAGATGTGACCTGATTAGCATTCTGTTCAATATGTTATCCACATAGAAGCCACCTGCTGATAATGAATGATAGCACCCCCCCTTCAATTTAACCATGCAATATACTGTATTGAAGCTATTGCTAACAATTATTTAGGGGTTTTAAAAATCTGAATATTTGAATCCTGTTCAGTTATTATAACTTACATTAAAGCAATACAAATGTACTTTTTTTGAGCACCACTTCAATGGTAGGTTCAATTTCCTTGTGAGGAGCAGGCCCACACATTCACAAAATGAAAAAAGCACAAGACATGTCAGGGAAGACATGATACACATGATGTGTGTTTTGCATCCCTCAAGGGGATATTTGTTTATATTCAGCTTCTGAAAGGTCAGTGTCTGGGAAACTGTGAAGAATCTTAAAAGCAATAATTTCAGTTGATCTTCTGACTTCACTGCGAATAGCATCCCAGGTAAACATGTCTTACATCGTGGTCTTACATGCTTTGAGGTAAATATCCAAGAGGACTGAATTATTGAACAGGAATCATTACTTGTACCTGAATTTATTCCCAGTGCTATACAGAAGTGAGGCTCTTTTCACCTTTATTCCCACTTCAGTTGAGTTTGGACATGCATAATGATCACAGTGAGCTCAACTGAAAATAATAATTTTTAAAATAATGGAATGATATTATTCACAATACAGCTGTGGCCTATTCATACCAGAATTGCTGACTTCAGGCATTCTCAGATGCAGCAGTGGGAAATTCCTTCCCTTGAAGGACCATTGTTCCTGCAATGAAATGAAATGTTCCAGCATGTTTTTGAGAGGTCTATCAGTTTATGAGTACTGAACAGCATAGATAACAGATGGTATCACAATAAGTCTAAATAAAGACTTTTATTTAATTATTTGGATATGTTGTAGCATGAATGACAGAGTGTAATGTTAGCTCTAGGGCAATACATACAGTGTCTGAAAACTCTGACAGGAAGATTCATGAGAACTGGCTGCTGTTTACTGTTTGTTGAACTCCTTAAAACAAACAAAAAGTACATGTGGTATTATTGTTATAGATAAAATGCTATTGCAATCAAACAAATTTTAAAAATTGTAGAGTTTTGGTAGGCTAGCAGGCATGGGGTGGGGATGGAAGAGTGGGTGTATGGCCTACTGGAAGCTCACTGTTCTGTGAGGACTAGAGCACAAAAGTGGGTGAAGCAGCACTCTGCTGCTTTGATAAGATAATCTGAGCAATCTGCATGGTGACAAGCAAGGCTTAAACCAACCTGCCATCTTTACATGAGGAGATTCACTGATGGTTCCAACATGCAGTCAGTACTCTAAGGAGACTCAGAAATCAGTTTTCACACAAGGGGTAGAAATGGCAAACCTATTTTTTGTTACTAATACTTTGACCCATTTGTTTTGTTCTAAAAGATGCTCACCCACAGATGTTTTTCAGCATTACTTACAAGAAGTTTTCAATGCACTTAATTTTTGTTTATATTTTACACACCATGTTAACACGACAACAGTAGTGTAAAGAAACAACAGTAAAAACACAATAGTAACCTCTGACAGAGCCAAAGTTGGTTTTAGGAGACTTGGCCAGTGTGAGGGAATTGTTTAAACAGGTGAGAGGTTGGGACCATGAACACACTGGGACAGTTAAACCAGAACCACTCCATATTCAGTGGTGTGTGCTCAGTGTAAGAGCTGTTGGCCAATAAAAATCATTTATGCACACTGCCAGATGTGTGTCACAACCCATAAATGTAATGTACAGAAACTTGGTATCACGTACCCAAGATGAAAAATGACATCTTCCATGTTTCTACAGGAAAATGACTTTACTAATCTTTTTGTATTTATGATTCAGTCAGTTGGCAATATATGTAGGGTTTTGTGTAAAATAGCATTATAAATGAACAGGGATTATGACTTCAAAGTAATGGATTGAGGAAGGTGTATTTATTTGTTTGCAACCAACACCCTCTCTGATTGCACAAAACAAGTGGAATTAAATGGAGGATATGTCCTGAAGTAGTTTTATTATAAAATTTTGAAAAGTAATTAAATATTACAGTTTTACTGTGCTATTTTTACATCATTAGGACACTGTTATTTATTCATGGTTCAGGTAGAGACCCAAAGGAATTTTCCCTCCAGGCAGCCAGTTATCCCTCTGCCTATTAACAAAGAAATAAATTACATTTTTTTCTTTACAATAAACAAAGGGGCAAAGATTATTATAAAAGAACTGATTCTGATCAATAATTGTACAAAACATGGACCATAACAAAAAAAACACAAACAGAAATGTTCAGTGTGACTGTAAACATGTCCTGTTTTGTCTGTGTTGACTTCTCTCCTTCAGTAACAACTTCATCTGCAAAAGTGGAAAATGGAAGCTGCTCTTTCTCTCTGCATGACCACCACAGATCGCACCTTACAAGTGGCTGCTGTTTGGTGGAATGGTCAAGAAATTTAATCAAAGAGTTGCACATTCTAGACTCATGTGGGACACTGCAGTTGTATCCATGAGCAATTTAATTCACCCAAATTGTGTCAATTGCTTTCCGTATAAAAGATAAGATGGAAAACAGCTTAGCTATTTATCATAAATACATAATGTAAGTCATTTGCTGAGAGGTGTGTGGCGAGGATGCTGCCACATCAAACTAAAAAATAAAATGCTATGATATTAGTTGGAATGGTAGCCACATGACTCACCCAATCACCAATGGGATAGCCCAGTCATGACTGGCCCTCTACCCCTACTTTTCCCTGCTTCTCCTGCAACTCTCCTCTTCCAAACTTGTGGGATGGGGAATGAGGGTGGAAATGCCTTGAACAAAACATTTAGATCTGTTACACACTATGGGCTGTTGAGTGTCAGGACCATCTCCCATTGGGACTATGTGAGGAGAACCAGGGATTTTTACAATCTACAATATCATGCACATTCCAGCCCTTTTCCTGTGCATCTCCCCAATGTTCTGCAATCGGATATATGTTCTGGACATGGCTGTTCCCTTGTTGTCTCTCTTGTGAATTTAACAGTGCTGCTGATGGAAGTAGGAATTACAGGAATGTGACAAGCTGTTTTGCAGGACACACTGATAGCAAACACACAGAGAGAAATTAGTGAATTTCCAACAGATGAAATCAATTCCTCAATGATAGTAGTGTAGAATAAATATTATTGTTTGTGGCATGTCAGTTTGCTCCATTTAAAAGGCACTCAGGTTGGTCCAATGAATAAAATAGACCCCAGGGAAAACAATTAGCTGGAAGTACTATGCTTCCCAAAAGTAATCATACTAGGGTTCTTGAATTGTGTTCTTGGTTTGGCCCACTGAACACTTTAACCTGAGGGTTAATTTACAGACTTATATCTATTGACTAAACTACTGATATGCTCTCAGAGAATCACCTGAAGTAAATCCAGAGTGTTTAGAATGACAACCGGTATCCCCATGCAGTAGTGTAATACATGAACCCTGTGGAATGTCACCTGATATTATTAAGCACCAATAGCAAAAGGGCTGCCAGAGACCATACCACTAAACTCTACCCTCCTCTGACAGCCCTGGAGGATTCAATTATTTCCCTGAAACCTTGAAATCCTCTGTGTTATTAAAAACAAGCAAATCAAACTGCACCACCTGCCTGTCCAGTCTTGTCCCTGGTTATGAATGAAGGCAGACAGGGTTGGCATGGAAACTGTCTCTCATTTACCTGGACTTAATCATCACTTGCCAGATAGCCAGAGTAATGGAGTATATTTCATGAAGGTCACACGGCACTGTAAACATTGCTTTCACTGGCTATGCATAGAAAAATGATTTTTTTCAGACATGCAATTAATGTACATGAAAAAGAATGTGTAACCTACACTTCAAAATTGTTAATAAAAACCAGCAATAATAGAAGGGAACCAGGTGGCGTAAGTGCATGCAAGTTTTGTCCTTGAAATAAGATGTGGTTTGTAGTGATACAAGCATATATTTTTTAAATCTATTAAGATGTGTTACTTTGTATTTCATGAAGAGCTCATAAGGACAAGCACACAAAGTCTAAAGTTTATACAAAGAATATAACAAGTTACCCATAATAAGTTAATGTCCATTGATGTCTCTTTGAAATTGGGTGTGCTTAAATATACATAAATGAAGTAATAAATGGGTCTTCTTAAATTTTTCATAATGGCTTAAAAGAGATGGTTACCATCTCAAAGCAAATTAAAGAAAAATGATGATATATTTACATTATAAGTATCCTGCAGTATATATTTCTATACTGCGTTTCCCATCAAGAAAAACAGCTGATAAGTTCATATACTTGAAAAGGAAACAGTTATACAGTACAGGGGTATTTCCCCCCATAGCCATCAAGACTATCTTCTGCCCAGAACTGTGGAAGAAATATTTTTCTCATTCCCACTTCTCAGACATCAAGTACTCCAGGACAAAGTCTCTGTGCTTCAGTTTTCTCCTGTGTGTGTTCCCAAAATCCGGTTTGGGCCTTCAGAGGTGCACTGCTCCATTTTCACTCTGTTTGCAAGAGTTGTGTTTCATGGCTTCAGTCAGTGGAATCCAGGACTCTGCATCAGTGTAACTGGTAATTGGAAAATAGTTGCCCCAGGCTACTGCTTCTTTAGGGAACAGGACTTGCAGCACTGCTGCCCATAGAATTTGTGGTTGCACACACCATGCTGGGGAACCAGGTGGCACCAGCTGAAGGAGTCAAGGCAAGGCTGCTCCTCTAGAAGACATAAATATCCATAAAAATATTGTTATTAATTGTGTGTTTTACATTGAAAACAAAGGCAATCTGCCTGACTAAAATAGTGTGTGAAGCTGAGATCCAACATGGCCATATTACTTTACAAGAAACAACATACACACATCAGTTCCTGAAGTTGGTTAAACTTGAAAGGAAACAGAGAAATTAGCAAATATTACACATCCACATAAATACATGTGAATGCAGCTATTTTGAATGCATGCAGTAAACCCCTGTAAACCCCTGCATGCAGTACACCCCTAAGAATTACTATTGCCTAGGAATATTCTCTAGTAAACTAATAAAATAAATATTCTTTCAAAATACTCTCCCCATGTAAAGCACAGAGGTGAAGCTGGCTCTGCTAAGGTGATGGAGATTTGCTGTTATGAAAATGGTTAACTGGCCATTCAAAAGGGCAAAACATTGGTTAATTATTCCTCTAAAATGTTTGCTAAAATCGTTTGCAATACAGCTTTCTCAACAAGGTATGTTATGCATTTTGAAAAATTGTATAACAGATTCTGAAACAGAATTTTTGATACTAATTTCTGATACTTTCTGAATTGAGAAGCGAATGTAACATCAAATGGAATGCAGTGCAGAATACATAGACTAGTTCCATTTTACAGTTAGTTACATTTCACAATGGATGTATTAATCTTTAATCAATGTTAATAAGACTATACAGTCTATACAGTCTTGTTAACATGTGTGGGAATGGCACCAAATAAAGGATAGGATTTAGAAAGGATTGAATCCTTGGCACAAAGGATACATGTTGTGAGCACTGTACCTTTAAGGGCAGGTGTTGGAGCAGGGCAGAAGTGAGTGTTGCAGGCCCGGGATGTGAGGGGTCTGTGGTGAGGTAGGCACCCTGCAGTGGGCCGCCCCTGTCTCAAACACTGTGCACTACGGGTCTGTACCCCTCCCCCACAAGACACTGAGCACTGCCAGCACAGAGAAAAAGGCAGAGAAAAAGGAAAATGAGGAGGAAGTTAGATCGAATGAACACTCAATCAACACTGCCGCCAGTTCCCCCTGAGAGTGTAATGGGAGGAGATACCTGCTGCCAGGGTGAGGTGTACCAGCCCATCACCATGGCGCTGGCAGTCTGGCCCGGTGTGGGCTTAGGTTCTGGGCATGCGCCCTTGCTGCAGACCTGCTGGAGCTCCAGGGCCGGCTTAGGCAGGTTCCTGCACCTTCTCAGGGGGAACTCCGTGTACTCATCCTGAAGGCCTCTCTCACCACAGAACAGCTCTCTCTTCTGAATGCCTGCACCACAGGAGGTAGAGCACTGCAGAAAAACAAAGAACACCATTACTGGGAGAGCTAACTGGTCACCCAAGGATCATTAATCTTATCCCACAGCAAAAGCATAACGGAAGGCTGTAACCGAGCTAATAAACATTTTGTGTGCCATCATCAGTATGGTATTGCATGTTGTTGTGAAGCTGTGCCAGCATATTGGGCTGTTTGGATAAATGGCAAGTCAGCTTGGAGGCTGTGGTCACTGAGTGTCTGCTTCTGCTTTCATATTGTAGAACCTGCAGTGGGGTGAGCGTTTGTGTGTTTATATGTGTACTGAATGTGTGTGTTTTTGTGTGTGTATGCACACGTGCGTGTGCACTAATGCCCTAACCTCACTCCAGGGCGTTGTCAGCCACTGTAGCCTGTCATTTTTAGGGCAGCGGCGCACCACACAGGTTTCCTGGGGCTTGGGTTTGTGGTGTGGTTTGCACATGCTGTCCGGTACCACCACAGCCTTTGGGCCTGGATCACTGACACAACAAAACACGCTGCGCTTCCTTAGACCACGTCCACATGTCTTAGAGCACTGCAAATACATACAGACAAAGTCGCCCTTGATGTGAGACTGCAAACGGACAGAATCAATTCAATTCAAATTCTGTTTGAGGAAAAACAAGTTTTACGAGGAAATTAAAATAACTACATATAAAAGCCCATTACTGCAGTTGCAATAAAGTGTCTCAAATGAAATGAAATCACTGGAAAATGATAACACTTACTTAGGAATGTCTTAGCTGAAAAAAGTGACAGACATGGATTTATAAAATCACTGAAATTTTTGGGATCTCAGAAAGTTGTAGAAACTGTCCTATGTAGTATAGGTGACATTCAAATAACTTGTTCCAATCAACGCACTGGAAGACATAACAATGACCAAAGCTAACACTGGTGTACAACAGAAACCTAATCTTTAATTTCAAATACATTCAGACTTTTATCATTTCACACGTTTTCTACACTATATATAGTGAAATGAATTTTCATGATCTAGACACAAGAAGCCAGCAATGATGTCCTGGTTCCTTTTATTCTATGGCATATGAGTAGACTGGTGATGGATTAACCTTTCAAAAGAGCCTGTGTGGCAGTCACAATCTCACACCTGACAGAGATTAATGACAGTGTAACACTCTGAAGTGGCACACATGGTTCACATTGTCACAGACAGGGCATGAACTCTTAAAAATCAAAGAGTCAGGGTTTTCTGACACCTGTGTGAAGTCAGTATGATAAAACCCCCACTGAGTGCTGAGACTGCCTTTGTCATTCAGCAGCTAGAGTTCATTCCCTTTCCATTTCCCCTCACAAAATGACATACAGATTATTTCTGCATTATGATATTTAAAATGTCATTCCAAAGCATTATAACATGCATTGCATTATGCCTTAACTACTTAATTAAAGATGTAACACATATAACCCAGAAAAGGTACACCTCTTTTTATTGTCATTTTGATTTTGGATGTAATGAGAAAATATTGTCACCTTGAACATCAAGATAACTTTTTCCTTTCATTCTGTATTTGAGTATTGCAATGGTATATATGAAAGATCTGAGTACATAATTTGAAATGCATTAAAAAGATGAATATTATTAATCTCAAAATTTATCAACAACCAGCAGAGGGCAGTGCTGTTTTTCATATTGGCAGGAGAACAGTTTTGTACTGCATAGTAGTTCAAGTCTGCAACCACATATACAGCTTCTCTAGTCTGTGTTTATATTGCATTGATAAACAAAATTGAAACAATCAGCACAGTTAGTTTGAAATAGTAGACGTTAATGAAACTTTAAACAGTCATTCTTTAAATAACTGACTGTAACAGGCAGGGGTCTCAAGATCTGAGTGAAAATGAAACAGGTGTTTGAGAGTGTAGCCATGTTGCTGTGAAACACAGCAAAACAAGGACTACACTATAATGCCAGCGTACCTTGCTCTGTGGGTGAGATTTGAGGCTGCTGGAGTGAGGCAGCCTCATCCATCACATTGACAATAAAATCTGGCCCAAGAGTACACTGAGTAAAGCACTGAAGAATGAGGCATGAACTTAAGTGATGGGAGGTGACATTTTGCCTCACCTGGGACCATGCTCCAGTGCTCCACTCTGGTGGGCAGGCTTGCACGTTGCATGGCTGGACCTGTTCCGGGACTATGACAGGGCACAGTGAGTTCGCCAAAACCTCCTGTCTCTGGTACGTCACTTTGCGGATGCATCGGATATGACGCATCTGCTGGCCACCCCCACAAGTGCGACTACATGCCTCCCACTCTCCAGTCATCCAGCTGAAGATGAAGAGAGAAGGATGCATAATTTTTCCACACAGTAACACCATTAACTCGGTGTTAAATATATATATATATAGCAGCTATGTCATTTTTCCTTGTCTTGCCAAATGAATTGAGCTAATCAGGGTAAGGCTTTGATGGGTGACTTATTGGGGGAAGCAGCTGGTGTTTGAGCATGTTGCTGTGGGTAATGGTGTGAGTGAGCCATTAGGCGTCACTCTTTGGTTCAAATAGCTCCTCTGGCTTATTAGTTTGTAACACTGAGAGGGATGTTGTCAGGGAAGCTGTTGGGGTCATTAATCCAAATGCATGGGAGAGTAAGTTGCACTTTCCCAATCTTATGCCTTGCACTTTCCCAATACATAATAGCAACATAACAGAAAAAATATAATTGAACCTCTCAGAAAGAAATGTAAGATGGCACAGATATCATTGCTCCTGTGAGGCACTAACCCTGCTTTCTCCACACCATCTCATGAAATATAGAGCCAATTTATTGTTTGCAATGCAGCTTTATCCATTGGATATTCTGAAATTCTAAACTCCTTTCAACATCTTTTCACATCCTGAATCCATATAGTTTATTTTATGACCTGACATGCACCCCACCCTCTTGTTCCATTTCCACAGGACACAAAGACCTGCCCTGATAGCATCAGTGCTCATCACATACAACAAGCTCAGCAGAGTCTACACACAGAAATAACATAATTGTGCCATAATTACACCGTGATCAAGAGCCATAATTACACCGTGATCTGTGGTTTCATGAATGTCTTTCAGCACTTTCCAGACCCCTTATACCCCTTGCAATAGTGGAAAAAAGAAAAAAAAAAACATCACCAGGTGTGACTGAGAACAGAAACATTAATGCCAGGTGAGACATGAGGCTTATTCACTTATACCCCAACACATGTTTTCAATCACACTTTTTCATGCCCTTCTGAATACAAAAACCAGAATGTGGTATTTTAAATTTCACAGTCTACCATTCAACATTGAAGATAGCTGCAGAATTCTGGTATCTGAGAGTCTCTCTTGGCCAGAGATAAAAGCTGCTTCTAAAATAGAGGTTGTTTAGGCAGGGGAGATTATTGTAAATGAGTGGTCTGACAATGGTGTGGTAAGCAGGGCAGCCATCTGACATGGGTGGAGCTGGAGGGTGAGTTCTTGGACCTGGTAACACCCCACCACTCCCACTGCCCACTCCTGGACCTGCACTGAAACACTCTATTTATATCTGATTTCCTTTCAAATCATTTGACAAATTGGAGGGAAATGCTAAACTGTAATTTGAGGGGGGAAACATGAACCACGCAGTGTTGGCTAGAAGCAGATAAACTCAGTGGTCCAAATACAGGCAAAGGAGCATTTCTCTTTTTTAAATCATTGCTACACAAATAAAAAGCAAGTCAATTTTAGTATGGATTACCAATTAATGATAACCAGTCACCAGAAATGTAATTCAAAATGATGTATACAAGCAGTAGGATAATCATTTCATTTAGTTTCCATAATTCATTAGTCCTTAAGATACAGTAGCTCTCATAGGAGGTTATAAATATCATAACCACACAAGAAAATCTGTAAAATCTGTAAGCACTACTCTGTTGTGTTTCATAACAGTTGGCAAGCAGTGGTGCAGAGAAGGACAGTTCATCTCTGACACTGTTGTAAGGGGTAGGGCTATAGACTCAGGTGATGCTTGGGCAATACAATGCAAATGCAAAACACCATCCTAGATGTGCCTGATATTGTACTTCACCCACACCTTAGTCTCACACCAATCAGACTGAAGCATATGCAAATTCTCTTTGTTATAAAGATTTATCCTGTCTTTCAGATGATGTATTAACAGCCTGCAAATAATGTAACAATCAATGCAGCATTTTTATCTCAGATTAAAGTATGCTTCCTCTGGCATCCCCCCATATTGCTCCTGAATGGTTTGGACCATGTATTGTACTCACTCTGGAAGCCCAATGTAAGTGAGTCTACAGCTGTGACCTGTTTAAAGGCTCATTCTGTTAAAGAAAAAAATGCAGAGTGGAGGCACCACGGGCACTGCAAAACTCTTTAAACACAAACATCCATCTTTTTGGTGACATTCTGGAGTTGCAGATGGAGTTGGCCCTTCACCGTGCCGTTTGATCTTTGGCACTCCGAGATGCACGGAAGCCCATGGCCTTTCCAAACGAGCGTGCACTGTCTGGCCAGAGCGGAGCTGCGGATTCCTGGCTGGCTAGACAGATCTGGCCCCGTGGGGCAGCCAGCACTTTTGCTATAATAAAACATGGACAGACCTGTCATCACTGCAGATATTTGCTGGAAAGATAAGCAAAGCATTTTTCTCCCCTCCCCACTTTCTAACCTTTTTTTGTTTTTGAATGCATGCCCACATTTTTTGGAAGTGATTTTAAAGAGTTCTTATTTCCCCAAACTCAATTTTTATCATCCATAAATTCAAGCACTTAATCAGAGCAAAAGCCAGTATGACCATTTCAAGAGTCTGGTGCTGATGTGGAAGACGTTTTTTGGATATATGTAAGTGATATTAAATGATGGCATGCTTAATAACAAGTATGTGTACAAAGGGGTGATTAGTAATTCTGTGATCCAAGCGATTTCTCTGAGCAAACATACCCTACAAAGCCCTGCTTACTTTCAAATGGTGGAAATTTCCTTCTGAACATCTATTAGCATCTATGACAATCACACAGCTGAGGAGAACAGGCATTGTAATAGAATTACACAATTATATGTAAGGTAAAAATTGATAGATAAGGTATATAACTATTTAATAGGAGCACAAGTAGATAATTACTCCTTGCAAAAAATATACGATAACTGGAATAAAGATCTTAACATCACAGATACAAATATAAAATGGAAAAAAATGTCTGTATCTAACCAGCAAAATCACCATTAATGAAAATCTGTGACTCATACAATATAAGCTTATGACAGGAATATATTATACTAAAGTTAAAATACATCAATTCGACCCCTCCTCTTCCGCTTTGTGTGCAAAATTTTGCATTTTAAAGCATTGGAGGGATGTACAGACCCCATCCATGCAGGCATGGAAGGGAATGATGACATATTATTTAACTATAGAAAAGACAATGTCTGAGGACAGAAATAAAAGGGAACAATTTAGTAGAATATGGCATGATATATATGAAACCTTATAATTAAGGTTAGAACAGAATAGGCGGGGGAACCACAGGAAGGAGAACCATGTGTATGTGTATATGTGTGATTGTGAGCGTGTCTCGTGTGTGTGTTGATATATGTTAAAGCTAAGACGTGTGGAGATGGGGCAGAGGTATGTGGGGGTTTGTCAATGTAAAGATGTGTTGTTCTGGTGAACTAGTTGCATATGTATGTCTTTTGTTGTTATTATAACCAAAACCCTATAAACATAATTTTAAAAAAATTATATGTAGGGTGGGAAGGCACCCGACATGGTAATTAAAATCTTTACTGCCCAAGGAAATCTTAAGTGTTTGACTAAACAACCTTAATCCATATCAAAATAATATATTGGGAATATATTTTAGAGAATATATATTTTAGCTCAATAAATATATTTAAAATACATAAATTATTTCCATTTATGTATGTAGCAAAATATTTTTGATTTACATGAATACATTTTAATTATATTTCTAATTTATTCTTGGGACGAACAACATATTTGTTAGTATATTACAATGCATTTCTTTTCCGTATGGGCATAAAGATAATAAGGTAGACTCAACCATGGCAAAATTATTTCAGCAACTGTGGTCTCAAACCACCTGTTATTTTCCAATGTAATAAATTTTCAATTATCAATTGTTATTTAAATATGTGTAAAGTGTTAGATACAATAAATAAAGGTTGTTCTTTTTCTTTGGAGGGAATAGTCATATGGTGTTGATTTCCTGTTCAGTTCACTTTTATTTCAAGTAACCATGGTAATCCAAACAGACACAACAAGTATAAGCTGAAAGCGTGATATCTCTAAAGAAAAGGCCATTTCTCGGCTTTGTCACTGTTGTGGGCTTATAAAAACAAGAGTTCATAGCTATTAATGTGAACCTGTGGTGTAATAAATCCCTGGGATGATAAATTGCCCACAAATCACAAGAGAGCTAACAAAAAAGTATAGTTGTTAACTTCAGTTTTTATTCACCAATATTTTGTTTACTGTAAACTTTTAATGACAGAGCTTCCCCTCTTTGTTGGCCAAACTGCAGTCTATCCCTAACTAATGTTCTGCTGGGTCATTCCCCCAAATGACTGGTTTTAAGATGAGCAATAAGTATCAAGACCGTGACTTTACTGGTCTGTAATGGCTTTTAAACATCTACTTCCCTGGCTTTTTCAACGTCACTTGCTGCTTTCATTCTGCCGGTGTCACTTTTATTTCATGCTTTTTGTCTTCTCAGTGTGTGTGCGTGTGTGTGTGTGTGTGTGTGTGTGTGTGTGTGGGGGTCTTTTTCAAGGAAGCTTAGTCTGTGGTGAAAAGGGTCAGGGAGGAAGAATCAGCACTTCTCTATGTTAGAGTCCCTGATCACATCAAAGCTGTCTTGTTGTTGACCCTCAGCAATACAACACAGAACCTCCACACACCATTCAGGCAGAGCAGAGACCTGCAATGTTGAGGACTCAGGGTTTATTTTTTTCTGTCCATGGTAAACACCATCACAGGCTGGCCACGTCTGCAGGGTATGTTAATCCTGTTTTGTTTGGGGAAAAAAAGACTGCAGCCGAGACCAGAGCTCTGCAGCAAGTCTCCGTTGAGAAAACTCTGCGTTGTCCCTGCCCACAGCAAAGTGCCCACAAAGATGCCAGATGAAGTCCAGGGCTCTCTGCCACTGAACCTAAATGAGCTAGTTGCTCCGGCACACATGTAGTCACTGTGTATGAGAGAGAGGGTTGCATATGCCCTGAGATTTGCAATTCAGGTGGACACAAACACACACACACACACACACACACACACACACACACAGAGGCACTCATACAGACACACACAGTGAAAGAACAAGATGTTTGGACTCACTAAGCTGGGCAAGGGTGTGTGTTGCAGAGGATAGATCCCACCACTGGTCTTGTTTGGGGATTGCAGAGAGTGGAGTTGACTTGGGTTTGCTGGTCTTGTAAACATATTGCTTTTGTTGAGATCCGACCTTAGAGAATAACACAAGTGTTTCTTCTATGAACATACAAGACAATGGATATCCTTCATTATTTCTTTGTCAAAAACAAAACATATAAGCCAGCAAGGACAATGACAACTCTGAAGGGTTCGCTCATCTTTCAAATCTGCCTCAAAACCCTTTTAGCGTCAGGCTAGTCACGAAAAGTCACTGAACACTGTTTTCATCCTAATAGTGGTCAACAACTGTGTGATGTCCTCCTGTTACATACACCATAAATATTTGCTCTAGAAACTTTTCACAATGGCCTACTCTGTCCCTGGCTGGGTGGTTTCAGAAGGATAACCCTACAAAAGAAAAGGCAGATAAAAATCTCTAGTGCATGGTGCAGTCGTCAAGCCCAAGAGGGTTGAAATGGAGGGAAAGGAAGTGCAGTGATTGGGGAGAATATCCCACTCTTTCACTTCTCACAAAGGTGCTTTATTGAGCCCAGGCCAATGTCCCCTCACACACACAAAGGTTTCGTCAGCAGACGCCGCTCACCTCCGGCACATGGAGCCGAACAGTCGGAGCGGACCACCCCCCAGGTGTAATTGGGCTTCTTTTCACTCTTGGGAAGGGTGTACTCCCACACCATGCCTGGGTTCTTCCCCTGCAGCAGGATCTGAAAGACAGGACCAGGGAGGGAAAGAGTGAGGTGGCAGTCAGGATAATATACCTCAACAACAGATTAATATCACTTGTTCAGTTTGAGAATTAGACTCTCTCTCTCTCTCTCTCTCTCTCTCTCTCTCTCTATCTCTCTCCCTCACACACACACACACACACACACACACACACATACACAATGATCATAGCAAAAAGAGGGTTAAAGGGTTGTGGCCAAAGACAGTTAAAGGGTTGTGGCCAAAGACAGTTGTCACTGATGAAGTGGTAACAATAAGCTGTGCAGGAGGTATATGTGAGTGTGTATGGGTGTGTGTTCTGGGGCAAGCTTAGGTCTTAGGGTGGCAAGTGTGGGCCTCTTGAACATCACTCTGTGGTTGAGTCAGGGAGGAAACATGCTCACCAATCAGAGAGGAAAGCCACAGTCTGATGAAGTGTCCCATTGTTTGCCTGTGAGTATCACTTGGGTTTGGAATATTAGTTAGAGTGCTTTGTGGCGATGGCCAACCTTGATTTCAGTAGAAATGTAACAATGAATTTATATATGAATTCTTATATTCAGAATGATGAGATAAAGTGGGGAAAAGTAACATAAACTAAAGTAACATAAAATAAAGTGATTTCCTAGATGTAGCCAAAGATTTATTTTGACCAAAAAAGCCAAATAAAAGGAATACCTTTGACATTCATTCTTGACGCAAAAGGTTTAATAGTTTTATATATTTATAGCCATCAAAGACTAGATTGTGAAAACAAATATCTGTTATTACTAATTAGATCACCATTACATTACTTCACAGTTTCTCAAAGGATGCTCTAGTGGGTCTAATTTTACATTTTTTTAATTTGAGATATCCTTGTTCATGCAGCCCTGGTTGCAATCACCATTTATATACTTGGTTTATCTCCCTGCAACAACTCATGCAGGGGCACATGGCAAATGTAATATTCTGATACTCTCGCATGCAGTCAATAGCTATTTTTCATACTACAGGTCACACTAAATGCAGAAGAGGTACTACTCTGCTGATGTCATCTGAGAAAATCAGCAGTAATGCCCCACTGGGGAGCTGAATTACCTATCACATCAAATAAATAACATCTTATTTCAAATCCCATTTGATTCAATGGAAGGAGTGTAGTGTACATGTAGTTGATATGCTTCTTCTGCTGATCTGAAGATTATCCACTTAGATGAAGATTAGCCACTTGCCAATAAACACAAAAGGTGCAAAAGAAATCTACATCAGTTTGTATTAAAGGTAAGACACTTCTTCATTACCTATTCCTTATAACTTCAACAAATGAAAATGACTAGAATTTTGGGTACATGCAAACAGATACCTGAATTTATATTGATTAATTTACATTGTTAAAGCTATCAACATGTCTACCAACATTTATAATTATTCATAATATTGAGGATGAAATTGGATTTACTGCATCAACATGAACAGAAAATAGTGATTTGCATTTTTGCATGGATTCACAATAGTTATAAAGCAATGCATGTGTTAAGAATATTAACTCATAACGAAACAAATCCAATGCATTCTCCTCTGATTCCAGCACAGGGAAGAGAAACCAAACAGCACAGCGGTAGGCATCGTGAGAACCAGAGTAAATTTAAAATCATGTCACAATAGTCTCCACAGTGAGTTCTGAAAAAAGTGAGATACAAAACATTTAAACTAACCCCCAGAACGATCTATTGCTGTGGCTGCATTCCATGGGACCCAGCCAGCTAGCCTACAATTCTGTCCAAATTTACAACTGACACTGAGAGTCTCTCGCACTTCCAGACCCCGACCCAGCGGTGTCTGATGTCTACCTGGAACACACTTGACACCTGTCTTCAGCCTCAGCAGCAGGGTAAGTCCCGCCACAGGCACTCCACAGCGCAGAGAGATTTACAGCTTCTAGAGTTACACCAAATACTGCTGCTGGAACCTGACAGACCCTCTCTGAATTGCAGACCGCACGGACTTCACTCGGGGGCGCAAATGTTAAAACAATGGAGCAGGCCAAACTCTCCCAAGCAAATAACTTTGATGGCCCGGAAGCCTCCTGATTCTGATGCCCCTGAAGTCACATGCTAGAGTAGTTTGACCCCAACAAACAACAGCATAGTCAATATGTTGGAATAATCCCTATACAATTTCCTATCTGACCCATGAACTTATAAAGCACACCATCATATTTTTTTCATTTTTTTCCCTAGTTTGTCTTTCCTCTTAGGCCAATCTAAACCCATTGTCAAAGTTCACGGATAGTGTTTTGAATTGTTTATATAACTACCTGAGTCAAGGTCTAAGACTGAAAGGCATTATACCATATGTGGGTTATTTTAAAGCATAAAATGTCTACCAGAGTAAATAATACACCACTTTTTTTAAACTTTTATTTTGAAAGCATTTAAGGCTGTGGTCTTCACAATATGCCTCTGATGTACAAGATCAATGTACAGAAATCTTAATCTTTTAATCTTTTTCTTATGTATTCTCTTTACTAGTTTAATTATGGAACATACTTTGAAAGATTAACCCTGTCTCAGCTGCAGACTGGCACTACATGACCCCCCACACAAGTGAATAATTTTCTCACAACATTGCTGTAACATAGTTAGCAAGCTGATTCTGCCTTTCTGTTGTTACAATGCTGTAGAAAAGAATTTAAGAACATTACATTTTACCTAGGGTCAAACCAGTGGAATGGGACCAATACAGCTGACAATGACTTGTGACAATACGGAGACAATAGAAACTTGCCCATTAGCCAATTTCAAAAACTGTAAAAAGGTCTACACACCAAAACAAAACCTCAATAACTCATGAATCCTCCAAAAACCCATACAATAATGACATTCCAAAGATGTCCCTCAACCAATCCCAGAGTACAGATGATTGGGAGTCTCTTTTAACCTCAGCAGCAGGTCAGAGATAGCTCAAAGTTTCCTTGAAATGAACTTTTAAAATGACTCCTTTGCACCATATCTGTGATGAATAATGTACCATTCATAATTCACCTGGTTTCCTGCCTGCTACCATGCAAGACAGGCCAGGCTGGAAAAAAAACATTCATTAACCCTGGAAAATATATAGAAACACAGAAGCATCAGGCAACTTATACAGTAAATGACACACTTTAAGTCTGCCAAATGAATAAATGTAAATGTAAATGTAATATTGTTTACAGACCTCAGCAAGTTACTTGCTGACTGTATAACCTCGATCACTTACCCACGACTTACAAGTTCATTTTGTTTACAACAAATCCCTTTGCATCATTGCAGAAGCTATCAGATGCCCATTGTGACTTACAGTATATTTTACATATTATCCATTCACATATTTACTCAAGATTTTCCAATGAGATGTCTTTTTCAAAGGGAATCACAATAGTCTCGCAAGGAAATCTTGCAAGACCCTGACCACCACACTACACTGGCAACTATGTGATTTTAAGCATCTTTTATTGTCATAGCCCTCATAACAATTTATTTACAATTGTGTAAAAATTGTATTTACATTTACAATACTGTAGCAGTAGGTAACTTGTATTGGGACAGATATGTCCAATGGAATTAATGCATTTTGACTTTACTGCATATGGCCTCTAATATATATAGAATTCCCTGCTGACTTGAGTAATGTACACAAAACAGGCATCCCTGACACACCCCCTCAACAGATGAAGACCTCACTCAGCTGAAACCCTTGACTGATGAGCTTAAAGCCACTCTGATACAGCAGGACTGAACCACAATTAATCCTTAACAGTAGCATTACTCCATCATAAAACTCTATCCCTTCCCTGGTCTTTTTCATCTGACAGGGAGCCAGAGCAGTCTGCCAAAGCCCTGTCACTGCTAATTCCCTAACGGACATCAAGGGACGGGACCCACAGAAGGAAATCTTACTTCAAAGACCAGCGTCTCATTAGTTGGCCCCGCTGCGTATAGGCTCTCCGGCCGGTTGAAGGAGCGCTGATAGTCAAACACTGTCCCAGCGAATTGGAACACTCCTGGCCAATCAACGGTCCAGTCCCCTGTCAGATAGTATTTCTTCTTCACATTGCGGACAGCCAGGTAGCTGGTGGAGATTTCCATTTCCTGCACACGGATGCTCCTGGCTCCAGCTGGGATGGTCACTACAGGGTAGTACTCTTAAGAGAAAGAGAGAAGAGGTGCAAGATAGAGAGTTTATCCATCTGTAAGTCCTGTCTTAAGTCAACTGTCTCGTCTGTCTCATTCATAAGCTGTAAATCTACCAATAGGTTCAATACTTTTGTGTTTCTGATTATAATGACAGGTGATAGATAATTTCTATTATAGTAAGGAGAAAAATGTCATGCTCTGGTGTATTTTCACTTTTTCATTATTTTTTCCCAATTTGTTTTGTCAAAAATTTCAAAAAGTCAAAATATTGCTGCAGAAGTAAATCTAGAATCTCATTTTAGGTGATATCATTTCAGCCTGGTAAATACAAACCTTTACCACAAGGTTTTTTGCTACCCTTCATCTGTTCAGTGTAATATTTTCTACAGAATGCACAGCCTGTTGGAAATGCCTGCCCAATTACAAAACACACACACACACAGTATGAATCCAAGTATATGTGGCAGGTTCAAAAGCCTACTCTGGGACCCATCTCCTGGTAGAGTGGCTCTTGGTGGTTCTGTGCAAGTGTGGATTGAGCTCTCTGGAGAAGCCCAAGTCTCTCAGTGGCGTCTGCTATTGGACTCACCCTGTCATGTTCTGACAGCTCTGAAAAACCACTGCCAAAAAGAGCTCTGCCCTTCATCGTGCTTGTGAGAAGTGGCAGGAGAATAAATGAGGTTTGAGTTTTTCTGTTCATCCTTACAGCTAAGAGATCCATCTCAGGGCCCTCTGTCTAAGCTGAACCAAATAAATGGCCACAGCTACAGAGGTAATGGAGTAAGATTAACGGGGGCAGATCTGGCAAATGAATTGTGCACCGTACCATTCGCTCTGTGCTGCAGGAGATACTGCCCCTTAAAGAACTTGCAGGTAGAGTTGTCTCCCTTACACACACCGCAGGCGTCCACAGTTGACTTTGAACCCAGAATCTGGTCACATCCAACAGGCTATAGTATGGACATAGAGTTAGCAAGACCATAATGTTAACAGTATAGCAATTCCTTACTTATACATGGTCTCCCTCTTAAAAGGAACCAACTGTAGGGCTGGTGGTTGGCACCAGCTTGTTAATTACAATTAATCAAAATCAATTTAATTGCATCTTGAAATCAGTTTGTACATTTCTGGAAACATAGTGTTAGTTGAATGCACCAAGCACACACTAAGCCAATGGATTTTGTAGGGCTCATTAACAAATGCTTGGTGCAGCCAACCATGCACATTGACAGAGTTTTACTTTCTCATAGGCCAACCCTAGATACCTTTTAATGTAAAAAGTGAAAGGAATATGGGCAGTGACGTCTGTACCTCACATATCCCATCAATGCACACATCGCTTCTGTGGTCTGAGCAGGATGTGCCATCCTTGACTTTGCTGGACATGGCGAAGAAGAAGTCAAAGTCCTCCGCAATGCAGTACAGCTTGCAGATGTCCTCCTCTGGAAGGGCATGAGCACATTCATCTCTCAACAAGCGGATGTGCTTGTGTATACAAGGATGGCTCAGGCATGCTTCAACTGCCATGTGTCTGAACATTCTTGGCACTTAATAAATTAGCGTGTTCATTCTGTTTTTTTTTTTTTAATAATGTTGAAATGCAGCTCCATTCCACATGTTTTATATCAGCCCAGGTGCTTTCAGTTCACTTTAGCCTTCATGTGTACAACACACACTGCAAAACTGCACTTACACAATCAGAAGTGTGGATGTACTTTTACATTGTCACCACTAATAATACTATTAATGATTAATCAATACTATTGATAACTTAAAAATGTGACATCATCTAATTAATTTATAATAGCTTCATAATTTTGCTCAATCAACAAACATAATGATGTAAAGACACATATATGTATAAAATGTTGAACAAATATTCGTTTCTTCTAATGACTACCTTGGTGGAAGCTGAATACATACTTAATTGCATGTACAGCATTCACTTTATATTTCATCCTTGCACAATTCACTAGTACACTCCTTATGCCAGTTACCTGCATAGTTGTACACTGTATATTAGCAGCCATATTAGATTTCTTGCTGAATTTGTACAAGGTCATACTGAAAAGCCAAGGGGCATGATAAGCATATTCCATTCAATAAAAATGTGGGTGTGCCTGAAGGCTCTGTGTGCACCAAATGTATTTTCTCTGATGAATATATTTGAAAACTGTATAACATTCCATGCATCAAATGCATGCAGGCCACTGAGAGCTACTGTAATCACTTCACTGCCTGGTGATTCTGCGATTGAAACAAATGACAGGTGAAGACTCCCATATAGCGCCAACCTGAAGCACCTGTAAATACTGATGGATAGCCTTGGTCTCCCTCCAGTAGCTGCTCACAGTGTAGACACAACTCCTCTGAGCTCGCTGAGGAGTGATTGACCACAGTATAAGCAAGGTGTTCATGTTGTAATGCTCCACATGCCTCAAAAACTAAATCCTCACTATCTACTAACCTGAGGATTTTGGTGTTTTTAAATCACAATGGTTCAGCATGTAGCTTGTAACAGTGTTGATTGTATGTTCAGCTATAAAACCCTACAACAATTTTTACAGTACTATTCAGCTGTAGAAGCTAGTGACAGCACTGACAGTTCTGTTCTGTGCTAGATGTCTGTAACAAAGCTGACAGCATGGATTCAGTCTAAAGATCTGTAACAGAGCTGGCGATGTGGCTCAGCAGTACAAGCCTGTAATAATGCAGAGACTGGTGCTCCACATCAGAGACAGCAAAATTCCCACTCCAGTAAGTGGCAAGCTGTTACAAATGGGCCCATAAAAGAGGGAATGCAGGAAAGGCAGTGTCTCCACCATTCACTAGACCTGGACCAATGACAGCACCAGCACAAGGTTTAACATGTTGTATGGCCTAGGACAGCCAATGAAGCAGTATCATCACAAGGGTAAGCACTGGATTCATGCTTCCTTATTACTTCTGATGTGTCTTCTTTATGACTGCAATTTTAGTATGATCTTGTGGAAACAATACAGATAAAGTTAATTCTTGAAAGCATATTTGATAAGGGGAGTGTAATTTCAACAGTCTATTAAAACATACACTGATGAATGAGTATACTGTATATTTTATAAATAAGGCCAGGTAGCGTATTGTGCTGCTGTTGCTTGTTATCTAAACTGGAAATGGAGTACCACATCAAACATATATGTTTTGGCATGAGAGAAAATGACAGAGGAACCACCATCAGCAGCTGCTGGAGCTAAAAAATCCAACAACAGTGGATCTGTGTTTTTAATTGGATCTTGTGCTTAGTGCTCAGTTTCTCAGCGGTAAGTGTCCTTACCTCAGTTAAAACCCCATTTGCCCTCTGAAAGTGTGCCAAGACCCCGACCACATGGAGCGGCACGCAGTATGTCAGTCTAGCCCCTCATTCCCACTCTGCGATCCTCCATAGAGAGCAGCACTACCAAGGCACCACCTTTGAAAACCTGTCATGGTCCTCCACCTGTGTCCCAGGGGCCTTTTCACGACTAGCTCTCTATCTCCATTAATCAAGGCTCTCATCCTAATGGGCTGACACAGTTAAACCTGCCTCAGGGCTTTCCAGCATTTGTTCTCTAAGTGAAAGCAGGCAGCTACACGTCTCCTGTTCAGATGTGAAACATAGCTCACCATCTCTGGTGAAGCATCCGCTATCATAAAGAACGCCTTTAATGGAGTGCAAAAGTGCAAAATCTAGCTTCAAGAATCATAACATTACATACCTTTTTGTCATATAGAAACAAATATTTCACAGGAAAGAAACACCATATTCTGTGCAAGCACAATTAAAAAAATATATAGATAATGCAAATGGAATGGAATGGAATACTACACAGTCCTTCTGAGTAATCTTGTACATAATTACAAGCTCATTTTAATGAGATCATACTTTGCATGCTTTAATGCAATTTTTTGCATTCCTTGATTTAGAAAGTTGGCATTTCCTACCAACTACTTCCTTGGAGGTGAGGCAGATAGGAGTCTAATTGGATGCTTTTGCTCTGTACAATAATGAAGTGAACATAAAAATAGTTTCCATACCTTCCACTTTTGTGTAGGGTTTCCATTTGTAGTACCAACCCCTGAAGGGCTTACTGTTGTACTCTGCACACTGTTGGGCTCGGAAGTCCACTCCGTTGGGCTCGCACGCTTTAGTGTTGCACAACTGGTATAATCGACTGGAGCCTTGGCAGAACTTGCCATTGTATTGCGGCCTGGGGAAAGAGTTGCCAAATAAAGATGCAAGCTTCATAGTCTGAACAGCACCAAGCTTTGCACTTGATGATGAAGAAACCCGTGTGTAAAGCTGACATGTATAGTACAATATCAATGGCCAGATTAGTTTATGTTGTTTGGCTTCTCACATGAGATCACATTGTTGTACAATCATAGATCCTTTGTATTCTGCAGTCCATAAGCACTATACAGGTTGAAGTAAAATGTTTTTTTTCCTTAACACAGGTGCAAAAGCAGTGCTATGTGCAGTATTCTGACCCTGACGTTCAGAGACTTGGAATCCTGAGGTCCAGGGTTCTGGGCTCTAACTACTACTCCATGCTACTGCTAGAGACTTAGACAGTTACCACTTCCCAGAGAACTGCAGCCATAAGAGTCTCTAATGCCACATATGAAGATGCTGTCACAGCACAGAACATGCCCATATGCCCCCCCCCCCTTTAAGTGGGGCTTCAACATGATTTTCTGAGACATGTACTTAACCAAGAGCATTTTGGGCATGCCTCCACTGTGAAACCTCAAAGCAAATAACTGGTCAGAGTCTGCTGGATCACAATAAAGTAGGGTATTTGTTAGCAGCCAGTTTATAACTCTAGTCTGTCCATTTACAAATAGAGGAATTTATGCTCAGAATATGTGTAAAAAATGAAGACAGATCTGACTGTAACAAGCCCCTTTACATTGATCAGAGCTTCTTCTGTAAACTAATCAAAGTTTAGCCAACACAATGTCAAAACACCACTGCTGTTATAAAGCTACCACTCCAAACCTTTGGCTAAAAGCGTGTTTGCACTGCGCCTCTCCTTGCATGGGGGGGGTCTCAGGATGGGCTCACAGTCTGATCCAATTACAGCTCATGCATATAGACACATGGTCCCATATGTTAGAGAACTTACGGCTAGGCTAGTGAGGAAGTGGGTGTCAATGTTGCTGGTTTCAGATGTGGGATACAGGTCATCTATTACCATGCTGAGTCAGCAAGATGAGGCATGGACAGTAATTGACACCAGGATCAATTAGCCAAATCTACTGCTTATAAAAGTGAACATGGAAATTTTTTGGTCTTGTTGAAGTTTTTTTTTTTCCCCTGTATAACACAATACCAAAAACATTACATGGGAAGTGGGATTCTAAACTTCCACAGCCTGTGGTCATTCTGTCTAGTTGTTGCAACATTCCCACTCCACCACAACTCCCTCTCTGCTGCTCAGTGCTAAGGCACCTTCTCCAAATCCATTATCAAAGTAATGCTGAGCCAAAGCATGGCATGCCCCTCTGACCTCTCCTCCATCCTCCTAGGTTTCACAGCATGCCCTCCTGACCTCTCTTTCTTCTTCCCAGGTTTTACTGTTGTTCTGGAACCCGATAACATCTAAGCCTGTATGCTGTCAATTAAAGCTGTGTTTTCACAATCATAAAATATCTTTATGAGAACACCAGCCATTTGCAATGTAAATGCAATCTGATCAATGTCTTTAGACAATGTATTCTTCGGTCTTTGGGTTTGTGCCCAGCTGTTTTACAAATTCAGACATTTATAGGCATAGATATTACTAAAACAGGTGAGGAGAAAGTGTAGCCAGGACAACTGAGAAAAGAAATCTTTATCAGTAAAATTTATAGATAAATGTTCAAATATTTTATGTTGATAGCATCTTTTGGAAGTATTCAGATTGTTTTCTGAAAAGGAATGCAGAGGTCTCTGACATGGGTTTAGAGCACCTTTCAAAGCATAGTGGACATAAGTAGGTTGAAGTGCAAGATAATGTAGAAATCACTTCCTAGTTCTCAGTACTATATAGGTACTACATAGGTCTTACAGAGTAATTTTCTCCATTTCCACACCTGCCTGCTTGTAGATGCCATCTGTTTGATATTTTTGATATCTTAATTCTCAAGGTATAAATTATATAAACAGTTAGCCCTAAATGGTAGTGTCACAGAGAAACGTAACTCATCATGTCACATATCACAGTCATAACATTGAAAATGCAAACGTGAAACTCTTTGTGGATATATTGGTCAAACTAGTCATTCTGTCAAGCATTTGCTGTCAAACATTTAGACTGAGATAAAGATATCTTCACAAAAACTAAAAAATATGTATGCAAAAATGCTTTCTCTGACATTCTCTGACTAGTTCTGGCATGATAACATTCTAGTATGTATTGTTTGTGCATATTTCCACTCATCTCTTTCCCTAACCACTCTGGGAAAAGCCCTGGCTCTGAGGCTTAGGCCAAGAATACTTCATATCGCAATGTGTTGTCACATAGTGCTACTATTTTTTTTAATTGGGAATGCCCACTGCTTTTTTGCAGTTTTTCCATCCCATAGCTGCAATCATCACTGATAACTGCCTTAGCCTGATACAGGTGCTGTAAGCTATTGCTTTTTTTACACACCGCAGTCCCCATTCCAGGCTTTCGCAGACATGAACTGGATGATAGCACATCATATGCAGCTTTATGTGGGCAGACTGTGGGCCACAAACTGACCAGTGGGTGTTGCTGATGAGCTATGGGAAGGACAAACCCCTGGCTGACCTACCCTCCCCCCAGCCAAATAAAGCCAATTTTGTTCTGCTGTTATGAGCTCCAGGTTATTTTCAGCTCATGACATGACTTTGATCGAACCAGGGCTGTAGAGACAAATTGCTACTATTTCAAGGTCGGGTTGATATTCATTCCGTTGAGTGCTAATTAATGTTGCAAAATCATTCAGTACTGAAATGTGTGGTTACGACTGAGGCAAGGATTGGCCAGAAGAACAGCCTGGTTTTTTAGATCAAACTTTAATCAAAAAGAATACAGAACAAGAGACCCATCACAAGTATACTATCAACAATGCTTCTCAGAAAGATTTTGGTTGTATATGAACAAGCCAAATAAGACATCAGCACTAGGTGTAATCCAAGATTATATTTGGAATTACCCAGCCCATTCTTCTTTCTTATGGAGTTTGAAAGAGGGTTTCAGAAGTGTGAGCAACCTGGTAACTGTAGCTGCTGTATTTAGCTACTTTAGAGCTTGACTTCCAAAATGGCTCAGAAAGAAGAAACTACTGATAAGTTGATTCATGCCGGCATATGATATTAGGACACAGTACCTGGGGCTGTTGCAGGATCTTTCCCTGTACATCACACCCCCTCCACAGGTACGTGAGCAGTCAGACCATCCAGACCACTCCGACCACTGACCATGGACAGCGCTTGGGCCATGATCCCCAAATCTCACACATTGGCCTCTACGACACCACTGTACAAAGCAGCACACAGAACAGGGAGAGGAAGGTGTTACCTTGGTTTAGATCACATCACAGTTCTTGGTTTAGGAAGGTGCCCTGTGCTGCCATCAGAAACCTGAGGACATTAGGCCAATTTGGACACTAACAGATTCAGTCTGTCTCTCTTTATTTTAGGTCATCAAATAATTTGCAAAATGTTTGTGAATAGAATTTGGATATAAGTATAAGGCACATCTTTATGGTGTTGCTCATACAGCATTAAAGACACAAGAAATATACTCACCATGTTTGTTCCACAAATTGTTCCCTCAGCAGCTGGCATGAACTTAGTCTCACATCTGTGCCCTGTCCTGTGGCACCAGAGAGACTTGCAGATGTCCTGCATGATAAAGACAGAGCCTATTAGCACAGCAGCAGGCCTGCAAGCCTAAGTCTAAAGTGCAACCAAATGCACAAGAACTAGCTTCAGGTTAACACAGCTGGAAAAAATGTACATTCGTCCAAAGTCATTGTTATATTTTAGAGATGAAATGAAATGTTACCACTATTTTATTATTTGTTTTGCTAATATAATATTTTTAATAATCTGAGACAAAGTGCGGCTGGGAGTTTCTCTGTGGATGCATGCCATACTGGCCCACAGCCCGATTACATCTGGCAGACAGAAAGGGCTTTAAAACCAGTCCCACTGTGCTAATCTAGTGCTGAATTCTGTTCAGTTGCACACTGCAGTCCATAAGAATGCATGGCTAATTAAGTCTCCCCTGTGCTGCAAGACACAGCCAGAATCCCAAAAGCTAGTCCACAGATAGCCCATATCCTTTTAATTAAGATGTTGAGTAGGTCATGTCTGAACTTTGCTCTCCAACATCCAGGCTTCAAGTTTTGGGAACAAAAGAGGATGGAGATATTCAATGGTATGGACCATACCATAAAGCTAATCTCAAATCTGGACCCTCTAAGGAATGTTAGTTTCCAAAGATTGTGTCTTTCTTGGCTTAATTGTTATTCAAAGGATTTGCATGTTATTGAATGGCAAGATGTTGAAGATATAGGGATATAGGAAGATTTAGTCCCTGGGTTTTCCTAAGCCTTGTTTTGCATATTTGATGATTGATGTTTGAAGTGTGATAGGAAGTTAACATATTTACCTCTAATAAATCTACAACATTAAATTTACAGTAGATGTAACACATTAACTAATTTCAAGACATTAACTGTCAGGCTAAATGGGTGACACAATAACTATAGTTTCTGCATCAAACCTCATCAGACCTGGCCCCCTATCCCCTACTATAACTGCTGCTGGACAGCTTGACAAATCCATTGCAGTCAGATACCTTCACAAAGTCCAGATTACAGAGCTTTGCCTTTGAGCCAAACTGCCATTTGCACTGTGTGTCAGCATCATACAGCTGGCCAGGGAGCTGCTCAGGGTATTTATATTGTCCAATTTGCTTCGGCTCATCCACCAAACAAGAAGCTTGAGCTGTTCTGTGAAAAAACACACTTACATTTAAAAAGAAAATTGATTTTTCAAGGACTGACATCACAGTAAGAAATCCTAGTGTTCAGAAAAAGCAATACAATTAAATTCAATAAAAAACATTTTCCATTTGTATTAGCTTCCTGACATAAATGTGTATAATGCGCATTTCACATGGTTAACCTTTTAAATACTATCCTTTTATATGTATGGATGGTAAGTGAAGCAATTCAGGCTTAGCACATTGCTCAGGTGTACAACTCCAAAGTCACACCAGGGATTTCAACCTGCAACCTACTGAATTCTGTTTCCTAACCACTGTGGTGCATTGATTGATTTAGATATCATTCTTCATAATTACAGTATCAGAGGCAAAACATCTAGTGAGACGAGTCTCAAGTGAATGTACTGTGAAAACAAATATCCATATCTGGATAGTGTAATTGAGTTTATAATGGATTGGGCATACCCAAGGAACCGGCTGAGGTACTGGCGGCTGCAGGCAGACCAGGAGAAAACACCATTGTTTCCAGCCAATGTGGGAGACATGATATTTCCCTCCGCCTTCCTGCATGGGTTCCCCTCACCATCATGAATCATGCCAAAACTAAAGCACCCAGAGAGGAAAACTTTATCCACAGAGATAGTAGACAAATGGTCTCAGACCACAATTCAGTCTTCTCGGGAGATCCGCACACTGTTGTAGCTGTTCATTAAATACTGTCTTATAAACAAGTGTGAAGAAGTGCACTTGCATAGTCTCATACTTTCCCAGAAGTAGTTGTATGAAATGATCATGCTGTTGTGGAAAAAGATGAGCATCCCTGTCACATATTTTTTTGTTTTCTATGTTGCATGACTATTGTGCTCTATGCAGTGTTATAGTGTTATATTTTTCTCTGCACTTAGTTTTTGACCTTGTTTCCAGAACAATGGAAATTCAGAGAACCATTCACATTAATTTTATCATTAACATTAATTAATTTTATCATAATCATTAACATTAATTAACACATTAAACCATTGAAAATTTTACATATCCTGACACGCTACCCACTCAGTATTTCTCACAGAAAGTTTAATTTCCAGTTTATATTCATAGAATGCCAAGCAAGAAGATATACGCAACAAAATTTAATTGCACAAGTCAGATATAAACTCACTCTTTTCTGAATGGTAACACATTAACACAAAAAATACCCTCCCCAAGACAAATCTGGCCATGTACAAACAAGGCAACTAATGCTTCACTGTCAAGAAAAAAGCCTTGTAGCTAAAGTACTAGTCGTAGCCATGATATTTAACTGCTTTTACAAGAAGTTGTGTCTAGAAATAAATAAAAGCAATGTCACTTCTCTCTCCAGGCAATGTATTCATATAGCTGCAAATGTACAGATGAATGAACATACTTGTGCCCAGATTCATGTGCTATGGTAAAAGCCAGACCTAGTCCTGTGTCTTCATTTATGGTGCAGCTCCGGTATTTACTGCACATCCCACTTATGGGGGCAAAACCTGCAAACAAAGAGCAAATCGTGCTGTCATAAATTTGTGTGTGTGTGTGTTACTGCTCAACAGCACACCCAAAATATCACACATGTAGTTTCAACCTCATCTAACCTGGCTGATGCTTACATTCAAGGTCACGTGCCTCTGCAGACACTCGTATAAATGGCCTAGTCCAGGGGAAGTTCCAGATACAGATGGCTCCTTCCATGGATCTGAGCCCATGACCTTAGGGTCATAAATCTTGAGCTCAGGCCGCTAATCAGCAGAGTGACCCCATTACCTCTACAGCCCCGTCCTACTTATTCCAAGGGTATAATCCCACAGCCCCAAACCCCTCACCAAGAGTATCACAAGGTTCATTTTTCCAGGAGCAGATGTCCAACCCAGTAAGCAGCACAGCGTGGTCATGACGTTTCCCATTCTTCCCGACAAGACCTGACTGCCACTGGCAGAAACTATTCAGGGACTGGTCAGCATGATGGTTTATCATCAGGCCCAGCTACCCAAAACACAACAAATTTTGGATCAGGGTTGCAAAAAGGCATTTTAAATTTGTGTTAATTGCCATTATATTAATGTATGCATGCCTAAACCACGGACTGATAATACAATGATCTTAGGAACAGACAAAGCTTTTTTCATTGTAAAAATTGTAAAAGTACAATAAATGCTAGAGATGCACGATAACTATCGGCACCGATAATTATCGGCCCGATATTGCAAAAAATTACGTCATTCAGATAACTCAGATAATAAAATTTTCGCCGATAAATAGAACCGATATAAGAAACCTAAATTCCTTGGATAATAATAATAATAATAATAATAATAATAATAATAATAATAGTAATAATAAATGTTCATTTGAAAAATTGGAACTGTTCTTGTTTTTATTGTGATTACAACAGTAGTGATATCATTTATATTTGGTTAGGACAGAAGCAGAGCTATAATGTTAAATTCATCTTTGCTCACTACATCTTAGCCTTTCTTACACTCAAGTAGGGATGCACGATATAGCCATAGCGATGTATCCCACAGCTATTTTTAGCGCAATAACAGCTATCCCTGGTATGTGGCGTTCGGTTTTTTCCCGTATGTTTTTCAGTGGCTGCGGGTGATCTGGAAACAGGGGAAGCGGAAACACTACCTTTAATGGCATTTATCGATTTAAATTACTTTAAATGCTCAAAATAACAAGGGTGGCAATTTGAATAATTAAGTGGCAAGTAATCCCAAAGCTTTCTCTTAAATGTTTCAAATTATAGCTTTCTTATGTTAAACAATTCAAATTACAAAACGGAGCTAAATTTAGTTAAATCGATTTAAATTACTGAGAATAAACTTTCAGGTTAGTTTGAGTGCAATGAACAATAACGTTTAGAACACAGACCTCACAAAAGCTGTGATGTGTCATGAGCATTTAACGTAATTTACATCGATAAATGCCATCCTTGTTAATCACACAATCTCACGTTGTCGCTTTCGCAAGCACACAAACTACAGACAATCTGCGCTGTTTCACGAGCATAATCATTTATTTACGATTGGTGTTGATTATTCTGTGAATTATTTCTTTTATTGTTAATCAAGAAGGATAAAGGGGAACAGGCTGAAAGTAATGATAGATTTAAAGGTAGTGTTTCCGCTTCCCCTGTTTCCAGATCACCCGCAGCCACTGAAAAACATACGGAACAAACCTGACGCCACATACCGGGGATAGCTGTTATTATGCTAAAAATAGCTGTGCAATACATCACGATGCCTATATCGTGCATCCCTACACTGAAGTGTGTATATAAACTATAAAAAATGTTATTGGTTATCGGTATCGGTATCGGTATTGGTTATGAGAAGCAGGAATTTATCTGTTATCGATATCGGTTGATAAAAAACAGTTATCGTGCATCCCTAATAAATGCGTCTTCTCATTTCTGAATCTACCGTATGTGGTATTAATTCTGAACATTCCTAAACATTTTTGTTTTTAACTAACTGGAATTGTTTTGGTTGTCTGTGCATAATTTAATGTTTTATGCATTCATTTACACTTACTGGATCTTGCTCAAGAAGAAGGAGGCTGACAACAACAATGTTTATATCAGTTCCAATGGTGCCATCCTTGAAAAGACTGGATACCTATGTACACAGCAAACACTGTATATTACATTATTGTCATTTAGTAGACGCTCTTATCCTGAGCGACTTACACAGCCTACAATTTTTACATCCTATCCATTTATACTGTTGGCCAGTGCTGGCCAGAAGCAGATGGCTCCCCCTCTGAGCCGGGTTCTGCTCAAGGTTTCTTCCTGTTAGTTAGGGAGTTTTTCTTGCCTCTGTTGCCTTAGGCTTGCTCTCAGGGGGTCTCAGGCCTGGTGCAATGTAAAACTGCTTTGTGACAACTATACAAATAATATTGAATTTAAAAAATTTAATTGAATATTTACGGAGGCAATTCTGGGGTAAGTACCTTGCCCAAGGGCACAGTGGCAGTGCCCCTGTGGAGAATTGAACCAGCAACCTTTCGGTTATGAGCCCTGCTCCTTACTACTATACTACATTGCCACCAGTTACATTCAATTAGCAGAAATAGCACATGGGTTTTTTCAGATATTATCAAGCATTAAAATTAAATAACTTTGCCTGGTTATCTTTAATGTTTCCCCTAAGGCATAGCATTTACATTTGCCAATCTGATATCCATTACAGCTTGCAAACTATAATTAAAACAGTTGACTGACAGGACCTTCCATTATCTCTGGGCCCCCCACCCCTGAGACACCTCCCCAAATCACCATGTTCATGACGGTTAGGACGTAGGTGGTGACGTTCTCTCTTCCATGTTTCTCTAGCATTTTCCGGTCTGCTACCACCAGCGTTTCCACATTCAGCCCCCCCACTTTGTTGGAGGTGATAGGTGAGCGCTTGGCCCTGCCTTGCAGTTCAAACTCATCAGGCATAATGGGTTGATCCTCAGCAGGGGGCTTAGGAGTGTCTGCAGACACAAGTGGAAGAGAGAAGTGTGCTTTGGACAGCAGTTGAGATAAATGTTTTCCTTTTCCAGGACCATCCCAGATAAGTACACCAGGGTAGTGTTGAGAGATAAGGAAATATTTAGTCATTCACTGAATGCTCTGCTTCCGTACTGTGTTCTTCACATGCCAGGGAATTCCTCCAGTTATACATGGAATCTGGGCACACAAAGTAAGATGGACATTTTATGTCCATTTATGTTTTGCCATTTTGATTTATCTTTACAAATTATTTTTGACTATAGGTGATGCTTATGTTTTATTGTTCAGTTGTTGAAAACAATTAAGTTGGCTTGAAAATGTCAGCTTACTGTTATTATTTCTTCTTATTATTATTATTATGTACGTAACTCTTTACGCACTCCTCCTACAGGTTTTCAGCTACAGTTACAAAATCTGGCCGATACCTTCAGCTAGTATGGGATTGCATTGCTTGTGCTTTTGGTGTCAATGCATAACACGTCTTCCCTTAGCATATTTACCATTGACTAACAATGGATTAGATATTCAGAATCTGAACATTCTATCACAGGCAGTTGACATCACAATAGGACTGCTATGGTTAGAGAGCTCATGGTTGTTGGCTCTTGAAATTCATTTTAAGCTTTCTGGTAAAAAACAAGATGTATTTAAAGGAAAGCCCTGTTTTTTTCAGCTGGACATATCAATTCTACACCAAATAAATGTCCTATCTAAGGTATATTTCTAAATGCTTGGAACATCCAACCAATGAGTTTCTCTGAATTTTATTTTCTTGCAGAATGACTCAAACAGCATTTTAACTAATGTGCATGCCTGTTATATAAGGACAAAGTTTCCTTACATACATTGCTTGTGTTGTCCACAGAAGTGTTGCCTCTGCAGTTTCCCATGCTGGTGCTTGTGGTGATAGAGGTGATGCAGGGAAGGGTTGAATGGTCTTGGGAAGTCGGATGTTGGCCTGCTGTTGTAAATCCGGTTCTCAGCTGAGCGTTTATAGAGCACGTGTGGGTGGTGTCCACTGGGAGCACTGTAGTTGTGCTCCACAGCCAGGTGCTGAGGCAATGGGGTGATGAAGAACTCCTCGTCTGCTGTCTGGATCAAACCTGACTGATAAAACACGGGAGAGCAAATAATAGAATGTTGCATGAGAATGGCGACAGAATTTTAGTGGTATGTTCAGACAGATTTCAAGAGTAATGGTTGAGACACTCAGATCTTTACATTATGGTTAGGACTTTAGAGCCCTCAAGCAAAACACTTAGTGTCAATCACTGCAGTAAAAAATTCTAGCTTTATTAAATACAAGCAATGTAAGTTGCCATGCACATGGGTGTCTGCCATAGTAAACAATGAAATAGTGGAATGTTCTGCAAAAGTAAATAAATAAGTAATATACAGTAAATCAGAGTGTGAGGATGAATCTCACAGCTTAGGTAACATGTAGCAGAACCCATGCAGTTCCATTTGTCTCATTTGCTATGGGAGATCCATGGTCCACACTATACATTAGAGGCAATGACAGGTTAGATTTTGCTTTAAAAAAGAAAAAGACAGCGTAGAAGTGTTTCAAAACAAAGTGCTCCCCATCACTACTCTTTAATTAAACAGAGCTTCCTGTAAAGACTCCAGACACTGCAAAGAGAGGGGCAAAGGGGACATTAGAAAAAGAAAAGTTGAAACACCCTTCCAGAAACTCAGCTGCCTGTAAAAACACATTACGGGTCTTGGTTATTAATCATCCACCATCACAGCCCTGTTATCTGAGCATCTGTTTGAAAGACTGTATCGATTTGATTAGCAGACAGAAGAGCTCTGCAGCTGGATCTGCTTACGCTCACATGTTAAAGGAGGTTTTCAATGTCTGAGACATCTCAAGGGAACTCTAAGTGATAATTTAAACAGCACTGACTGAGAGGATCCAATATTGGTTTGTGTCATCCTAAAAAGCTGTCACTGTGGTGGGCGTTGCCTCTCCTCACTCCCGCCAGTAATGCATGTGTTTCTCTTGAGTTTGGCCACATGAAGATCACAAGGGAGCCCAGGTCAAGAGCTCTGTTTTCTGTTGATAATTGAGGAGTAGGGCCAAGGGTCACCTAGCATTTAGACATCTGTGTGTCATTGCTTCACTTGAACATAGTGGCCTACCACACACACACAAACAAACACACACACACACACACACACACTATTGTTCAATCCAGACAAAATGCTTATAGCACTGTGTCATTGTGGGCACACTATTAATTAATTCTGAAAAACCAGGACAATAAACCACCCCATGGCTTCTGACATGTAACTTCTCCCCTTACTAAATGCTCTGTCAACTCCAATCTAGAGGAATACCATTTTTCTGCCAGAAGTTTGCATTACTCAGACTTAGCTTTCCTCCAAGACCATCCACACTGGCAGGAACCATTTACCTAATGTCTGGCACACACATTCCCAAGATTAATCTTGTGTGTTTGTTGTAATTATTACTATTACAGTTTAAAGTGTTAAGCGTATCCACACTGAACATGACTATACTGGAGGTATAGTATATTCTAAATGACACATTTATTCTAACTTACACATTTTATATATGGTTATTAGAACACCGTTTCAAATAAAATGGTGACACTTTTATTATGATGTTTACTATTTCTCCCAATTCATTCATTTATTTGTAAGCCTTCCAACTTGGTTTGCCCTTCAACAGCACATATATTATCTAATGGCCATGTAACATAAGTACCTGACATGCGATTTACAATTAAATAAATGAAATTGACTGCATGCAACATCTGACTTGGCAGGCTTCATAAAGCAATGCATGTCACTTTGAATAATAGAGTCTTCCAAATGTAAATGTAAATGCAATGGACACAGTACACAAACATTTCTGTCGCCTAAAATACGCATGGATGCTGTAGCAGCTACCAGAAATTATTTACTTGTATCTGTTACCTTTCCAAAATGATAAATTGCCAGTCTTTCACAAGGCATCATTTAAGCATTTTATACCCTTAAATTTCTAATGTCTGTGTGCATAAAACATGGATTTACTGCATAAATCATTTCAGTGAGTTACAGTGATGACCATAATGACTGGTACAATCACAAAATCGGCAGAATCAAAGATGTTTTTGTTGTACAGATCCATACTAGACCTATGGGAACAACAGGATTATGCAAACTTAAAGTGAGCTACTCTGGGCTGAAAAATACTCAAAATCAGAATGTATAGACTTTTTCACAGGGGTAATCACTGAATTAATAAAAACAGTAGTCTCTTTTGAACCAATACAGCAAGGCTGATCATGCTGATGGCCACATAAAACACAGCAGCAAACTCTGAATGTGAGAAAATGATGCCCTTAATGTCCCATTCACCAAGGTACACCAATGGCCTAAACTAGATCAATGACATAGGTCCAATGACATAGGTATGATATTTAACAGGCTGCTATGAGTTCTAAAGCAAAATGTGTCAGTGGGGTAACTTCTTGGCCAGTCTTTATTCCATATGGTCAGAGTGTCCATTTCTATTCTGTGATGTGTCTGAAGCCACCACGAACAGTGCAGAACTTTCCATATTCCATCTGGGGATTGACTGCCCAGGAGCCCCACATCCCCAAAACCAACCAAAGAGTCATGCATTCAGTCATTCATTTGTTTCTTCAGTCAGTCTGTGCAGCTACTGCCCCCACTCTATGCAAAACATAGCCGTCCAGTCCCTACTCGCAAGTAAACATTGAGAAGACAATGGAAGAGCTATGTTGAACTACGTGTTGTGAAAACAGTGGCAAGTGATGGCAAGCTGCCATACTCACACATCTGCTCCCATCAGGGCAGAGATGTATAGGGGGATAAGAGCACAAACCACAGTGGCTCCTTAAACAATTAAACTGCTGCTTGTAGTTCCAATGGATCAAAAGAAGCAATTTCTATTATAAAATAACTATTGACATCTGCCACAGATCCAATTCACTTGTGATCATAATCCAGGATAATTGCTTTCTCCTTGGGTGTACTCACACTGGGCAATCCATACCGTGCCTGAGCATGTTTGACCCCCAAAGTCCAGTTCGTTTGACTAGTGTGATCGCTCCATACCATGCCCAGACATGGTACGCTGAACCATGCCGGGCCCGCTTGAAGAGGTGGGCTCGGGCACGGTATGCATCAGTGTGATCCCTAACTGTGCCCGAGCACGGAACACGAACATGACGTCAATGATGCGACTGTCCCATTTAACAAATATATAAACAGTTAGCTGGATATCTGTTAGTTACACGCCCAGTCATAGTAAATCCTTTAAACTCATCACTTGACTAGCTAGCTGACTTCCTTAAACATAACAAGCTGGCTACCTCCACAATGATGTTTGGTTGGTTAGTTCTGTAGATCTATACCTAAAAATAACTCTGTGGATCCCCGTACATTAGCTTGATTACTAGCAAGCGAAATAAAACTAACCATACTTTACGTGGCGATGTAAGCATTGCTGTTGTCAGGGGCTTAGTCAGAGTATCACAAATGAAGCAGCCAATCTGTTTAAGTAGCTAGTCTTCAACAATCGTTCAGATAGGTAGCCTGTTAGCTAACTAGATATGTTTGTCAAATCTATCGCTAGATAGGGTTAGCTCCCCAGCCAGTTAGCATCAATTATTCAGCACAGCAATTTTCTGTTAATCGTGCTGCACGTATAAGATTTTTG
The DNA here is from genome assembly GCA_019176425.1 of Megalops atlanticus. NCBI lineage: Eukaryota > Metazoa > Chordata > Actinopteri > Elopiformes > Megalopidae > Megalops > Megalops atlanticus. Next base: position 20,104,436 of record CM032881.1, read on the forward strand.
TGGAGGCAGCTGATGTTAAGGGAGGAATTTGGAGCTTTACTCACCGACTACGATTCATTTTCATCAATAAGGTGAGAACCAGACCCGTTATTAACCCAAATATTCTCGAATGAATTGAAAAGTGTACTATCCAAGTAGTAATAGAAGATGTTTGTTGTGGCAATGATGACAGTATAGCACACACAAGTACTAGCCCTAACTGGTTAACATTAGCTAACATTATTGTGATTAGGCTACTGTAATCTGACACAAAATATTGGTGTGTCCTTTAGCATAATAACTGAAACGTCAGCTGCCTCCGTAAAAATCTTCTTCTACCTGCAGCACGATTAACTGAAAATCGCTGTGTTACATAATTGATAAATCTATAAGGCGGGTGAGTTGTGAGAGGGCCGTGTGTCACCGCGCCCAAAACAACTCCAAATATGCCACAAAGTAAGTACAATCATGAACTCCACTGTGCTGTGTGAGAGCACTTTTCCTCAACACAAAAAGTTGCATCGTGATGACATAAGTGTGCTCGGGCCTGGAACATTAAGCGCAATGTAAGCGCAGGCCAGCGGGGGAGTGGGGAGGGGGGGCAATCGTGCTCAGGTACGGTACAAGGCAACTGGGCCTAGTGTGAGTACGCCCCTAAAGTCATCTCTCTCTCTCTCTCTCCCTCTCTTTCTCCCCTTCTCTCTCTCTTGCTTTGTAGTGCTGAATGTGCCGATGTCATATAACTGTTACATTTAGCCCAGATTGATTTCAGCTAAAAATGTTAACACTAAATAGTTCAAAGTTCATAAAATTCACTGACTCATTGTAGCCCCAGGCAAGGGACTTTCTATTCTTTGCTCGATTGTTACATACCTCCTTTTTGCAGATGCCCATGGCCAAGGCCAAAGCCATTTCAACTGTCCTATTGCAGTCAACAGTAGACTCTCAGGGTCAGCAGTGTAGCCTGCTTTCCCCAGCAGAGCAGCAGTAAAGACCTATAGGTCCAGTCCTCATGAGAGAGAAATACTGATGGCAGTGGCACTCTCTGTAGTTCCACCCCCTGACACAGATTATAATCAAACTGCAGACAGTGGTTCATGGAAAAATGCTGACAGACAGGGTACGACACTCCATGCTGAATGTAAAAATCATTGCTCTGACTGAATGGCCACAAAACATCTCGCTTTAGTTTTTGTGTCATGTGCATACCCTAACTGCCATTTCATTACAATTTCCACTGTAGTTAAGGTTAGTTTGGAGCAGGCTCAGTACTTTGAACTGGTCTGAGTTTTTACCAGAGCACATACTGTAATGGTATTATAATGGTCCAGATCTGGACCACTCAACTTTGGCCCTGAAGGGCTGCAATCCAGTAGGTTTTCCAGCTATCTTTAAACCCTTAACCCCCTCAGGACAGGGAAAGGAAGCTAAATTGGTTAAAGCAAGATAATGGTGGTTGAATTAAGGCTACTGTCACACTAAATCAAAAGCCTGAAAACAGTGTCCCTCTGGAAAGAGAGTTTATTTTCCCTTGTGTACTTGATAAGTATATTTCTCCTTACCTTACCTGAAACATCAATGATATGCGTTGTTGACGTGAATCATCAGGAGCACATTTTTGAACAAATTTTAATGTCTGCTACAGTCTGGAATTTCACAATTATATCAGCACAAACATTTTCTGAACACTATCACAATCAACCACCATTTGTGACTTTCTATAGTCTTTTTACTTCAGCATAAAACTGTCAATGTATGATACAAGGGACATTATTACAGTGAATGATTTTTTAGTTGTGTGTGCACACCATAGCTAGCTTTATGAATGTTTTCTTAAAGAATAAAATAAGGGGTGCCTGTCTCTTTCAACTCAGATCTTACAGAATAACTTTCCCTTAGAAATATAAATGGATTAATTGTTCCAAGACAACAACCTATACATTTTTTGATGGCTCATACTGATATAATACTGCTGACCTGTTGTGGGGAGTCTTGAGTAACCCCTCACTTATCACTTCATGGAATGAGGAAAGTGGTAGTCCACAAGTAGAAATTGAGAAACCAGTGTGAAATTTAGTGGACTTCATTTACATCAGCGTTCCTGATCTCCTGGAGAGGTTTGGGAAATGCTGATTTGCATGATAAGTAAGGAGTAAGGTAAAGAAATAATAAATAGAATTGTTCTGAGTCAACTGCTGCTTGAATTGTAGGTTACACAAATGCATAAATTGTATTGGTTTGTTAAATTAGTGTTAGTTTCTGAAGTGTTTCTTTTTGCAACAACAAGACAGACATACTGAATTCATAGCAACTGTTGCTTACTTTGATAATGTTTTCGTTATTTCACTTGCTGTAGCGTTTCACTTCCGTGGAAAGAATATCACCAGAGATGCATATAGTATTCCTGCATTACTAGGAGCATTTGTCAACATCATCCTGTTTAACCATAACAGAATTTCACAGTTACCCTGAACTGGCAGTTACCATGAACTGGCTCTTATGCTACTAATAAATCAGTCAATGATAGAATATGTCATGCAATATGCAACATGAACATAGTCAATTGTGGCCAAAAGAATCTGCCAGGCCCAGGGGTGGAAGATGCAATAACTTTTGACTGTGTACATTCCAGGTTCAAAACCCACTGTCAGTAACTTGGTAAGCTCATTAGCTGAGAATCTTGTTAGTGCCTTACCCTGGCAATGCATCCCAGTGAATCCTACGGGCCCCCTGCTAACATTAGCCAACATCCCAGAGGAACTCCACTGTTAGCACTTCCCATTGTTCCCCAGCTGCACCCAGTTATCACACATGTATTCCATTTGTCTCAGAGTCATACCACACTTTACTGTAAAATAGCTAACAAAGTCTCCTGGCAGTTAGCAGATGTAGGTGCCTACAGTGCGCTTGATAATCTGAGGAAATTGATTCCATCTGTTGTGATGTGGCCTGCTCTGGATGTCTGAGAGGGCTGAGAATTACAGTAAAACAAGATGAGAAGAACAAAGAACACACACTTCCCAGACCTTCCCAGGTTACTACCCCAGTAAGCCTAGTGTATTGCTCGTGCATGCAATCATTTAAAAGAGACTGCCATTTCCCATGTTGGTTTGTTAAATGTAGTGAGTTGTGAATCATTAAATGAACCACAGGACTTTTATATGACTGACCTCTTCTTTTTGTGTTGGTAAAAAAATGCAAAACAAACTAAAGAATCCTATAATTTCTAGCTTTATTATTATTATTATTATTGTAGATATCTAGTAGATCAGAAATACATCTATCGGGAGGTGATGCGAATAACTATAAACCAATATAAAGCTTGACATGTAGGCTGTTTCCAACAAATCAGCCTGGCAGAATTCAATACTGAGTCTTACCTTTTTACTCTTCAGAAAACCCTTGCTTTACATTAATGTGCAAAGCCGCCACTTACGTCTTTAAATATAGACTTGCAGGACTTCTATATATTAGAGGGCATTGATCAAAATGAAGACTTTTTTCTTCAAACATTCACACATGTGATGCCTCTTTCCTTGTTCCCATTATTCTGAGTACCATTTTATGGTGGCACATTTCAATCAATATCATGAGTTTGTATCATGCAGTATCAGGAATTTAAAAGTATGGTACTCTCTGGAAGTGATGTGTTTCTAAACACATGATATGATACCTCTCGTTGCTGTAGTGTCAAGATTATCTGAATGCATATGGACATTTAAAAGCATGATGTATCTGCACTGAAAAGTGTTAAGTAAGGACTCACATGTTTTACAGAAATATTCCAACATGGCATGAGAGTAAGTGAAAATGCTTATGTATACTGTATCAGTCAGTTTTCACTCACTCTGTGAAATATTCTGTATTATAGAAAAAACTAATAAATATTAAGCTTCAATGCACTCCTATACAGAGTTTTCACATTTAAATTCAACAAATGGTTATGTACTAGAGTGAGGCCTCCTTGACATTTAAAATTCTACTCAGTATATTTTGGTGTCAACATGGTAAATGGTCCAGAAGATGTCTGTCTTGCTTTAAATCCATAAAAAACACAATTAGTTTGTCTTTGTGTAAACTACAACTCCTTTTAAAGGATTCTACCATGGCATTATTTTCCAAATTAGTAAGTGCTTATACACTGTTAAAGTCTTTGAGAAACCTGGGAGAAACCTAAAGCCAGTTATTATAACGCTCTAAATCACACCTGCATTCCTGCTATGTGTTGTAGTTCAGTTGTTCAAGTTCAAACTGCTGGAGCTAACACTAGTTTTGAAGAACATCTAGTTTTGAAGAGCATCATATGTCAAAGTGGAGTCTATCTTAAATCATTCTCTTATATATTGACCAAGAGCACCCGTTTCACATCTCTTTCAAAATGCTGAGGAGAACCTTCCTACTTACTAGTTAGCTTGATAAATGTAGCATCATGTACAAGCTCTAGTCCTTGCCTGTATATAAGTTTTATCATTCCACTAGTAAGGTGCATATACCACAGGTCTGTTCCTCTCTGTTTTGATAAATAAGTCAGTCTTAGGTGAGTTTGTTTGACCTTATTTTATTTGTTGGTATATTCTTGATTTTTGCTGGAGACACCCCTACATAGTTTAGTCATTCCAAAGCTGTGATTCAGACACCCAAGATTTGAACATGTCTATCCCCATTAGGATTAACAATTAACTGAGCATACTGAACAACATATATAACTAGTAGACATTTATGCAATATTCAATTCAGTACAGTCAAAAGCAAAAATATCTAAAATGCCAGCCAGCCAAGACAGCCACACAATAAATGCTGACATTTTCAAAATTTTGCACCATTTTCTTTATCATCTTTTTAAAGTACATTATGGAAAATCATCCAGTGTTTTCACATTACATCTCATCACTGGTCTGTCTTGTCTGCATACACTTGTGCAGCTGCCAGTTACAAGAGAGGGGGGCAAAGCTGACTACTTTGCAGCCTAGTTAAGTACTCTTTGCTCCATACTAACATTGTGTAGGTGAATAAAACAATTGTCAAAGTGAAATATTGTGGAACCTAGTTTGGTAGCACACTATTCTAATTTGCAAACAAGAACACTCAAAAGCTCAACAGCTGGCCACCTATTTCAAAATGTTGTACATAGCTAGCTATAAGATTTGTCTGAAAGTAAGGTCAGTAGTAACATTTGTTTTCTAACCTTTTCAAGATACAGGTTCTCAAAGTACAAGCCAATATTTAGGTGCACAAACCCATTCATCTTCACTCTGACTGGATTAGCATACATAGCATCATTCAAACCATTTATGTACAGTACAAAAATAATTTGAATACTGTCAAAAAATGCTGACACTGATGTTACATAAAATTGGGTGGAATTGTTTGGGAATGTGGTATACCCTATTGCTTGTTTATATTGCTGAGGTTGGTCAAATAGTTGCATGTGGCTTCATTTTTGAAACAATAACATCAATGTTGTTTTGCAAGGGTTTATTTACTGACTTACAGAGAACATGTGCTTTGTAAATGTAATTAATTCTGTGTTTGTTTTAAAGGTAAGAAATGTTTTTTGAGATATACAGTCCTGATGTGGGACACCTTAACAGCACATCCTCCTAAATTATCCTCATGGGCTTTCACAAACAAATCTAAGGTAAGCTTTGAAATGCTATCACGATGCTAATGGAGTTATATGACCCTGTATCTGTTTATTGTTTATCTGTTTATTGAATGAGCATGATCATGAAAAAACCCTTCACTAATGTTCCTGTTGGGATAGCTGGGTGTAACTATAATCTCAACAGGAGAGGCGCACCCTCAAAGGGGAAGGCATCCCTGCAGGCAACACAGTCAGGAAGTAAACTATTTCCCTTTCTCAGAGACTCCCTGACACCCCTAGTGGGAAGGTGGTTCCTGGGGAGAGCGTGCTCCAGACTAACCTTCTGATAGTGACCCAATACTGTGCAAATTTTACTTTTTTTCTTCTTTTTGCAGAGTGGAAAAGTTGTGCTTAGAATCAAACTGTTCTAACTGGCTGCTACACTTTATGATGATATATATGCAAACCTGCTGTATGTATGGATCTATATATCTATATCATTCCAATCATCATTACAATCACAGTCTCATGGAAACAGTGCTCAGTTTTCTCCCCAAATGACCACAGCAGCAAATGTTCTCAGAAGGACTAATCCCCAGTAATACATATAGCACCACATTTCCATAGTGCAGCCCACTTCCACCTTCCCCATTTATCTTGGTCCTCTGTGGGAACACGAGTACAATACTGCTGACAGGACGTGAATGCGACAGGCTTGGTGCTTTCACTGGCACCTCGCATTGGGCACTACATCACTGTCACTCAATAGATTTCTGGGAACTCTCAGCAGAGATCTCAATATGACTGGTTGAACCTCTTGTACGTAATGCACTGAGAGTTATGAAAAGAGAGAGGGGGGACAGCAAACACAAAAGCCTAGAGACATTCATTCTTCTTTTCATTTGTTTATCTCCAAAAGTTGAATACAAATCTCCAGTGCCACCCATGAATCCGTCTTTGTTGCCTGTCCTCTGAGGAGCTCTTTCAAACCTACAAACAGACCGCAAGGCACTAAGCCGTAAGTATTCTGGTTAGGGTTTCAATGCAGGTGGTCACAGTCAGCCCAGGCCTGGAGGCTTTAGCACAGCTGGGACAGTGTGTGAGTTCATGAAACCAGACTCGTTGGGCAGAGCCACCAGCCATACCACTGCATGTCTGCAGAGGCCACAAGAGGAAACACGACAGTGCTGTAGCACCAAATTATGGCCGGCCATCTTGTTTTTCAGGACCAATTGTTGGCATAGAGGAAAAACAAAGCCTAGAAATGAAGCTCATTGAGGGGCAACCAGCAACCACAATACATCTCCTTCCACCCTTTAGGTTTAGGTTACTAATTCCACTATACACACCCTCAACACTACAAGTTTTGTTACTGATTCCACAATACAAATCCTTTTACTAGTTCCTGATTCCACTGATCTTTTCTTTTCTGATCTTTTTTAACACTCAAAAACTACTTTTATAATAATAAAGTAGTGACAACTCTATAAAATATTCCATACAAAGTAAGAAAATTTCACTATAAGCAACATGGCAAAACATTTAATATTGCATTTCATTTTTTTTTTCACACAGTAGGAATACCTAGCATGAACACATAAGGGCATGGACAAAGGCATGAAGTCTAGCAACAGGTTTCAACTAATCAGTCCAGTACAAAAGGCTATTACAACTGTTTCTGAGTAGGTTTCCACACATTGCAAATGCAGTGACAACCAACCACCCCCAGACTGAATAAACACAGTTTGCTTGGGCAGCTGAGAGGCAAAACATGACTGGAGAGGGTGCGATCTGCACACCTCCACTTCCTGAGTCAGACAGAGTCCAGCCCTGAAGAGGGAACCTCAATTAGCCATCAAACACACTGTCTGAAGGGCTCCATGGGGCTGCGGGAAGCATTTGTTGCCCTCGCTCTCACACACAGCAATTCAACACAGGTGGAGCACACTGCCTTGATGTGACCTGGCCTTGAAAGTGCTGTATGTGTGTGCCAATGGCTTTGCTGTGCATAAAAGTCTCCTCTGTGGGAAAACAGTATCAACAGAGTTGGTATTTAAATGGCATTTTAGTCTACTTTTTTATTTAGCTTATAGTTAAGTGCATACTCACATAAATATATCAGATAATTGTTTTACTGAAGACAGATTGTGTTCCAAAAACATACTACATAAAGAATGGACTGTCTCACAGAGAATGTGTGCACTCAGTTAATGCCTAAAGAAGCACAAAAGAGACAGGAGGGAGAACACACATACAGAAATATTTTCCCTCTGACTGGTGACAGAACTTCAAAGATACATTTGTAACTTAATGGCTATGAAGGCAATGTGGCAGAGGGCTTGGGAAAGGTCATGGCCGTGTTTGTCAGGACTGGACACGCTAGCCTGAGCGTTGGAATCTGCTAAAGGGGCAATCAAACAGCTCAACAATCCAACAATACCACCCAGCTCACGCATCAAAAGACCCCCAGTCCAATAAGATAATTGATGGTATATAAATTGAGGTTTTGCAAAGTGCATCCAAATCTTTTGTGGAGGAGCGGAACAATCTTTGGAAAGAAACACCAGAGTTCTAACCTGCTTGAGCATGCAGAGTCAGACTGCCCTGTCACAGAAAACTACTAGCCAATGTGGGTACTTCCCTAGCTCTGATTTATTCCTGCTCTTGTCATTGAGACAATGACAACCAGCACTGAGAAATGGAAGCATGGTTCAGGACTTGCACGACTGAGTTTGGCTTGGTACTGAAGAACATTGACTGTGATGACCTCTAATGGAAAAGAGAAGTCAGTAGTGCCATATAGTCACTGCTTACATGATTCCAGTCTTTTCTGTTCATGAGTCAGAACCTCTTGAGCTTCACATTGTTTTAAGCATGTATGAGAATATACCCCTGATTAATAGCACATTGGAGAGAAAGAGTGTGAGCTAATAAAAAAAAAATGTAAATGATTCTTGTTGTAGAATCTCCTACCACTCAGTCTGACAAGTTGGCTCTTGGAAAGGTAATTGACAGCTGTTCTGACAGTCCTCAGTGCTACCTACCAGTGCTGCAAGCCTTAACCCACACAATGGCCACTGAGTGTGTACGAGGCAACAGAGCCCCCATACACCAAATGGCACTTAAAACTCTGAATTAGCATTCTTCAAGCACAAGACCCTTTTGCCTGAAACCGACTGCCAGTTATCCTCAGAGTTTCCAAGCAAAAGAGGCGGATAGGGATCAAGGGGATGAATGGGTCCTCATTTGTGCTTAATCCAAAGCTCCTTGCGAAGAAAGATGGCATGTAGGGTTAAACTCCTTGCGGCCACAATCTGGGTGCCTTGGGACTTTTTTGAATGTTTTTAATTTCACATTAAGAAAAAAAAAACCCTGTTGACCTTTTAACGCAATCTCTCTTTATACTAAAAGGGTATGTGCACATATAAATGATGGCAGAAAAAAAATGAATTGCTGATGCCCCCTAGGTCATTCTTCAAGAAAAAAAAAATAATGGGGAGGGGAAAAATAGATCAAAGAGTGCTTCCAGTCTATTCAAATGCAATTGCTTCCAAATCACATTGTGTTGTCGCACAGTTTTAAAGAATGGGTCATTGCTGTTTTGTTGTAGTGAAGCTACCACTAATGAAAGGGACAATACGTAGATTAGTGCTGCCAGCCAAGCGGCTGAAACTTCACTCTGGGTTTAATTGCACTGAACAAGGGGAATAGTGAAGCAGTGCAAACAAGGGACAAAAGAGCAGGGTGCAGAGAAGGAGGTAGTAGCTATTTGTGAAAAAGGTATGTTTTCTCGCAGTGTAGTGTCTCAAGCAGACATGTGATCTCCATGGCTGTCCAAGTGCGCACCGGGGAGGTGGGCATTAAGCCAAGAAATCTTTCAAGTGAACCATTTCCTGTTTATCCTCAGTCACCCACCAAGGTCCACCCAGGGGAAGACACTCATTCATGACTTCATATACGGTGCTGCATTTATGATGTCTTTCACTCGCACAGGTGTGTGGTTTTGTGAGAACGAACAGTCAACCACTGAGGGCAAGAGCCTGCTAAGCAAACTCTTCCTGAGCTCAATAAAATCAAAGAAAATAAAAGTTATCATTGTAAGCAGGGATTTGAATGCAGGTATGAAATCCTTTAAAGGTAAGCATTATACCAAGTTGCTGGAGGTCATTAATGTTGTGTGAAAATGCTCTTAAACAATCAGCTATAAAAGTTGGAAATAAAGTACATTTCTGAGCTTCTGTCCCTCTGTAAGAGCACACTGATGTACTGGGATATGCAGATAATTTAAGAAAATGGGCATATTGTTAGAATGCGGCTGTCCATTTTGCAGGCAAAGAAACTGAGTAGATGCAAATATGTAACATGCAAAACTGAGGCTCTGTGACAAGGACATAAATTTGTCTTTGTAAGAACACACAACACCACAAGCCTGCTTTGATAGACGTATGGATGAGGGAGTTAGAGAGAGAGAGAGAGAGAGAGAGAACTTACCAGGCCTGAACAGGTAGATATGGCTGCTGATGAAGCGGAGTGGTTTCGTATGAATCCCTGATAAAAGCAGTTGTGGAAATCAGGCTCCTGAGCTACAATGGTGAAGCCCTCTGTGTCAACGGTCTGTACGGTAAACTCATCTGCCACCACCTTGGCAGGCCTCAAGTCAAGGTGCATGTCTCTCCCAAAGGCTGACAGCTTGTAGTGCAGAGAGCCCTTGGAAGACAGCAGGGACCTCCTCCTCCGACTGCCCCCCATCACATCATGTGAGATGTAGCCTCCCGTGGAGTCCACCTCAATGGGGGTCACAAATACATAATCTGCACAGGAGTCACACACAGCAAAGGTCAGTTGCAGGTAATTAGCATGATTGATAATTAATTGATAACGGAAAATTAGCATGGTTGCCACAACTCTGTTTCAATTTTCTTTAACATGACAGTATTTCATACTTGATACCGTACATCCATTTAAAAATCACTTGTGTTATTCCATATTAACAAAACATTGCATTGCATTCTCTCTCTCTCTCTCTCTCTCTCTCTCTCTCTCTCTCCTGCTGATAAATCAAATTATGTGAGTAATTTCATCTGCCTTGCTCGCGCCGCGTGCTGCGACTCTAAGCGGATGTACCTTCCGCTGTTACAAGGAATCCCTTTCGTCCACAGACCTGCGAGGCAACCGTTACCATAGAGAGGTAGGGAGTTAGCGTACACGATATCCTGAAGTTTTTACTTGGTGCTCGATTAATAGTCTTCACTGAACCAACATTCATAATAACATTTTAACCCCGCCGTTCCCAGTATTACCAATTTATCATTCTGCAGTAGCAGCGGTATTGCAAACTGCACCGATTTTTTCTACTATTGTCGTTTGTTAATGCATGCTGAAATGCCACAGCCTACTATGATGCATGACATATATCCGTATACAGTATCACTCACACTTAACACTCATCACTTTTCCCGTAAAATACGTGGATGTACTAACCATGATTTAGTCCACTGGTGACACTGGTAAAAGTGGCCGTTACAGAAGACATTGAAAAGGAGCAGCATATCTGCAAAGTCAGCAAAATAGGAGATACCGTTTCAACTCAATGTTACGGACAAACAGCTCAAGATGAATGAATATGGTGGAATTTAAAAAAAGAGCAACCATAATTTGACATTGAAATAAAATAAAGTAAAATAAAAATTAAGAAACTGAAATGAGTATGTCACCTGCCTTCATAATATTCCCAAACCAGAGGCTGGATAACTTCACTGAACTGCAGCTGACTAATGGAATAGGTAAAGTCCATATCAAAAGGAAAAGGCAATCCATGTTTTAATTCATTCACCTCTTCTGTTACCTCCTCTTTGAAAAACGAAAAAATAACCCGCGGCAGCATGTAATGCTTCTGTCAGACATTGTTAATTGCCTTTGCTTGTTCCTTACGTGAAGTCCATCAAATCCATCTCCTTCAATTGCAAGAAAGTGCTTTCAAATGGCGTGCTGAGACAGGTAGTTAGCTGTCTGCTGCAGTGCCGAGTTTGCTCTGCCGGTGCAGAACAGTGACAGTCAGCTCGTGCAGCAAAGAACAGCAGCACTAGCCCCGCGGGAGGGAGGCAGCGTGACCAATCACCGCACAGCATTCTCTGCGAGGTGAGCATATCACAGCGCTTGTCAGACGGTTTATCAAAAAAGTTCAGCGAGTTTCCCACCGCTCCACTGGGCAGTTTCGAATAGATATCAACCAGACTGCAGCAGTAATTGATTGTTTTCAATTTTGACCAAAAGACAAAGTAAATGACGATGCACAATAAGCACTGCTAAACTATTAGTGGTTATTTATTTATTTATTTATTTATTTATTTATTTATTTACCAAAATGAGATCATATTTGAATTCCGCAGTTAAATAATTGAAAGAATAAAAGCGTAATAAAAAATATTATGTCTGCTACATCACCGAAGTAGATACGTTTGGGAATTTTGCGAATGCATAATTACATAGCAGGCAAACACTGACAAATCTGTAAGGGTCTCTAGTCCTCACCTGGACATGAAGAGACTGTGCTCCATTTTCATCAGACAAGTCCACTTTTGTCAGTGCTTGCCCACTGCTAGAGAACGCATTTATACTTTTCTCAGGCACATTGATTGTGTTGATTTTTTCATTACGAACCTATTATTTGATGACTATCAAACTGCATTGAAGGTATCAACAACTACTTTTAACTAACGAGCAGTGTTCAAGCTCAGCTGTTGTATGCCCCTGTTTATTGGTAGTTATTGATAGCTTCCCAGCCAGTAACAAGGCAGGAACACCTGCACTGTGATGTTTACAATGCATGCATTAGCTGCACAAAAAGGTTGTTATGTATGTTTTTGTGTCTGTTTTGTATGCTTTTTTTTTTTTTTTTAAACAACACAGTGGCTGAAGAAGAACCTGTTCATAACCAATTTTGAGTCATAACAAGAGTGTGACACCACCATAATGCCTCTATCACCTCCTTTCACTCCATACTACTTTTTTAAACCAATATCCCTTTTCCTAATGTAACTCAGAGGATAGCTGTTTTCCTCAATTAAAAACTCTTTCCATTTAAATTGCATATGGAGATCTTTTTATTTGTCAAAACAAAACACATTAGTTTGTGTATTTGTTAGTGTGTTTTTCCATAATGAAAATTCATGTTGGAATGGTTACATTGCATGAGTCATACAAAACATTACCTTCATTAAAGCTAAAAAGACATGTTTTTAAATTATGATTTATGAAAACCAGAAATGATATGGACATGTATGTTTATTTACTGTGGAATGTAAAATAATAGTTAAAAACCCTCCCCAAACTCCAAAACCATTTCCACTCCAGTCTATTCACTTGTATTTACACTTCATAATGAACATGTAACTTCTAGTGATTGATCCAGTCCTCATTACACTAGATGGGCTTGTGTTAAAAAACATTGTTAAAATATCCATTGTAAGTATTCCTCTTGTTAAATGCCTTTGGAAATCTCTTCGTCTGAGAGATTCATACACATGTTGGCAGGGTATCAGGCCAGTCAAAACCAGCACACTCAATTGTGAAAAACCCAATTGTGTGAAGGAGGAGAATGGATTTTGCCATGACTACAATGTGGTTTTTCACCAGATGTTCTTGTTTACCAATATTTCTCATTTCTTTGATATTATGCACTGATTAAGCTGAGTAGGAAAGCCACAGTGGTCTCATAACCTCACAGCACCACACTGGAATGCTGACAGATGAGTTTCTACACAGGATATAGTCCATGAGGTCCTAAGGTCCTGACATCTAGGAGTTCACTCAGTCTGTCAGTATATAAGATTTGATTAAACAAATGGCATTCTTTCTCAATCCAGAGTAACCCAAGCTGGAACACATAAAAGATGTGTATACCAAATAGAATCCTAATCACAGGATTATGGTAGATCTAGTGACAGATATGGTGAAGGTATTAAAACATGAGCCACAATCAGTTAATATATGTCTAAACTGTACATTTGTCATGTTCTACATCATTGTTATATATGTGTATATAATCAAGTAATTTAGAATTATTATTATTGAACAATTGCTCTCCTAAGGACATCATTGTCACATTTTTTCTATTCATCCTTTTTCCTGTATCTTTACTTTTCTGCATGTATGTTTTTCATGTCATATTCTGTTCCAACTGCAGTCTGAGGTAAGATCTTATTGCCACGTCTTAGTCAAATCTGTATCTGTTACTAATCTATGGCTGACATTTCCTTGTAATTTTATTGCTACTTGTATCTGTTAGTTTCTGCAGCTTCTTGTAGATTATTTTGGGCACAGTAAGTGGTTGCCACAGTGGCAGCCACATGTTTTTTGTTACTCAGAGGTTGTTTTATTCTATGTTACATGTCTTTCCATAAATGTTAAGTTTATTCCCAAAGCCCTGTACTTAGCTTTACTCTTGCAATGTTACAGCTTTCCACCTTGGCCAGCCCTATCTGTTTCTGCATGCCAAATTAATACACATTTAGACTTTTTATTGGTTTTGTTTTATCTTGAGTAATTCCTAAAAATCAATGACATACATTCAGAAGGGTCGAGAGGCAGGCTTGCAATGTCTAGGCAAATGTCAATTGTTGAACACCCAGTTAAGTTAATACATAATTCATCTGAAACACCTAGGCAGCTGCAAGAGCTGTTCAATTTACAAAGAAAAATAAGACAAATGTTGTCAGGAATAAACTGGAGTGATCGGTACAAGCAGCAAAATCATTTCAGCAGAACACATCAGATCATACAGATAATATTGTATCTTTTAAAGCAGGTTAGGTCTCCTAAACCTCTTGCTTTCATTTTAAGAATTTTTCCATATGTGAATCACATTTTCCTTGAATGAAAGATTGTTCCGCTTAAATAAAGATATTTTTTGGAAATCATGTTCATTATTGTCTGTTACTGCTATAGTAATAAAGCCAATAGCACAGCAGAACAGCACATAATTATTTTATTTCAATACACACAGTTCTGGAGTTTCTGGGATGGCCACAGGCTGATCAACAAAATTAAGAGATGTATCATTTGTTTCAGTGGGTTGCAGCAGAACAGTTATTGATCCAGAGAAATTAACAAACACAGTTTCTAGGCTAGTGTGTCAAGTGTTGGAGATAAAATCGTAAACTGTGAAATATGACCAGAATACATTTACTCTACTGGACAGGGGGACAGTATTTTTATTATTTGAGTTTGCCCTTCAAAACCTGAAGAATGTAGGGCACATTAATAATGCTTTGAAACAAGTTGTCCCTCAGGCTTTCACAGATATCAGTGATCTATGAAGAGACCACCCATGGTTAAAGAGCACACCTCTTCAGTTATCACTGCGCTTGGTACATTTACGCAGATATCATCATGAATATGTACAAATGTGATTCAGCAATAAGCTAATTAAGTTAGAATTTTTGCAATAGTCATTGAGTATAAACTCAGTGAGATCATGTAAAATGTATGTATTAATGGGGTACTAGTGAAGCACCAGAATCATTTCATTAATATGAGTAGACAGGCTGTTGACAATGAGAAGTCACCAACACAAATTGGCATAATTTCTTTATCTACTTGGAGTATCCCACAGCAGAACCATGGCATATATCCATATTTACTTTTTTTTCTTTTGAGCTGTTGGAAACTTTGTTTGCATGCTGGGTACAGTACCTAGATCAAAAGCTTACTTAAAAAAAGGCTTGGCTAATATGACCCAAATCTAAAAGAGTAATGGGTGAGGCTCTCACAGTGGGGGATGAGAGGACAGAGGGGAGGAGAAGTGAGGACACAGATGTGTATTAAACGATGACTTAAGGTCTGATAAGACGTTGGTTAATCACTCCCAATGTTCATCTTAATCCAGGATCAAGTTCCTTCCCCATCATAAAACAATGTGTGCTGACCTAAAAATGACTGGGTGTAAACTCCTTGATTTGTTAAAATTACTTCTATTACAACATGGACTCTAGGCATGTATTTATAGAAAACCACAGTACAATCTACTTATTTGTTTTGAAGATGAAAAATATAAATGCACATTCTATAAAAGTTTGATGCCTACAAACTATGAAGTTTCAGGTTTTTTATAAGGTGCATGGTTTTACATAAAGAAAATTAGTGACTCAGCATTTACATTTATTCATTTGGCAGACACTTTTATCCAAAGCGAGGTACAATACAACACAAGCAAAAAACCATACAGAGTCAACAATATTAAAAGCACTGCACGACTCAATTATGCAGCATAAGTGTTGTCAACTTGAAATAACGTTCATCATAATACAAAGTAGAAATCTTTTCATGCAGATGCCAGTGACAGTAGAGCAAGACACTCCCACTTTCACACATTCATAGATGTGTAAAGCCAAAACAAAAGGGTGTTTCAACTAAGCTGTTGGGACAAGTTTCCAGGCTGCCACTTTCTCCTGCTGCAACAAACAGAGTGTGTAGTGGGGTTTTCCCACTTTTTTGATCCTGGAGCTGTGAGTGATCACAGGAGATGATATATTTAAAATGTCATCAGTAGTCTTCCATTTTTTCACTTGAATTATGTAGTCAGACATCTCTCCCTTCTAATGGAAGTACCAACTGCTACATGCACGTGCACACACACACACACACACACACACACACACACACCATGTGCCACTATGTGGTTTGTCACACTGCAAACACATTATGATTGAACAAGCCAAAACTATTCTGCCAGACCTAGAAGAAAATGACAGGGAAAATTGTCCCTTAGAAATTCTTTTCACCATCTATATCCTCTGCACAATGTGTGAACATTCAAAATGAAGGAACACAGAATCACAGAGTCACCTTAGCAATGTATCCAGATGAATGAGCAAATGAGAACTATGAAAATTGCTTTCTCAGACACATTCCTGCTCTAAGCTCCTTAATCACAGTTTAGATGATGTGATCAGAAAGCATATTATTTGGCCAGGCTCCAAACCATCTGGGAATCCTTGTGAAGAACTAGAAGTAGGACAGAGAGAGCAGATCTACATCCTGACAGTACCTGTGTGAATGTAGGTGGCCCTGAGGCCAGTGGGAGACTGAAACCTCCAATCCAGGCACCTGGCCTCTCCCTGGAACCCTGCCAACCCCTTTTTAAGTGTAATATATCTCACACTCATGTCATCTCACATTCAGATACTAATAACACTATTTATTGAGACTTTCAATTTTACCTATGCTGTGCTTTTACACACACACACACACACACACATGTACACACACTGGGGTTTTCTTCTCATTTTATTCATACAATTATTTTGAAATGTTGATCATGGATATTTGTCATTTTTCAAGACCAGGCCATATGTCAGTGCTAGACATTGTTTGTAGTTCTGTTGATCCAGTTTCTGTCACAATGGTCCCCTTGGAAGGACGTGCCGATATTCCTGCCTCAGTGCATCTGTAATTGAACAATGTTGACCAATGATTCTTATTTCTGGTCTAGTGGTCAGTGGATTTCAGCTTTCTAAAGTGGTGTCTGACCATTTTAAAATGATCCCTCTGCCAATGTCAAGTGAGGGATGTGGTCCCCAAATATTTTTCTTTTAAGTGTGGAAATATGAAATTACATGAGGAAGCACATAGTTGAAAAGCCTAAGTAAAAGGCTATAATTTTTCCTGAATCTGTGCCTTCTAAACTCTCAGCACCGGGCAATCTAGGGACAGCTTGAGGATTGGGAGAGGTACAGTAAATAACCCACATCTACACAAGATCCCATTGAATCATGCTGTATTCATCAATGTCAAACACAGCTTTGGTTCATGGTGGAATGTTGGTATTTATTTTTAGTGTATGCGTTCACAAGGTGAAGGGTAGTATTTGGTTGGTCTGCATGCATGATGACATGGGTGTTGCTGTGTACCAAACTGCACAGAGATATACATGTGCAGACATGTGATCCCTAACACTTTGATCTATAATAGCTGCTGAGTGGATCTGATTTAGATCAGGTTTGGATATCTGTGTATCTGTGAACATTCTCCATTATAAGAATGTGACAAATATGAACAATACAAAATATACAGTGCAGAAAGGTAGGAAATTACTGTAGAGGAAGCTATTAGTGTAGCCTTGAACTTCTCAAAGCCCTTGCTATCTATTATGTTTTATCTGTTTTCTGAATCCGGCCCTTCACCAGAATTTATTTTTCTGACGTACATATACACATGACCTTTAGGGCACCATAAAACATAGTGTGACTGAAACTTTATCTGCTCTGAGGAACAAGGACTTTGAGGAGTGGCTTTGTTTGATGGTGACAAGGATAACAGACAGGTACAGAGCCAAGGGGATCATTTTGGTTTCCCAAGAATTTGAAAATATCAAGAGACTGAATGCAATGGAACGTTTTGTGTCTTGTCATACTCATTTTAATTTTCATACATATTTTGTAGCAGAAGATATGATTCTCTGTTGCCACATAAAAAATACCCAGCAATCATATGTTTTCATCCCTAATAAATTTTAACAAACCATCAATCAGGCACACACTACAGCACAAATTGTGCTTTAAACAATGCCAGGTCCAAATGTATTATTGGTATATTCATGTAATTCCATTATTAGTTCCAAAACTACAAGTATTGTATAAATAGCCAGATATTTATATATGTTTCAGGGCAATATTGCTTTGTGTCATCAATTTTTCTTCGTTTTTTCTAGAAACTTGGATCATATTGAAGCATTCATGGGATTCATGAGATGTCATTACTCTGGGAAGCATTCTATTCTTGGCCATTTTTCTCTGCCCACTGATGATTTTCATTCTAATGAAGTGTAGAAAAAGCTCACGTACAGATTACGATTGACATATTATTACTTTTATTTACCCCCAAAAATGAGTGCAACAGTCAGCATTACACAAGGACTCTCTAGTAGCTCACATCATACATTCCTTTTCTATCTCATTCAGGTCAGACATAAGTAGGGATGCTGAAATCTATTTATAGTTGCATATGTAGCATATGTGAAATGCTACTCATGGCTAAGATAGAATTAAAGCATAATCACACTTTTTCTGGTGATTTTATTAGTATGTAATTGAATTCACATTAGCTACAGTCTGATGGCATGTGTCCTATATCCTTATTTGAACGCCTCACTTCCCAGAGATTCACCATGCCACGAATCAAGCAGATGCCTTTCCAAACTGGCAAGCCCACAGTGTCCTGTCTTATCCTGTAAATGTTATTTGCTTCACTAAAAACTGCCCCAGATTCATATGATACAGTCTGACTGGGCTCAACATAAAGGCCAGAGGAAAAGGCATCCCATAATTGTTAATCCTCTTTACCCTCAGCAGACTCCTGTTGTGGCCATCACCACCACAACATGTGCTTCTAATGTGGTGATGGGGATGAAGTCTAATCAATAACCCTGGGTGTAATTAGAGACTGTTTTGTTGCTTCCTTAGGACTCCTGATGCTCTATTTCTGACAGACTGATGTCTCCGCCAGGGCCGCACCACTTGCTAAAACAGGAAAGTTGAGCTTTGTAGGCTAACTTCTTTTCTTTTTTTCTTTCTTCTATGTGTTTTTGTGAGTATTGTGTGGATTCCATCTCTGTACTATTTTCTATGTTCTATAACAATTTTCACCATTCTGAAAAAAATTGAAAGTAGAGGTTTGGTTTTGTTGTTTTTTTTTTTAAGTTATGGTTTAACCAAAAAACAAAACAAAAGCAGCATTTACGAAACTGATCCTGCTGTCCATTAGATATTGGGAGTTATGCATAGTAGGCAGACAGTCACCAAGCTGCATAATGGGCAAAAAACACCCGTGTGTGCATCAGCAACTGTATCTGTGACCTCCTTCCTCTGCTTTTCATGCATATCGGGCTAGTTATTCTGTATCAGCTGATGTCATACAGTGTGTCAAACAAATCTGCCAGTTTCTTAGGTAACAATGTACGGGTACTTTTGAACCTATAAGGAACAGCATTTGGTTGTTTGCCTTAAAGATTATAAATAAATAAATAATTTAAATAATATATGCTAATGTCGGGAGCTGCCAACATTGGCCCCCGCTACCCCAGCACAGGTTCCCCCAAAGGATCCGCCCGCCACAGACAACCAGGACACCAGAGGTACAGGTATGAAAACTTTATTAAGGCAAGTACCACAGTTCATAAACGGATGGCTCACGCTCTGTGGACCTCCCCTCCTAACCTTCCTCCCCCCCTTCACCACGGCGGCCCTTCTCTCGTCCCGTCCTCTCTCCACAAGGGCCCGGCGCCAGGATTGAGACTTCCCCCCCACAACACCACAAACCCGGCCACACAGTAAAATAACCCCCCGTGCACACACACACCACTCGGTGACCACTCTGACTCATCTCCTGTGCCGACCCTCGCAACAGAGGCGAGACCCCTCTCGGCAGCCCAAGGGGGGTACCACACACCAGGAAGGAAGAGGTCCCCTCAGGTGCACACACACACGCACACCCAGGAAAAGACGGTGGGGCACAACTCAGCCCACGCCTTGATGCCGGGCCTCGCTTGCACCCCAAAAAAAAAAAAAAAAACAAAACCCCAAAAAAAGGACGGAGTGCTGCTGGTGTTCTTGGTCCTGACCGCTGCCTCCAGACGCTGATGTTCGCCACTTGTCCACCGCACACACACTACGGTACACCGGCAGTCACGTCCCTTACTGCGCGGGGGCACTGCTCCGATCCGCCTCCTGCCCAGCCTGGGGATCTGTTGCACCGGCGCTCTCAAGTCTCTCTTCCCCTCTCCTTTCCTAGCCGGCCTCCATTGCGTTGCCTGCCCTGTGCGTCACTCCAGGAAACGGTCCAGATCCGCAGTGCTCCGCCATCACTAACTCCGCACACACACCGCAATTTAAAATGAAATCTCCTCCCAAGATTTCCCCCAAATCAAGCCAAAAGGAAACGAAAAGAAAACAGAACAAACTTATCTTTACCAAATCATTCACAAAGAAAGAAAACCCAGCCGAAAACGTCAAAAAAAACCTGAAACCAAAACCAACCAAAAGAAACAATGAAAAATAAACAGAACAAAAATCGTTTCCCCAGTAAAACCAGCTGCGCCGAGCTTTCCTTTTCCCAGCCCATCCTGCTGTCGACTGTCTAAACTGTAGCCTTTTTTTACCTGCAACCCCGGTAATGACAATTCAGAACAGCCACGAGCTCCACCATTTCGGCGGCGGTAATCATCCAATAACCCTGGCCAAACAACGCACCCGCGGTATCCAATTAATATCTCGAATGAGAGGCTCAACAACGCCGGCAACTGTCAGCTTACCTCCTGACACTAAATAAGATGATGATGGTTTCTACCTTGTAGCAGTTAGCAGAGTGTCCTGGGCCATCTCCCTGCCTGAGGCTGTATTTTTAGTCTGAGGTGGAAGGCAGACAGGTCAGCTATTGGCTCTCCTGTCATGCATTTACTCTGGAAACAGTCTCTGTAGCTCCCTGGGCTCATCTGTCACCCCACAGCAATAACAGGAGCCTACCTGCCACACACTGTGTTCACCATCTGCCTGCAGAAGGAGACAGGACAGGTTGTTTGGTCTACGGTCCTCAGTGTGTTTTGCCCCCGGCTTTATGAGAAAGCAGTTTAGGTTTATGCCATTCTCCTTGTCTGAGTGTAGTGGATTTGCAGAGCAGTCCGTGATTCTTCACCTGTTGGAGCCAGATGAGTTATGGCTCATTTGGGGACTTGAAACTTCAAAACTGTAGTGTCTGGTGGTTCCATGATCATTCTGTTTCAGGAGGTTCATTTCCCTGTGATCCTACCTATAGTTTGTTTGCTCTTCAGCAGCAGCATCTGCTGCTGTGGGATGCTTTTGTTCAGGGAACATTTACATTACATTTATTCATTAGGCAGACACTTTTATCCAAAGTAGCTTACAAGTGAGGCAAAGTACAAAACAAGCAAAAGCCATATAAAGAGTCACAATATTAGAAGTGCTGCATGACCAAGTTTCAATAGTTGGCCAGACAAGGTACAAGTTAGCTGGTAGAGACATTAAACCATTAATTTTCTTATGTCCTAAACCACAGTTTAGGACATAAGAAATTGCTTTAGCTGGTAGTGATTCAGGTGATTAGGTTAGCGTGAAGGAGCTGTGTCTTCAGATGTTTCTTCAAAATAGTGAGGGATTCGGCAGAAGGGATGATGCAAGGAAGGTCATTCCACCATCAGAGGTCAACGGCAGAGAAAGATCTGGATAGTGTTTTTGTGCCACGATGTGACGGGACCACCAAATACTGTTTGGTAGCAGAGTGTAGCGGTCGGGAGGGAACTAGTTCAGTGCTTTAAACCTGCACACACTCATTTGTCCCTATATTGGGCGCCCTTCAACCAGCCATGTAAAGTCAGTTGGTAAAGATGTGCTGATATCCTTTTCCTTGAAAAATATACAAAGTACTACAGTTTGCCATTGTGTCTTTCTACAGTGTCTGTCTTTCAACAATAGGGAACATGAGGTTAGTGGGAAGTAACTTTGTTCTCTGAATATAAGAGAGCTATTACGCTCTGAATGATAGAGACATTGAGGAAGACCCTGCAGGGTTTCATGGAATTGACCGTGCAAGCATATACAGACATTTTGGCATACCTTAGTGAAAAAAAACACATCCTATGTTACAGAGGCGGCTGCATTACACCTAGTAGTTGTCTCTCAATAAATGAAAACTTACTAAAAGAACCTTTGTTCTCTCCACTTCCTTTCTATTTTCAGTTTTTAACTTGATTCTCACATCCTCATGGACCCCAAGAATTTTTTTTATTTAGAGGATATTGCAAAATAATATGTATCTATAAACATCATTTATATGAGGAACCATCCTGCCAAAATGACTGTGGTATGTGAATTCTGTTTTGTTCATTTCAAGGACTTATTTAGTTTAAGGACATTTTTGAATGTATTTTTATTTATGTGGATAGAGTGCATCTACATTAAAATAGTGAAGTCTGGTACCTTACAGAGTGCCAGGTAACCGTCTTCATGATCTTATTACACTTAGTCATTCTTGGAGCACTTTCAGGGATCAGTGAATTGCATGTCTTGATTACCACCAGTTCCATTATAAGGAATGCAGATGCTGGCATTTGCCTTTTAAAAAGATTTCTACTTCCAAATAGCTCCAGGCCAGGCAGGGTAACAGCCCCATGTGAGCAGTCTGCACACAGACAGAGGAGCTGCTGACACATTTTTATGGCCATTACTTTGGCTATCCTTACAACTTTTCTCCCCTCATGTAGCAGTGACAAGCTGGAAAAGGTATTCTTGATTTGTTCCAGGGCTGCTCTTGATAGATACTTGAGAC
The DNA here is from genome assembly GCA_019176425.1 of Megalops atlanticus. Classification (NCBI taxonomy): domain Eukaryota; kingdom Metazoa; phylum Chordata; class Actinopteri; order Elopiformes; family Megalopidae; genus Megalops; species Megalops atlanticus. Next base: position 20,127,336 of record CM032881.1, read on the forward strand.
CCAGAGTTCTATAACCAAGCAAACAGCTCCACAATGCTCTTTAAGTATCTCCATCATTTCATGACATTTTTTTAATTGATTCAGAAATAAGTTAACGAAAAACTTAAAAATTAATGAGAGTAGGCCGTAAAATGTGTCAAAGTTTTTTCTGATCTTTTGCAGTCCGTTAAAAAGAGGTTCTTGCATCAATGCTGTCATCTATGTTGGGGAGGGGGGTGCATTCTTCCATCAACAAAATCTTGCCATGCAAACAGTACAACTCTGTACTCCCACATGTAATGAAAAGACCACAATTTATAATGAGGGAAAGAGGGGAGATGGGGAGAGAAAGCAAGAGCGGGATGACTATGAGTCGCCCAGCAGGTTGAATAGGATTTAAGTAGATCAAGAGCTAGGCTGGGACATTCTCATGGACAACAGAGAGACTCTTCATTGGTTCCTGTGGGTCTTAGTCACAGCAGGAAAACTGGGCACCCACTGAGCCCTCCTGCAGGTGTCCTTTCAAAGGCGTGAATACTCAGTGGCCTTTCTGGTCACTTCCCTGGTTCCCAGTTCCAATGGCTCACATATTTTCTTCCTCCTGTCCCAGAAAGCACTATATGAACAGCTAGCATTGGCCTCATTGTATTAAGTTCCCCTTAAAGGTCTTCCCCCACTATCAAAGCATGCACCATCTGGTTGGGCAAAGTTTGTCTTTCTTGTCCATGGAAAATTGTAGAGATGTCCTCACAAATCATGTTTAGGTCACTCCAGACTGTCCGGGATCATTCAAGTACAGACACTGTTGTTGCTTTTCTTAAAACAGTTGCTATTAAAATATGTAATTTTTTTCTTAAGTAAGAGCAGGATGCACAAGTTTTTTTTCTGACACATGTTGTTGTAAATTAAAAAAATAATCTTGATCTTGGAAACAATAACTGATAAACTTTTATCGTGATCACACACACACACACACACACACACATTTTATATATATCTGAATGCAGCCCACTTCATTTGATTTAAAACTATCATATTAGCTCTCATCATAGAAACGTACTGAAATATATTCAGTATTTATAACATCTGACTGCTGACCTCACTGCTGGCAAGTGATGAGCTGGAAGATTTGCCCTTTTTGTCTCCAAGCTTTTGGTTTGGTTTGAAGTGAACAATAGCTGATCCAGTCTTTGTAGTGAATAATTGCGCTTTGACAGAAACAGAAGTGGATTATCAACCCTTGAGTGGCTAACTGGATGAGAGAGAGAGAGAACTGAAGGGTAAGCTACATGGCTGAGAGAATGTCAGGTGAGCTGCGGGCACAAAAGCAGTTCTTTTGTATCTGATTCAGCTTGATGTGAAAGTACAACTGTACATATGTTCATATGATCTGACACAACAGGACGCAAAGTTCAAATTAAGTGAGGTTCAAATGGTTCAGCAAGGGACATAAAGATAAATATTTAACATTTGTTAATATGGTGAATGCTCTCTGAAAACATGAGGTGACATGTTCTTGTGAAATTACATAAAAGACATGACTCAGCCTAGCATAGTCCATTAACACATTGCAGTGGTAACTGGAGTTATCTTTTTTCTTTTATTTTTTTTGAAGAGGAAGTTGGCAGATGCACAGTTGTGTGAAAAGCTCCAATTACCCATCAGACAATGGGAGTTTATGACCCAGTTTTAGTGAGCACCTTTTTGTGAATGAAAAGCATTACCTCATTCCTTGTTTGGAGCAAAACAAAATCCAAACTGCATTTGACATTGTCACACACTGCCGCTATCCTTTCAGAGGCCAGTGTATCAATGATAGTCACTCAATAGGTGATGTAAGGGAGTTTCTGATTGCAGGTCATCCAATCCTAGGTAATACATTTGTCATTGAATTCAAATTGATACTGCGTCTTTGTGTTCAGTTTAGCATTTGAAGACAAAGGATTACTTGATACAGACTCATCCAGCATTATTTGATCAAGATCAATAAGAAAACAGAGGAACTACACATACATTCAAAATAATCTTACAATAAACTTACATTTTTTCATTGTTAGTCTCCCAGAAATGAAAATTTTTTTTTTCCTCTTTAAATTTACCAAACATTTATAAACAGATTAGAATGATCATGTTTTATAATTTAATACCCCATCAAGTAATGTTTAGCAGTTTTGATGTTTCAATCATTTGCTATGACAATAACAATAAGATCTGTTTTGACAACAGAATACACCTGGTTCTGTTCTGGGTCACATTAGCATCAGGGTGTGCAGAAATGCACGTTAAAGTTGCAGCCTTACTGTACGTGTACTGCATGGCTGACATCAGGTATTAGCAAATGTTTTGCGTAAATGTGGAATCATTTAGGAAATTGTTGCGATTTTACATTTTGTTATCATTACTGTTTTATTTTTACAGGGATCATGTATCTAACTGTTACACTATCAGATGATAATCTAACACTTTCAGGAAGCAAAAATAAAATAATACGACACACAAATAAATTAGCTATATGCATTCAGCTAGTTAGGCCTTGCATGGTATTGTCGCCATAAAGCCTGGCATAGACACAAAGTAAATATAATTATAATTTTTTTTTGCCTTCATTCAGCATGCGCCCTCCTCAGGAGGTTCAGGAAAATCATTTAGCTGCCCTAGCGGAGCTATTAGGCAACAACACTCTGCTTCAATGGCACAGTGAAATCTCACAGACTGATCATGTTCCTGGTTTTCCATCAGGGCATCTTAAAGGAGAACAGCTATTCAATATAATGCCAGAGAAGGTCATTGTGATAGGCAGAAGAGTGCATCATTAAAATATATCTCAGTGAGATATCTTTGAGAGGCGTTTTGAAAGTTTTCTCTTATGGGAAACACAACTCTTAACCAATAGCCTTTAAAGTTGTTTCCAGGTGGGTGCTTGCTTGCCTCATACTTACAGCAAATAACCCCAGACCCACAATTATTTAGATTTAGATTTGATTTAATTGACCCTCCAACTACAACACACAGCATTAGCAAATATCATGTTGTTCAATAAGATGAATACCAGCAAGCCTTTTCAGAAAAATAGATGGCATTTTCCTTACATGTGTACGATTTTGTCACGTCAGAAGAGAGATGTTTTTGTATATGTTTTTTGCTGACATAAATAGAATCAATGATGAAATTGCATGTTTAAAAGAGAAGTCAATGAAATAGCGTCTAGTCCTCTCTGTCAACAGGACTCCACATAAAATAAATACCCTTTTGGACCAGATCATGATCCACTTCTATATTTGAAAGCCATAAATTATGTTTTAGGCATCTGCATTGGTTTACTTTTTGTGTTGCTTTTTACAGCTGAAATGGAGACATTGCAAATATAGAAAATAAGTACAAGTCCTACAATGGAATGTACGGTAAATGGACACAACTGGAAAGGGGGGAGACTTTACTCTAAGAGTTTAGGCTCCTGAGAAAGTCATAAGAGTGTATATCATGCACAGTGTTATGGAGTGCATTTAACTGGGCTTATTAAAGGCAGTCCCTCCATTCTCTCTTCAATAGGGTAAGGTAGACAGCCAAGGACCCTCTTATACCTTCTGAAATCCATTTTCTGTGAATACTCAATGAACAAGTGACAAAGAGGGAAAATCATGACCATTACATAAAATGCCAACCAGGATTACTGAAATGAATTTTTATGTATGCCTCATAAGAGGATAAGCAAACCTCTGTGTGCTGGGGGGTGAATGTCACTCATTAAAGAAAAATGAAAGCCTACTTGTAAGTGCATTTAATTTTTAGTAGAAAAAAAATCTTAGTTTACTTCACTTATTTTGTCACAGGAAGTGATAACAGTTACAAAAATTATGTTCAGTAAATTGTTGATAAAGGAAAGGGTCTAGGGAGGGCTAATAAATCTCTTCAAACAATGATCTGGGATGATCATTTTCAGATTATCATTAACCAGTGGTGACCATACCTAATTAACCTGATTCTCTTGACAAGTATAAATCTTCCTTAACCACTTCCTTTCCATGTACAAAACATCCCCTCTCAACCCATATCAGCATTTTTCCTTGTTTATGCTATTCAAATAGGTGGTAAACAGCCCCAGGTTCATGGTCAGCTGCAAGCTCCTTGTCGGACTCCAAGCCACATAGTAAGTACATGTATATTCACATTGAATAGCCAGCTTCTGTGTTACTCAGTAGACACATTTGTATTGCATGGAAATTTACAGAATATCTATTGAATCCCTCTTTTCAACATATCTTTCCTCTTTTTCAGGGCTTCTGAATTTTAGATTGACCCGTTGATGTAAAAATGTAGGACAAGGACTTTTCTCTAGGCCTAGAGAACATTTTTGTGTGAATGTGACAAGGATTTCACAATATAATCTAGAGCTGTACAATATATTTCTTCTTGTTTCCTGCAAAATAAATGTGGATTACCAAAAAGAAGGACTAAGTGGGCTCTGTACTCTATAGCTGTTTTCTCATATGAACTCCGGACAATGTCTGGAGAATCAGGTCCGGACATTGTCCAGAGTTTCCCTTTCACACATGTAGCACACAACAGGAGATTGTCCGTGTCAGACGCGTTCTCACCTACTGGAAATACTCCGTTTGGTTTAGGCGAGGGGTGGCGCCTGGGTAGAGTGTGCAGGAGGCAGGACATGACACAAAAAATACGCTGCAGAAATTGCAGTGTTTTGTTTAAAGCACATTGGTTCATAATTTATTCATAAACAACCGAGTCTCTTGCCATTCCTTGAATTTGTCTGATGATTTCGGCATCAGCCCTTACCGACAGAAGTTCCCAGATCTCGTCATCTCTCCAGTTAGACATTTTCGTTGGCATCTTCATGTAAATAACCTTTCTTCTTCACCCTTGGATGTTTGTATTCTTCCGGTTTCACGCCAGTCGCATGATAGAAACGTCATCAACACGCCCACTCTCTCGCTGTGAATTCTCTGGACAACGACCTGCTCTATTCACACATGGACTGAATTGGACATTACACAGACTTTGTACTAGGGTGCTGGCAGGGTAAAGTCCGTTTACTGTCCGGTCCAACTGATTCAGACATTTGCGTTCTCACATACAGCTCCTCCGGGTAATGTTTAGATAAGTTCAGGGTTGCAGCGCATGTCTGAAAGGGGCTTATGAGAACTAAGAGCTTTAATGGGTTGCAACATGTCCTTATTTTTGAGTATTTAAACAACCATTATGTTTTTTATTCTAACAGTGTTTTTCATCTTTTCAGTGACCGCTAGATTCATGATATTGTATAAAAAATGAAAATTAATAATAAATAAAAATAATACAACACTTTTCTCTGAGGACAACATGCATTGCAGTTTTATTAGCCTTTGTCTTTACTTGGATTGAGAAAGATTTGTCTGTCACAGATCTTCATGTCATTTTACAAAAGCCTATGTTAACAAATCACTGAAACCCATTTTTATTTGGAAAGACACAAGTATCGTGACAGACAGGATTATCCTCTATGTTTTCAAAGCATTTCTCCCCAATCTGTCTGTTCACCCACAAGCCAAATTCAATTACTGTATGTTATAGTTAACCAATAGCCAATATGTAATTTAACACTGTATCAACTTTTACATTCAAGAATTGATAGCATTATGCTTTTGAAAACCATTGTCATGTTCACAAGCAGAAGCCATTACATTTTCAATCCCAGCTAGATTTGCAAACTCTGGATTTCATTAGACTGATTCTGGATCAGTCTGGGCCCCAGAAAAAAAAAAAAACTGATACAAGTTCTTGTGCATATGATACATAACTGGGCTCTGGCCTAGGACCAGGAGTACTGGAGCAAGTAAACCAGCTGTAACCTGAACAGGATCCATCATGTGGGATTTACAAGACAGTCACAATTTTAACAGAGTCTAGTCTGAATAACAGCAACAGTCTAATTACCCATGAATTACCTCTTAGGATCATTTCCATTAGCATGAAATAGAAAGCAATCTGTGAGCTTAATTTTCTATGGTGAGATGTGTGATATTCAGTCAATTTTTATTATCCTCACCCTGGGGACATAGCATTTGGATCCATACATATGTCTGTCTGTATCTCTGTCTTCAAAGTACTGTCATTTTAGTACTAATGTTGTATCACTAAGGTTGAATCAAAGTGGCAAGGGTCTGCCATCTCTGATTGCACTTTCTAAAAATGTTTTACATGTGTTATTTAGATCTTTTTTCCACTGGAAGTAACAAAGATATTGCTGTTTTTCCCATTATTTCCCATGCTTTGTCATTATTGCTATGGTATTCCATCCAGACTTACAACAGTATTCCACAAGGCTGGGCAGACACCACAGTCACACACTAAATGGAAGAAAGAAACATACCACACACACACACACACACACACACACACACACACACACATAATAGTGGATGTCTCTCTGAATGAGTCACTTCAGTACAAATTGAATAATGAGGGCTGGGAGGGCCAGACTAGGCCATGCTCCACAACAACGTGCCAACACACAGCTCTCACCCATGAGGAAGCAATTGGTGCCCCGATGACAGGCTGGCGCACAGCTTACAGGCGTAGCGGGCACTGGGAGTCTGGCATGGAGGGCCACAGGGACGTGACTGAGCTCAGGGTTGCACTGGATGGCATTGCACACTATCAGCAGGAACGTGGGAGCGGCTAGCATCAGCATCTCTCCCCCCAAAGCCACTCTGGACAGCCTAAATTACAGTGTTCCATAAGTTACAGGGTAAACATCTCCTATAAAAATAAATCTGAAAAACATCTCCAATCTTCAGCATGGGCAGCAAATGAAGGACAGGGCAGTATATATTTTTAGATTTCTTTCCAGGGATGGTCTCATCCCTGAGTTTAGAGACATTTAATTCTGAAGTTGTGGCTTCCTTGTCTGAGGGTTAAATGATTGCTTTCGAGCATGCACTCAGATATATTTGTACATTTGTATCTCTTGTATATAGAGCATACCAAAAAGTGGAAGGAAGAGAAACTGATTTTGTTAAATTCATTTTTTTCTGAAGTAATAATGAATAATGAAACCCAATAAATAAAAAATCCCATTACTGAATGCAAAATAATGAAGCTAAATCAAACTGTGTAAGGTGTTTCAAAACAGAAATGAGAGATTCAATTCTGCAAGCATCAGCATTTAGGGATTTTGAGGATCCACCATGGTCCATATCAATATCGAGCTGAAAGGCAGCAGGTGTGAAGTGAAATGGGCAGGGAAGTTCAGTGAACACATCTCCATTCAGACCCCTCCCCCCACAACCAAAAATCCTCAATGTAAACTGGGGGCCACTGCTGCTCCTCGCCACCCACAGGCTTCGCTCCATTGTCTGAAGTCAGTGCCTGGAAACCAGCCCTGTCTTTGGGCTCTGAGGTCTTACAATAAAAGAGCGTGAACTCTTGACCTCTCCATGGAGAAGGCCTGCACACTAGATTATTGGATTGTTGATTTTCCAGCTTTTCCCCATTGTGCCCAATAGGGAGTGGAAATCACTTGCTTGTGAAAAGTGACATGACATGATGGCACAGCACTTCCCAAAGAAAGGGTGTTCATTGATGAAGTGACCAAAGGAGTGGTGAGATCATTGGCTGCCATGGTGTCCTGGTCTGCCTTTTGCACAAGAAGCACTGCTCCCCTGCGGAAGTCCAAGTTTGGGCCTTCTGACCTGGTTGCCCTGGTAAGCAGGAAAGAGGATATTAGGACAGCATGGGGCCTTCTCAGTTTGAATGAAGCCTTCATTAAGACCACTTAAAATCTGATTATCTCTGTGCTCTCTAACTGAAACATGTCACTGCACTGGAGTGTCTTGATCACAAGGAGAAAAAAAACATGATGACCCCAGAGAGTAATCTGAAAGTGAGAGTTCAGACGGTACAGAAGTACAGAGTACAGAAGGTTATCAATTTGTTACTTTCACCTGAATAGTCATCACATTTATAAAGGACAGGAGTATGAAAAGTAAATAACATGTACAAGTCTCGGATACAACTGAGTCCATTGGTGGAACTGCAAAAAAAAAAAAAAAAAAAAAAAATGATGAAAAGAGAACCTGTTTGCATCTGCATGCATATCGTGTCATGCAGTGCTTCACTGGTAAGAACTATAATTGAATTCAAGTAAATATTAAGCATCAGATTATTCACTTTAAATTTTACTGTAAAAAATAAAAAGTTTGCAAGCATAGTTAACCTGCTAATTTTTGGTTAGCTCATCCCTGGAGCTCCCCATCTCATGAGAGAAGGTCATGTTGTATAATATTCAACTTAGAGCTCAACTCACATATATGTATTGCAGCTTGAAAGGTGCAGATCTAATTAGATGCCATTGCACTTGCACTGTAGCAGTGTGTCACAATCTTGTCTGATGGTGCCATGAGTTCTCTTGATACAGAGAAAAATTGCTTCTACGCCCTACATCTGAAAACAAGGGCTGCAACAGAAATAGCAACTGCCCGTCTGTCTTTCACCTATCTGTGCTTTAATCCACAAATTAGTTGATGACTAGTTGAAGTATATTGATTATTGTTTTTTAAGTGTCTTGTTTGTAGTTACTCAATTACACTAATGAAGCTGCAATCAAATTATGTGCCATAACACATGGTTACCTGCAAGGTGTCATCTAAGCAGGTTAAAACAAAAAAAGGCAGATCTGTGCTTATTGAGTGCCTTTTTCATTGTATGTCACAGGTACAATGCACACCTGAAATTCTTAAAAAAAAAAAAAAAAAAAAACAGTGTGTTGCACCATATTCGGGTGAGTTACCCTATAATTAAAAAGAAAATGTTACACCTAGCCTCATTCCACTTCTACTTCCTAATCTGCCAGGGCACGTTTCCTCAACACAATGCCTGTGTGCATTCCATGTGCTCTGAGCGGTGTGCTACCTCCAGGTGATAATCAATTAAGACCACCAAAATGCACAACCCAGTAACTCTGACAGACATAAAAAATCGTTTTGGATAGGTTTTCCTTCACTGTGTCTTTTAACACATGATCAATCACTGATGTTTATTTTTGATAAAGTGAATACAGGCAAAAGACAACTCGCATCCCAGCCAGATAAAGGGGCTTTAAAGGTACAAGTTAACATGAAAACTGGGATAGTAATCTGGTGTGCTACCCTGTCTACAACATTATATAGGAAGACATTTAGTTTGTTTTCCCCCTCTCTTGCACACCTGTGAAGTGCTGCTCCTCATGCCTGTGATCAAGTTTTATCATTTGTGTCAACTCCACATCTTTGAATAATAGAGAGGTCTATAGAATTCTGTTGATTATATCCATAGTCAAATCCTCAAAAACCTCCTCAAGATATTTCTTATATCTCTAATATGTTCTCTCTTAAACCATATCTGCTGTCACACGTAATAATAATAATAGCAATAATAACAACAGCAATAATAATAATAATAATAATAATAAGAAGAAGAAGAAGAAGAAGAAGAAGAAGAAGAAGAAGAAGAAGAAGAAGAAGAAGGCTACACTCATGCTGGTGTATGAGTACAGCTGAAAAGTGTAAATTTATCCTATGGTATGATATCCTTTTTACTGGCTTCTATGTGGTGGATACTTTTTTAGCAAGCCTTAAAACAAATACACATGAAACCGGCTCTCAAAACATCTGTCCTTGTGTTTCCCAAGCCATCTGTGACATCACTGGTTATAGCATCTATCCTCCACTTCAGTGTAGTGTGCAGTGTGAAAAATAGTCATGCTAGTACTGAAGGATTGCATTCCCCTCACCCTGTTGGCTCATTGTGAGTGAAGAGGTTGTAATGGTGAGACGAGCCTAAGGTAGTATAATTGTATAGTCTAATTCATTAAAAACTAAAAGGAAATGCCATAGGGTTTTTTTTTTGCATTTTCCCAAAACTATTTTTTTGATTATTTACAAAAATGTCCTATAGGATTCTATGATTCAAATCCTTCTTTTTGCATTTAAAATATGGTACGGATGATTTTGGCCATATCTGGTCAAAACACATTGTAGCAGGTGCAATACAGGTGTAAAGAAAAGTTTCTCCTCTGCATTACACTGTACTCTTGCAGACCTATTTTATTATAACAACATGCACTTGCAACAAGGAAAAGTGTTAATTTGTTACTTTCCTTAGTCACCTCTACTGTATTCATTTTGCTTTTCTGAGGACTCCACATTTTCCTCTGTTTTCATATTCTTTTAGAAAAGTTAAGTATCAGTGTCTTAGATGTTTGCTTGCTCAATCATAACTGGCCATGAAACATTCAGGTGACTTTGTTACACAATCATTTAATTTTTCAGACAGATGATCTGGTGTGTGTAATAATGTTATTTATTTTAACGTGTAGTAGCTAATATTTAACTTGAATATAGTTGTATTAATCATGTACACAAAAATGTTCATTTTTCAGATTGTATTCATGGGAAAGAAAATAAATACTAATGGAGAATAACAAAAATGATGTAGTCTGAAACAATAAATGCAGCTGTTTTGCCAAAGTACCCATTTGTTGGATCACACAACTGGAAGTGACACCATATCACAGATAGTACAACGGTTTAGGTCAGTTTTATATTCTTTGCCATACTCCTTGAAATTTTTAAAATCCTTTTTTGCTGCCTTTTCACTGTGACTGTTATTACCAATTGTGCACATTCAGCTCACCTCACCACAATGTCATCTGCAGTCCTGATCTGCTGCTGTCATTGTCCGCTACACAACTTGGACTGAAACCTGTGATGTCTTGGTCTGTAGGGGTCATCCTGTGGTCAGAACAAGTGCCTGAACTGACTGAGCCAGCCCATTCAGCAGTTAAAATTATTATTAGGATTATTATTTTTTTAAATAATGTCACTGTCCACCAATTACAACACTTCCAAGAGCAACACATGCATAGTCATGTGTATGAAGTACCAATTAACAAAATAAGAGGAAATTTCTTTGAGGGCCATGAAAACAGCAAATAAAAGAATTAAGAAGAAAAAAAATAAGAATAAATGTTGATGGCTCCCAAGCAGTTCAGTGGGTAAGATGCTCACTTTGAACGCAAGCTGACCTTTACGGTCAAGGTTCAATCCTGGCTGTGTCATTTTCCAACAATGACCGCAAGCCCACAGTGGTGGAATAAGGCTTGTGGTTCTCATCATCTTTGCAGGTTTAGATATCAGTACAAATTTGATACACCATCATGCCCTAATTTGATGCATCCTCATGTCCTCCAGCTGGAGCCAATTTTTTGTGACTTAACATGGACATCTCATGGGTATATATTCATTAGAGTAGATATTCATAGGATGTTTTGGGCTAATTGAAAGTGAAACCCTGCCTGCATCTAACTCGCATCCCATTTGTTCCCATGCTGGCCAACAGTGGCTGTCTCTAACATGTCCACATCAGCTTTACATAAATGGCTGACCCTTGTCTTCAGTCTAGCAAAAGGCAGCTGTGCCCTTTGACCTGGTGATTAACTGAAATGAAACACAAATACAGGCAGCTGAAGGTCAGTCTTGCAAGATAACACCAACATCAACATCACAGACAAAAACTGTTAAAAAAGGATGAGATTCTTTAAGTAACTGTGAGCAACAGGACAGAGGTCAATCACCAGACTGCCATCACACACAAAGCTAAAAAAGGGGCCAATCATAACATCTGCCAACCAAAACACAGACACCGCTGTATGGCTAATAGATGTAGTCAATTACAATAACCCTGAGCTGGATACTGGACACTCTTGTTCAATGGTGACACACTCTTGTTCCACATACTACATACTGCTTACATGTTTCACACTGAAGCACTGACAAGCTGACTACAATTCACAGAATCTATCTGGGCCAAGAGACTCCAGGACTTCAGTAGTATTTCCCATACTGATATCAGCACAGGACACACTGGAGCCCTTCACATTGTCATTCACAGGCTCCCACAGCTCTGGAAAAAAAACCCTTGAGAGATGAATAAGGCATACAAGGGTTCATCCATCTACTCCATAGTTTGAGCCTGTCTCTGGCACATTCACCAGCACAGGACAAGAAAACAGGATTCTTTGGAACCCAATAGCCTGAGCTAGGGAGAATTGACAGATGATGATGATGATGATGATGATGATGTATTTCTCCCCAATCCAGCTGCTCAGTGATGTGCATTGCATAATAAAAAGTACAGATCCACAGCACGCTTTGCTTGTCCCAGGCATCATGATGGACAGTCACTCCACAATTCAGGGATTTATTGAAATATGAGAGTCTCCTCTTTCAAAAAACCCTCTCTTTCTTCAGTAGTGCACTGTAGGCCCAGCTGTTCAGTCCAATATATGAGGACCCATAGAACAAATGTTATAACTAGACTTTTCTGAGTGTGAAACTTTCATGTCGGCAAGATGAAAAATCAAATTACCTCATTATGCTCTCCCTTTAGCATAAGTACTGTAATTATTGATTTCAAAGAGCTGACATTTGTGACCGACTGATCTGTTACAATGGTGACTGTTTCATCTAATCCATGTGGGCACTATGAAAGGGTTCTGAGGCAGAGGAAACATTCAACGCTGTCCACAGTGCTCTTGCGGTCTGAAGGAAGTCCAGGGTAGGCTCTTGTCTGCGATTTTCCGCCCTGATTAGTGACAATGAGCAGCGACTCTATTTGGATATGTCAGCTAAAATACGCTGGTCTCTCTGTCTGGGCATCACTGCCATTTTATTTGAGACAATTCATATTATGTATACTGAATTTCAGACGTGACATCATTTTACATATGCTGTCTAAATGTGGTAAACACAGTATTATTCATTGTTTCTGACAGTGATACATTGAGCCCCAGATATCCCTGGGAATAATGGAACCACACAGTCAGACCTTGTAGTGGTAGATGATTACTCTTTGAGGGGTGTATGATTTTTATGTTGTGTAATTTGTATTCTACTAGTCACAAATTACCTTCGAAGTGTGTTCATTTTTTAAATTGTTGAGACAATTTTGTATAAATGCTAAAAAATCAAGTTAGGGTACATTCCCTAACTTGATTTTGTCACTCCCATGTCACTCCCATGTCACTCCTCTTCTGTCTCTGTCTCTTGTAGAGATCACCTCAAAAATCCACCATCACCTCTCTGCTATCACTTTGGGCCAGATAAGGACAAGCCTCCACACTGACATCCCAATCATCACAAACACACCAGGCAAGCACAAGTTTTACCCATTTCCAGTCATCACCACTGCCCTGCCAGTCATGGAGCTGAAAACAGAATGTTTCCTTCATGCTAGCATCCTCTCCTCTGATCCATCCATTAGCCAACTTTCCTGCTGTTTCATTCATTTAAACACAAAACATAAAGACACAGACATACCCTACAAGATGCACAACTATGCTCAAAGGAAAAAAAAAGTCAATCTACAGCTGCAGTGAGCTGGCCATATCTCACCCCCCTCTGTTCCTTCCCATTTTCTTTCCAGCTTTGGTCTGCTTAAATAAAGGGTACTTCCAGATATCCTTCCCTGCTGCCTGACTAGCCACAGGTGCTTTGCATTCAGCTGAGTAACCTCACAGTCCCACACACTTGCACACTTGCATCCCTCAATCTCATCCTACAGAACTCATCCAGCTTTGAATCAAAACCGTAGTTGTATGAATTTGCCAGGACATGACAATTTTTACATTGCTACCTCTGACACAAAGTACCCTTATCATCAAAGTACCAGTAGTATTAGTATTGTTGTTGTTGCAAAATTTTGTGGTTAAGTATTTGTTTTTGCACTTGTTTTTACTTCAGAGATGAAAGTATGTTCCTCTGTCAATAGTAAAATGCTTATGAGGATCACACTTTATAAATGGAATCTTTGTGTTTCACCATGACTTATTCTTATGAAAGCACAGTTGTCTGTTTCTTCATTTTTAAAAACCCTAAATTTTGCAGATGAACTTGTAGGCCAGCAAATTTTACTGAAATAAAAGGATACAGCTGCTTTAAAGACATTCACACCCATGGATAAACTAGATGAGGTGAGTTTTCCCAAAACAAACAAATATTTGCCAATTAAATTTAACAGGGTATTGGGTCTGAACCAACAATAAATTGTGTCTATAGTGAGAAACAGATGGACACTTGCTGAGTTTCCTGAGAGCAATAGCTTTGCTACTGCCTGAAATACTAAAATTTCCCAACCTTGCATCATCTGCCTACCCTGGTCATACACCCTGTGCATTTTCCAATAGGAAGGATATTTCATTTAATGCAGCTCATGTGTTTCCAAAGCTTGTGTGACCTGAATGCAAAAGTTTGTGTCAAAAAAGCAGATATAACTCCAACCAACTGTACTCATTTGAGCATGCACACACAAACACACACACACCCAGGCATGAACATGTGCACGTACCCACCCTCGCACGCACACTTGCACGCACACATACAAGCTAAACATTCCAATGCAAATGTGTAATATACTTGAATGGCAAACCCATGCATTGAATGTCAGGATTCTTTTATATTGGAGAAATCCTCTCATTGCCCCCCAGGTTTATACACCATTATATACCATTGCAGGAGGGTCCTTGTGTTGAGCAAGATTACAAATAATGAAGTGACACCTGTTATTTGTGTTAAATGTCATAAATATCTTTTCAAGTTCAGTAAACATACAACAATAACATTAATTAAGAAGCCAGAGAGGTAGGTAGTAAAACTACACTGTACCATATGGAGGAACACAAGAACATGACATATCATGCTGAATGTATTATAATCATGTCAAGTCTTTTGCTATAAAGTGTCATGAACAATATTGATCAGCTAGGCCCAGGACTGCATAAGCTCTATGATGATTGGTTTCCAGAATGAGAAGAAGACATATGTAAAAATATGGTGTTATTATAATAATGAATATAATGTGCATATATGAAATGCAATTGCTGGTGTTTTTAGTGTGACATGTAATAAATTAATTCAAATTGACAATCACAAATTTAAATAGCATTTTAAATTGTCTGTAGTCAAAATCACAGTTTAAATCATGTTGATCTTAAAATAACAACAGGGCAAGTGAATCCATTACTCAATGGCTAGTTTAAATGAAATGTTTTACTGATTCTGTAATTTCTCCCTAATCTCTAATTCTCAAGTAATTGCCAGCAGTTTTGTTATAAACGACAGTCTTCAGATTTAAGGTTAAAATATACAAAATTAGTGTGGCATGATTGTACTTACATTGGCAGTTTTATTTCTTATAATGCCTACAAATAGTTAAAATGTAATGCTGAGTAATTTGTTTTGGAGATGTCAAAAAAAAGCATTTTTCTAAACCCAATACTGCAGTGAATCAATACAATTTATTATGAGTTAGAATTAAATGTGCTGTTCTACAAATGTAAAAATAGTTTTATTCAATGTCATCAAACATCATTAATGTTGTGGTTTGGTAATGTAGACAATGTTTAATCTTCCCCACAAAAAATGACTCCTTGACAATAATAAGTCAATATCCTTTTAATGTATAATGTTGCAGTCCCACAGCAAATTACTGTCTCATAAAAAGAGAAGAATGAAGTTTGATGTATTACCAGACTGTGCATAATTATATATTAAATTAGATTATATTACATTTGCTTAGCAGACACCCTTTTTGACTTACAGGGCTTTGAATTTCAGATCTTACAGATTTTGTATCCAACAAATACAGCTGTATTTTATTGTTACTGGGGCAAAGTACCATGGGTAGGGTACATTACCATTAGTGTTATGCAGAGACGTAAACTCTGACCTTTGTAGGCTAGTGTTAACCCAACTTGCTATTCCCAGATAAAATAACCAACAGTATTACCAACAGTATTAACCCTTGCAGGTGAAGGGACTTCCTCTAAATGACCCACTGTACTATACATACATACATACTATACATACATAATAATTCATAGTTTAGCATAAACTGGTGCAATTACACTCTTTGAACTTTGACTCTCAGATGATAATCTGTAAATTATGTGATTTGAAAGTGATGAGGTACTGTTTACTTTGTAATGTTCAGCATTGAGTTTCATTTGGAATTGCCCCTCCCCAACCTCATTCTTGCAATGACTATAAAGGAAAATAGGTTTTGTTACATGTATGTATTGTGTATAAACCTTAATGATTGAATAAGCTTTTAATTGTATCAGTCAAATACATAACACATTAAAACTTGCAATTATTAGAAAAGCAATAATTACAGTGCAATAGGGGTACCATTAATCTTAAAACTAGTATCATTTCAGAACACTTTGTGCCCAGCATCATGTTCACAGCTGCTTTCCATGATACACAAGAGAGGCAAACATCTAAGATGCTTAACCTTAGACGAACTACATCCAACTCATACAGACCAGAGTCAGCGATCTTCATTTAATCACTTCCATAATTCTTAATCACGGGCCTGTCCGCTGCCTGTCTCGTCTCACAGCTCTGCCTTTCCCAAAAAATCAGCATAAACCAAACCATCTTTTGAAGATATTTTACAGCTTACCCCCTGTCAGTGTACAGGAAAAGACAGGGATTGGGCTGTAGGGGAAAAAAGATTAAATCAAGACCAGTGACCAACAAGCCAAAGCATTGAGAGATGCTATTAAAAAGAGTGACCCTTAAGCTGCTGGTCACTGATCAGATGAAAGAGGGTTGGTTTGTAACTTTTTTTTGTCCTGAAAGTCATTCATTTGAGGACATGAACTCTCCTTGTCAGGCAGACTCAGGTGAATCCTAAGACTTAACAGTGAGATGGGACCAAGACAGAGGAAGCTCTAAAGGAAATGCCTACATTAAATCAAAATCTTTCAGAGTTTCTTCTTTTTTCACAAGGAAGTAGCTATGTATGTTAGTGTATATCTATAGCATATGTGTGTCTTTTTCCTTTGAGTGAATAGTGGTATCGCCATTTTGTCACTAACAAACTCATTGGAGTTCCCATCCTATTGTATTCGAACTACAGTGACAGTTAACATGGGCCAACACTTTGAGTTTTAATTAAAGAGGTGGTTGTACCGTACATTTAAAGTATATGTCCCTTCTATATAGATCTGTGTGTTTAACTTGGTAACTAAAACAGTTTGTTAGCTAGGTAGCTAATACAGCAGAAAAGGTCTACTTCACCGATATCATTTGAACAATTTGCAAGCACCTAATGAATGCATAAGGTGAGACGAAGAAACCTTGCTTTATTTACCCACCCCATAACCATTTGGATGAACTCAAATTCTTGGCCCCTGGAAATACTTTTTTCATAAGCTAGCCAGGTTACCTAGAATTCTTTCAAAATTACATGGAGGTGTAAAGGTATGAATTCTCTGTGAATTTGAGCTTCAGATGTTACAAAAGAGGCTTACTGTTAATTCTAACTGCTGACAGAATTACAGTGGTAAAAGTTTATTGCAAACTTCACTCCAGTTTTAACTCCCTCCGGCTGGTTTGGATGGAGAAACAATAAGTCACAAATCTGAACAAACTTTTGAACAAAGGTTTACAACATTAAAGATTTTCTAGACTGGATCTATGCTATTATTACCAACATCACCCCTGATATTCTGCATAATGTTTTATGGGGAAATAACACATTGAGATAGCATGAGATTGCATGTAGCAGTGGATGGAGGCATGGAGCAGCCATTAGAATTGAACAATAATGGAGACGTGGGCTGTTGAATCACGCTGGTGTTTCATTTAATGCTTTCAGTGGATTTTAATATCGTCTACATTAGTTCATTCATCTTAATCAATATATTGGAATGAATTGAATCATTGTTCTGTTTGTTTGTTCACTCATTACTATTACCAAACTCAATGATGCCATGGAAAACCCCAAAGCTCACTGATAATACCATTGCAAAGAGTGCTCAGTCATTTTTAAACCAAATTGGTAAACTGGCTTGGCACTGCCACCTTGTGGTATTTTACAGTAACTGTAGCCAAGAACGTGATTTATAATTTTGATGGTCAATGCAATGTTTCATATTATTTAGTGTATTTAATATGGCTGTACTTTTACTACCCAAGGTTATACAAAACCATTCAGCTGTAAGTAATACTGAGAAAGGTTAATAGCCCATTTGACTGCCTCAGTGCATTAGTCCATATGATATAGCTAAGCTTTTAACACCTAAACTGGATTTGGATATAAAAGGCTATAGGGACAGTTTTTCATCCCATTTATACATATGCAGTCAAGTTCCTGTTATTTAAATGAAGGAATTCTCTCAGCAAAAAGCAAAAAAAAAAAAGAGCAAAAACCTATATACATATAAATACATTCCGCAGCATACTTTAGGCAGATTCCCTTTTTCAAGTAGTCTGTGACTTGGACAGGTGAGAATCTGATTCAAATATCAAAAGATGTGAGAGAGGGTAATGTCATGCTGTATATCAACTTATATTTTGTGAATGCAAAACAGAGAGACTGTGTTTCTCTACCTCCCTGTCTCTGTGTTTTTCTGTCTCTCTCTTTCACAATCTTTCTCCTTCTTTCTGAGAAAGAGGAGACAGGGAGGGTATGTGGTCTCAAGCTGTCCTTGCAGCAGAAGAAAGATGGAGGTATCAAATGTTGAATTTTCTATCCCCAACTACAGCACATCTGCAAAGAATGGAGGTAAAACCATATATCCCACTATATAAATTCTCCCCATCACAAGAACCTTCTTTTCTTTTCATGATGAAAGGCATATAAGAGGCTTTCCGAAGATGTCCCCAGTTGTATTTGCCACGGCAGTACCCTACCCCTGGTCATTTCCAAATCCCTCTGACCCTCCAACTCCCACTGTGAGTCTGACGAAAGACCAGAATGCTTCCTTTGTCTCCCACTGTTTTCCATCCCTTGCACAGGATGCTGGGACAAACATCAACAGGGCTTTCCCATCCTCTTACGCAGAAAATATTACAGGCTGTCTTGATTCTGACCTACTGAAGGCATTTTAGGCAAATATTACAGGTAGTATTAGAGAAGGTAACAAACATTTCATAGCATATCTTGAAGTCATAACCTGGACAAGACCGATCTGCTGCTTATCCCAGCCAGGACCTCTCTCTTCAAGAGCTCTCGGTTACTGTTGACGGCACCACAGTAACTTCCTCCACTTCTCGGTGAAGAGCCTGGGCGTCACCTCGACAACAGATTGGACTTCACCGACTACATCTCCCAGACGAACGCTCCTGTCGATTCCTCCTCTACAACATCAGGAGGATTCGCCCTTTTTGACCACCTACTCTACCCAGCTGCTCGTCCAGGCCACTGTGCTCTCCCGCTTGGACTACTGTAACGCCCTCCTCGCGGGCCTCCCAGCCTGCACCACTCAGCCGCTGCAGCTCATCCAAAACGCAGCTGCTAGGCTGATCTACAATCTCCCCAAGTTCTCCGCGTCACCCCCTACTGAGATCCTCCACTGGCTCCCAATCGCAGCCAGGATCCGCTTCAAGACCCTGACTCTCACCTTTTCCGCTGCAAGAAAGACTGCCCCGACCTACCTCCAGGACCTCATCCTACCCTACGCACCCGCTCGTCAACTTCGCTCTGCTACATCCGGACGCCTCGCTCCACCCACCAACAGAACGAAAGGCCCACGCTCCTCACAACAACGCTTTTCCATCATTGCCCCCCAGTGGTGGAATGAACTCCCACCCCCCTGAGAACAACTCCTTCAATCCAACCCTTCAGACGTGCGCTGAAGACACACCTCTTCAGATTCTACCTGGACTGATACCTCTCCCTCTTCAACCTTGTATCTTTGACGCTGAGAATCTGACTCCTGTCTTGTACTTGTCGCTCACTTACCTAGGTAGTATAGCGGTACTCAATTTTTTCTGTAATTGTATTTGAGATGCAATCCTAGTTCAGATTAGTTGGCTCGCGTCACTGATCTTGCGCTCAGCTTCAGCACTATTTGCATTGTATGACCTGTACACATCTTGCTCTTGTGCCTGTTGTTTGCTCACTATTTGCACTTTTGTACGTTGCTTTGGATAAAAGCGTCTGCCAAATGAATAAATGTAAATGTCATATTGCACAAGTATATAATACACCTGTGTGATTATGGCACCTTGACCACCATAAGATGCGGTATGTACTGTAAGTGAGTGCTGTGGCGATGCTGAGAAATCCCATATAATCCAACAGTGTGCACCAAAACTGTATCTAGAGTATCTTTCCATTCTTTTTCACTTGGGTCATACACAAACAGACAAGACAGCACCTGTAACCACCAACTTGAAATTGCTAACAAGACCAACATCCCCTCATAACATAGTGAGTCAACAAGGGCTCTTCCCAAGCTGTTTACATAAAAACTGTGATTAAAGTAGCCTGGCCATGTTCCGGCAAGCACAGTCAGACCTACCTGACAGATAATTATTTCCCTTGGAGAGCAGCAATGTAAGCCAGTCTATGGCCTCTCATCAACACCTTGCCTGATATGTGTTATAAGTGATTAAATGCCTGTTTACTGTAGCATACACTATGGAAGAAGATATTTTCTATATTCTTCCATTTCTTTCCTGAATGAGGTATTTGGATTTTGAGGTCCCTGGGCCTCAGCCTATAAACAATGATCAGTTTGATCTACAAAGACGACTGTGGAACTTTCTATAAACACGTGATACACCATAAAGCTCACATCCACTCCTTCACCTGAATGTATAGAACAGACAAAGGGAGAGCCACATATTTTTGGTCTTATAGATAATACATACAGGAGTACAGTGAAACCCTGGAAATGATTATGGAAACATCCAAATAAAAAGCATTCCATGGGACAATTTCCTGCTGATGATGAATTTGCTCAAATAAACATTTTATGGTCTGTTCTTTTGTGATTTTTTCCATTCCTTTTATTTGTTTTCAGCAACAGGGGCTGTCAGGAGAAATCCTATAGCAACACTCTGCCTCACATGAAGAGACAGATACGGCAGCATTTGCTACGGAAGCTCCAGAGTAGGGATATCACTACAGCGGCCATTATTGTATCCTACGGGAGTTTTCTGAGTCAGTGAGCTCAGTCTCACCCAAAAACAGAGCAGCCCTTGAAATATAGGGGTGTCTCTTGGAACAGATCCTGAAGAGACACCTTGACAGTGGGGGCTTATGTAAATAACTAGAAAGAGCATAGTGCCACTGTAACAATGTACTTTGAATTTTGTAGCTGTTTCAATGTTCTGCACCAAACACTTATGTCTGTCTGTGTGCCTAAATGTCTGTTGGAAGCCATTCAGATGAGATCAGCTCTGTTGATGTATATGTTGAGGGATTAAAAGAACACTATATGGCCTCTTCTGCCTACAGATTATGACCAGACTCTGCGTCTGAATGATCATTTGTGAATAATATTACTGAGAGAGAATACCACTCAGTCTAGGTGTAGGTCTAGATGTAGTACCAATAAATGACATAATCTAAAGCTAGAAATATGATGGATTATGGTCGGGTGTGGTATATTCTTTGGAATAAAAATTTTAGTAACATTTGATGGTCCGCTAAGGATTTATGCAGCAGTGTGAACTGAGTGAAATCACTGGGGGAAATCACTTAATTAAGTGTGTGTGTGTGTGGGGGGGGGGCAGTGAATGTTATATGTTACAAATGTTACAATTGCCTATAAATCTTTTATTTTATTTTGATGATGTGAATGTGAAACAAAGCTCACATACACAGAGATAAGTACAACAATGCTCAGGTTGGTTGTTTATCACATTGGTTTCATATGCCACTTGATTCAGGAGTGGGTGCTGAAAGGGGCTTCTAGAGTGGGCAATGAGTGTGTGAGTGTGTGTGTGTGAGATGCACAAAGTGTTTCTGGTATTGTAGCCTGGTGTCAGTTGTTGTTCTGGTCGTGTTGTTACCGGCCCTTTATTGAGGCAGTGTCTTCCCTCTAGGGTCAGCTAATTTGGGTTAGGATTCAATATTCAAACCCAGAAACCCAGTATTTACACCACATGTTGCCATAACACTTGCAGTCTTTGCCACTTGTACCACTACGTGAGGTGCCAAGTACAACATTCACTCCTAATGGTCCACTTCTCATTACTGGAAATCAGGCTTTATCTTTTTTGTAGGTTTTTCCAAGGAGTGTGTGCCTGCGGTGGCCATGTGTGTTACTTAAAATTTGACGCTAATTGGTTTCTGGCATGCCAGGTTTTTCTAGTTGATCCAAAATAGTGTTGACTGTAACAATCAATGATTAGATTTTTTTAAAATAATCATCCATAGTCCTCAAATTAGCATGGTGTGTGGAACAATATTGCAATGGGAGCATTCATATGGTCTGGCTCTGGCTCTTTTATTTTTCAGGAGTTTCTTCACTAAAAAATATCTGAGAAATATATAGTAGTGTGTGCTGAAGAATAAATGGCACCTTCCACCTTTACATTTGAAATATAAAATTATTGTAAGAGTGAGTATTATGAGATTGTTCATTAGTAGACATTATTATACAGTTGCATTTTAGTCATTCTGCAGCAAATAAAATCATCTCTGATAAGCTTTTATCTCTTGTTTCGGACAAGGGGGATTCAGGTCAGAATGTTTAAAAATTAAAGACAGGACCCTTGCTATCAGGCTTGCCAAGCATCATCAGCATGTGTAAGTTATTACAAGTAGAGTTTGCGTGGTAATTTCTTATGTGTGGTAATGCTACTCATATGATTTGACTCAGATGAAAACAACACTAAACATGTTTCCATGAATCTATTTTTTAAATCATGGTCTGAATCATGCAACAATTTTCACACAAATAAAAGGAGAATTACTGTATGATAAATAAATACATTTTTAACTGGGATATGACCTATCTTTCACTGTGAAATGGGTGTAAAGTATGTCAAGACAGCTACAATGTTATTAAAACATATTCATGTTCTATTAAATGTACAAATGGAAGCAGTTTGCTCCCTCTTTTCTTTGGATGGTTTTGTCAAAAGTTTATGTTGGTCAGATGTTGGGAGATACCCAGTTTGCAGGGGATAGGAAAAGTGTCTTGCCTACAAGTTAAAGAGTGAGGAAGCAACGTAAATTATAACTGCTTATGATGTCTTTGCATTGACATAACATAATCCTTATATCTGAGGGAAACTCCATCCATTACCTTACAAAACACAAGATACACAGAGGAACAGAAATGTACCTTAAGACAGCTTATCTGTCTGCAGAATAATAGATTACAAATTATTTCTTTAGTCTCAAGATTTCCAACTCTGTGCTCCAAAACCATGAGCCAAACCAAGCATTGGCTGCTTCCAGCTAATACATATTGTCACCTTGTATTGTTTCTAATGATTATCTTGTGAAAGCAAATTCTGTCTGGCGTATGTACCAAAACAATATATTTGTTCAGAGTTCCTTTGTGTAACATTAAAGTAAAATACAGCACTACACACTAAAATACACAACTACTACTATAAAGGTAAAAATAATGATACAATAATAATAATGAAGATGATGATGGTTATTATTATTATTATTGTTATTATTATTATTTAACAACAATAATAATAATAGTCTGAAGTATGTATGTGCTGACATTTTCCATTTACAGTCATGGATATACAGTCAAGTCATATTTTTGTAATATTTACTTACAAAGATATATAAAAATTAATTAAAAAAAAATCTGTATGGTATGTTTACGGCGATCTCCGTAGTAATCCCTTCTTTTTAAAATTTGGACAGTCTTTCAAATTTCTGCATTCACTTGATGTAAAGGAAAGGTCCACAAATCTGTCCCCTGGAATATTTCTTAATAGAATCAATAGGGGGAGACTACATTGTGACAAGAAAAAAAATGTGCTAATCCTTATATTCCTCTTCACAAACTACAGCATTACACAATGAGCACTCAGTTTTATGGAAATTCTACCTTTGCCCACCTTCCACAAAAATCACTTTCAAACACTAATCTTCTGTAGTATCTTTGTAACCTCCAAGAGCGCCTGTTTTTTGAAAACATTTTTTGGTGATCGACATTAGGTGAGTTGAGTGGTGGAAAATGGCCAGCAGATGGAGACAGAGCCCCTGCTTCCCGAGTTCCTTCCTCCGGCCAACTATCACAACTGTCAGCGATTCGCAAGTCAACATACCTGCAAGCCATCACTTGATCAAACTGCACCCGCAAAGGACAGCAATATAGCACCCTGGGTGTGATTACCTGGAAGGAAAGCACTAGAGCCAGGGTTGGGGCAGCTCAGCTAAGACACACTACTGGAATTTCATTTTATTCTTCTTTGTGGACTGAGGATATTGTTTGTGGTAAATCACCCTTTTTTGATGAACTGCCTGCTGACGGGGTTTTGAAGGCCAAACTAGCATTTTCCTTGCCTTTGTTTTCCTTAAGGAGACATCCCTAATTCACTCTGTTTTGGCCTTAATTTTGTCTCCTCCTTTGTGTTTTTGTTTCCTGCACCTAAACAAATACCAGCAACCAAGATGTTATGTTACATGATGTAAAAGATCAAAGTGAAAACTTATAGATGGATTAAAACAAAATTAAAAGGAAAGTTATAAATCCAAGGTCACCAAACTAATGGGCAACTGGATATAACAGCATGCCTGGAAGCTGAGATTTTTGGTGTCAGAAATGCCAGTTGGTGTTAGCATTGCTTGATGAGAACACTGCGTTTTTTATTCAGTGGTGAATTTGGAAGAGCTTGACATTTAACACAACCTGAAATAATATGTCAGATCTTCAGAAGTTTTGGCCATCAGTAAACTGTTTGAACTTGTGCATATTCATGTTTTCTGTCAGTACTCCAGCCCCCTAGCTCTTGTGTTTATGTTCTCCTCAAATGTCATTGTGTCTATGTGCTTTTGTTTTTCCTTGTGTTCCAGCCCTGACCTGCTCTCCACCCTGTCTCCACCCACCTGATCATCTCCACCTGCCTGCCTGCACACCTGCTTCCCATCACCTCGCCAGCCCTACCCTATATCTACCCTGCTTGCCTCTGTCCTGTTTGCCAGATCATTGCGGTGTTTATTGCCTGTTTCGTTCCCGCCTTGTTTTTGCCTGTAAGTCTTGCCGTTGTTGTTTCTGCCTGTACCTCGACCTTGATTCTGCTCGCCGTCTTGCTCTGTTTGCCTGATTGTCTGCCTGCCTGGTTACCGACCCTGCCTGTTTTGACCCTGGTTTGCCCACGGACTGCCTGCCTGTTACCAACACTGCCTGTTCTGGTTTTGCTAATTCACCTGACGTCTTCATTAAAGCTCTTTATAACCTGAAGCTCTTGTGTCTGCGCTTGAGTCCTTGCCTGAGCCCTGACAGTTTTCACTTGATTTTAAAAGAAAAGACCCATTGCATATAAAGATCTGCATTTCTTTATTCCCTATTCTACAACATCTCTAAAATGATACAACAAAATTACAACCACAAAACTGTGGTATGTGATATGGTTTTCCATTTCAATACCGCATGGAGAGTTACATTGCAATAGACATGTCCCCTATACCGACAGTGTTCATTCTAGTTTTCATTCTGTTGGTAATACTAGCTATCCACTGCCTCTTGTGGGAACACGCAATGTGAATGTGCAAGTCTGTCAGAACTGATGGGACATTTCCGAGGGATAATTTTGGTTTTCAGTCATAAAATTTTTTGGACCATCACAAGTCTGGTGTTAAAGGAGAGAAGCAGAAATCATAGATTCTCTTCACTGCCAAAATTGACAAGACACCTCTAAGAATGAACCGTTCACTCCAATTCAGAGTCAAATCCTCAAATCAAATATCTTTCTCTTTTTTGTTGTTATGGTGTTTTTCCAGGAAAAAAATATAGTCTTTGTCCTTGGTATGACCAATGACTGCATCTCAGGGTGTGATATAGAAACCTTCCATGTGGATAAATAAAAATAAGAATTGCAGACGCTTGCTTTGCAGATGCTTCTCTCTACACCTTTCAGAAGCCTTAGATTTTTCTTCTCTTATAGCTGACCCATGGTCTGACCTCAGCGGGATGTAGAGGCACTGTTCTAGCTGTAAAACCAGATCTTAAGGCTGTTTTGTGTTTAATCCAGGTGAGTTCTCTGGAATGGCACAACCAACTGCACACAACTGTAATTGAAATAAAAAAATCCATGATGAAAAGTCTGAATGTACTGGAATCCTTTAGAGTCTGTGAATGTACCAAGAGACCAAAATTGATTTTGGATTTTGTTATTAATTTACAGTACAAATAGCGATGGGGAAATGATAATAACTATGTGACTGTAACCAGACCAGACCTGTTAGGTTGTCATTGGACTCATTCAAAGCATAAGCAGTGATATGTCACCATACTGTACAGAATACCAGGAATATAAAATCTGCCTTTATGACTACCAAATGTGTTTTCTTTTTCAGGTATATGCAATATCAGAATCCTGGTAACAGCTTTAATGTTTAATCTAAAAATGGAGGCACTTTAATAAACATTTTAAGCCAAAATGCAATGAGTTGATAGAGGTGCCTGAAATGGCTGTTAATGCATTCTTTGATAAATGGGAACATTTCACTAATGTGAAGAAAAAAATGGCAAAATATGTTTCCTTTTGGGCAGTATTGACATTTGTTCTGAGCAACATCTCTTAGTGGACTGTTTTCATGGCTATACGTTGCTGCCCCCTAATGGATACGCAGTACATTTATTTTTTCTTTCAATCCCTACCAATTACCAACTGTTTGGCAGCAAGGTAATAAGCAGCTCTACCTCAACAAATTAGGCATGAACTTTCTACTGTATTTAGAGCACTTCTATTAATGACCTCTATTAATTTTCCAAATGTAACAGGAAATATACTAATTAAAAACTAATTAACTGAATAATTGAAATAAAAAAAAAAATCAAATACCCACTTCAGGTGTTCTGCAGTATAAATACAAAATCCTGCCACTGTAACTCTAAATTAAGTGATCCGTGTGAGTTCCCTTAGAATGAATAACAGAATGGCATAAGCCATTTATTAGACATGAAGATGTCTGCAGCTGAGCTGGAGTCTTTCACTCTTTTGCATCGTTTCCCCGTATACATCTCCCATTCTGTGTGTGTGTGTGTGTGTGCGCAAAGTGTACATTTTTATATTATCAGCAAACAGGCTGATAACTACACTGTACACGTTCTGTCAATGTATTGTCCTTTTATACCTTAATGCTTAATCTTCAGCATATTTTAATTAATTCAATCATAATTCATTCAATCCAATCAAAATTTCATGTTTCATGTTCATTTCACATCAATAAATTAGAGTGAAGGATGGATACATTGGCTAATATGTCCATTTGCATGCAAGCAGGGCTACTGTTTTATGAGGTGCTGATGTGTTTACTGGAAATTAAATATTACTGATAAGTGTCATACATTAATGTTGCTCTTACAGATCATTGTTAACCACTCTCAGTATATCAGTATGGTATAAATTAACTTTAATTGTTGGGGGTTATTGTGTGTAATGCAGTGCTACTCAAACCCTTGATTTAATGTTGATCTCCCAGATCATGATTAGGCTCTGTGTGAACATTAGTATGATATAATGTAGGTGTGGTGCTCTTACAGATGGCTGCTATGCATTGTAAACATGTTTAACATTCAGTAATTTCCCCTTTGTAGACAAAACAATAAAAATCACAAAGAAAAAATCAGAAATATGTAACAATACACCAAATATATATCTACAGTACTTTTCCTCAACATGGTTTGGGTTGACTGCTAGGTGGGGAAATGCTTTCAGTCTATATTATGCACAAGTGAGAATGTGAGTCACAGTGGGATATGGTCACTCTGGGGAATACTGAGGCTATACATTTTAAGGCATGTGTGAAGGAGGAGCTTTCACCTGTCCAAAAAACCTGTCATGCAAATTGACTTATAAATACTGTTATATGTGTGTGTAAGTACAACACAAAATAATTGGAATTGCCCATGAAGGTACTATGTAATTGCATGTAAATACAGTGTAATTACATGGTACTCACTTAAGCTGTTCCACTATGATTCCAGTGAAATAAGGGCAGTGCATTGTGAAGTTTGACCAACCTTTGTGTGCATTTTGCCAGGAACAAGAAGAAATAATGAGGTGTGGAGTGGCATTTTTACTTTTACCGCCCCCTCTGACTATGTTTAACTGCTCTGTACTTGACCATAAACCCATAAACCTGCATGGATGAAATGGAATAAAACAATAGGTTACTCTTGCATTGGAGTTTTTTGTTGTTTTTGTTCATTCACGTTTGCCTATAGTGGGTGATTGAGGTTGAAAGGGGTTCAATGTTTTTAGATCCAAAACACATTCACCTTTCATGTCTCTCTCAGCGTGTCCTTCCATAAATGGAAGATGAGAGGGGAGGGAGGCTGTCAGAGTGCATCAGTGCAAATGTGCTGTGAATCATAACATTGCGGGAAGTGACTATCGATTTGTTACCATGTCTGTGTGCACCCAGTGACCCTAGCTAGTACTCAAGACAGTGGAATTACAGACAGGACAGTGGAGAAGAGACAGGCAGGTACAGACATGTAAAATGCTTTAAAGCACCATTTTATTGCTTCTAACAAAACTCAAGTTGGACTATAAACTACAAATAACTTTTATGTGTGTGCTATGAGTTTCATAACAGCATATAAAGATTTAACAGAGGATAAAATTGTTCTCAGTGTTAAGTCAAGGACTTTCTCTCATTTGGATGGGGAGAAAATAAATTCCTTTTTTTCCTGACCTGTTAGTTATGACTAGAAGCAGATTTTTTGGTTCCTGTACCCTCTGTTCTCATAACCCTTCATACAGCAAGCTGACTAATTTTGTGACATAACCTTCCAAATGATATGTCTTCAGGAAATCCAATGACAGAAGTAGCTAACTACACTTCAACAGTTTGATAGTTGCATGCAGTTCAAACCAGAAAAACAAATTAATGCACACAAATACACTCTCCACATTTAAAATTTAACTCCAAGTCATCGCAACAGCATGCTGTTATACATACATATATATATATATATATATATATATATATATATATATAGGTTGAACAAGATAATGGCATATTCTCTGGACAATTGTAATATTACAGGATTCAGTAAAATCAGATACATTAAATTAAACAGAGTGCAATTATACAGAGTATCTCATTTTAGCTGACGTGAATGAACTGTACTGTTCAACAGCTATGCCTCCTTTGCTCCTTAGCCATCCTTGCTCCTTTGCCATCCTATTGCTGCCACTGACTTGTAGAAAACAAGTTACTGCATAATCGTATCCAGTTTAACTTATAATATCATGTCTCACATTTTGTTACCCATTAAAGCTGCTGGATTTATACTGAAGTGCTTGGGGTTAAGTTCCTTGCACATGCTCCCTACAGGGGACAGTCCAGAATGCAAACCCACAACCCTCCACATGGCAAAACAAGCTGCTCAGTGTTGGCCTGGAATAAAAGGTACATTTTACATCCGATATGGCCTGAAAATGTTACTTACTCTGAATATGGGTTGGGTTTTCTTCAGTGTATTCTCCACATTCAATTTACTGAACTTTATCATTGCATGTGAACATTTGCAATGGTTTTATGTAAAGCCTTCTGCCCTTAATGCGTTCAGACTAAGAGATTCTTTGAGAAATAGTCTCAAAGTTGTTTTGCTGTTCAACATGAAATCAGTATGTTTCATTTTTCTCCTTGGTGTCCGCAAAGCTAATGACCTCTTATAAGCAGAATTTTGTTGTTGTTGTTGTTGTTGTTGTCAGACTGTATGTATAGCTGGTATTGTCCTACATTCTCCCTTGAAAGCATTAATAGGCTCCACTGCCAAAGTGGGCTGTCTTAGCTTTGCCCTAATTCTGCACTCGGTTCTGTTGGTTTGAGGTCAAAGTTCCGTGCTGTGACCACTACAATGTTTTGATATGATTCTCTTCATCACATGTAGTCACACCTGCAGTGACACCTGTTTTCATACAATCAGATGTTATACCCCATGACTTTGGAAAGGACAGAATATATATATATACATAATATTATCACAAAATGTATGTTTGATTTATAGTAATCTATGTTTGCAGTTCTAATTTAGGTGATCTCCCTCCATTCCTAAACATCAGTAATAAAATAACACCAAACCTCATGCTGTGACAACCACTCACATTTTACCTTCACACTTGACACCTACAGCCTATGATACCTGATTGGCACAATGTTTGTGATGAGAAAAGGAAAGTGAAATGGCACATAACCTAGTTCTGAGAATTGACTACCAGACAAGAAGAATGGCTGACACCAACTCAAGTAAAACTGACAAGTGGCTTTGTCAGAAAATATACCCATTGCATTTAAGAGGATTCTCTTATCAGCTCTAAAACTCATACAAACCAGCAAATAAAAACTACCCAGAAGCACTTACAGCCAAACATGCACTCACCAAATCTCCTGGCTGCCCCTGATAAGCTGCATTTCAAAATAGCCAAGTCGCCAATGAGTTTGGCTTAGCTTGCCTTTATTTAAACCATATTGCAAATGCTCAAAGCACACCTTACCATGCCATGCAAAACATCCTTGTGTTGTTAAAAGACATCTTTTGGGATATTAGAATTTCAGCATGTTCTGTGGAGCTTTCTCCTTGACTTTCATATTTTTGTTTTGCCAATGGAGTAGGTTGCTCTTGCCCCTGTAGGGTGCAGTGGAGCTTAGCTGACAGAGCAGGGGTCATCCTTACTAGGCTTCACTTCTCCCTGGAGCAGCAGGATCATAACAGCTTTGGTCAAGTAGCTGGAGGTCCCACGTTTCCCCAAAGGAGGGGTGTTGTAGAATGCTTCCATGTCCTCCTTTGAAAAACATTGGGGTGAGCAAGAGCTGTTACTATTTTCCCAATTACCTTTTGTAGTGCAATGAGATTACCGTCAGACACATGAATGCAAAAGTCTACATACAAACTGATGGGGAATTGTGCCTGGAGAAGTCATTGTCCTGAACCATAAAACGAATTCTCAAACAAACCTACTTCTGCTCTCAGACAGAGGAATAGACCATCCCATAATAAAAATGGACTTTTTGGTTGTGGTCTTCCAGTGAGTACATGCAGATAAAAAGGGAAATTACATCATCTCAGAGCCTGTAAGGCACACACAATGGCAGGGATAAACTGGTACTGGTACATGTGTTAGCTCTGGCTACTCCTGCACTAGTGGGAGTACGCACCTCTTTCTTGACCCCCTGAGGCTTGCCATGGTCCCTCTGGAAGTCATTAAAAGCCTCTTTGACCAGAGAGTCCAGGTCTACTTTCTCCTGGAACTCCAGCTCGGGATTTCTCTCCAGGATAATAGACACAACCATCAGCAGCTAGAATTATGCGTGGGGGGAAAATAAGCATAAGGAAAATTAATATAATGTAAGGGAACCCCAAACCATAAGAACACCCTCTGAAACACATGACAACATGCACAGCATCATGATCCAAATCATCATTCACTGCCACAGAAGCAATCAGAGAAAATCAAAGAGCACCCGCTGCTGCTCCCTTAAGAAATTATCCTTAAATCATAACTGTAATTCATATCTGATTTGAGCTTGAAATAGATTTATGAAAAAATAAACATCTGAAAATGATGAACGGGAATGTTTTGCTGGTTGTAAAAAGCCCAATCCACATCAGCAGCCCAAAGGATGGAATATGGAATCCTACCTCAACAATTATCTGCCTGTACTCAGGTAGAATGATGTTCTTTAGCATGTCCTCCACAAGCAGAGAGAAGTTCATCTCATACATTGTCATGTCCGACAGGGTGGGTTGCTTAAGTGGGAGGGCAGTGAAAGGGACATTCTCTTAACAAAACCTTGGTGAATTCATCTGTGAATGTTTAGAACAACTAATTACACAGCACCATGTGTGATAATTTAATCATAATCAGGTAAAATTCCTGCCAGGACTTCCTCAAAACAGATTTTCATTACAGGAGTTTTCATTTGGGAAATGTTCAATGCAATACAGTATGGTTGCGAGACACATGGCACTGTCACATTACATTTCATATTATTGGCCAACTGTGACCTTAAGCAACTAATTATTTTTTTTTAATGTTGTACCTGTGGGAGATGCACACCGGCAACAACAATGCCATTGCGGGTCCTCTCCAAAATTTGCCAGACCCGGTCGTAGAAACCCAGAGGTGTTCTGTTGAGAGAGCCATCGATCTGGCGCCTATTCAGCCAGGACCTAGAGAAACCAGAGCGGATGGAAATGACTGGTGAACTATGTCTTCTGTATTTGTAGACACATGTTATTTGAATTACTGCATTACTCAATCAACCTAGAATTACATTAATGCACACTAAAGGAAAAGCTGTGCAGGTGTCCATGGTAACCTGTGAGTGACAGTAGCCTTACCTCCCAGTCTGCTGTGGCTGGAGCACATCCAGAAGCAGCTGCTTGACATCACTGGGAGACATCTGGTATATGTCCTGGGGTGGCATATCCCCTGCCCTGATCTCCAGCTCATGCTTCATGGCTTGCACAATCCAACTATACCAGAAATAATACACTGTAAATTCCAGTACTGAAAACATGTTGTTTAAGTGCAAATATAAAGAACACACATTAAAAAATAGTGACGGAATGCTGAAATTGTTTTTTTTTTTTTCACTGATCCTTGTAGATCAGGGCAAACATAGCCATGACCACAAAAAGCAGACTTGCATTTCAAAAACAGCTAAAATGTCAAATTAACTTCAAAATAAACAAGCATACAAATTCAGGAAAATATACATACAGGGACATACACAAACAAACACATCCACCACAGTGAGGGATTGAAACATTTAAATTGTAAGTAATTCTTCTGTGCTTCATACCCGATCCTGATCTTGAGCATGCCACTGAAGAGCTCGGGGTTGTTGGAGATGATCCAGCCAATGTGGATGACCAGCTCCTGCTGCAGCACGGCCTCACGCTCATCATGGGGGCTGCACTTGCTGTAGATGATGTCTTTGATGACCGCTGGAGATAGGGGGTTTGAGATCACCTCCTCCTCCTGCCCGAATATCCCCAGTGTCACCTGTCAAAGGACAAGCATGCCCAGCCTGCATCTGATTTTTCCATTCCATTTTATTACTTGGGGGATGACTCATAGTATTCCAATTATTGGATGTGATCACTCAAAATTGATTCCTCTTTTAAGTGCACAAAAAAAGAAACCACCTAAAATTGTTCCAAGAGCAGACTGAACCCTATCAAGTTCAGAGCCAGCCATGTCATCTTTCAGCGATAATTGGGGGCCCACAGTGGCAGAACAATTTTGCTTAGTCCCGCCAGGGATAGGGGTGGGTGGATGGCCAGGGTCTCTTCATAATACTACCCTCAGCGACTTGCTGGGCTGCAGTGGAGTAGCGCGTATCTACCAATTGGTGCCCACTTCACTGTAGTGCTGGGGGGATTTATAATGTAAAAACAAGTGTTGCCTTGGCCTGAGAGTGTATCGGAGGATTGCATTCATTTTGCCCTGCACTCCTGCATGAGTGAGGCCTAATGTGTACAACTGGCAGTCACAAAGATGGATTTAAATGGGGTAAAAATGCAAAACACATAAGCATGGATTACTTGAAAAAGTTCGATTTTTTCACTTTTATAGCAAAAAGCTTTGTATTAAACTGAATAACACCAACATCCCTGGCTTCATTAGACCAAATTTCAATCTTGACCTCTCCATGTTCAACTGATTCAGCATCACTGAGGTGTTAAGCCACATTATGAAGCATTACCAGTGAAAATAAGCTAAGATTAAGATGTCAAAGTAGGCAGAACCTAAAGTGAAAGTCTCTAGTCTAAAAAGACATAAGGATAAGCACACAACAAATCATTTGAGAAGTCACAGTATCATAATAAAACACACAAACTAAACAGCACAGGGTAAACATGGAGGCCTTGCTGAATTGAACATTGAGAAAATGCTGTGCCATCACACCATTAGCAGCCCAGGTGCAAGAGGCAGAAGCAGGTGGCGTTAGCAAGCAGACAATGGAACATGCACTACACTGGATGTATTTCCTACAGAGTCATACAAAGAGAAGCATTTTAAGGGAATATACTTTCCATCAGTAAATTGTAATTCAAAAAATGTAGAACATTTTGACATACAGCTGATCAGTGAACATTAAAATTGATTCTGTTACAATAACAGTTTTTTCTAATGCTTACCATTTTAAATATTTAAGAAAATTCTTTGAAGACAATGCCACCTGTAAATGTCGTTTTCAACTTACCTGCTTGCCATGAACTAAAATGCTAGTAATAGAGGGAGCGAGGCTGTCCACTAGTTTAGTTAACAGACTGGCAGCCAGTCGTACAACAGACCTGGTGGACAGAGAAACAAGGAGATCCTCAAAGAGGTCAAAGCATGTTGATCATTCTGAAAAGGTCACAGTACACAGTACTGCAAAGATCTATAGGACATAATGGAATTGTGTTCTTTTTACATTTATCAATATTCCTCGGATACTGCAAAGACGTTTAAGTAACTACACAGCTAACTTGAGAAAAAAAACATTGTATCTCAAGAAAATGATATAGAGATACGGCCATGTCAGAATCAGTTTAACTATGTCTAGCTTTCAAAATCAACACTTTCATAACTGATTATCATGGTCTTTAAAAGGTACTGCCACCTTCTGGCATTTGCATTATATGTCATGATAATAGGAACTGAATCCTATATATTAAAACTTACCTATTTTGCAAAAAAATTGTCACCACTGTCTACTTCAACAGGGAAAGGATTGAAAAGCCAATTCATTATTGCTGAATATTACACCCCTGTTAAATGACCAGTATGCATCCATATTTAAATGTATACTGTATTGAACCATAAAGCACAGGTTCTGTGACAGTGACATTAGTATTCACAAGCCTCAGGCCAGCCAATCAAAAAGACTCAAACTTCATCTAGAGCAGCTATGACTAAGAAAAAAAAAAAAAAAAACTGCCCTGTTGGTTCAAGTACTGGTTCTGCCTGTCTCCTCAGATACAGCCAATTCATTATTCACATTAATTTGACAAATGAAGCAGCAAAGTATTTTAGTGCTCACTAATTTATGATTAAATAATGTGCAAGAGCAACTGTGTATCACAGAACATGTCACCCCGTAACTGATTGATTCCTACTACTATGCTGCCTATCCACATGTGTATTATAGCAAGCAGTAGATTAGGGCACATAGCTCCATAGAAAATAAGACATTTTCTTTTGTATTATCGACTGATCTTATGGAAGATCAAATCCACGGTGCTACATGATATTTTAAGCAGATTTATAATAAAAACCACGAAGTGCTTATTTTAAAGCAACAGACCTTGATAAATCGGCATAGACAAAAACTATTCTATACAGTTTTATTCAAAATATGTATTAATACTTATAAAAATGTCAAACTTCCATGAGATATACATTGTAAATTACAAAGGTGTCGTATTAATGGTGTTTCATATATTAAACTCAAGATACTCTTTATGCTCCAGCACTGCTGTTTCCATTTGATTTTTTTTTTTCTGTAAATGAGGATGAGGTTGTAGAATACTGGCACAGGGTGATGTAAAACACAACAGCAATGCATAAGCCCACAGGTTGATTTCACCCACATACAGCTGCTTCAGTTAGGCTGAGCATTTGAAACAGATCAAAACTTGGCGAGGCATAGCTTGAGATGCCAGCAGGAGGGAAAGAAAAAGTGCACACACAGTTAATGTGAACAGGGAACAGTCAGCGAATTCTAGGGCTTATAATTAAACTAATGAAACCACACATGCAGTGTTAAGAACTCACTGTGTTCTATTACCTGTTTGCCATGAACTACCAGAGTAGTAATATGTGGTGCTATAGAGCTGGCAAACTTCTTGGTTAAAGCAGCAGAGTAACGGACTGCCAGCCTACAAAGGGTTTGATTTCATTTTTTGAAGTTTGATTTCAAAAGGGTAAATTATTGATGGGCATTTAAACGGACAAACACAAAGACAGTAAAAGAAGGAGAATTGGCATTAACATAACTACAAAACTATTTGACAAGCTTAAAAATGCAGAAAAAGCTATAATTCTGAAATGAAATACAGGCAGTCCCTCCCTTTACAATAGAATACATTCCTGGAACTCCAGACATAAATGATATTGTCAGGAAATGAAACCCATATAGACGTAACATTATAGGCAGGAGCTCATAGGCACAGGTACATAAATAAAAAAAAACAAATAAATAAATAACTAATCAGATCTTAATTCGATTTAAATATTTGTACATTTACACATACTTATATGTACAGTACTTTAATATTCAGTATTGTGATACCTGCTGTGTCATGATTCAGGAATGACATGACAATGAGAACAGCAAATTTTTCAGTTTTCAAACCAGCATTTTACATGCTGAACCAGACAATGCACACACAAAGGATAAAATAAATAAATCTTCCTTAGCTCCTCAGTGGTTCCATAAATGCAAACAACAAACTAACTTTAGAAAGACCACACAACAAATTCAGAGACCCTCATGGGGAAAGTAATCTTTTTTTTAATTTTTCAGCTTTCTATCTCTAGTTCTCACTAAAACCACTTTCTCATTCTAAATCTGAATTTTGTGTTGTAAAACAATGGCAGAATTTTTATGACATAAATGTGATTCATTCAGTATGGACTGCCTGTATTTAACAAAGATGATTTTATCCTTTTCAAATATCTATATAAGTATGGGTTCTTAAAAATCATTAAGAGTGCATGTATGTTTTTATAATTATAATTTATAAATCAATTATAATGTTACAATAACCCCCTATGTGTTACTAAACATTCTTGCATGACTATAATGGTTGTATTTACTTCTTGGTGTGAATGTCATGCAATAAAAACAAAATTAGACTTGGGAAAAAATCTGACCAAAGTTTTCGGCTTCCGGCTCGTCTATAGATCCGTTCCAGTTCCTCAAGGAGGTTTGCTGTCAACAAAAACAATAAAATGTGTTATGAGTGAGCTGAACAAATCATATCACATTTAGCGTGTCAAAATAAAAGAAATCCACACTGTTACATAAGGACTTCAAAACAGTAGACTGATTACATCACTGTTATAAGGCTTAGCAAATAAAAACTGCACATCAACCCTGGTTCCAAAGTCAAATCATGAATGTTCAACATTGAGTTCCATTAGAGTTTTGTCCTGAAATGTTCAATCAGGCAGCGTACCAGACTGTATTGTAACACTTAAACCAGCAGATTCAATTATCCTCTGCACTCAGACTCAGCATCCAAAATGTCAGCCATCAAAAAAATTTCACAGCTTGAGATGAAGCAGCTGTTTCACAACCCTTTTTATACTAGAGGTCTCCATGTAAAATCAGAGGATTATTAACCCAGCTTCTGCATGGCAAAATTGAACTGTCAGACAGGCTGAAGTCCTTTACTCCAACTGGCCAGTTTTTATTTCAAACACTGAGAAAAGCTATTCCAGACACAATTGCTTAGCTGTAGGGCGCTAAATGGATTAACTTCTGTGCATCTAATTTACAGTGGCTTTACTTGAAGTGAAGAGATTTCCATTTTGTGGTGCACTGGCTGGCATTCAGGTTTAAAGCAAACAGCACTTTAAAGCCCACAAACAGCTTGGTGTCACAGCAAGGGGCTTTGTTATGTAACCCGGATAGTTCAGAGGTACTGTACTTTGGACCAAGTTGTTTACTCATTCCACTAAATGAGGCCTTTCATTTGCACAACAAATATAACATATAGCAGACCAACACGTGAAATGTACACACTATCTTTTGCAATGAAATCAGGTCCCTCTTTCTTCAGGAGGATGCCGGCGAGCTGTGCCTGGCTGACCAGGCAGTCACAGTCCTAAGAGACAAAATCAAAAAGGTCATGGGGACAAAACAAATAATTGGCAGTAAAGTACTTGTCCTGTTATATTACAATTGTATACTCATCAATGCTCAAATGGCTTCATTATGTTATGTTTCAGTGAGCTCCCTAGCAATTCTGCATAATAAAAAGGTTAGCAGAAACTGACAGAACTGCTTAATGCGATCTAATGCCCAGAACATCCCACACAACACAGTTTGTGTAGACATACTGCTACAAGATATACACAAACACAAGGTCACCTACAGTAAAGTATGTCTGTAAAGTTTCTACCTCTTAATGAATAAGAAATTAACAAAGAACAAGAACAGTGCATCTTTCTGAGGCATTTTGATCTGGTTCAATCTGACTGCAGTGGGATAAAGCAAATTTTTTAAGCACATTTTAACAACAGCAGTCATGGAAATGAACAAAATGCTGTAAGCAACATAAAAGGTTACTTTAGTTTTTTACCATGGTTGAGCACAAATTGCTTTGTGGTTTAATTCAATCTGATTAATAGGCTCATGTGAGTGGGAATAAGTGACTCTCGGAGCATGGCTATTAGGCAGAGGCACAAAAAGTATGAACAACAGGCACAGCGCTCACATGAAACTTCTGCAGGATTTCGAAGGTGGATTTCTGAGCCCACTCTTCGATGTTGATTTCAGGCTGCTGCTCCAGGCCGGAGGCATTGGGTGTGCTAGTCTGCCTCTTCACTTTTGAATTTTTTGGCAGCTCCAGCTCCTCAAAGCTCTTAAATTCAGGAATTCTGTAAAAAATTATACAAAACAATTGAGTGAGCACACAAAAGTGCACGCGCGCACACACACATACACACACACACACACAAACAAAGCTAATTTTCCTGTAATTCATCAAAATAACAAAAAAAAGAGGCAGGCTTCTTACTCATCAACTTCATTTACACGGAGAAAGTCCAGCTGTTCCACCACCGCACCAGATATCAGAGTCTGAAAGATTTATTCTGAAGTTGCATCAGCAATACCAACTCAAAGCCAGCGGCCAGGCACACACTGTGACTCCCGGCTACCAAGCATCTTTCATATGCAAGGAAAAAAACATGGAAAGATAACATGCCAAAAATATTTCTGAGAACAGCTACGTAGGGTAGGGAATGGGAGGCAAGACAGTATGTGTATGGAAAATAAAGTGGTGTCTTTTACCCCAGACTGAGGTGACAGACTGAGGTGCATCAGTTGACTGTGATGGAATTCTGAAAACAACTAATACAATGACAAGCAGCTGATTCATTGTTTAGATTCATTGGCATTAAAACAATCTGCATACTGTTCTATTTGTTTATCTGTTTGTTTGTTGAAAAAAGCTGCATTGTCTTTTGTGAAATCTTAAAAACTGACTGATCAAATGAAATATCATTTCTAATAGAGCAAATTATTTGTAGAATAGGTAACATTTGTTATTGTTGTTGTTTTCAGAAAAAATGACATGCAACTAAACACAAACTAACAAAAGAGCACCTGCAGTCTGTCCACATGGACTTTTACCCCTCCGATGTTTCCCTTTTTGAAAGATGCCAGCATATCCAGGATAGGGTTGAAGCGGCTTCCCCTGGAGGACAGAAACATTAATGTGATTTATCATGGATATTACATAATAATATTATGCACAATAATGCCTTACCAAGGGAGAAGAACAAACAACATGTACTAGTTTAACTACTGTTAGAGCAATATTTATGAAAGCGCTTAATGGATCTGAAGTCTGTCCTGAATTAATTTCTATATTTTCTGAAGCAGGAAATGAGGTCATTTGAATCTTAAATTCATTTGAATATTTGAATCTTAAATTAAAAGTATAAAGCCTTTTATTTCTATACTTTTGAGTCCTGAATATGCAGAAGCAAATCTTACCTGATGTTATCTTCCCTAATGAGTACAAGGAAAAATGGCCGACCAGGCATTTTCCAGCAATGCTTGATGAACTGCAAGGCATTCTACAAACAAAAATACAGAATATTTCTATCTACCATGTTCAAGATAGTTTAGGAGTATCCATTAACTAGCTGAGAAGAGGAATAGTACAGTACAGTGCACCTTCTCTGCTTATGTTTAGACTGTGAGTCAGACTTCATACATATGCATTGGACATCACTTCATTTTTATGTGAATTCTTTGCATTGTAACATTTTTTGGGGAAAATCTAGCTCATCAACTGTTGCCTGAAAATTGGTCTGCAATGATAATTCAGAAAAAAATCTCATATTCTGTCTAATGGAAAATTAAAACTGTAAAGAGTAAATATATATCCATGAATATATTAGTGAATATATGTAGACCAGACATATGTAGAATAGACAAATAAATGTAAATTACATAGATCCATTAAGATATTTATTTCTGTCACCATGTCAAATTTGGTCATTTTTACTGTTTTCCACATTGCAATAACATGCAATAACAAAAATGGAATTATGCAGTGACCAAAAAATATTACGATAAATCAAACCTACCATATATTTCAGATTATTCAAAATAGCCAAAAAATCATTTTTATTTATTTATTCTTTTAAAGAAATTCATACATAGGTATCAACTTCACTTTTTATACTTGTCTAAGAAAAAAATTTCAAGCATTTAAGCATAAGTCTTAAGATCAAAATGCCTTTGAATGCATGTTTCCCATTTTCTTAATCAGGTCCAAAGAGTGTCCAAATTTTTGACTGGTACTGTATTTTCGTCTGTATATTAAAAGATGTTTAACCTTATAGGGATTTCTAACTGAAGCAGTTTGGGTGTGATCTTTATAAGCTAAGTGGTCCAATTGTTTCCACACACAT
Source organism: Megalops atlanticus (assembly GCA_019176425.1). NCBI lineage: Eukaryota > Metazoa > Chordata > Actinopteri > Elopiformes > Megalopidae > Megalops > Megalops atlanticus. Next base: position 20,167,952 of record CM032881.1, read on the forward strand.
TTCTATTTTGTTTAGGAACAGAGATGTGCCCATGTTCCTTGGTTTCACACATGATCTTGTATACACATGATCCAATGTATAATGTTCAATGTATAATGCCATCAGCCTAGGAGCTGATGTGTTTCTTCACAGCAAGGATTCACCAGCAACAACATTCAAAACCCTCATCTCTTCTCATATTTTTCCAGTTAGAGCTACAGTCACAGGATGCTCACATGCTGTGATGGATACTGATGACTTTACGCTTGTTCTGGCCTGGTCTGTGAGAAATTCAATGCTATAGACTCATGGACCAATTCAACTGCATGCATTGTGATGTATAAAAAGCAAAGTGAGCTGCTATTTTAACAAGAAATTGCAAGATGCACAATATTAATATTTCTAATTGTAATGGCTGGAATTTATCCTTCATCTCTCATGTGTTTGCTCATTTGATTATTAACCCCATTAACTCCCTTATTAATAATTACAGGCTTTTCAGTTTAAAAATATGTATTAGCATTTTCCTGCCTCACCTTGATGTCATCAATCAGCAACATGACATCTTGAGACAAGTAGAAGTCACTCAAGTCAAAGACAATCGGATAGCAAACCACAGTCTTCCCCTGAATTCGATAAATCTTTGAGGAAGAGAAGAAAGACAGAGTATTACATGGGCTTTAAAAATAAGATTAATGACTCTTAGACACAAAAATATGCATTCTCTGAGACAACCTACTGATTCTGACAGTGAACACACACAGAAACACTGACACATGCACATTATACTGTACTGTATACTTTCTGACAGACTTCCTGCTCATATTTTGATAAATTGATCTCTTTCATCCGAAGGTTTTAGACTCATAATTGATTTTTTTTTTTTCGGTTGTCTATAATACTTACACTGGGTGCAATATAACTGTATTTAATATACATTTAATACATATACACAGTACCTGCATTTATCAACTCAGCTGTCCTCAGAGTATCAGTACCATTTTCTAACACTGATTTGAACTGTGATTTCAAAATGAATTTCATAGGGAAAAATGCATGAATACACAAGCAAATATAAAACGAAAAGCTGTATATGTGCCTTGAAGGCAACAGTTACTAAACCAGCATTTTTGCTTGCAAAGCCAACAAGTCACTACTTATAAAAAAGGGTAAGAAAAATTATATGCAAATAAAAAAGGCAAACTGCTTACCTTGCAGGTCCCGATGCAGCCCACCGGCCTCTCTGGACGCCCACTCAGTCCCAGCTTCTTGTTGACAGCCAGGAACCGGTAGGCCTGTAGATAAAGCATACTAGAGTAAGATCCTTTCTCCTCTCTAAGACGTCCTGACCCATTATAGTGACTCACAAATGACCCCTTTCCCTTCTACAATCTGAACTTTCGGAGTTGACTGACAATAACAAGAGCTCTCTCCTTTTTACAACCTGTGAGTCAATTCCAACCCATTTTGAATTGGAAAAATGAGGTACAAGCAAGCACAGACAGCCTTCAACAGCAGTATCTGAGTTTGTTTAGAAGGGTAATGTTTCCCGTCCTAGTGTTCCATATTCTAAAATGATTCCTTAATGAAACATGACTGTGATTAACCACCCATGTACAGCCATTTGTATTATATTACAGGCTGATATTATTCTGATCACAACCTATTCCCTCCACAGAGGATGTAGGCAGGCCCTGAAGTACCATGCTGATAGTGCTTAACAGTCACTCTGAAGGTCAGCACTAAGATAAGCCTCTCTAGGTCCACAGCAAACCTCCAGGTGGTTGCTTCAGTAGCTCTGGACAGCCCTTGTCATTTTCAAATTCGCTTTCATGCTTCTCTCCTTTTGAAATGTTAAGAGGCAGAAGCAGCACCAATCTGTTCTGCCAAACAAGCCCACCTCTTACTCAAGGCATTTTTTTCACATCTGATATTAAGCATAATGGTAAAAAAGATAAAAAATAAAAAACACCGCTCTTGCTAATACATGCACACTTTTCTGTTAAGTGTGTGAGAAGAAGGCCCTGTGAGAGGCATGCACAAATAAATGCTACAGGTTTCAGTGTCATGCTATTTTCTATAGACACATCTTGACTATAGTTGGACCTCCTTGGTCTTCTGATATTAAGTCATACGGACATAAAAGCGCACACATGCCTCAGTGAATATCCCAAAACTCTCTCCAATGGTCACATATATTAACCTCTTAATGTTAGAATACCATTTATGGCCTCATTTGTTATTCTTCATGCAGCATGAACAAGTAATATTTATATGAGCACAACTATATGGGGTGATGTTTGTGATCTGCTGGCTATGTGTTCATTGAGCATATCATTGCACATTTTATGTTACACTGGAGAAATTGCCATGATAATGTTTTCAGTAAAAGTATTTCATTTACAAATTCTCCAAAGTCATCCCCTCTTAAATGTGGAATGAGCAGTACTGTTTAGCTTTGAAATCAATCACCTATTGGCAGGGGTTATGTACACACAATGGAGAACACACTGTCTGGTTTAAAGTAGTATTTCAGCACAATGTTATTGGATAGCACACCTCAACAGTGCATTCTCCTCCTATCCCAAATTCTAGCTAGTGCGCAATGTCAAGGGATAAGCCTGAAAAATTGCAGATTGACACTAAGGGCATTTTAATGCATCATCCCTGATTTTGCACATTCTGTAGAAAACCAGAATCCATTTCAACTTGTTCCTATTGTCCCCTTGCACCTATTTGCAGGTGTTGCATATAATAAACATTCATATTCAATAACATTCATTTGGAATTCAAACTGCTTTATTTGGGAGTGATGTTCCAGCCCTCAGCTGTTTTACTCTATGTGGGTTTCACGCAATGCAGGTAAATGCTGCTTTAACCAACTGGAGAATCTTGCATTCTGTACCACTGTCTATCAAGACTAAACTTTTCAGTATACCTGAGGTGCTGAGGAAAATCCTGGAATTATCATATTCTCCTTCAGCTACAAGTAATGATAGAACAGTTGTACTCATGTTGGGGTGAGGTATATTGTCAAACTACTTTCATTGGTGTGATCTCTCTATGTGCCTACCGACCGAAGCTGAATTATTTAGTTTTAGCAATCATACTGTATGTTCCCTCCAACTCTGTAGATCTGAGGGTATTGAGATATGCTAATGCTAATGCTGGCTGACAGGCAGGGAGAGGGGGAAACATTTAAGCATTAGCATATGTTCTCTCTGCTAAACTTGGAAGTTGTGTCAGCCCAGGAGCCTCTACATAGCATGTAGACTTACATGTAGGAGTTACAGCACACTGAGTGATAAAGTGGTGACCAAGAGTGATTTGCAAGACAGTATGACATTCATAGAGAGATGTAGTACCCCACCACTGATTTTACTACATATCACAGAGCATGAAAGAAAAAAAGGGGTCCACACCAGGACAGGCCACAGTCAGTCAATAACGACAGAAACAACATGGATAATTCAAATTCATCAATAATGTGAGTCCTTTGGGAGGAGCTGCTGTTCAATTCTACAAAAGCTTTGCAATTATAATGCAGTGTCAATAAGCCTTACTTTTACTCAAATGAATGAATCACTTCACTTACAATGCCACTAGGTGGAGCACTATACCCCCTCACTCTCTTATCAATAGACAGAAAAAAACTATGAGAGATAGGAAATAATCATCCCAAAGTCACCAAAGTCACCAACTATAGTAAAGTCAATGAAATAATAATAAAAACCAAAACATTAATTCAGAATTAAATCACATAGCAAATTGCATTGCACTGTGGAATGTCTGAAGAGAGGTGCTGTGTGGAGCTCAATACAGTACCTTTCAAATGTTCACTCTGTGCAGAATACTAATGAGAACAAAGCAGGACTGACAAGACCTTGTTTTAAGCCTTTTCAATGAGGAATGTACACATTATGAAGATAAATAGAAAAAATGTCATTATTCCAGAATTTTGGTAATGTAACGTAATTCAGTACTGGCGCTGCAATAAACATTTCATTTAATTGAGAACTTGAATCTTAGATTTGACCTCATTTGAAAGCATTCACAGTTGAATTGAACCATAAAAATAACAAATAATCAGATGGATATTCCTAAATCTTCACCAACTAGAACATATAACAGATTTTATTTTGCCCACAATGTTGCTGTAGCATAACTTGATAAATATCATGCTGCTAAACATAATTACTGGGCCTGTGCCTTCAGGGAGCTTCTGAAAACATAATTCCACAGAAAAGAAAATGTAACACGGAGAAACTAACATGTTTTTCTAAAATAAAAGCAACTCTTCACCACAGCCTCCAGCATCACTCGTATTTTACTGCCAACAGTGCCCATTTGTAGAGGGCCTCGTCACAGGGGGGGACAGCTCCCTCAAACCAATATGCGAGTCATAGGAGATAGTAGTGACCCCCTCTATAGATCCAGAATCATTCCTTAACCAAAAAGCAATAATAGGCAATAAGCCAAAGGATAAATACATTACCACTTTGTGTTCTGCAATAAAATTCTTTAATTTTGAAAAAATATGACTTTCCCTTTTGCTGTTCCACTGAGGCTGAAGTGTAACTTTTTGATTAAAGTAAAAATTAAATATGCACATTTTCAAATTATTTTACAGCATGTCATTGTTCCTATTGTTAGTGAGCAGTACGAATAATTACAGTGTGCACAGAATGTAGTCATAACCAATATTTATCCAATCAATATTTGTAAACATGGTAACATCATTCATTACTGAGGCATTTCTGAGTCTAACTTGAAGTGGGAAGAATGATAATTGACTGAAACTTAGAGGCCCCTTGAATTTATTGATTGGTGTACCATGAATTCATCATTTTGAGTTTCTATACAGTAGAATTTAAGAATATCTGGTAGCATTAAGGTTATCAAACATAATGACTGACAGAAAGAATGATTAATTAACCGCAGTTTGACATTCATTGGGACTGATTACAGGTTTAACTGATGAGCAGGCGGATTAATGCATGGACATACAGATTGATTAGATTACCTTCACCAGCTCCTTTTGGGGCCAGATCTGAATGGGCTCTACTTGCTGAGGTGTCTGGGTCTGGATACCATAGGTGTTCAGGAAGACCTGTAATCTGAATTAAACAGAGTGGCTATATAATCGGCTTCTGTTGGTCTCATAAAGGCCCCCACCTCACCAATCACAGCACAGGTAAATGTGTGTAGCCATAAATCATTACTAGGTACTATGCTAGAATTTAATGAGTAGACTGCAGGGGTTTGGAGGACCTCCTTATGCACACACATGCACAAAACATAGAGGAAGTATCACACAAGAATACAAATTTTAATGACATGTTTACCATTCCAGTCTTGCCTTTCCCTTGCCTTCAGTCATTATTAATCATAAACAGTCAAAGACAATACAAGGATTTTTTAAATGCTTTTTCCCCTTTATGCACCTCCCTCTTTTGGAATAGTTAATTGGAAATTGCCATCTCACACTGCAATGACCTACTGTACTCACTCGTGAGTCATAGTAAATTCAATTCACCAACTAAGGCTCTACTAGCCAACCTGAATCTGTGCTGGACCCGATGAAACATGTCAAGTTTGGGCCAGTACTGGTCTATAACTGCATTATACCACAAGCATTTGGGTTGGGCAGGGGTCATTGTTGGTGGATGTCTGATTTTGAATGCACTGCTGTCTAAAATCTTGGCAAAAATCTCATTTTGAATGAATGACATAAACAAAAAAAGTTTTCATGTCTGGCAAACATACCACGATTGAATGAGTGATTAAATTATTTACTAAGTTACTTAGGAAGAATTCATTTTTGGGCTCCTCTACAGATCCTTATTCACAAGGTACACTGTGTTTTACTGAAAATGAGAAAGATCAGAAAGATAATTTCATACATGTAAGCTGCTGAACATGATTTTGATCTGATTTAATTATTATCAGTAGTCAGTTTGGTCATTATTTGCATATTTGCATGAGTGCCAATCTCGCTCAGGGTGGGTTTGGTTCGGGTATTAAAGTATGCGGGTTTGGTCAGGCTACACATGCCAACATTACTTTTTTTCCATTCTGCTAGTTGCAAGGGTGCACTACAGTGAGCAAAGAGCTTACTGGAGAAAAGGGTTGTTTCAATTATGTCATGCGAGCAACTTGCAGATGCCTGATGGGTGTGTCTGAGAGCAGCAAGACGAGCAACCCCTGCCAACATGCCCATGCCTATACCTAGTGGAACCAACCCAATTAGCTCAGCAGCTGTGGGCTCTCTGTCATGCTTGGCTGGGATTAAACGAGAGTTGAAATAGTTTGGGATCTTCACAGTGAAATAATTATCCCAAAAGATAGCACAATTTAATATATCACAATATCATCATTTATAACATTTTTTACAGAGTAATGACTGAAAATGTACATTTCAGTTTCGTAGATGTCTTTTCATAAGCCTGTTACCTTTGTGCTACAACATAACCAGCTAAAATTTAAAACATTCAATACTGTTTCTGTCAACTATGGTAAAAGTTTAAATTATGTTACTGCTTAACATCATACCCTACTTGCAAGTTAGTAAATACTCTGTATCACTTGTGCCACACGATTATAAATTGAGGGATGATGCTCACAGAGGTAAGAAGCTAGGTTTGATATATTGCCTCTTTTAGCCATGATGTTCTTCCACATTGTCTGCAGACTACAGCTACATTTTCTACCACAAAACAGCTATTTAGCGTTTTAAGGTTACATACATACATGGAGGTGTGGGCACAAAATGTACCAATCAAACTTTTAAAAGCTGACTTTTTCAAAAGCTAATAGAGAATGTGGGGACTGTCTCCCATTGTTTCATGTAGTTTTGTTGTAGGTAAGATATTCATGCTAAAACCTGGTTACATGATTATATATCAACAGTATACCATTTGATTTATAATATTACTATTTCACAATGTAATATTGTGGTATACTGTCATAGGGGCATGTGATCATTTCACAGTTAGATCACCTCATGAGCCCCATAATGTGTTTTTCTACTATGTTACTTCATCATATTTTTTCTCAGCTCAGCAGCATGTTACTAGATGATAAGTAGTCGATGTCAAAGCAAATTTTATCCTAACCAAAAACACATCATCATTATGTAACTGAATATTCAACATAATATTATATAACTAACACAGTGCATAACTAAGTTTAATAATCAAAGGGAGATAAACAGAAAATGTATTTGGAAATTAAACAGGCTTTGCTCCTTTTAGGTACCAACATAATTATTAAAATAAGTGAATTATTAGCATTTGAATAGGATTGGAGTTTAATTAATTTAAACACATAATTTAAAATAATGCATCTCCATTATTTAATGGGTCAATTTCAATAGCCTGTATCCCTAAGTGCATGTTGTATTTTATACATGTTCCATCCTACAAGCCATTAATCTTCAATGTCAATGCAAGTGTTAGACTCTTTTCAGACTGATAGCTCACCCTAAATAGAAATCTAAATTTGGGTTGACTGAATCTCAAGACAAGATGAAAAAGTACACAGTTCTCTGAAAACAGTGTTATTGAATTAAACATGATACTATTACAAAAAAGCCTACATGATTGCCTCTGCAGAGAGTAAAATTCAAAAAGATTTTGAATATATTACATAACAATGTTAAAATGTCAGCTAATTTAAGTGAGAAATGACTTCCGTTATTTGCTTCTTTTTAAACTGTGTACATTGTTAAACAGTTGCAAAATATAAACTGGATGTGCTAAAATTAACATTTTACAAGCACGCAAATTTGTAATCTTTTATCAGTAAGACAGTTCAGATATTTTCAGACTGTCATTGAAAAATACATGCAGTTTTTTCATTTTAATATTTCATATTTCATTTCATTTGTACTTCATTAATTAAAAATTGTACGGTTTTGTTAACAATGGGTTATCTGGGGAAATGAGTTAATATTGTTTAATTTCAAAACAGACACCCATATCCATTGCAACTTAAATGGCTTACATTTTATCCCTTTTTATGGCTTTACCAATGCAATTTGGGATAAATGCCTTGCTCAAGGGTACAAAGGTGTAATCTGAGAACAGAACAAGTAATGTTTGGGTTATGAGCCCTGCTCCTTAGTAAAACACAAAACTGCAGATACTTTCCATACCTACCTCTGACTCTCAGCAATCAGCGCCACATGGATCACCACGTCATTCTCAATGGGGCCCTGGCAGACAGGACAACACAAACAAAAGCCAGGTAAGAGTCCTCCCTGTGCACATGTTCAGTTCCATTAAGGCATACACACATATTTGGGAAATAATAGGGAGATGCAGAGGGTGTAAATTTAGTTTCTGAAGTCCTGGACAGGGCCCAAAAGTTTCTTTTAGAGCAGATGATTAACAGGTAAGGAAATATGTTTCCAAAGTAATGCTCCCTCAGAAAGGGTTAGAGGAGCTATTAATCACCCTGGCTGTGCAGACAGGATAACAGCATGACATGGGACTGAGAGCTGTAAATCTGAACAGGTTCCTGAGGGACCAGTGTGTTATAAAGTATACCTCATCCTAAAACCTAAACACTATCATAATGTGTCTGACAATGTACCAATAAAGACTGACTGCTCCTGCTTATTAATCACAAGTGGGTAAAAATTAGAGCTATGTCATGATGTTTATTTACCGGTGTAATTACATCAGAGTGTGTATGTGTGTGTAAGCATATAACATAAAATAATATGCCATCACTTACAATCTTCCTCCACAACAATTTGCAGCACAGTTATGTCAAAAGAGTTCATTTACACTCAACTGAAAGAGTAAAGACATGAAATCATTTCATGCATGCATGTTGTGCACATATGCAACTGTGCATGGAACACCATCTTAAATACTTGACTTTCAATGCTCAATTGCAATTAATAGTGGCTGTTGTAATGAAAACATTTTTGAGATGTTGTGACTTATATGAACAAGACATTTGTTGACCGCTGCTGTCTTAAGCACTGTTGGAACCCTGATGACCGGGTCAGGGGAGGGAGTTTTGGCTTGGTAAAATGAACAAGTTTATCAGCCTTGTTATAATCAATCAACAGTTTTCATTGCAGGCAGAGGGGAAACCTCATTTGATTAATCACTAACAGAGCCCTCAAGCAGGGCAATAGAAGTCAGGCACATTAATATTCTGCTTTTTAACAAAAACTGACAGATGATTTCTCTCAGATTTTTTTACTTTGTAGATACATGAACAAAAGTGATTCCTTGGGTTCCTTTTGAATGAGCTTTGCATGAAGTAGAAGGATCTAGAGTAGGGGTGCAAAACCATAATGCTGAAAGATTTTTTTTCAACCAGAGCACTCTACCATGCATTCAACAATACACTGCCATAAGTCACCCTTCTGAGATTTCTGAGATTTCACCATTTCTGAGATTCTTCATCATGGATAAACAGCAAGCAAACTGACTGGACTATAGCTGCCAAGTACCAAAAAGGTTCAAGAGGCAATGCAGATTATTTTATGCTTATCAAAAACAACACAAACAACAAAAACAAAAAGAAAAACAAAACACACATACACTTAGAAAAAAAACAAAACATGCATAAGTGCAAACACACACACACACACACACACACACACACACACACACACACACACACACACACACACACACACACCTCTGCCCTAAACTGCAGACACTTATTTTAATTAATCACTTTGAAATACAAACCTGTTGTCTATATTCATGTTCCTGTTTTTTCCTTTCAGATTAATGACAATTTCCGGTTGTATTTCTTTCCTTATACTGTAGCTACTTTCCTCGGATACTTTGGTCAGAGTGAATGCTGAAATGTCACCATCTACCTCCATGACAAATTTTCCTCCTACAGTTTCTGACAGTGAGATTTGCAGATAAGTAAGGGCAATAAACTAAATGTTGCAATACTCCCACTCAACCATACAGTTTGTATTAGAAAAAACCTCCATCTTCTCAAATTAAATTTCAAGGTTGAGTTGACAAAATTTCTCATTTGCAAACAAGATTTATCAGGGGAGTAGATTACCGATCCGTAAGAAATTGAACTACTTGAAAGCAGCAGCATTAATAGTGTGGGGCTGACCTGTAGACTTCCTACAGATTTCTTCCACTACATAAGTACCCAGTCTATGTCATTTTGTATTTTACCAAGTATACTGTGACTGTGTAAGTTGTAAACAATTTAGATGCATGCACAATTCATACAGAAGTGTAGAATCCTGCTTAAATGTGTTATAATACTGATTACTGGCATTATGTATATATATATGGTGTAGTCCATATGTACATTAACAATATTCATACAGATATCTATATGCCTAACATGTAAAATGATAGCTATGCAAGTCATCCTATATATTAAAGACTAATAATAATGTGTGACTAGATGGTGTGAGCTGTTCATCAATATGACGTTAAATTTGTCAGAAACAACATGCCAACACTATTCCAGGCACACAGGCTAGAAAGGTGTCTGCTCAAAGCTGACACATTAGTGCATTGCTGCAATAGGTAGCTTGTGATGTGATAGAAAATAAAGGGTACTAAATATGACTGATTTAACTCGAACTACAAATTGTTTCAAAGGAGACTGTGGGTCACATTTATTGAAGAACTCCATGCATGTCACCTGGCCATGGCACTGAAATTTGACATACGGACTCATAAAAATGTGTGTTGATTTTACAAACACAACGGGTCAAATTGAAAATTTCACATGGTTTCCAGAAATGCCATCGCAAATTCAGCACAGAGCATACATGTATTTGGTAAATGTTTCATTTTTCATGTGTAAATGTGCAAATATGGACTAAAATGTTCATCAATTTTATTAAGTATTTCAGTTACTTAAGCATAAGCAGGTGTAAGCACTATATTTTGCATGCAAATTAAGACCTCTGAAAAGCAGTCAGTAATGCTTGTTTGTTAAAGCACACAACATATTGTATAAGACAAGTACCACCGACAAGTAAATCTTTAATGAAAGCTGGCCAGTGTTGACAACTGTCATTTCACCTGTTCAATAAGCATAATGTATACATTATATAATATGAGGTTATAGATCTCACACACTCCCATTTAAAAAGCTGCCTTGCGATATTCCCTTTATTTGCATTTTAGCTTGTAGTATGTCTCCAACGAAATATGTATACAGGATTACACTTGGATGCATAAAAACCTGTACCAATTAATGTCCTGATGGTTCATCAGCCCTTTACACATAGGGCTCATTTGGCATAATGTGCTGTTACTGACAACTTAAATGATTGGTTTGAAATAGGTCAGTTTAGTAATTATGGACCTTTGTGCCTTTTTATCCTTATTACTTATTTGGCAAACTTAATGGACTATCATGGCAAGATAAATCAAATACAGTGCTTGTCATACACAGTGTATGGCTATGGAGGGTGATTTATGCCAAACTCAAAAAGCAAATGCAAATACAAAATAATTATTTCTGTTACAGCACACCTGCACGGGTTTGGGAACCACATTTATATTACAAGTCTGTAAGATGCACAAGGGAGCAAATTGGCCAACAGCCCACTAGTATTAACCTCTGTAATAATATATCCCGTCTGGCCTGCTGTTAACCTATTCAACAAGAATTATTTTAATGGCATCGGTTTTAATCATTCAGTAAAAGCTGGGGAAAAACACCTTGTATTAATACTCAAAGGGCAGTTACCATTTACATTTACCATTATATGTGATGTGGAGGGCAAATACAAGAACATGAGGTCAAGATGATGATTATTACTCCACAATGCAAGCAGGAAACAGAAACCTCCTACAACATGCTCCTTGTGGTCACCTATGACCCTGAGGATGAAAACTGTAAAGAAAATGTTTGTGCATCAACAATTGAATACAGTCAAATTTAATTATGGCAAATGCTCACGCTATAAACACTGCAGTGTTTTCCAGCCCACCTCTTAGGCACTCACCACTTGATTGGATTTATTTGCCTAGCAGATGCGCTTATCCAGGGTGACTTACATAGCTTCCTTTTCACAGCATGTATTTTCACATATATATCCCTTCATTGATAACAGGGCATTTCACTGTAAGCAATACAGCACAAAACGTGCACAGACCCTCTGCGCTTTTAGTGTACCATCTGCAGCCTTTGTATTTATCCAGCAGTTAGCCCTCTGAGCTCCAGTTCCCAACAGAACTTTGCAGTGTCTACACAGAAAAAATGGAGCATCAGACTGGTTTAGGCAGGCACAGGACATGGAGAGGGCACCTGTCTCATGCAAACCTGCCTGGACAGCGTCACACTCCACCCACTAAGTTTGTCTCTTTCTTTGAACAGAATTGCTTCTACTGCCTCAATCCTGGAAGACCAATGCTGCCCTCTCACCTTAAGATTTCATGGCAAAGTATGTGGGTGAGCGTGGGTACCAGGACCCTATGGCGATTTGGAAATTTCCATTAACCTTGCGGCCTTCAAAATATTGAGCCATTTTATTTACAAAGTAAAGAGAGGGAGACTCTCCTAAATGGAAGTAACACTTCCATCTAAATGTGAAACTCAGTCACAATACATTTATTGCACAGCTCATCTGGTGTGATTGTTTATTCTCCTTAGCTGCTATTGTGGCTTGAACTGCAGAATGGTACGCACCTCTGCTCTGCAACCTCTGAACATTTCATACACAACCGTCATGGCAGTATAACATTATATACACAAAAAGAATACAGTTATCAATATATAGACATATAACATTTATGGACATCAAAAATTTACTGTCTTCAAAACTATCTGCGTTTCATATTAAGCCATGTTTACAGGACATTTCTACCAACCTATCGATATATGCTATGTCATCTGTTTGTATGGATGTTTATTTGAAAGATAAGCCTCTCTGGGCATAAATGTTGATGTACAGGTTTACATGATCAAACACAGTTGGATTTACTATGCACTGAAATAGATACAGTACCAACACTAGATAATATTTAGATATATAAAATTGTGTTGAAGGTATATCATATTATAAATATATGCATTGACAATGATGCCAAATAAGTTGGTAATAATGAAAGCAATCAAGCTTAATGAGCTGGCTTTTGGGAAACAGTACTGGAATATGTATCAATGAGCTGTTGATGTAGCTGTACCTACCTGCTGTTTTAATATACTACTCAGCTCAGCAGTAGTTACTATAGATTGTCAGCAGCTAGTAACTATGAATCATTTTCAATTTGGTATTCAGACGGGATTATGAAATTGTATTTACAGTCCTATGTCCTATCCCTGTCAAAAAAATCAGTACAGCACTTATAAGAATCATATCTTTCCAGGAAGGTTTACCCTTAAAAGAGGATGAAACTGACGTCTGTGTTTTAAACATGTTTTATCACGCTTAATTAAGATTCATTCTTATCAAAATGTTTCAAACATTTTTTTTCTTGCCATGTTATCCAGGCACTTAGCTAAACATTCGGACATTTTCCAGAACACCCTTTTTCTCAAAATATTTGACATGGTGCTTTAGTAATTAGATTAATCTATGAATTTTAAATATGAATGTGCTCAAATTTTTAATTCCTTTTTTTCGACAATGTGCCATGGAATTTGATTTGAGCATGATATTACCTACGAGTAAGCCCAAAATGATTCTTATAGGCAGATCGCTTGATTCTTTAAAATGGAGTATGAACACCATTAGTACAGAAATGATCCTGTCCCAGGGTTTTTTTTTTACATAATGATGAACTGTATGCAGTGTATTCCTGTATCAGTATTTATTACACCAAGCAAACTTCAACAGCAATATATCATGTGACTCAGTTTAAGGACAGGTAACAAGGATGTATACTGCAGGGATGTAATCATTTTTGAAGAAATGGCTCTCAAGAAACTGTATGCAAATCATAAACACAATGTGAAAGCTCAGAACGCCCACACAACATGACAGCTTGAAACGAATATGAACTGGGATGTGAGGCTGTATGTAACGCAAAGCAATAAACAGCTTATTTGTATACATTATGTATTTCCCTCCTGTTGCATTTAGGTACATTCAACTTCACAGGCCAAGCACTTAAAAATACCTCAGGCTTGTATTCTGAACAATGCTGTGTTATTAATGAGGTGCTCTTCTCATGAGAGGCTTATTTTCACTCAGCTGTAATGCATGTGTGTGGAAAACATCACAGAGGTCACATTTAAATGTTCATATTACTAATGGTCTGTGGTTGATGCTGCCTTTGTCTTTCCAGTGCTTGAATAGACATCCGGTAGTGGTAGCACAGTTAAAACTAGGTGGTACAGCTTCCAAATGTTATTTTAATCTTGCAGTCGGTAAGTAGGCATGAGAGTATGAGGTGCAAGTCACTAATTGGATGATAAGTCTATAATGAGTTGAAGGTGTGAGAAAGGCAACAATGACAGGAAAATCAGAATCTGAGACATTGTCACATTACTGTAAAAAGAACATTTCACTGTGACACATCATTATTTATACAATAATGGGAGAAGCAGAAGTAGAGCCAGAAGTATGGTGCAGATGTAGAACACAGGTATACCAAATGCTGTATGCACACAACAGAATGCAAATTTATGAATAAAACACATAACATGAATCTTAAGTTAACAAAACTGTAATGTAACACTCTCATTGCAAAGGGATAGGTTATAACTTCTTAAAAATTAATTGACCATTAGGCTGAGTGATCAAGACCTCTGTCCATGGTGAACGGGTTTCAAGATTTGCTTCATGGTATGAGACATAATGTCAAAAAACTTGACCAGGGAGGTTCAGCTTTCTTTCAGGTTTTAACATAACAAATATCTGACTACTAATCTGTCAATGCTGTCTGTGTACTCCATTTGAAAGCCTATGTTCCCCATTATATCCATTATCCAAAGGCACTGCCCACAGACATTAACCATACACTATACATAAAAAACACATAAAACTACTGTACAGTGCTTGATTTGGTATGAAGGATAAATATTACCATGGTAGTATCTGTGTGTGGATGCCTACCCAACAAGGACCTATTCAATAAACTCATGATCAGACAATCATGATCTTACAATCATACAATCAAGTATTATGGTAACATAGATATCCATAGCATTAAAAGCACCTTTTACCTGGTGGATTTTCAGGATCATTATAATACTACTGTGCGCTAAGTTAATACCAATCCAGATGCCAAACAATTGGTCACACCAATTTACCTAAATCCCCGAGAAATGGAAAACAGCAATTTAAGCACAAGTGTAATCATTTGCCATGTATTATGCACCTAAATATTTACTATCTGCTAACCACTTACATTTGATCAATTTACCACTTTTGGTACCCACAGTGTGCATATGTGATTCAGACACTAGTGGCATGAGTGTAAGTGCAATACCTGATTAGAGTATCTCATGTTGACATTCCTCTGGTCTTCCCGCGGAACGTAGCGGTGAATGGGGTCAATGTCCTTGGGGCTAATCAAGCCATCCACTGAAAATCCATTACAAAGCAGGCTACTTAAACACAGGGTCTTCATGTACCTCATTCCTGATTTACTTACTCAAATGACATTTGTGGAAAGTTTTCAGTTCTATAAATTGATGAGATACTTAACAGTCAACCTTGCGATTCTTCACCAGCCTGCTCTCCAAACAACCTTGCTGGCACTGTTTATGTAGTAATTACATCAAAATATACTATTTTAGATTTTCTTTCACAAGTGTAAAATTAGCTAATTATAAAGAATCATATGTGGTCATGAAGCAAACATGTTCTGTTTACTGAATTATGAGGTAAGTGAGACTGACCAAGCAGCTTGGCGATGTTGTAGAGGGCCTGCCCCCAGAGGAAGAGCTTTCCATCTCGTCCTGAATTACTGGGGAAACGCTTCTGGCTCCCGTGCTTCTTCTGCTCAGCCTCCACAAAGTCAGCTGGTACATAGTAGTATTTGGGGATGACAGCATGCCCTGTTAAGACATATGAAAAACATTCACTTCAAGGATTCGGGGAGCACAGTACAGCGCCACAGGTAAACATTAGCTCTTTTCACAAAGAAAAGTAACTTACAGAGAGTAGTGGCAAAGGCTATGTGTCCTCCTTTCACTCAGAAAGTAGAAAAAGAACTGATGAAACATCTGCGCTTATGTCTCTCCTCGTATCATTGAATTTATGATGTGCCCTAACAATATATGTGGCTTCCTCAAGGTATTCATTCTGTGGTTTATGGTGTGATAGCACACCATAGCCACCTTTTTAATGTTGCAGTTTATTCTGTTCTTCACTGGCTTTTTGAAATTATATGATTGCTCATTCCAAAGGTGACTGGAATGAATTTTTGAAAATTACATTCCCTTCACTATGGGAATTCCACTCTATGGAATTTGAAATTACAATACTTTGTGTACAGAAATGTGCTGTACTGGTTTCCATTCGTTGTGAAGCAACACAAACTATACAGTATTTGATTAAATTATAAAAAATAATAATACATTTGTTTTACCATCAAAGGACTGGAAAATAATGGAGTCCAATAATTCCTGATACTCCTTGACTTGAGCTGAATTTCCTCTGAAGACACCTACAATGTAAGCAAAACCAATAACATTAGATTTTGCAGGTATTATAACTGAAATTTATTAGCACAATAGTTGATGCATTGTCTTGTCTTTCCCCAGTACTTCCATTTAATTCTCATTAAAAGTAACAATGGTTAAAAAGTTTCATCAAATGTGATACACACCATCCAGTGTTTTTTCCAGCAGAATAAATCTTACATCTCCCAACACATATATCTGCATGTAAATACAGCACACTGACAAGGTACAATATATTTCAAGTCAGAGTAGAAACGCTGTGATTACTGTGGGGAGTTTGAGGCATCACTAGTACAATTAATTGCACGAAACAAACATTTTAATTTCTGTATTATTTCAGAGTATATAAATAAAGGCTGACTGTTTTGTTCTGCATACAATACTTTAAAAATTAAGCTGGTAATTTCATTTTGAACATTTTTGATTAATTACTACCCACACGTGCTCAGACAAAGGTTGGATTTCACAACCTCCCAACATGTCTTACCGTCAATTATCATGTAGATGTAGAATATGGGGAACTCACATTCAATTCCATCAAAAAGCTGAAGAAAACAGTAAGACTTTATTAACTTTTATCTAATGAATGATATTCACACATCAAAACAATGTCTATGTCTATGGAGCCAAGTTAATAGGATTTAATATAAGAGTTGTTCTGTTTCATTGTCAGAAAAGGAGATACATTTGTGCATCATGTTCTATGAAACACTTCAATCAATTACACTTTTGTCAAAAATCCAAACACATAGGCATCTTGAATGAATACAAAGGTTAAATAAATAAAGTAACAAATGACACACTTTTTTTGGAGTACCACTACATCAGTCTCTTTTGTTTAGTTCTCACCATCTCAGCTGCATTTCACAATCAGACAAACATTACAGAAACTGTGTAATGCTGAGCAAGACCGGTACTTAGCACAACTGAGTTACATCACATTCCTTCCCTGAGACACTACATCTTTATATAATGACAATGTTGGGTATTATTAATGTATTTGTAAAGAAATAGAAATTCATATGAATATTGAAATTAATAATAAATTACTAACAAAACAGATTCACTCTTCTTTGTTATCACACCAGACTCATTTTCTAAATTGTTATCTTAATTATGGAGATGTTACAGCTTAATGGAAGCAGAGAAAGGTGCAATTAAAGACCATCAACCAAAATAGTCTCATATCAACCTATTTCAGTGTGCAGGAAATATTCTGACCAACAAGTAAATCAAAATCTCCAGCTATACTGGAGTAGGTGTTTGCATAGATAGACTCAATGTTGATGGCTCATGACTATTTATTTCCAACTCCCTAATTAAGAGCAGCTAACATGGGTAGCTGTTTCATAGGCAGCATGGGAATGGAAAAAAAACTGGCATGCTGCACACTCCAAGAACAAAATCAAAGAGCTGGACTTCATTCCCGCAGACCTCAAAACCCTGTCCAGCTGGGTCATTACACAAAGTACCCAGCAGAACGATTGATCCTGTTCACCTGATTAGAGCCATTCTAAAGACATTGCAAAGTCTGTTTTGCCGTGATAAATTTAACCCAATAAAGCAAAACTGAATAAAGTAACCCTTTCATTAGCTCATGATAAACAGATTTTTATTTATTTATTTATTTATTGTGCTCCACAAGTCCAGAAGAAATTAAAGGGAAATGCCAAGGACACTTACTAAAATTCTACTTGAGAGGAAAGAGGTATTGCTCAAGTGGAAACTGTATGCCCTTTCAGTAAACACCACAGTTACCCTGTGGGCTTTCAACTGGTTTTATCCCACATAGAGAAAACAGCTCTCTTTCTTCAGTGTACTCTCTTAACCCCTAGAAAAACATGAGTTGTTTGAACATTTGCTAAAGGAAAAGCAGCAATTTGCTTTAAAAACAAGTACCCTCTGGTTGTGTATTATGTTGGCTTAGGACTTCATAAGTATAGTATAAAATTGATTTATCAGATGATCTTGCTTTACATAGGTTACATTTTACATATGATCCATTTATATTCGGTAATTTACCAAAGCAATTGCAGTTAAGTACCTTGTCTAAGGGCAGACCAACAGTGGCCTATTCACAGTTTGAGCCTGCAATCCATTTTTAAAAAACAAGTATCCTTTCCCTGCAGCTATTTTTGAAAAAGTCAAAAATGGTAACATTAATGCCAGAGAGGAAAGTTTGAGGACAAACTTTAATTTGGCTTCAAAAAGCCTATCACAATAGTAGCTAGTAGTAGCTAGCAGCTAAGTAGTTAGCCAACTTGCAGGCTACCTTGACAACTACATTGTTAGCCAGCTAACTAATTAGTCTTTTGGTTAGAATTTTGCAAGCTAAGTAACTTACTAGCTACTTAAGCCAGTTCACACTTTAGCCAGGTAATGCGGGAGCTAGGTAGTGAATTAATTGTAGTTAGGAGGCTTGCTAAGTTGGTAATGTACTAGCTAGGTAGTAAATTCTATTTTCAGTCAGTTACCTTGCTTGATAGTTCAGTTCTACTTTTAACAAAAGACCTGTGAACAGATCTGATGTGAGATTTCTTCAGGGAGCGTTGACAATGTGCAATTGAGGCTGAAAGCATGAGTCATACCAAATGAGTGAGAGCTGGCAAACCTGAGTTAGAAGCTTTGCACCTGACAAGCTCTGTACCTGGGGCCACTGTAGCAGGCAACCTTTGCCCAAGAGACAGTGTATATCTATGACAGCTTTAGCAGTCTTATTTTGACATCAGTTGTTGATGTAAAATGATAAATATCTCAAAAAATATATATTTTGTGTATTGACACAAAAAGCGTAGGCAGTGCAACTCCATGCTAGCTGAGGGTATTAGCCAGTTTTTGTAAGTGTAGCTGACAAGCTCTAGGAGGAGTTACATACAGAAAAGCAGATAGAATAATAAGAAAAAAGAATACAATAAAAACAGACTGAAATTTTAAAAGTAAAACAACTGCAGTTGTGAAAGCTCTTTGTGGAATGCTGTAAAGAATGAGACTGCACTGTTTGAAATTCCTCTCATATTTCTTTAAAATATGCAAAAGCACTAACTGTTCCTATTCTGAACAAAATGCTTTTTATCTGCTTGAGCTTCCTTTCATATCAAACCCAGGCTCATTAATTTCAAGAGGTCAAGACCACAGCTAATGCAACCATTTGCAAAGTGCTAAGTAGCTGTCCTGATCCAAATTAAAAATCAGCATATTCTGCATGAAGATCGTATCCAGTAAGTGCATGGGATCAGATGGATTTACCTGCAGCTGGCACATTCTAATGGCTCCAAGTCAGCAAAATGGAATGAACTGAATCTTTATAAAAAATGTGGATTGCATACATTCACTCTACCAGAAGAAAAGATCACCAATGCCATTCACTTGTTTTCCAAATCCTTGATATGTTTGCCCCAAACTCGAATGATTTCAAACACTTTTATATTTCTGTAATCCAAAATGTGGTCAGTAAATAGCGTTACAGAAAAAAGCATACTGCACCTTCATTTCCGCAGGTTTGTAGTATCTCCTGTTCTTGTCCTCATTGGCAGTTCTGTAGCCATCTCTCAGAAAGCGCTTGAACCCATACCTCCCCTTCAGTTTGCGTACAATCTTATCCAGTGTCTGAGTATAGAGGGCATCATCATCCAAGGCAAAGGCTGGGTAGCTGATGCAGGGCAGGAGGGCAGCATCAGTGTTCTTTAGGAAACAAGGGGTGAAATGGAAAACAAAAGGTTTAATGTGCAAGAGAAAAAACCCTGTCTGAAAGACCACTTTAAAATACTATTTGCAAAAAAATAAATAAATAATAGAAGCATATTAACAACTCACACCTAATTAAGAGATTCAAATGAAATGGCCACTTAAATAAGCCTGGAGTCCCCCCCACCAGAATTTAATTACATAAAAGGAAAGTTCTCCATAATGCTATCATTTAATCTTTTCTAATTAAACTCATTTACATCTTCTAGAAAGGCTGTGCTTTTTTCTCTCCCCTTGTTCACTGTGTGAAGAAAAACAGGTTATTCTCTATGAGCATATATGCTCTACATTGGGTGAAAAAGAACATTATTTGAACATCTGATAAGTGGTATTCAGAAACATTCGCTTACATGTGATCGTGACTCTCTTGGAAGCAGGGAGCATAATGTCTGTCGGTTTCTGTTGTGAGCATCAAAGTCAACAAAAATGACTGACCAAGAGCAGCCCTACAGAAGAATGAAAAGACAGGCACACAAACTGAAGCATTTTTTATGAACAAAAACTAAATATAACCTTTATCATTATTTGTTATTATCATTGTATGTAGGCAAATTGAATTGCATTCTTTTAATGCACAAATACAAATATAGACACATATTCAAATAGCGTTACAGTTTAACAATTTCAACATGCTACATGTTGAATACAGCATTTTCACATAAATACTACAAGTAAAGTATACAGCCCCCATTGAGTTTGCCTCACAATGCAAGCTGTCAGATAAACATCCCGCATCTTTATATTTGGAGGTTAACTTAAGTGTGTGTGTGTGTGTGTGTGTGTGTGTGTGTGTGTGTGTGTGTGTGTGTGTGTGTGCACGCACACGCATGTGTATGTGTGTGTGAATAGAGGGGGAGATAAGTGGGGTATAAAGCAATGTTAAAAACATAACTACCTTTTTGAGCATAATTGGGCCAAGATACTGAAATACAGCCAAAATACTTAAAATGAGTACAATCTAAAAAATGATGTCCTTTCCCTGAGAAATTCACTGTGTATGGAGATAGTAGTTAATATCACTTAAAATAATCACAGACTCACATCTTTTGTAAATTGCAATTTTTAAGTGGGGTTCATTAAAAAGCTGGTGGAAATGGCCCTGAGTGCCTTGACTGGGTTACTGCAATGTGTGAATAAGCAACATACAATAAAAACACCTGTCACACAGCAGCTATCACAATGATATCCACATCACTTGCACAGATAATCTACAGACAAGAAGAAGTCTCTCAGTGCAAGCCACTCCAGTGGCTCAGAGGCCTCAAATAGCTGTTTTGGATAATCCTAACCCTAACCCTGAACAAATAGAAGAGTGACACACAATGAAATTGCCTGGGATAACCTGAGACTGCTAGCTAATTCTGTACCCCCCCCCCCCCAAGCCCCTTTCAACCAAGTCACTAGATCATTAGACAGCTAACTAACATGACATTATTTTAATTGTGTATAACTGAGTATAATGTGTCCAAGTATTCCAGCCAACAAGTTTCATTCAGTCATTGCAATAATAATGCTAAACTAGTAATTCTTCTTTACCAAACAACTATTGTGACATGAACTTCATGTCCATTGTGGATGCATTCTGTCTATTTTGTATATTTTCTCATTTGCCCAGTCCAAATTGACATAGTCATCATTGTGGCCAGAAGCTGGTATATAATAAATACCAAATCAACCAAATGCAGAGTTCACATCAAACTGATATGCAAAAAAAATTACAGTTCCATTTGGTTTCTGTTAGTAATAAGATTTATTTTTTTATAGATGTATATTTGGGGCCGTTTAATCGATCCAGACAAATGCATCCCCCAACAAAATTTCCATTGACAGGCCACCCACAATGATTTGCATATTACAAGGGTTTGTGGGCTGAAATGTAATTGGCTGTGACTTGCAGAGGGCCTTGTGGAGAGGGCCCTCTGTCCTCCTCTGCATTTTTTCCTGCTCGGTTCTCAAATGGAGAGTGGAGGAAAAGTCACCCAGGAAATTAGGCCAGAAAGACCTCATTAATAACCCATCTGATGACTCACGGACATAGAATCCCCACAGTGGAAATGCTCAGGGAAGTCCAAGGCTTCTACTGACAAATAAAGGAGATAAGAAGAGAGGAAGAAGATGAAATCAGACTGAAAAAGTACCTGATTTCCAAACAGGTTGAACCCATTGATAGCTTCAAGTGCTGCTTTTGCAAGTCCAACAGAACTGTAACATGAAATCAAACAGACAAGAACAAAAACAAGACTTTCACTTTCTGTGTTGCAATACTGATATAATAAAAACACAATTATAACAACACCTTATTTTCCTATCTATGATCATGTCAAGAGGAACAATTTTAAATACCAGATTACAACACCCAATTGTATAAAAAAAAGTTTCTTTCAGATAAAACAAATCGCCTGGTGCAACTTTGCAATGCACTGCCCTTATTACACTGCAATTACAGTGAAACAACCTACGGTGTGTGAGCACCATGCAACTATGCTGTATTTACATGCCATTACATAGTACCCAGATGGGCACTTTCCAGTACTTACACCTTTATAATAGTAATCTTAAGTAGAAAGTGTAACAAGGGCATTATAACAAGAAGGATGTCAAATACGCAAGTGTAACAAGGATGAGAATCACCTCCCACTTTCACTGTTCAACCACTTTTTGCTGAATGCCTTCAAATTATATTGAAAATGTAAATTCTTACAAACTATGATTAGTGTTACCCTTGAGGATGTGGATTTATTGTCAAATCACTAAACAGTCTAATTAATAACAATTCAATTTAAAATGTGTTTTACAATTCAGTATATGTGTTCAGTTTAAACAGTGTGTTCTATACATGTTCTAATGGACGTTTTATCACAGACTTTGTTTGATAATGTGTGATAATTCAACATTATCACCTTGAATGTAGCTCAGTGCTTCCGTTGTTGTACTTGCTTCCTCTTTCCCACATTCCATAGTCAGGGACTCTGTAAGCTCTTTCTACACAGAAGACTAAGTTCTGGATGAAAGAAACCTTTAAACATAAAGAGGAAAGAGCTGTTACTGAGGCAAAGTGATGTCCTGCCTCTAAGAACTATCACAAGCAATGGCTCTCTGATTTATCAAACTTAATTGCTTTCCCACAGAACTTTGCTTATGTTACTTGATATGCACCTCCATGCCACATTTTTAATAACAATTACATGACAAAGTTTTATCTTTTTATATAGGGGAAAAAAAACAACAGGCCAAAAAGAAAACATCAAGTTGATTGAAAACCCCCTACATACATTACTGAAATTCAATAAAAAAAGAAATTATTGTGGGAACAAAAACAAATAAAATGAGGTATAAGAGCCTTCTTGGCATCTATCTGCAATTATGACCATAACACAAGTAAAACTATTTCAAGCTCCATTTTCACTTAAAAGGATGCCGTAATGTGCAATTCCTGTGAATGGACTTAGGCCTAAATATCAGATGAATATTTCTACAGCCTTATCTTACCCCTTCATAGTTGCCAGCACAATACCAACATCAAACAAGAAGGACAGTTTTCCAACTGCATGTGGTTTTACACTGTCAAAGGGGAAGACTGGAACACACATACACTGATATGTGGCTCTTAAGATTATGCAGATGTCCCTGTCAGTGTTGGTATTTGTACTTCCTGATTTCAGTACTGGTCTACTTCAGTTCCTTATGCATCAACCTGAAATAGTCTTAACAGTTCACCTCACACACTCCCTCTCATGTCCTTGATTTGGGCAAATCGACATGCACACAGTTAGTATTTTTTACAGTATAAGCATTTCAAAATACAAACAAATGAAATACTGATGACTTAGGCTCAGATCAGACCTTTGTACGATTCCTGTCCTTAACGTTACACAGCAAATATACACAAGCATTTTCTGTTAAAATCAGCATCCACTATCGTTTGTAAGTATTGGGAAAAAGGAGGGTGTGCTTAAATGTATTACCTGGGTTCCTACACATTTTCCATTTCAAAATTCCATACTTTTCCAGACTCAAATTTCCAGACTTCTTGGTAGATTTTTCAGGCCATATTTGACATCTGAGTACAAATAGCTAGATGTTTATTATGTAAATAAGTGGTTTTAAAATCCAAATGTTAACATGTATGTTACATTCTGACTATGTATGCTATTATGTTGCCAAATAATTGAACGACATTCCACTGTCAAACATCTCCGCCCAAAGAAGAAGTAAACTAACCGGTGCTACCTATACTCGTATTATTTTCCCTTAATATATTGAACAATATTTTTTAGTCTCTTTTATAAATAAGAACCGAAAATTAGTTGAAAAAAGTTAAATAATTTAGTTTTCACGGCGTCTGAGCAGCCTTGTTTATTCACTGTGTCCATGGAAACGACAATGAACGCAGCTCTGTGGTTTCCTTACGCAAAAAAGATAGTCCATTTACTTTTCTGATAACTACATCACTGCATAACTCATAAATGTTCAGACAAGCTTAATATTTGGTTATTTGTGATGCTGTGTACTGTATATATGCAATTCAAAGATATTGCCGCATCAAACTAATTTGGTCGCAGATGTCCAGATTTGGTAGCTATAAGGCACTTGGGGCAGAGCTGTTTTGCAGGCTGTGACATACAGGCATAAAGGCAGCTCTGCGTAGAAGTGTGCGTTCAGTCAGTCGCACGCCATACTTCTTGCCTTGCTTTCGACAACCTCAAGCTCGCTCTGGCCAACGCTCTCACACAGTGGTAAACATTTTGGCTGCGCTGGCTGACTGTTCCAAACGCCATGAAAAACACTCCGCTTGTATGATCAATTTATTTTTATATTTTTAGAAATTCTGAATTTTATATTTTAGAAAACAGAATAGGGGCAATAGTCTGGAAACACAAATATTTTTCCATACTCTCTTTTTCCCATACTTATCCAGACCTGGAAGTTACTGAAATCAAATTCCATATTTTTCCATTCTGCGTAGGAACCCTGTATTACTCAAGGACAGAGTGGATAGCAGTTAGACTGAGTCTGGGCCTTAGTGCTCTAGAAATTAACAAATGTGAAAGCATCAGGAGAGAGATGACTGACAGCAATTTTAATCTAACATGAAGAAAATTAAAGCCCTGCAAGTGCCTTAAATTGGGCCAGTGATGATGGGTGAGAAGCACAGTTATGGATAAGGGAAGATTTCTCCTTTTATTTTCCACTGGGGTAAGTGATTAACCCTGGGAGCTTTATCACGCCTTAATGAATGCTAACGGCCTGAGGTGCAACTATTTTTTTCCATCCTCAATGCAGTATCTGATCGGGAATGTGACTACTACACAGTCAATGACGCAAGAGGGAAAACATCACAGCTCATGGATTTCTCTTCTTCCTTTATCCCCCCCTCCAATGCAATCAGAGCTGTGACCCCCACACAAACATCCATCAGCGTGTTGCACCATGGGAAGTGTGCCCCCCAGGAGCCCAGGGCAATGTATTACACACAGTGGTAGCGGGGGGGTGGGGGGTGGGGGGGCATGTGCACTGAAACTTTTCCGCTAAGGCTAAGTGCCAGGTGGGATAATGAGATAACGAAATGGCAGGCGGAAATAACTACAAATAATGACTCCTATTTCCTGCTCATTTGTTCTGCCTTATTTTAATAAAAGGATAAAAAATGGTTGTTGATTTCATGTTCATGCTCTTTAATTGTGTTAAGAAGTCCAATAAGCAGGGTTTTAAAATGCAAATTAATCCCACTTTTCCAGTATCTCTACACCAGTAAAGCCACATGGGTAATGCATTTGTCACTGTGGAAACATAGTTGGGAAGATTCATTAGTGGTTGTTTCAGTAAATTAAGTAATTGTGTGCCCTCAAATCATCCATGGAAATTTGCAGTTACTGTTCAGCAACACAACATTCTATTACAACTTCTTTTTCACAGATAATCTTAAACACCCCCGGCAAATGAACTTACAATTTTTTTAAAGGCTATTATTCAACACCAGCAGGTTAAGTCATACAGTCTCCCCAAGAACAGAATTCTGGAATCAAAGAATAGCATTAAAAAATAACAATAATCTCCAACAGACTACTTTACAGGCACTCTCTCCAGACCAGAAGGCCACCACCAGTTTTACTAGTAGAAAAGTCATAAACTCACTTCAGTTTAGAGATTTATAGTTTATATTTATAGTTTTTTTATGTTTTCATTTTATAGTTTTATGCTTTATTAATCCCAGTTACATACCCTCCCAGTATGGTTGTAGTCCCTGCTAGTTATCATAGTCTAGAATTACCTCATCTGTGTTGTAGATGATCTGAAGGCCAGAGCAGATCATTTCCACCAGGTAGAGCAGGAAGAGGGAGACAGCATCAATCTGCATAGGGAAGACCGGAACCAGAGATTCAGCCAGTTAAAATTAGGAGGATCCAAGCCACCAGTCAAGGATGGTACATTTATGAAAGACTCATCAGAAAATTCACATGGTGTCTGCCTGGGCTGGAGGGGCAAGAAGGATGTCAGACAGCACCTGGTACTCAGTTAAAATATTATTATTAGTTTAAGATATAACAATCAAAAATTGTAAATTGTCTACACAGTGAGCAAATACTACCCTATAATCAGGCATTCTGTGGCTTGCTTGCTTAGGATGACTATAATAACAGAGCTAAACCAAAAATCCAAACAATGGATTTCATTGTTTCTTTGCAGCTGGCTAATAACAACAACCATAGAATTCTCATTACATTTAGAGGAGACTGAAAATACAATGTATTAAGCCTCCCACAATGTTACAGACATAATTTCCAGATATTCACTGGATGGAATTAAGGACCCACAAGTTATTGCAAAGTGTATATAAATAGTAAGTACATAAAATATACACCCACCTCCAGCTCAGTTGGACACAATGTGAACCTTAGTAATCAATGAATGTAATGCAAGAATCAAGAATCAGGCTTTTAAAATAAATAGGACAAACATAAAACTTACTATGAACTGGGAAACGAAAAATAATTTAAATATTAATAATACATATCAATTCATTTCTGGCTGTACGAATTGCTTGCTTATAAACAGGGCTGTCAGTTTTTACAGTGGGTACCTGCAGGTGACAGTAGTCATCATAGGAGACCACCTCATCCCCTGTGTGCACGTCGAATATTGAGTGCAGGCATTTAGATGGATTTGGGTCCTGCTTAAACTGCTCAACCTGAAAGAGTGAATAAAGTCTTGAATGTCATTCATCATAGGAAATGGCTCATAGAGGCAACATTTCTGACATTCTTTTATACAAAGGGGAGGGGAGGAAAAAATCGTATCAACATCCACCCACCTGTGCAAAAACACCCAAACATGCACATACGCTTGCATGCGCGCACACGCACGCGCGCGCGCACACACACACACACACACACGCATGCATACACACAGGAGCTCATTGAATCAAGATATTAATGAACCAAGACTTAATTAACCCCCCTGTAGCTAGGTCTTAGACTATGGGTCCAATGTCAAGGCACACTGAATTTCCTGATCACATTGCTTTTGGATCACCTCAAACAAACTGGTCTGACAGTGTACAAATCATACTGTGAAATGTGCCTTTTTGGCTACTGCGAGAAACACATCATCTAGTAAATCTGTGCCAAGTGTTAGCACCAACTGTGCCACACAGGCCCTTGCAGTACACTGGGGGTGTTATAAATAACTAACCTATTTTTAGATTTTCACCCCTCTCTTGATAACTCATCAGGTCACCATAACCACCGTTGTGTCCCAGATTCACACTCACACTTATATGGTGTCTATCAGCTACGCAATAAGAGGACTGGGGGCTGTGCTGAGGACACAGACTGAGTTCAGAGACCCATCTGCCAATTTAAAGGTAAAAAAACAGGAAAGACAACTTCAAGCTGGTGAAGATCACATTTTGTGCACTCAGTAGTCATGGACATCCACAAGGTCAAACATATAACACATCCATTTATAAAGGAAATTTCACAATGCTTGTAAGGATATAAAAACTGTTGGAATTCCCTACCCATGGCACACCAAAGGATTTAGAATATTGAGTATTTAGCATACCCATACCCAATTTTGCAACTGTGTGTGTGCGTCTGTGTGTGTGTGTGAGAGAGAGAGAGAGAGAGAGAGATTGAAAGAGACTGAGACTAATATCTGATTAGATTTGAGTTCTGTACCCATGGCAATTTTGGCGTGGGTGTAACTGCCGCAGTTATAACATTTTTTTTTTCCTGACTGACACTGTACATGGGTGCTATCACTGTTCACCGTTCACCCTCCCTTCAGCTGTCATTTGTCACTTCTTTTTTTATGGTCCCCTTGCACTACGAGGACATTAAATCGGCTTGTTAATTTTTAGCAGTGGAGACAGATGCTAATGGGTACTCTGCGGTGTAATTAACAGCAGAAATGGCACATTATAATTAAGACACAAGAAAGCTTTCCCCTAAATTAGGTCCTTGAGGTCATGAGTAAATGAACAATGGAATGGAATCATTTTAAAGGCAAGAAATATGCTTAATTAAAGAACAATGTGACACAACATGATTCTCTTACTGCAGTTTCTAACAATGGTTTGACTCAGGACATAGATGGTAAAGATAAATGATCTCAAGTGTAATACAAGACTGCACACCACTGCTTTCATATATTCACGGGTGACAAAGTAATCCATCTCCTCTTGATACAATCTTCTTAGAGCACACACAAGTGCAGAGTTGCGGATTCATCAGAATACAAAGCAAAGATACCCAAAACATTTTTCAGGAATGACATCGGTCATTGTACAATATGAAGTCTGTAAATACACCAAAAAAAAAAAAAAAAAAACATCCATATCCAGAAAACCCACCCATCCACAGAAAAAGAAGCATACTTGAAAGAGTCTCAGTGCAATTCAATTTTCACACTTCAACTACAAATGCAAAATAGCCATAAATCAAACAGTGTTGCTGAAGAGCAATGTTGCATGGGAGTATTTTAGAACCAAAGTATGGTCCCCAACATGTGGTGGTATTTCAGATTAGTATATCATTTCTTAGAAAAACAGTCATTATTCCAACATGTATGTTTCACCCACTAGAGAAAATTAAAGACAGTAACTTTTCTGGCATAATGTCGAAACTGTTGAGTGGCCTCAGTGGACAAGAGTCCAGCAGTTTGTCATGCCAGGTTATCATTGATGCTGGTTTGTTTACTACACTAGCTAATGAATGACTCAATGTGTGTGTAAACAAAATTCATTTGTTACCTCTACATACCACAGAAAAACAAAACCAAATATTCCACTGATTTTAAGCCTTCCATTTTTCTTCACAGTCCTCACCCAAATAATATTACATAAAAACAGCATTGTCAAGGTTCATGTTATTACATAATCAAAAATGTTCATGAATTGTGATGAAAAAATTCATCAAAATTCTATGAAATATTTGTGGAAGGAAATATATTCATTAAAGTAAATGTTATGCTTGCAAGAAAGTGGAAACAGTCAGTTCAAAGGAAAAAGAAGCCCAAAAATTGTGGTGCAATATCCTAAGATTTAATTACTTGATCTCTAACATTTACACATATGTCATCTTTTCACACGTGCTTTACTTCCATCTCCAAACTTTCCCATGAAACAAAAGGTCTGCAAACTCTATTCACAAAACTGTAATTGACATGGCCCCAAATAAAGGCAACAGGGAGAATTCAATTTCTTTACTCAAATTATGCTGAAACAAATCATCCTCCAGCTCATTTCAATGAGTCACATTATTTTTCTTATTAATTCTGTACACAATAATAATTTCTTTGTGTCCTTTGAATGTTGAAAATGACACTGGTGGATATGATCGAGATGGACAACAGTGTGACGAAAAGCACTCTAGATGTGAATTTTATGAGTATGCATGGACAGTACTACTGTACTCGATAGCATAAAATTGCTTACAGAATGTTGAGCATTACATGGTAATGGTATCTGTTACACAAACAAATAGGATTAATAAAAGGGAATGCATTTCGGAGGAGCTCTTAACTGCATCTTTGAGGAAGACTCTGTATTGTCATACTGACGCATTCAGCAACAGCGTGCCCTCAAACACAGACCTGGCACAGAGAGGCCCTCACCTTGTCAGACTGGCGCATGTAGCAGTACAATATCCCTCTCATGCATTTGATGGCTGAGTGCTCCAGCTCGTGAGTGCGCCCCATGTCATCATCGATGCGTCTGCACACATCACAAAACAGGCAGAAAAGAATACAGCAAGCCATATTAGGCTATGGAACAGTTTATAGTCTAAATAATGGCCTAGAGAGTAGAAGTGGGGCTAAGTGTTAAATTGTTTGGCTAAGCCTATCAGTACTTAAAGGGTACCCACAGCAGTTTGTGGTTAACTGTGTCTTGCAATTTAACCTTAATGTAAAACCAACTTTTTCTGAAGAAGAAAGGTTAATACTGAAGACTGAATCCCAGGGAATCTGTTCATCTGGAAACATCAAAGTTTCTGCCAAGGCAATCTGAACAAATTCATAGTGTGTCATGCACCTATAACAATGCTAAGGACTTATCAAAATCAAGTGCCCTTGAAAACATCACAATGCAGAGCAACCAGGGAGATGTGAGAGACATGCAGAAAAGAGATTCATTACAGGAGTAATGAATGAAATGAGTGGAAATAAGTAATCATAATGCCAGGGAGCACCGAATGCAGATAATCAAGAAAACAGAAGCCAACGATCACCAGTGAGAAATCTTATTTTTAAATTATTTTTATGCTATGTAGCGCCCGTGTTACATTACACGGTTTGTTATGTTTTCATTAGCGTTATTAAGCTTCTCATAGTTTTCAGTTAGCATTTGCTATATTTTTTAACGTTAAATCGCTGTTTCGACAAAGCTAAAATTAGCTAGAATTTTTCCAATCTGGTGTTCTAATCGCACTAGAGATGAAACGGTATGAAAATTTAATATCATGATATTAGATATGCATCGCAAATCAAGCGCAATGGGAAGAGTTGAGTCTGCTTGTGCATGTTGTTTTCTAAAAGTCTTGGTATAATATAGGCCAATTTGTAGGTCATTTCAGAATATTATGATGCTGAAGAGGGCAAATTAAATAGAAGTGTTCTCCAATGTTCAGTTCCCCCTGACAGCAAAGTAGGCTAATTGACTCAAGAGTTCAACTATTTACTGAACTTCAGACAAATACAAATAACGCTGTCACATCGTAATTACGCTGAAAAATCCATACAAAAGAAGAAGGTAATAAACTGGTCTAAACCGTGTTCTGTTTCAAGAATATGCAAATACAAACATACACAGAATTCATTCTTAATAGGAAATTAGTTCTCTTAGAAGGCTGAAAAATCTCCGGAGCGCTGTCACTGCCTTTGTCACTGTTTTCAGACACAAAACAAGCCCACGTTGCATGCTGTGCCTGCCCACCTGCGTCTGGGAGACTGTTGCTAACTTCGGTTGATGCTAAGCAGTATTTAACGTGAGTTTTTCAAAACGCGTTAATCAACCACGGTTTTAATGATAATTGAAATTTGAAACGTAATACTAACCGTCTGGAATTTTACCATGGTTTACTGTGAAACCGGTAACCGTTTCATCCCTAAATCGCACCGGTTTTAGCATGCGTGCTAAACGGCAAATCACACCAATGTGACCGTACGCGAGAATGTTTGTTTTTAGTTTCCCCTCTTCTCCAGCTCGTATTTGCATACAGAGCGCTGATAGGCTCCAGGGAAATTCTGACTGGGTCCAGAGATGTTCTGTGGATCTGAATGTACAATGTGTGTAGTCTGCAGTGCAATAAGCAAGTTTTGGAAATTATATAAAAATGACAGGCATATCGTATTACCGCGGATCACGTGTGTGTATTGAACCGTAGGGGGCATACCAAATGGTACGACAATATACCGTGTACCGTTGCATCCCTATTTGTTCTGTGTTAGGAAACAGGAAAACTCCAGATATTACTTCTAAAATAAATTCTGCTGGATGGAGCATGCCCATTGAGGCACACAGATGAGAATATTTGCTCCAGTGTATCCACATTTCTTGATTAATGTACGTAGAGAATAAGTAACGGACTTGGCCTCAGCTGTCATTTTGAAATCTTCCTAATTAAATTCTTCTGACAATAGTAATAGGAGCAAACCATGAGTGATTGCAGACTCCTCTGTTCTACTACACCATTCTATTTTTACTTTCTCTAAACTGGAACAGTGTTTGCTGCCCATCAATTAATTCTACTGACAATCAGTGTTAAAATGTATTTATTCCAACATAATTTAATATTCATATATACATTTAAATGGAAATTTGATCAGGCATATTCAAGAAAGAAGTGATTCTGCATCATCATTTTATATTTTGAAGGATTCATACCCAAGCTGGCTACTGTGGCTATTCATGAGAAAAGCAATATGTTTGGTGACATGTAGTTCAGATGGCAAATCAGGGAGGCTAAGCTGGGATCAAGTTTTACAGAGTAGTTTGAGTCACTTACATTGACAGAAAATAACGCTATTTGTATGACCAAGTTCATGACCCAGGTGTGACGGAGGGAGAGAGACATTTGTAGATATGTGTGTATATTTAGTATGAGGTATGACAGACTCACAGCGAGTAATTATAGGGCAACGCCATGGTAAACTTAGAGCTCATTCATACTTAATGGGATGTGAGGCTGACCTGTAGGCCAGGGACAGAGCCCAGGCACTGGCTGCGCAGTACAGAGAGTCCCGCACTTTGGCCTCTTTGCAGTCTGAACATGTCTTCACTGGGAACAGGCCAGTTGTGGGGCTCTGGAAATTAAGGATGGTTGACTTCACTGCAAAGAAAGAAAGAGAGTGAGGAGATTACACTTAGAATGAGAGAGGACACACAGGAAAGACTGTCTCAAATAGGAAAAAGCTGAAAATCTGAATATGCTAGAGTCCTCCAAAAGCAGAACAAACATAAACAAAAGACTCTCTTTAATAGATAGTATGTGTATAAATAAAAAAAGTAATGCATACAGTGCTTGTTCACATAACCTTTATTCAATTTCAAAAGCTACTAAACAACCAATATCATTCATGCATCTTACACCTATGTGGAAATAAGAAATGAACATCCTGGCTAAGAAAAGAGATAATGTGATTGACCATGCGAAGATGGTTATAACTTTTGCCAGGTCAAATTACTTCCAAGAAAGGCAAACACCATTTCTGATACTGAAATCATATCATCATTCTCCAGTATCACTACACCTTCACCTTTAGAGGACTTCAGATTGACCAAATGCTATTTCCAACACCTACTTTAGTAACTCATACTCAGTAGAGGGAGGAATGATGATTTATCTCATACTGCACCAATCCCTCTCCCTCAGCTCCATTAATGATGCATAATCAGCCTGGATAGTGCAGTCCATTTTCCTCACTACATTAAGTTGCCTCAAATGAAAGGGACATTTATTTTGTGTGATCATTTGTTGGAGAAAGTCTTGGTCAATTCAAAGTTACAAAAGTGCACGTGTACAAGAAGGGAGTGGGGGGAGAAGTACGCTGAATATTAATACACTCATCAACATCCGTGTCATTTTGTGGCAATGGCAATATTTCATAACAGAGGGGAAAGCTTACTGTGGTATCTGTTCTAATAGTCACTGATTAAAAAGCATATGATAAGTGATACTAATAGCACCACTTAATTATGGTGCAAACAAAAAACTACAATTATGCATCCAAGTAGCCAGGAACAGAATAAACACTGTCTCATAAAGATGTCAATACCGTTGTTCTGTTATTGAATGAGATTTTCAACAGCTCAGACTATCGCCTCATACCATTCCAACACTACATGAGGAAATAGGTTCCCAAGGCTTATTCTTCATCACAGGCATACACATGTATGGTGGGTACTCCTTGTAATAGTTAACTGTTTTGCAAAAATAAATAAATAAATAAGATCACATACTATAAATACCATACTGCTCACATGACTTCATAACAGTCTACAGTTAAAACTTGAGGCTCTTTCTCATCATAGATCATTATAATAACCTTCTCAATAAATTGCTAATACCAAAGACGAGATCAGACCATTTCGCAGCACAGGCAATTTTACAAGTGTCCAACAAAAATATGGCTTTGCTATGGCTTTGCAAACATTTCATTAAAACACTGTGTTTTTTCCCCATCCTTAATCTCTCACAGGCAGGGGACAGACAGAAAGCCTGTTGCATCTACTGCAATTGGCAGGTAAAACTTAAATTCAGTGAAGCGTGTCAGCATCATTGCATAAACAACAAAGGGAGAACCACAAATATCCCAAGAAAAAAATGAACCCTCTGTGCTCTTCCTAATGGTCTGACCTAAGGAATACCCCTGCATTCACATTCTCACTCAGTTTGTGTAATGCTATAGATCACAGTTTGCCACTGATGCCACAACAATGCACTTAAGAGATCTGACTCACCAACTGTTACTTCATCAGCCTAAGCATTTCAAATGACCACTACTCCAGATGCGAAAGTATGCATTATCATGATCTATGCCTTACTATTCACTGTCAGGACAACATATGGTCCATAACCACATCTTTCATGATCCCAAAATGTTCAGAATTACAGTACAACCTTAATTTAAAGCCTTGGAGATGAACAGACCACTATTGTCTGAAAGTTACTCAGCCGTAGTATGATATTTTCATGCTTTCTTAATCTTTAGCACATATTTTCCCTGCAAAAGTAAAACCTGAGGCAATTTGACCTTTTCTAGATAAATAAGGTTTGAGTCCAGCGGTATATCATTTTGTCAGAAAATAAAAAAGGGTGTGTTATAACGTTAGAGCTATTCTCATTCTTATTATCTGACTTGCAGTGTTGTGATATATGGAAACCAAATATTTATGAATGATGACAGTGACAAGTCCCTATGTACATTTAAAGACATAGTTAATGCCTCATGCATTATGCAAATACTGACCATGGAAAGTTATCAAATATCCAGAAATACGTTTACCAAATAATGGCCTTTGACTGGCCGATTAATTTAATTTTCTATGTCTTTGAAAATTCATTATAATACTCACTTCATTATTATTCAAAGAATCAACAACAACAAAACAGCAAAGCTAACAGAACCTTCAACACATTCAAAAAACAAACAAACTTTCTTTGGTGTGAGTAGCAAGGAAATGCATGTTGTTTGATCGTAGGGTGGAGGTAAGTGAATGAGTAGTCATTTTGCATTTTCAGTGAAACACTTAAATGACAAATCCTCAAAATGAGGTTTTTAATTGGTTTTTACATACCAAACATGTCTGATGACCTCTGTATATTGAGGAAAATTTGTTATTTCAGTTTCTCTTGAGTACAGAATAAAAGACCTTAAAGGTTCACAAAGGTTGAGGATGAGGCTATTGTTATCAGATATCTATCAAATATACAGTGTTTGAACTTTGAATTACACTTTCACTAATGTCAGTGATTGAGCATTGCATTAGGGAATACATTTTGCTGGAATGAAAATCTGAATATCAATTTATTAACCATTCAGCTTTGTAAAAAAAAAATGCATAACCAATCTTCTTCATCCTGTTTTTGGTACAGCAGACTTTGCTATAGCAAAACATGTACACCGATGCCATCACTATTTCCAAAGAGGCCTCAGAAAAAGTGAGAAGCTATAAGGTACTGTAAATACTTATCTCTATTAATTATCTCATGAACAAATAAAATCACCTGAACAAATAAAATAAAATGGAAACTTTTACTGTTACTTAAGCGGTGACCTCAGCTAGCAAAAATGTACCTGCATGAACACTCCAGAGTGAAAGAGGGTCATGTTGAGTTCAGTTCACATGGAGCTCCTACAGCTGTAGAACAATGGCGTAGGACTACTGTACTTCTTACTTACTTGGGGGTTACATTAAACCCCCACCAGTTTTACACAATTAGTACTGTGTGACAGCAGTGCTATGGCCCCTGTCATTTAGAATACAGTGCTCTCCAGTGGCAAAGCATGTGATCTCAATTAACAAGCCATTGTATATCTTGGTCCCATTTATGCACATAGTTTCCGTAGTCTTTGTTGCACATAGCACAGAAATGCAGGTGACAGAAACATTAACACTACACAAAGGAAAAATGAAGAGCAAATTTTGAGATTTTCTTTTTCTAGTTGTGCAAGTATGAATCAAACTGCCATTTCTGACATCACTTCTCCACAGGTTTCTTCTTCTTGGCAGAGTTTTCCTTTTAATATTCTCATTTCAACCTCAGTAACCTGTAACATGTCTTTGAGAGTTCTCAGAATAAATTCTGAAAAAAAGTATGTGCAGTGCATTGAACTGAATTCACTCAGTAGAGAAGAGAATGTTCTAGACAGTACAAAACTGCAAAAACTCTTTCCCCCAGAAAGTTTCATGTTAACCTTAAGACTGAGCAAATAAGATTTCTGTATCTGAGACAGAATAAAAACACTTTGTAAGGTCAAATGCACGCATACCTAAAAATATGTGCTAATCTGTTCTTGTAAAAGAAGATTCATTCTTCAGTTTCATCAATGGATTCAGAAGGAAAGGTTGCCAGGCAAGATGCCTTTTGAATGTTCAAATTATAGTCTTTTGAAGCAATAAGAGGCACTATATATTTCATAGCACGCTGATTGACAGATACAGTACAACTCACTCGTTTCTCCTATGCAGAAAAAAGCGTTTTCAGAATTATAAGAATTTTATTGGTATTCTGTACTACAATTATAGTGTTGCATAAACGTACTGCTTAAGTACAGATGTTTCAATAATAGCATACCGCAGTGTGTCTGACCATAATCACAACATTTATTAATACAACATACAGTATGTAAGTTAAGAGCATGTCAATCCCTATACAGTACTTCTTACAATTTCCAGTCTAGCAGGTGGTTCATGGAGAAAACACGTGGGCATATTCAAAACACTAAAGAATGTTTTTGCTTTTGGAAGTCAAATTGAGAAAAGTACTTTGATTGTGGTAGGAGTGACGGTAGGATGTATTGCTGATTAAAGCCAATATACTGACAGAAAAAAAAAAAAACTACTAATACTAACTGGATAAAGTCTTGCAAAAAGGATGCCTCTAAATTGTTCATTTACAAATTTATTCAATGCCTGAAAAATACCATTTTCCCCTCCAGTAAACTGCAAAGCTCATACTGCTTTCTTTTTTTGACAGGTTCAGTCAAACAGCCATTGAAGCCAAATGTAATATGTGACTTCTTTACACACACATAACCACGTACACACACACACAGGAAGTGAAGAAGCAACAGAAGTCATTCATTTTCAGTGGAGGACAGGCACAACTACAAGATTCAGTAGCAGGGGTCTGTTTAGTGCAAACAATCTCGTGGGGCAATAAACCTTTTCAACTTTTGCTGTTGCCACTCTCATATGTGGCTACAGGAAGTGGAGGGGTCCCTGACAAATACACTATCCTTTTCACAAAAATGCTGCAGACATGCACTGCTGCCATCTTTAAATGTCCATAGTTGTACCACACAAAAGGGAATATAGTGGTCACAAAAAATACAACTTGAGATACAGTTCATGCCATCACTGGACAACAAGGTTAATTAGCTTTTGCTTTTTAGCGTACTGAATAGGATATTGAACTGTCTCAGGTCTGACTATTCAAAGCAATACTAGCTGTTTCCACACAGCTAACATGCTCACTGGGGGGGTATTCTCCCATTCGCATGTAAGTCCTTTTTTGCACGCTTCCACTTACATGCATTTCAGTTATGTGTATTCTCCCCTACGCACTCCGATTTATTGCATAAATAAAATTGCAGGTGAGAGTATCAACTGGTTGATTTTATGGAAGGGTACATGCTTCCATCACAAATACCTTTCATGCTGTACATGAGAGGGCGTGAACAGTATCTGTCCTTCACCACTTTTAGAATGCCAACAAAAAGGTGTAGGGGACCAGAATAATGGCAACATGGCATGCCATCTTTGGTGCAACCATAGGATTCAGAAAGAAGTTGACTGTTGCATTTAAATATTAAATGCTAACTTTTAAATATTAAATATTTTACCAGACATCCTTCAGTTTAGAAACTCAGTATGCCTATAATGTACCATGAATGAAAGCTACATACAAATAAGTATGCTTTAATGGCCCGCAATATGTTCTTTTAATCTGACTGAATCCAAACCTCATGCCACCTAATGAAGTAATGGATAAAAATAATTCTATTTGCAAATATGCTAGCTTTCATAGCGAGTATAGCTAGATGCTCTGCATGCTGCCAATGGAGAAAGCAAACTTCTATTGTGGTTATTTATGACATGATTAGGTTCAGATGCAGACTTAATATACAACAGTCAGCACATATAGCAGGGATGGTATGACACGCTCCTTCCAAAGTGAACATCTTACCTGCATTGTAGTACCGGTCCAGTTTCTCCCACAGGGGCTCATCTTCGCGATGGAGGATGGAGAGCTTGAGGGGCTCATAGATTGAGCCTGGAGAAGAAATTAACACATTAAAACAACTAATTTCTCTCTATTGTGATTTCACTGTCGGAGTCAAATTGGCTGCATTTTGATCCATTCTGGGTTTTTTGTGTATGGTTCCATTGCTGGTTTGTGAAGCAGACAAATGAAGTGCAAAAACATTTTGGCTTGAGGGTTCACTTAATACACTTCACATATTATTAGAAAATAGTTGCAGAACATTATGCATTGGAACTATTGGACATTTTCACAACACTCTTACTACTTTAAAATTAATATTAACATACTAATCAATAAACCTGTGACATTCATCAGTCATTCTTGTTGCTAACATAAACCATGCATTTTCACTGTTTTGGTATGTCTAAAAATTCAGTATCTTTTTGTGGCAACAGGAAGTCCAACATTAATAATTTGACAGAAAATATTTACATTTATTCATTTAGCAGACACTTTTATCCAAAGTGACTTACAAAGGTTATTTGTAAGAAAAATACAAAACTGAAATATGCAGTATGCATAAGTGTAAAACCTCCACACATTAACATTTAGCAGAGTCACCTATTGCTGCAATAACAGCTTTAAGTCCTTTGGGGTAAGTATCTACAAGCTTTACATACTGATTGTGAGTAATTTTTGCCCATTCTTGGCAGATTTGCTTCAGGTTGTTCAGGTTGGACAGATGAAGCTTGTGGACCCCAATTTTCAAAAAGATTCTCAATGGGATTGAGATCGGGACTCTGACTGGGCTACTGTAGGGCACATCTTATTGTTCTTGAGCCCTCCAATGTTGCTTTGGCCTGGTGCTGGGGATCACTGTGCTGCTGAAAGGTGAACTTTCTCTCAAGCCATAGTTTCTATCAAATTGAAGAATAAAAAATTTTTTTTAATTTTGCTCTGTTCATTCGTCATTCATTTTTAATAAGACACCCAGTCCCTGCTGAGTAAAAGCAACCCCACAGCATGATGCTGCCACTACCATACCTCACTGTAGGAATGGTGTTTCTTCAGGCATGGGCAGTGTTTGTGCCACACATAGAGCTTTACAGACAAAGCCCTGTCGTGCTCTTATCTGACTACAGAAAATTTCCCACATTTTAGTTGGGTCACTCATGCTTTCTGGCAAACTTGAGATGTGCTTTGTCTTTTTGAGTAATGGGTTCTTTCATGCCACCTTCCCATACAGGCAGGCTTTATGCAGAGCTCTTGATACTGTTGATTGGTGCACTTTTACACCATTCTCAGCTACTGAACTCTGTAGCTCCTGTGATTGTTGGCCTCCCTGTGGCTTCTCTCACAAGTCTCCTTCTTGTTTGGATGTGGAGCTTTGAGGAGCGGCTTTTTCTAGGCAGTGCTTGGGTGGTGCAATGCAGCTTCTACATCCTGATTATTGATCCAACAGTGTTCACTGGGATACCCAAACACTTGGATATTTTTTACCCTTTTCCTTATTTATGCATTTGTATTACTTTATTTCTAACTTCCATAGAATGCTCTTTAGTCTTGATTTGCACACCTGTCCTTAAGATTCACTGCCTTAAACAGAGTGGGGTTTTTATCCAGAAAATGGGAGTTACTTTAATAGTTCACAGGTAGAGGCCAATCGTAAAGCAATTATGTCCTCGTTAGGACAGTTTGTTTTAATCTTTAATCTGTTTCCAGAGCACCAGGGTTGAATACTTATGCAAACAGCATACTTCAGTTTTTTCATTTTTCTTAAATATTTTTTGACATAAAATGTCATGTTAAAAAATGTTAAAAAATCAAATTCAGTGTTTATAAATATCACAGAAAGAAAATTAAATGTATCACTTGTAATTCAGTAAAATATGAGAATTGGTCAAAGGTCTGTATACAAATACATGAAGACTCTGCATAATGTAAAACTACTTTGTGTGTTGTTCAAATGAGAATGACAGATTAAAAAGGCCTGACACAATATCAAAATACACTATCAAAAATGCTATTTTCCTCTTCTGTTAGAAGTGGAAAACTACAGGCAAATGATGCTGTCACTCAAGAATGAATAAAATTGCAGATCAATGACAGTAGACAACAAAGCATGCAGTCACACCAAGCCCTTTTCCCCCCAATCGCCTTCATCAAAGCAAACATCACAGAAAGCCCTTCGTACACAGCGTGATTACAAATGAAGGATAGCAGCAGAAATTCAGAATAATCGAACCTGTCACCAGTATAGTCACCCAATATTCCTGGCACAGCAAAGTTAAGGAAAAATCATTTATTGAACCACATTTATTTCAGACACATTTAAGTTTGGAGAGATTTGCATTTTAATGGGATCGACCATGGGTCAATACTTCAGGCAGTAGAATTCATGTAAGGACAGGCAAATCACCATAATTTCCATCAGCTTTTAAACAGCAGGCACAAAACCATCACTTTTGAGATAACTGCAAAGCACTGTAGCTGCAGCAAGCCAACTAAAACTTCTGTTTAACCCTGTGTGACTGTAACAAGCTTTTGGTCCTATGATAATATCCTAGTAATTCCATTAAATGGAACATCTCTACAATGACATTGACTGATAAACAGAAAAGAAATTACTTTTAACTTTGTGCATAATTCCACTGCTTACATTGCCATTGGGTGGCCAAGTCTTAATAATTAAGCATTTTCTTACTGTGAACATAGTTACAGTAATACTGGAGGGATTTTTGAGATGTATGAATGTTTAGCAAAGCTGCCTTTAAGATTTTAAGATTATTTTGGTTTGAGTGACAAATTCTGACCGTAACTGATAAAACTGGAGTTACATTATTGGACTTGACTAATTATCTGGCTGTTCCTATGAGAATTGCTAGTGATTTGTAGGCTATGGCATGGTGTAGCCAATGTCCCTACCTACATTCAGCCATGAAATGACTTCATGATAACTGGTGACACAGGCTACAAAGCACTACCTAAATAAGGCTGTTGCACTGAACTTTGTCATAGGCCCAGTGGCAGTTACATAGTTACCTTTCTGTTTTGGCTTTGGCTTGGCTTAAACAAGTTGAGACTGAATAATTTGTTCCATTCACCTTAATGCACATTTAATTTCACTATATAAACCAAATGATATGAACACCAACCAGCCCAGGTAAGAGGTGTCATTGAGCCTAAAGCTGATTCTGAACTTCTGTATAGCTCATTTTTGCTAAAAGGTAAACAAAGAAAGACAGACTGATTTGAGATCAACCTATTTTAAGAGTTATACTCATTTAAATGATCTTGCACCAAGCACCCAAAATGAATGTTATTTTTTGGGTACTATGAAGCACCTATTCAAGTGAGTCCAAGATCACAAATAAGCTATGTACCTCAGTCATCACTACACTGTACCCAAGATCAGCTTCAGTCATGCAGTCTGTATTATCCATCATCTTGAGGTTGGCTTTGATAAAGTCGGTTCTTTCATGCAACAATAAAAAGTCATGTGTTCAATATAAGTTAAATATAAATTATTTTAAAATGATTACAATCTCTACACACTGGTGAAAAAAGTGTATATATTTGAGTCAATTCAGCAATTCTCAACCTAAAACAGATCAGTTATTTAAAATTTCAGACAGATGCTCTCTCAAGGTGAATATATATCCTAGGTCTTACACTGAATGAACCACTTACCATATCTTTGAAGTTTGCGTTGGGCACTGGAAATCTCATACGCTGAGCTGGCCATTTTCAAAAGGTGTAACAGCAATCGTCTTTCATCTAAACTACAAAATTACTGCAATTCAAATGGTTAGTAGGGGGTTATTGGAAATCAACAGGAAATTGCATAGCAAGCTTGTTTAGCATGGTTAATTCAGACAGGCAGTAAATTAAAGCAAATTGCAATGCAGTGGAGGAAATTTTTCAGCTGATGTCTTACATATGCCTTACATATACATATGATGCCTTTGAATGCTGACATTTAATGTAAGGTTTGATTAATAATAGAATATGTTGACAATTAGCTGGAGTGATGGGGTATCATTAACTGATACATGTGTAAAGTACCATTGCGTTGTGCTGTGTGGTGTTCAGGCCACTAAGGTCTGTTTATCTGCTTAAGGATTATATTTTCTAGCAGTCACAATAATATAGGATCTACTTTGAGTCTGAATCGAATTTGGAGTTTTAAGGGAAAAGTGAATAGGCAGGCCTATTTGAAACATAGGCAAAGTGCTTATTTGGATGTATTAACCACAGACCAAGTCAGCGGTGTTTACACATTTGATTTATAAATGTATGGTATATAAAACCAAACAATTCCCCTCTGTTGTACATTCTCCTAAAACTATGAGCAGTGTCACTTAAATTATATTCATATCCTTTCAGTGTACCTATTTGTTGCCATTTTTCACTGAAAATAAGGCTGAGGTATTACACTAATTGAAATAACAACAATGAGCCCACCCCCTTAAAATTTTCAGACTTTCAATTACATTTAATCATCTTTGAAGTACCAGCTAATTTGGGCCATGTTTCCACGGTCAGACAAAAAAGGCTACATAACCAATCGTGTTTTTGTCTCATGGAAGTTGGCAGACCTTGTGGCCATGCTAATGTCAGTTCATTAGTCATCCCAAACACTGTATATAAAACTGTATAAAAGATGTAGGTTGTCAGAGCACAGATTCTATCAAATGCCTCTGGCAAACAGATCACAGAGGTATTGTATGAATGAAGCCTTTTACAAGTATATGTTTATTCTAAAAATACTTAATACATTTATACACAACAGTATTTAACATGTAAAACATACACAGAAAATAATATAATGAGGGCAATAAAAATACAGTGATATCTTTGCTTTATTATCATGCAACTCCATCTTTGCTCTGTTGGCACTTTCAGATTAATTACTTATTGAACAGTATTGACCACAGTCTTCTAAATTCTCAAAATAAAAAAAGTAGTTTGTGTTGGCAGACTGAGGACAGATATTGTGGAATAACTAATAATGAATTCACTTCTATTATTTCTTTCCACCCTATGTAACTATGAATTACCCACTAAATCTGGAAACATGTAGTCAGTACTTCATCATTTAGCTCAAAATTAATAACACTCTGCTCCTGTAACTTGCACAATTGTATTCCCTTTTACTTCAGTCCATGCATTGTAGTTTTTACTGCTTTACTGTGTCTTATTGTTTTAAATTAAAAGGGCAGGACTGAAGAAACAGCAAAGTAATTCTGTAAGGCAGGGTGCAAAATATATTATTGAAAAACAATTACTGGAATTAATTCATGGAAGGATATAACTGTGACCTCAGATGGGTACACCAGGCTAGACAGAAGGATATTTCATTAAGAAAGGATAGCAGTGCGTAAAAAAGGAAACCTATTTGCGATCTACTCTATGAGAGCAAAACATCAAGTAATTAATACATTGTGACTAGTTATTTTTATGTCTGTATCACTAGCAAAGCAACACAGTGACACTCTTATGTGATTTATGAATGCAAAAAGATTTTTTTGTAGGAGACCAGAGCAGGAACCTGAATCTTTAACAGAGAGCCAGATAACCACTGGAAAAAGTGTATGTGGTGTACTTGATAATACAATGGTGATGCCCCCATAATTCATATGATGTATTAATAAATCTAACTTTTAATTACAATTAATGTGTTGTACCACTTTTAGTATTTAAATAACTATTGGTTATATTACCTTTGGAGTGATGAGAGCAGGCAGTGCTGTTGGAGTCAGAGCTTTGCATTGAGAGTAGGGATGATATTGTGTAAGCAGTGGGTGATATGACGTGCAATGCCTAATTACAAAGAATTCAGGAAGCACTGTCAGTGTGGTGATGAATATGGGGTGTGGAATAAGGATATGGTCAGCTGAAATGGATCACAATTTGAGACTTTTTTTATTAACCATAAGAACAGCTACAGCACACTTGACT
Organism: Megalops atlanticus; assembly: GCA_019176425.1. Lineage (NCBI taxonomy): Eukaryota > Metazoa > Chordata > Actinopteri > Elopiformes > Megalopidae > Megalops > Megalops atlanticus. The sequence continues at coordinate 20,212,666 of CM032881.1, forward strand.
CGAAGCAAACTAAGTAAAACTAAACGGTAGGACATTCTCTTCGACTCATCATTTCTGACTGTTAAATGAAGGGCACTTGCTATGCTCAGTACTGTTAACACTCACCGCACAAGTATAATATTACTCGGAATGCAGGCCCCTTATAAAATAGTCCAGTATTACAAATGCTACATTGTTTCTGGTCATCATAATCGCATTTTTATCGAGGTTTGGAAGCAGAGGCAAATGCAAGATAGCTACAGTAGAGTGGAAACAACATAAAAAAAGCGGATGAATTGATTCATCTATAAAGCAAATAATGCAGAATTTGCATCTCCTCCAGTACTGTCTAAGGCAGTTAACAGCAGCTGTTTTTAATTGAATTCCATAGAAATCCAAAACAGTTCCTGCCTATCTAGCTAGTGCCCGCTACAATGCATAGTTAAGGCAAACTTGTTAGCAGGCTATCAAGGAAATGAAAATTTGTCAAATAACATTGTAAAACAAATAATCATCGAACGTCAACTAGCAGGAAAGTCGTTTGTGAAATCTCTTCCAGGATCAAAATATGTGTTTTAGAGTGAAAAGTACTTTCCTTAATTGCTGTTTGGACAAAGAAGAACTGCTTTGGAGCGCTTAAAATAGAGCCTGAACTTTATAATCTGACCTTTTCATCCTCAGTCCCCTCGCTTAACATTGGAACAGCAGCAGTTTGCAGTTCTTTGCAGAGTGCATTTCATATCGACCAAGCACAGACAAAAACTGCATTACACATGCAGTGCACATGTTAAAACAGAGACTGAACACCATGCAAGTTAGCTAATAATTCAAACCTGAACGTTTTGATTTGGCTTTGAACTCCAACAGCTTCCACCCGACATCCGCCAAGCTAGCCATGTCTATAGAAGTGAGAAATAATAATACTGTGCGACACTGTCGTAAAGTAACGATGGGAAGCGTGACATTGTGACGTTATTTCATCTGCGCTCCTTTGACTAAGTGAGGGTGGTGAAATGGCCAGCATTTATATTGTTAACACCTGCCACAATCAGAATAGACTTTCAGGTAGCGTATGGTCAACGAGAGTCTGAATTCTCAATGTCGTGTTTATGTCAATAAAACAGTACATGTTTACAAATAAGGGCACTTGCCACACTGCCGTAAAGCGCTGTGTGTCACATTAGTTTTCCCGTTTGTGCTGAACAGCAGCGGAGATGTGGATGCCATGTCTTGCTTGATTTCAGTGTTTTTTTTTTTTTTTACAAGCAATGCTATGCCGATTTTGCGCGCCGGGATGTATCGGCTTATTTGTTTGGGTCTGAATATTATGGCAGTGTTTCTGCATTTGGAGATTTTAACTCTGACAAGCAGTCTGATATTTTCATCATCAGAGAACGTTAGTATATTACTGTAGATGTCGTTAGCTACCTTGGTGCAAAAAGGGAATATGTGACCTGTGCAAACACTACTACCGAAATCATTTCCATATTATCTTATTAACTGTCCAGTTTTCTAGTTAGCTAGTCTAGCTTGCTCCCAGAAAATGCGGAGGTGTACACGCTATACACATAGCAAAGCTAGTTGCCTAGATATTGTCATTTGCTTGTTATACAGGTTCATCGTCGTGTTTAATGTTAAGGCATTACCTCACATAATCCCACAATGGCTATCTGACGTTATTTAGGTTATAATAATAATTATAAACCTATAATTAGGTTAAACAGTAAGCAATCCCACAGTATGCACGGTTTCGGTTAACTGATGCACGTTATCATGTCTGTCCGCCTGTAAAGGTATAACGGGCTTTATTAAGCCTCACTTTGGCAACCCAAGTATTACAATATGTATCCATGCATTTTCCCTCTTCTGCCTTTCAGATACTGAGCTCGTGATATTCCTGGCAGATTTGAAAGTTCCATACTTCAAGCCCAAAGTACATCCACCCAAAGAGGTCTTCCCTAATTCAGCATGTTTGCCTCGAGCAGATTTTCTGTAGGATTTGAATAAGGTGCACACGCCACTGACAGGATGCTGCGCTGTTTTAGTGATGCCATCATCAGCAGCATAGTTCCTGCTGACCGCAATGGAGACTACCAGATGAATGACATCCCCACAACCCATCCCAAGAGAAAGTCCTCTTTGGAGACAACTGTTTATGTTTTCTGGGGCAATAATCACACTTTAGGTAACCTAATTTCTGTCAGCATGATACTTCCATAAAATGTGCATTGAATTAAATGAAATGCCTACCTGCAGCAAATAACATACGCCTTGGCACTCAATGTAAGTAGGTGCATGAACTACACATAAAGCAGCTTGGTAGGCAATCCTGATTCTGCGTTATTGTCCTCTGGACAGTTAGGTTTTAAATATGGACTGTGGATGTAGCCATAATGTATAATGTTTAACAATGTTTTATTTGAAGCTGTATTAGTAATAATTCTGTAGTGCCTGAACATTTATTGTCATCTGGTTTCTATTGCAGTTTTAATGGTGACATGATTCCAGATCTTTTTGGCATCAGTGACAAGGTTCCATCAGCACAAGCATGCTATCTCCAAGAAAGGTATGATCTGATGGCAGCTGCATTATAGATAGGAATATTGCTCACATTTCTAGTATTGCTCACAATCCATTCACTTATTGTCATGGTAGTATGCCAGCCATGCCATCACGTGTGTGCATATTTTAATTAAAGGAAATGCATAACCTTTTTGTACCATCAGCTTGTCTGATGTGTCATCAACTTTTTTATCCCTTCGAAGATCAGAAGCTCTGAGGCAAACAAAAGTCCTCCATAGTAGGTTTTGAGACTGGCCCCACTTCTTTGGACTTCACCATTGTGCACAGTGTTAGAGACTTATTGCACCATTATAACCCCAAATTGAACCCAAACTGTACAGGTGTCAGTTCACAGTACAGGTATCATTCAGCAAAGTCTTGCTTGGGAAGTTTGGACAGCAAAGGAAATAATACTTTTAAACACAACTAAGATCATTAAGAAGTCAGAAATTAAATGTGCAATTTGCCTCAATGTAGAAACATGCTGTACTTACTCCAAAGAGAATCTGAGATAGTCATGCCAAAATAGCTCTGATTTCACACATAATGACCCTGATTAATACTGAAGCTTCTTCAGAGTACATTTTGTGGAAGTAGAAGTGGAAAAATTACTTTATTATTTTCATAACTGGTATGATGATATCTATTTATCTGTTTTCATTCCACTGATAATGGCTATTTGCTAATTTTTTCCAATGAACATAATTCAAAATGATTTTTTTTTCTTATTGCTGTAGTGACAAATTTAAAAGGTTAAAAATAACCGTCAGAATAAATTCAGTCGCTCTAAGAATGCATGTCTGATTTATAGAACTTTTTTAAATGTGTTAAAATATTTGGCTTTCCTTCAGGACTGTGGTATGGCAGTCAGCTTTTGGGTCAGAGGTTAAGATGTGCATTCCTCACTCCAATGCTTTCATTTACCTCAACAAGGATTTCATTGCCAGGAAGTCAAAGTATATAGTGATGATTAAAGACAAAGATAGACCCTTTCATAAGGGATAATATATTCTGTGTATTAGATATCAGTGCTGATTTCAGCTGGAGTGTAATTTCTAATCAGAACTGGCTTGACCTAAGGAATTGGGATTAAAATTTTGACAATATTTTTGTAATTTGCCCTTTTAATGAACATTGTCCACAAGAGGGCGTGGCCATAGAAGTTGAGTACAGCACTATATGCTAGTTGGATGGAAAATCTGAATATTTTCAAAAGATATTCCAATATGTATGTCCACACATTAATATACGGCAGGGCTACACTGATATTTTTCTGATCTCCATCCAATCGACCCTCTGATTTAGTTGCTTGTCTCTTTTGTCGATGTAATTTGATTTCTGCTGTCTCTTTTGATGTAGTTAGAGGAGATGGAAAACCTGCTTTATGCCCACAAGGCTTGAGGGATCCTGTTTAATACTCTGTAAAATCACACACATATACATCTAAAACAACAACATTGACTCTCACATTAACAGACAGGAAGTCTCTTAAAATTTGAAATTAAGACAATGTAGACACATTCTCAAAGATGCCATATGCCTTGCTGTTTTTCATCGCATTTGAATCTGATGCAGTTAAAATCATCTTTCCCCAGGTGGAAAGTTATAAATCAGGGAGAAGGACTAATGCAGAGTGTAGAATGCACCATTGCATACAATGCTTTTGATCCTTAGTTTACCAATCTTAGGGTCCCTAGGTGTTCTTTTAATCCATGCAATTAGATTATGAAGTAACAGTTTTCAATTAGAGTGAGCTGATTTCCTTAACCACTGAAAAAATAAATCAGATTTGTCCTTTGGATTGTGTCCCTGTCGATCGCTAAATTGACACTCTCTTACCTGCTGCTACGACTGCATCATCTTGCTTCTCCAAAAGGTTAAAAAAGGTTATTTTAGCAGAATCCAGGACCATTGCAGTGTAACCTGAGGGCTAATCTTCTGATGTTTTTAAACTTCAGGGCAACATCGTTTAATTAGAATATTTAAGCTGCTGGGGGAAAAAATCTGATTCTACCCACACAACCGGCTTACAAAGTTTATGAATCAGAGCATTAAAATTTATAAAACCGATCGTATCATGACAGTTCGGGATGCAGGTTTCTATTTTACCAAGGCGAGGAGAATTAATGTTGCACCTCTCTGCATACTGATGTTGCTCACTTGCACAATACTGCAAGGAAGTGATAGTGTTGATGTGAGTCATCATGACTTCAGGTGTACCTCTTGCTTATCTAATGACCATTGCCATTTGTGAAAATCTTTTCCCCTGGATTTAAGTCACACCTGTTATCTTGTTCATATTGCATCCTCAATGCAAGGCTGTAACCTATAGCGACCACATCACCTTGCAACCACATAGCATCAGAATTATGAATTTCAGTCCAATTTTATCTGTAGAAAAATGCAGCTGCCAGTCTCTGCTGACATCACACTGTCAGACCAAGCAGGCCTCTGAAATGATCTGGAAGGTGTCCTGATGCTGTGGAAAGCAGCTGTGCTGGCAGTAATGAAGAAAAGAGCTTTCTAAATCTCTGCAGCTGTGGAGAAATTGCTGTAGATTAACAAAACTGAAGGCTGCTCTGCAATTATAGTAGTCTGCATGGTACTTTTATTTTGTGGGAAAGAGGGTGAGATTTCACAGACAAATTAGAGTTTCATCTACACCACTTAGCTCAAAGTCCTGAGTGCTGGAATACAATTAGGCGTGATTGCATTTGATTTCAGATGTGACTGAGAGACTGTATTTACATATATACATGCACTTTTCTCTACAGAATTCAGGGACATTTCAGTTTAGCGCATACTGTAACACTTAAGTGTCAGGTCTGACTCGGGTGTCTCTTTTCAGGGACACACTACAGTTTTACTTCATACAGACCTGCACAGGGGCAGGGCTACAGGGGCTTGAGCCCTGGCATTTTTGTGTAGATAAATTATATTAATCATGTTAACTCTGAAGAAAAAAGAGGAATAAACCTAGTTTTGTAAGGTTTAGGGGTAGGGGTAGAGAGCCACTTATTTGATATTTGATATTGACTGGTGTGTCATTTAAAATCATATTTAGTAAAGCCTCTTCTTCCACTTTGTTTTCACAACCTCTGTAACTGGATTTTTCATTTTCAAAATGTTGACAGAGGTCACAGATTACATTGCATCTTCATTAGGTCCTCTTTGAGGCTGGGTTATTTACCAAAACAAAAACATAAGCAGATTTATATGAAGGTCCTGCCCATGTCTCAACCCCAATTTCATTCATATGAGAAAGGCTGTAAACAGACCCATCTTGACCAGTTCAACAGGTGCTGATAAAATATCCCATCCTATGTCAAGGCCTCATTTAAGCTTTAAATCGGACTATTGAACATTTCCTTTCCCCTGCTATGTAGCAGGCTGTTGCTTTTGTGATTCACATGTGAGTTTATTTGTACTTCATACTTAATCTGCTGTCTGGTCACGTAGTCAAGACAAGCTAAATAACATTACAAAAGACAGACTAATAGATAAATACTATTAAGCCTTTCTAATAGGTTAATGCAGACAAAGATGAGTGGCTTCATACTGCTATGTTGAAGTCAGTATCACTTACAATAAAGGAGCAAACGATACTTGAAAAGAAAATGAGTTTGGATAATCTTCCATTTTAGAGAATTACCCAGTGGAAAAACTGATTTTTCGACATGAAGTTACTTTGAAATCGAAATCTCATGTCACATCTTGATAAGTTTCTGTAAAGTCTTGGTAAGAGGCTGTGGGCCAATTCATTTAAATGAGGTTGTTATAGCCAAACAATTATAGAAAAGTCATTACAGAAAAATACACACATAGATAATGATAATGCAGTAGGACTGGTTGCTAAGCAGCATCACATTGAGGTGCTCTCAGCAACAACCATTTAGGCAGTCTTTTCTGTGGGAACGACAAGATAATTGCAGTGTCTTATGTATTGTCATATAAGGAAAACAGATTTGCCAAATGAAGAGGTTGCTGGAGGGAGAGTTCATTAAAGGATTAACTCCAGATGTAAATTACAGCACAGAAAGGTGTAGGCAATGTCTCATCATAGCCTGCTCTTTTGATTAAAAGAGACCAAGCAGTTTGTATGAGACACCTCTTATCTTTAGTGCAGAACCTCATATAAAAATTATTCTGACTGTTTGTTGCGTCAGCATAATTCTTATTTTTATACATTTATAATTGTTTAATAATGCCAATGGCAGAGACATTGAAATGGTGGAGTGGGGGTGCTTTGTCCTGAACTCTAAGTTACTTACAATTTCAATAATAAAATTTAAGTGCATTCCTAATAAATAATTCCTGCGATGAATAGCCATGAATGCCTTTTAATGAATTCTGTTTGCTAACTTTGACCCTGTACTTCTGGTGAACAGAATCTCAGTCATCTCAATCATTCAGTTTCTTGCTGGATAGGCCTAGCCTGTGTTCTTCTGAAACTTTGACATTCATTTGAAAGCAAGAAAAGAAAAATATAAACTTTATGCAGAGCTGTCATCTCATTGCTCAGTGGAGCATGCAGATAGTGCTTTGGAGAACTGTGAGTGAATTTGTATGTACATGATAGTAACGTTATTAATATGGTGTTGATGGTAATGATATATGGCAGGAAGGAAGATTGCTACAGATCAGAGTGTGATCTAAAATTCTGTACATCATGTATGGGTGCATTTCATTTAACTGAGACATATCATGTAGGCAGATCTGTGTTATTTCTACTCCTTACATTGGCAATATTAAAAAAAATGGTAAACTGTCTCAACACTGTCTTTTCTTTAGATCCATATAAAATGATGGAGCAATAGGTAGCACTGGTCAGTGGCACTCTCAGAAAAATGTTGCACTGACCTAAGACCATCCATGCAGCAGAAGGAAATGGGATCTTGCAAGTATTGCTACCATTATCCTCTTTTTCAGATGCTTTCAGAAGCCCAGTTAGCAATAATGGTGGCAAGTTCAAATGGCATCTTTGTTTAAAAAGCAACAATTTGTGTGATTAATAATAGCTTAACAAAAGTTTCACCAGTTATAAACCATCAACATATTGAAAACAGTGCTTTTCTTTCTGCACTTAATCAGACAATTCTGGGTGTAATAGAAAAGACATGACATTATCACTGACTACACAGTTTTATCATATGGTTATCATCCTTATCTAAAATTGAATACACAGGTTTGATTTAAATTTCTGAATTTATGTTTGTACTGAAAGGCACAAGATGTTCTGGCAAAGGACCAGCCAGAATCTTGATGTCTTAACTGTGGGCCATTGACTGTTGGCAGTGTATCAAAGAGAAATTTGTATCATTTAGATTGATAAACATTAGGTTTTCTTTATAAAAAAAAAAAAAAAAAAAATCACACTGATCCTGGCTTCCAGCTGAACAGGTGAAAGCACTGGAAAGTGTAGATTCCAAAGAAATCTGGAGAAAGTTCTCTGCTGCTTCTGCTGTATGCCATTGTCATGACAAAATCCCTGTCACTCATATTATTTATATGGCATTTATGTGGGGTAACTTCTGTTGACTTTTGTGGTTTGCTTATGTGCCGTATTTGAAGGAAAGTCATGAGAATTACTTGAATCGCATAGGTTTATACAGATGAACAGGGTTTTGCCAGCTTTGCATATTGCAATACTCTAAATATGCTTTTATGACAATTAAGGACCCAAAACGTAAAATAAAATATAAGAGATATTGGATTAATCCCCTTTAGTTCACATTGTTGTTTTACTGTTGTTTTGCTGGCTAAGATCTCCATTCAGTCCCCGATAATGATTCAGTCCAGTTGATTGGGCTTTTCTTTGAGTGGAATGTTTTTATTTCCTACACATCTTCAGTTCAGCCTCTGAGATTTTCACATTTGATCCATCCGATTGGAATGCAGGTTCTTTGCATCAAAGATCAACTCCTGATAAGATACTCACTTCAGAATTAATAAAATTATGGCTGCCATTTTCAAGGTCAGTTGGAAACCTATGTATTAAAGAAGTACTTGCGATGCAGAATGTACATTTCTAATTTCTTCTTATGAATCATTACAGAATAGTTGGAAGTGAACCTGAGACCACAGTGCGTGAGATATTGGTTGATCTGTGTTTTAGTGACCCTGTGTGCTCATCTTGCTTATTTACCTTGCTCATTTGTCACAAATGTGTTACTTGCTGTTCTGTACTATGCCCCAGTTCCCAGCTCCAATGACATACATAGCATGAATACTGTTCTGATGGCATTGCAAGTCACTGCTGGTAAAAGCACCCACCAAATATGTCTGTTTGTGTGTTTATTTATTTATTTATTTATTTATTTGTTTATTTGTTTGCTTGTTTGTTTATTGGTAAGAAGTAAATGAGCAGTGCAACTTTTTAGTTATATTGAATACAAGCATGAATGGAGAGTCTAAAATTTTCATTTTCAGAAACATGATCATGAAATACTTTATGCAAAGGGAACCAGAAAGAAATGGAAGTCGTTTGTGTTAATGTACGTGTTACTCAGTCACAGGCCTGAGGGCACAGTAGGGCTGTTCTCTGTTCTTTACAGATTGATACTACAGAGTTCAGTCTTCAAGCAAGTAAAAAGCATGCCTTTGGCACAGATGACTGTTTACAAAGTCCTGTTCCTCTGTATTAAAAGGGCTCTGAAAATAAGCGTCTCAGATTTGAGGAACAAATGAAGCTGTGTCTGTGTCGCCTCGGGCAAAAGCAGGCTCATGCGCCTTAGTTCTGGATAAGAGGAAAGCAGTGCCACTTTCAGAAGCACACACATTCCTCATTATCAGCAAGACTTACAGGAAAGAATAGGAAATCTGTACCCTAGCATTTAAAAACAACACACTGAATGAAGTCTCTTTGCACACTTTTCTTTTTTTTTGCAATGACAATACGTTTAATCAGTATTTTTCTTCATTTCTTTGCATTTTGTATTTGCTTTGTAGATATGCCAGTCCTGTCAAATTCACATGGCTTACATCTGATATTGATTTTTACAACTTGAAATGTACTGAAGTAATTTAGGTTAGGTAACATGCCCAAGGGTACAACAGCAGCATACCACTCAGGATTTAAGCATGCAAGTCTGTAAATATTATATATGGCGATATTAGTCTACCTTACAGTTCCTCCACCACAATGCTGCCTTAGACTGTGTTGTGTTCTGCAGCCTGTGCCATATAGACTGCTGTGTTTGATTCTCTCATTGGACAGTGTTTTTGTTTAACAGTGGGGATTGTGGCTCTTTCAAACCATTCAGATTCTCATTTTGTTTGTATCTTCTGTATTTCACAGTAATTCTAGAAACACCAGTTTGAACTTTTTGACTTAGGATGATGCTGAATTGCTGACATGCTGTCACAGTTGGATGACCTTTTGTATACATATGGACCCAGTTTAATTTAAAGCTTGGCTAAGCACACATACTGTGATGTGCACTGGACCACCCATAGGGAGACGTTCATTCATTAAATGTTGAGGACATGATCTTCAGGAAGGGGTAGTGGGGTGCAACATATCTCCATATGGTGTGCTTAATTTGGTTAATACACTTCAGTGACTGCTGAAACTCTTACTGTGTTCAAGTTCTAGTTGGAATCAGAATCCATGTTATTGAATTTTTTCACCAAGGAGATCACTTTGGGTGAAAAACAAGCTTTGCTTTGCATCTGTTGCTCGACTGGCTTGATAAATGCATATAGAATGAGTTAGTTGTATTGTGACTGCTTCAGGAGTCAGATTCATCTTGCTTGTTGACAGATTCTATATAATTACACTTTGTAATTATATAAAAAGAACTATTCCAATTAATTATGAATGTTTCATGTATTAAAGAATATGAAAAGTAGGTCTACAAGGAAAGGAAGTGCATACCTTTGCACTGTGACTTAAATTCAAAGTTTTGTTTTGATTTTCTTCCTTGATTTTTTTTTTTTTTTTTGCTTTTAGTTTTTAGTCTAAAGTATTTAATTAACATCAACTTAAATCCTTCAAATAAAAAAAAAGAAGCAGCTTGATGACCACACCTCATTTCTGGTGTCTGTCACTTAATCACTTTATGATAATTACTGGTATTTTAATGCAGCAGCTTTGAAAAAGCAGTTTTTTTATGCTGTCTAAGTATGACCCATGCATACATACAGGTGTACACACATACACACACTACACCCATTTGCAGGCACACATTCCACTTATTCTCCAGGGCTAACAGATTCAGTTGTCATGATTACTGTTGGTGTCTTTCCCATCTCATTTGCTGTAGTCTCTCATCCTCCTTAGACACAAGGCAAAAACCCTCTCCGCTTTAGACCCCACAATGAAATCCAATGCAAATAGCCCTTTTTTGATCCTATCACAATGTAGGTGCAGGGGAATGCATTACTTTTATTTCTGTAATTTGTCACTGTGTGAGAATTGAACTTATTGCCTGTCGGGAGAGCAACTGCCAAACAAATACGTCCACTGAGAAACATTAAATCCTGGGAGAAACATGCATAAAGCTCCCATGTGCTTGGCAAATGGAATAAGGCAGGAGCGAGATAGGTTTGGTGATATCTATGGACAGGTGGAATCTGTGGGCACCACTGTTCAGAAGACTCTAATGCAGAACCGTGGAGGGGAATGTCAAGACCAGTTCATCTATTGCTGTCCTTGGACAAACTTGTAATTTTCTTTGTTTTGGGAAGGGGGCTGGTGCGGGGGGGGGCTTGGGGCAGATATTATCAAGGTAATAATTGCGGCTGGAAGGAGCAGTTAATGGGCTGTAATTAACTGATGAAGTGCAGTTCTGCCCTCATTATCTTGTTATTTCAGGCTATATATTTATCAGACTGGGATTATTTTATTCATACCATCATATTTTGATTTATACCACATTCCAAAACCTTGCAGTGCTTGGTTTTGTGAAATCCCCATGTTGGTGCTTCTTTGAGGACAGAAGTGCTTGAAGAGAGGGTTGAACCTGTATTAGAGACATCCAGCATTTAACTTCTAGCAGCACTACTGTCCTGGAGATGGGCAGTTCATTACTTTGTTTTCAAACAGGAGTGAGAGGCTGGTGGCCATTCCAGGCAACATAATTCTCAGAAATTACTTTCTGCTGTACGCTGATATAGAGATTACACTGCAGCAATGTGAGTGGCTGTGTTCTTTCCACTCTGACAGCTTGGACTCAGGGAACAGAAGCTTGTGACGTGGGTAAATAAGGGGACTGTGGCCAGTAAGCAGGGATTTAAGGCGACAGTGGGTGGTTGGAGGTGTCTGCCAGTAAGAGAAGTGATTTACTACATTTTTGATTGACTTGAAATTTTAAGATGTTTATTGTTCTCTGTGATGAAAAAAACATAGGGCCAAGTTATAAGAATGAATTTAGGAAACTATGAGTAGGTTTGCTCTGGAATGGTGTTTGTTTAGTGTGAGGTTATGTGTTGTAAATTGTTCGTGGTAACCTGGCTTCATTTTGCTATCAACTATTTTAATGCTGGACTTATTTTTCAGGTGTTTTACTTCCATAAAGAGGAAAAAGTATTTTTTATGTGTTGTTTTTGTAAAAACTGAAACCTATTTTTGTGGAGATCAAATGTTGATAAAGTTACCTGAGAATGATTTCACAAAATCACTGAAAAAACATCCCCCTCAGCCTCAGATAGTTGGAGCTCCTGTGAAAGTGAGTTGATAAATAAACTAAACAGGCCTTGAAATCACTTGGAACTGTTGAACCCTTACAACCATCTGTCTGCTCTTTGGATTGACGGAAATGCTCTGGCAATGACTTTAGTCATTAGTCATTCAACACAGGAAAAAAAAACACAGTTCTGATTCCATCTGTTCCAGACACTGTCACAGTCTCCAGAATGAAGCCAGTCATATCTGCTCTGTTCAGCTGCCATGAACAGCCTTAATTTACACCCATGTGCTGTAGAAAGCCTTGCTAGATTCTGTCATTACTTTGCAGGGAGAGCAGACAAAATCTAGTGTGTAGCTGTTTTACTCTTACGATTGCTGTGATTGTTACCCCTGATGAGTCACTTCCATTTGCCTCTCCTATTCTAAACATGCCTGAGGAAAAACAGCTTTGCTGCCAAGCAAGAGAGTATGGCAATGCATTTCAGCATCTAATGTTCTTTACATGGGGAGCCACTTCCACCATTTTCCCTTACATACTTTCATCATTTCATTTTATTTCATCAAGACTTCATTTTAGTGTCTTCAGAGGAATAGTGAGGCTTGGAGGGGGAATTTGAGTGTGAAATAAATTGGTTTTGGAAATATTATTTTGACTTACATGTATGTATACTGATATATTTGTCAGAGAGTGGTGTTATGTGCACATAAGTAAACTATTTTATTGTAATGTGACTTTGAATACCTGTGCAATAGCTTTAAATGCTGCCTGTCCTTTGGGACTGAAGAAGAAGATCGATGTCCAGCATTTGACATTGGCATTTATCCAGAGTCCTCTCTGTACTGTTTTACATATGTATATGTTTTAACCCCCCCCCCCACCACCACCACCTGTTACACAATACACCATTACAAAGATAAATGAAGAAATAAATAAATATATGAAGTGACAGTATGTCAATTTCTCTGTTCTCATATTTTGCCTGATGTTTAGAGATACTTTTTTGTTTCCCTTCAGTGCTAATAAGCTCTGCCATTCAGAGTAGTGCACCATACATGTAAAAAATTTAAAATCACTTTGTCATATATGTTAGCCTAGCTTTCTTATTTCTTTTGTATTTCATGGTTGTTCATTCTGCTATTCTTATGCAACCCATTGAACCTATGCAGAATATGTAATGAACAAACAATGAAAAAATATTTGTTCTTTTAATATGTGCTCATGCCTGGGATGCTAATTCCGCCTGAGGGGAAGCTGAGGGCCAGCACCGGGCTCAGAAATATATACTATAAAATGCAGAGGTTGAACTGATTTTATTGCTATCTGATTTAAAATATGCAATAAAATGAGCACATTTTAGATTGTGAACTTCAATCACTTAATAAAGGCTTGTTTTTGGCCTTTTGCTCCCGGTCGCTAAATTAAAAGTGGGCAGTTAATGATGCACTTTGGGAAGTAAATGAAGTTTGTTCTTTCTTAGATGTCTACTTCTTCTATTTGATGTTGTGTTCTCACTTGGCTTTTTATAACCCCTTTATAGTTACAGTGCTAGTTGTGATGTTATCATGAAATTAACTGTCAAGCCAACTGTCATCATTCAGACCTCCAAATTAATCAAACTCGAAACATACTGTGTTAGATACTACCTATGATTCAGAGGCCTGTTTCAGTACAGTCAGTGCATCTTCAAACACAGACACAACAAGCAAATGCAGTTTTCAAAAATATATGTCCAAATCACATTTGGTATTGTAATGGTGCAAGTGCCTGCAGCCAAAGCCCAAGTGGGCTCTGAGTAACTCTTTAATGAGCAGAAGGTGTAACAAAGGTCAGGACATCTGCCACATTATCTTGGGAAGAGTGTTCACACCTGCACCATGGCACATCATTACACCTGCATTCGGAAAACTAGAATACAGGTATACCCTATTTTATGTGTTACAGCAGGGATTTAGCAAAAAATCAATCATTTGAATTAATGGTCAAAACAAATAAAATACGTACTTAATCAACAGTTAAAACGGAATCATTCTTCACGTAAAGGTGTAAGATAGGTACTGTAGGTAAGGTAGCAGGGGCTGGGTATGAAATTATCAAGGAAAGTATGAATAGAATTTCCCAAAATTTGTTTAAAATCATGAATTTAAAAACCATGAAAATGCTTCACACACAAACAAAGTGCAGCATAGCTGAATTAATTGACTGCATCATTGCCTCTTTGACAGCAGAGCATATTTTCATAAAAGTAGTGACACAACTAACCAAAGGAGGGAAGTGTCAGAACTACCCATTGACACATAGAGATTACTGTGGCCACCATTACAGACATGGTAATGTTCATCCTGTGATAAATTATTGTGCCAGTCTCTTTCTGAAGGGAAGTATGTGGTAATAACGTAAACAGGAAGCTGTTTGGTTAGTGTTTAAACATTACATTGCCATGCATGCAGCAAGCAGGATGGCCAGCCACCCTCAGCAACATCTTATTGATGTAGGAAAGGTCTGTCTTGTGGGACATTATAAGTTTTCACAATATCACATGTCATTTATTTAATGCTCATGCTAATGTGTTAATGTTCGTACAAATCAGTGTGGCTCTGCAGTGATGCTGTTAGGTCCTGATTGAAGAGAGCCTTAAAATTTCAAGTTCAATAAAAAACAAAACAAAATCTGTTCATGATTCATGCATGTCAGAATGCCGGATCAATATGATTAAACAAACTCTATAACCTCTTTAGTCTTTTGTGGCTACTCAGGAAAAGAACCAGTGAAATAGCAGGAAGTAGAAACAGACAGTGTGCAACATTCGCTCTAGGTCATAAGTGATGCAACTTAGTGGTGAATAGCAGTATAGTTTGATTAACTGATGCATTCTTTAAGTGGTAACTGCCCTGGTGGTAACTATTCCCTTGGGGAGTGAATACAGGACTGCTTCAAACAACTGCCGTTGTTGATGACAAAGAAATGTTGTCTTATAAGTTGTTGTGGGGAAACCTTCAAGGAATGCTGTCATACACCTGTTGATGAGCATGCAAAACCTTATCAGCTGTGTGGAGGTGCCAAAGAAGTACCTGCAGAGGCAAAGTCTTTGAGCTTACAGAGCAGCAGCTTTAAGAAGCAATTCTGATTGGCATGGATTAATCTCTCTAACAAACACACTGCATGTTCCTAGGCAGACAGGTTCAGCCTGTCTTTTTGATTGGACTGTGAAGAAGATAAAGTTATCATATGCATGAAAAACATTGCTTCCTTTCATCTTGTATCTTGCTGAGGCCTGAAACAATGAAATAGACTTATTGCTCTAAAATATTGTAATTATATGATTAAAAATTAAGATGCCATTGAGTAGACAGTTCATCCACATCAACGAATATGCGTTCCACATGGCTCTGAAATTCAATCATATAAGTCACAGGACAGCTCTGACACAATCTAGTTTTTTGTTTGTATTTGGATCCTGAAGTAAACTGAAATTGATTTGATTTTTTATGACACACTCCAAAGCAGCAGTTTTTTTTGTTGGCTTGGCATGATGCTGACCAGTAACTAATTGAACAAATACGTGTCTGCTATTCAGAGTGTGCCTACTGTGTGTGCTCAGACTGTTGTAGGCTTTCTGTTGCTGTGGGTTATAATAGCTGGATTAGTTTTGCCCGCTCTAGGCCTTGTCCCTTGGAGTGTGTGTGCGTTCATGTGTGCATGTGCATGTGTGTGTGTGGTGTGTGTGTGTGTGTGTGTGTGTGTGTGTGTGTGCCTGTGTATGCATAAGCAGTTATGGCCTAGCTTGGTTTGCAGTTATGGCCTAGCTTGGAGTACAGTAAAAATCTTTCAGTTTGGTTCATTCACATGCTAGTATGTTCAGCTACACAATGATCAGGTACTATTTCAGCACATGTGTTTTGTTTATCTGTTACAGATTTGTTTCTCACAATGGTGGATGCTGCTGGAAGTACAGCTTTTGCAAAATAAGGTATAGTAGATTAAATCTTTTGGGTTACTTCGATCATGCACTGATATCCTGTCATTTACCAAGCAGAGTGGGAGCCTTCAAAAATAACATTAACTCTAATAATCACAGTCCAAAACCATAAAGCATGTGTTGCTGTGTTCAGGAAAGTGTTTAAAACTATGTTTTAAAGCCTGGTGTGCTTATTATGATTTTAGTCCCAGTTTAGCTCTTGTAATAGCCATTACAAATTACTATGAATTTGTTGTGAGGTGTGTGCTCTGAAACTTTACATTGGTTGGATGTTCATCATAAATTATGGCAAAGGCTCTGGAGACTACCTACCGGCAGTTTCAAGTCTAATAGAAATGTAGAAATTGTAGAAAATGTCTGCTCTCATGAGCCGTGAGGGACTGCTCCTTTTCTGTGTTTTTTAAAATTTAATTTGCATACTGGCTTGTCTTTACTTTGAACAGCTTCATTTGAAAAGCATAATCAAATAATTCCTAATTGTGCTTGTAGGCTTGTATTTCTTTTGAAACACTAGCCAGGCATTCAGAATTGACTGTCCATCTTCAAAAATGTTCTCCTGTCTTCTTTTGTGTATGCATATAAAAAATAAAGTGCATTTGCACTCTTGAAAGAACTAAAAGCTGTGAGTACTGTGTTTGATAGTGTTTATAATTGGGATCAGCTCTGTTTACTATTTAGATACATCCATGCATGTATGCAGATGTGCACTTTTAAAGCCTTTGCTTCAGAACTGTAAAAGAAGACAAGCATTACTGCACAGAGGGTGGTTTATCCACATAAACTGACAGAATATTAAGTATTGAGCATTTCTTGTAAAATGTTATCCCTGTACACAATCATTTAGCAAGGAGCTATACAGGCAGCTGTAAACTAAAAATGCTGTAGCTCTTTTGGCTATTTAACATTCAGTGAGTGCATTTCACCACCTGCACACAGAGTGCTGTGCTCGGCCTTATCACTGTGTTTGGGCCCTGCGTGATTAATGCTCCGTGAGGCTCGGAGAGGAGGAACCCCCAGGATTCAGTGGAAATGAAGGCAGAGAGATCTCACTAACAAAGACCCACTCTCACCTCAGAACCCTGGAAAAGACTTTCATAAGTACCTGGAAAGGTCAGGAACTCCTTGAATACTTTTTTCCTTCTTGTGATCTCTTGGCTGACTGAACATCTTTGAAGTGGAGTGAAAATGACTCCCTCTCTCTCAGAAGTCTGTAATCTTTACCCTGATGTCCTCAAGGTGAAAGTGGCTTTGCCCAAGTCTCCCAGGTAAGCTTGGAGATTTAATCCAGCAGAGCACAATTGGATGTGTAATTAAATGGTGTGAAGGGTTCACAAATAATTCAGCCTGTCTGACCCTGTTTTTCTGCGGCTGAGGTGCGAACTGAAGGTAAATAATGAAGCTGGAAGCTGGCCTCTGTGTCATTGGCGCACATCCTCGCCACACCCTCCGACAGACGAGGACGCTCATTTCCTACTACACTGTGTATTAGGGCAGAGTAATCCCTGCCTCCCATTCTATTAGACACCCTCTCCTTTAAGTGTGGCTCGCCATGGGCCACTGCACACCCCTTTCTCACTACTTCATTTTAATTGTGTTTTGCTAAACCCGCGTGAGCATCATTCTAGGCCTGATTACAAACACAAGCTCCTTGTAATCATCTAAATGAAAAGTCATCAAAAAAGGAAAAAAAACAACAGACAAAATCAGTACACACTGATGATGAGCTACCCGCAAGGTATTATCACACCAATAGATGACATTTGTCATTTCCAAACCATTTGAAATGCATTCGTTTGAACAAAGTAAACATCAAAGGAAATGATGACTCAGGTATCATAATAGCATGTGTATTTATTGTTCTTTGCAATGCAAATCAAAACAGTGCATTGTAAGTGGAAAATAGAAATAGTTTTGGTGAGAAACAGTATGTTTGGAAAGGAAATCCCTTGCGTGAACACAGATGCACAAACTCAGTGGGGATCTCCATGAACACAGCTGGCTGCTGCTTATTGATAGAGCTGTCAGAGCAGGTGAATGATCTGTATTCCATGATCAGATGGAGCAGCTGACAAAGTAATGCAAACTGCTCTTTTGCATTTTGCCCAACAGACAGAATCATTTTAGTATCTAATAAACACCAGCAGTGAAATAGTTCAGGTAGTTTTATTTATTTATTTTTTTTTCCCCCAGAGATTCCCATAAATCACTAATGGGCAGAATCACAGGCTCCCTTCCGACCACTTGGCTTCTCTGCTTCTGCATCTGCTCCTCCAGAAGGGAAGGAGAGATAAGAGGACAAGAGGAAATATACACTGAAAATTTTTCCTCTTTTTAAGTTGGATTTACTTATTCTACTTTGTCTAAATCTAAGGCTGGATTTCTGACTGAATTTACAGAAGGTGATGCAGACATTCCTGTGGCTTTCTTTGTTCTTTCATAATAAAGTCAAATGTGTTATCAGAATTGTCATTTTCATAGGTGTTAGTGTTGTATTTTTATGCTTTCGTATCATTTGCATTGAACACGCTACCCTGTGTACTTAAATGTGTTGTGCTTAGTTTATCATGAGTGTGAAATTCTCTCTGAGGGTCCATAAAAACATGACAGAGAACGTCAGAAGATTCTCATAAGTTTGAAAAGATCAGGACATAAAGCTTCAAACAGTGAGCACATTTGCCATTCATCTGAATGTCACATTTGGACATGTAGATTTTGCCTGCCTCCAATTCATCACACCATTCTTCCCTACAGTGTCAAATTCTAAAGGCTCTAATGGACCATACTGTCTCCTGCATAGACCTACAGGGCTGAATATCTCTCTAGTGAAAAGTTCAGATGGTGCTGTGCTCTCATCTTAAAGGGCAAGATGGCCTCTTTGCACGTATCCCCTTTCCACAGAGCCCTTCTCTATGGCTCAAGGAAAAGGGTAAGGGTCATATCTGCGTCCTGATGTGGGTAACAGGAGTGTGCTATACTGTTCTCACCAGTATTTCTGCCCAATTGTGCAATTGCGAATGGGTTCCAAGAGCACTCACCAGTCCCTGTCAGTAAAAGCACCTTGGTGTGATGCCAGTCACTGACCGCAAATATTCTGGTGTACTTTGGTGCAGGACTTTAGCATTAATTGAAGAATTAGGCTCATGGCTGAAAGTTCAAACAGCAAGTGTAGATGTGTGTTATTGCTCTCCACATCATACCCTCAGGAGTGACCAGATAACAATGTCATGGTCTACAGCACATGGAAAGTGATTGAGGTCAGTGTGAGTCAGATGTTTTTTTTTAAGATTTATCCAAATAAATAACAATTAAAGAAAGTACTAATGGTTTAATTGTTGTCTTGCACATGAAGCTACAACACGGACACTTTGAAAAAACTAATGTCTAGCTTACATTATATGACTTCTGCCATGCCTGTGAATTCCACTCTGGCTCTCCTTCTGCTCATTTGTAGCCATACGCTCTCAGAAAGTGGCGATCAAAGAGGGGGATTAGAATAAGAAGACATTTTTGAATTATATCTGTTGTACACGTTTTATTTTACTGAAATCAATGCATATGTAATTTCTGTCAGTTTATTTATGTTGTGTGTTAAAAAAACTAAAAGTAGAATCACGAAAAGGGCAGTAATAGGATTTTTATGTATGTGTATATACTTTAAGCCTGTGTGTATTTCAGAAACACATCTGATATTGACAACTTTAAAAACAAGGAAAAGAAGTTCATCAGACATTTAACTCATCGTAAAAAGGAATGTAATAAAAATTACACTTTATCAGTGTATTTTTATTACTTTTGTGTCAATTGTAAAAGTAAAAGTACTCAATGTAGATGCAATGTAGAAAATGTAGAACATTACTTGATTGCACAGCGCAGATGCAAGTGTCTGATTAAAATTCCTCAGATGTAAAAACACTTGTTTCCAATTTGGTACAAGAATAAGGAGGATCAGACCTAAAAGGGGATCTACCCGTGCTTAATGTATGGTAACTTCACCTCTTTCGTACATACACACACAAGCTGTCAGTTTATTACACATCCAATCTGAGATGTAGGAATGGCTGAATGTATCCTGTCTTTCTTCATGTGGTCATGATAGCCATTCCTGTGTCAAATAGACAGTCCTGCTCCTGCCGTAGCTCAGTGATTCAGTCTTCTGTATCTTTGTGACTGTTGTTTACTTTTATCAGCTTTTCGTTCATCCTGAGTTCTTGTGGGCTATTGGAAGTGCTCATAGGGTGATGGTGACATGATAGCATAGATAAAATTGCACAGTGTAATTGTTACATTAGCTGCATCCTATTATTAGGAGTTCAGAAATTGGAGTTCAAAAATAATTTTTCATGTAAGATAGCTACCATTAATCTGGAATTATCAAATGGTGCACAAAAAACTAAATGGACGAAAAGAACTGAAGAAGATCCCTGACAGAAGAGTATCACAATTTTTTTGATAAAATGCTGGGATGGAAAATGACAAAAGGATGGTAAGCATTTGTAGGCGGTGCTGGTGGCAACACCTATGATCTTACGTCAATCAAGTGCAGCATTGATTGACGTAGAGACATGCTGCCAGAGCTGAGTGATGTTCAAGGCAGGCCCAGAAGGGGAAAGAAACAGCAGAAAAAAATGTATAAACATGAAGTGAAAGCTTTTATGTCTGAACTTAGTCTCTAGTTATTTTCATAGGTTTTTAAGACTCCAGAGTAATAACAATTTCAACAATTCATGGTCTTTTGTACTGTCTCAGCCATTATTGTCCAAGGTGAGATAGCTATACCACAGTAAGAAGATATATTATTTTTCTGTTGATATATTGGTTTAACTTTGTGATACATTTAAAATTTTGAATAGTTTGACATTCTGCATGCATTAGTGAATGATAGTGGGGTGGGAAGGAAGGAAAGAATGCTTTATGACTTGCTTTCCTGTGAGGGGCTATAATAGAGACAAGGGAACACTGTATCACATTAGAGATAAAGAGATGCAGTCATGTGTTCTTCCAGGATCCCTCTGTATACCTCAGGAGCGCCATCAATAACCTTAAAAGGACAAATGCAAGCTGTATTAAGTGCTACAGGCATCTGTGCCAACCTTAGAGTGATGGTATGTTGTAATCCCTCTTTTCCTTCCTCATTATGAAATCCTTATGTAATCTCTGGGTTTTCATTGTCTATTATGTAGATATCCAATGCCATTACTGCCGTCATAGGCTGTGGCTTGTAGCTAAATTTAAACTGAAAATAGACGTTTTGTTGAGTATATGCATTTTTATGGATTCAGGTCAGACCCCTTTTGCTTTTTGTCTGCAGTCAGTGCAGTGCTGTTCCTGGCAGCACATTGCAATGGGGTAGCTGATTGATGCATCAGGTTTATCATGTGGAGTTGCATGCTGTTCCTGTCTTCCTTGGTATTAAGCTGCAGGAGTGCATCAAGCAGCAGGAACAGATATACCACCATGTCCCAGCTTTCCTCAGCATGAGGTGCCCCCACTGTGTCCCCCCACCCAAGCTGACACTTGGCAGGAGTAAGGCTCCCACTACTCCCACTATGTTCAGTCTCCCCCACCCATTAGCTCAATTCAGCTTCCCACCCTTTTGTCAGTCTCTTACTGTGCACCATCTACCCTGTCAATCAAGAGGCACAACTGAATGCACTCAGAAATATCCTACAGTGGGGGAATGGCAGCCTGCTGGTTCCCCCTAAAAACTGATTCTTCCCTGTGTTCCAAGATGGTTCTACCCCGCAGGGGGACAGGGGATGCACTGTGCTTTCACCCCTACAGTCCATTCTAGTCTTCTATTCTGTAGAAGGCACACTGAGCCAGACTAGACAGACGCATGCATTTATGAATCTGTGTTGACGACTGTGACTCCGAGTCCATGAGTGACATTGTGGGAGAATGTGCTCTTAGTTGTGTGGAAGATTCCTGTGAGCAGTGTCCTGCGATCACCATGAAGGCAGGACTGCTGTTGACACATTTGGTATGGAAATAGTTTGTTGACACCTAGAAGATCATAGATGTTATCCCTCACTTTTATGTTCAGTAGTGTCTATTGTAATGTGTGAATGTATTCAGTTTTCAAAGTATCTGTACAGTTTTGTAGTTAAGCACTCCGTCTGGATATTATCTGACATTAGCTAGCTCGTGCCATACCATATAGAATAGTCATATGGCATTTTTATGTTTTTTTTTTTTTTGAAAGCTTTACATGTTACATTGTTACAATTAACAGGTACAGGTATTTACCTATGTAATTGAAATCATTTACTTCTGCACACAAAAATGTCCAGTAACTCTTTCAACTAAGGTTACATTAGTTACATTAGTTAAGACTAATGTCTAATTAATGTGTCAGGTTCTAATGTCATTATAATCATGTCACACATCAAACTAGCTTTGGAACATTTGGCATCAAGTGCACAGTATTCATGTTTATGTATCATTACCTATGTGCTATGTCTAAAATTGATCATTTATTCATAACTAAGACATTAATTCATATTAAGTGATGTAACCTTAACAAAATGTGTATTCTTGCTGTCTAATTGGTCTGCTTGGATTAGTCATTTCGGATGAAGTAATGCAAATTTGGTATGGCCCCACTAACTGTGGTGTATTACATCAAAGGAAAACAATTTTTTCTAGAAACAGCTAGTTGGTTGTGTGGTTTAACAGGAAAAAAGGACAATGCATGCAGGGAAACACAGCGTTTATCATCTTGCCTGCAGGTAGAAAACACATATGTTCCAGTTGTTCTCTGTGTTTCATTGTTATGCTCTTAAGGGTATCATGCAGCCATTCCTTTAAAATAGTCTGTTTGTTATTTACTAGGATGGGAGCTTCACAAAAACAATTCCAGGGTGCACACCAGACAATGTCAAGATTGTTAGCCAGTTTGCTTTCAGGGAATGTGGTCCAATTTTAATACCCCCCACCCCAGCTGGACTGTGTGTTGAGCCACCAGCTCTGTGGCCCTGTTCACACTTGGTGTTAACATGCATCTTGGGTGATCCGATCACGAGTGGACAGCTCTAAATACGGCTGTTCACACTTGGCATTAAAATGCTTCCCCACATGCGTCTTGAGTGACCACTTGTGATCGAATCTCACCTCCCCGCTCTATATGCAAATAAACACATCATGTCCGTTTGCAAATGTAAGTTTACGCATCATTTAAAGGTCTGTTTGAACAAATCTTGTTATGACTGTCACTATGAAATAATGTGTGTTGTATCTGTAAATGAAAACCTAGTTGACTAGCAAGCTAGATTCCGTTCATCACTGAAATGAAATACCCTTAACTCGGCTGCAGCTGATCTTTTGTTAAATTATTTTTATCGTTGGAAAAAACAGAAATGCTAAATTAGAACATTTTGAACTTCACCGTATTTGTCTGGCACCTTGCCAGTATGGTTGAATTAAATAGGCTAAACAAGATATTATGTTTCCAAAGTTTCTTACGTTGTTCACTGTAATGAAAATGTTTCATAATGTAGTTTAATATCAAAGTGTGTTCGCTGGTTTGCTAGGCCTACATCTATGAATTACTTTTCCAAAACCGAAGCACACTTGTCATGGAAGAAGGGACATTCTAAAACGCTTAACGCGAAATGGCTTAACATGGCTTAATGTTCCAAAACAGCGATCAATGATCACCAAATTTCTCTCGGACATCTCTTGTCATAAACACTTCCACCTGTCAAAAAATCAAAACCGAAATCCTGTGAGTATGGATGCTTTTTTGATAGGAGATAGTGTTTATGACATGTGAGATGTCAGACAAATTTGGTGATCATTGATCGCTGTTGTGGGACACTAAGCCACGTTGAGCTTTGTCCTTATAATGGGCGTCAATGGAGAGGAAAACATAGACTCCTGAGTTAATGACCATACTCCTAGAATTTCGGTTTTGATATTTTTGACAGGAGGAACTGTTTCTGACAGGAGATGTCCAAGAGAAATTTGGTGATCATTGATCACAGTTTGGAACATTAAGCCATGTTAAGCATTTAGAATGTCCCCTTGATATTCATGATATCATAAATCTTGACTCCCACAATAGTCTACTTTCCTTTATTTGTAGAACTACAACACTTCACGTATTATTCATAATACCATTTTCCATGTAATATATTGCATTACACCTTTGGGGCTTTGAAGCATTTGATGTAGCTTGTAAACTCCAGTTGTTGTTGCCTGTTGTCGCACTTTAAAACCCTTTTGCACATAACTTACTTTTCATGCTATGTAGCACATGGTTCATTATGTTTTTATTAGCGTTATTAAGCTTCTCATAGTTTTCAGTTAGCACTTGCTATATTTTTTAACATTAAATCGCTGTTACCTCAAAGCTAAAATTAGCTAGAATTTTTCAAATCTCATGTTCTAATCGCACCGGTTTTAGCTTACACGCTAATCGTACCGGTGTGACCGCCGCTGGCGCGAATGAATACGTACTTCCACTACGCAGAGGACGTCAGTTGAGTAGGCGGTCCTTCAATGTGGCCCAGGAAGCATTTGCGTTCACACTGCTAAAAGAATGTGGCCATATGCAGCCCAGACCGAAAGAGCGGATCCCAAATGTGTATTTGGTGTGTTCACACCTGTGCTTAGTGCTGTCCACTTGTGATCGGATCACCAAAGATGCATGTTAATACCAGGTGTGAACAGGGCCACAGTTAACTTAGAGCATCATTTTCTATCATTATCACAATTTTTTGTCTTTAAATCTCTTTTATCTGTTTGTCTGTACTCTAAGGAAATGACATGTCAAATCTCCACTTGGGTAAAATTGGCCTTGTCCTCAACTTTCCACTGCCAAAATAACATCAGCAGTGACTCAATGTGCACTCAGTGTGAATCAATGTGCACTTGTGTCATTACTGAAGGTTATGGAGGTCCCGTTGTTTCCTGTCATTCATGTGTTTTTCTCATGAGTGTATCTTTTACATAGCTGTAATACATTATAATCACAGCAACAGACTTATGATATATGACTAGTTTACCCTTCTCTCCCTCCTTCCTTTGTCTCTCTCTGTTACCCCCTGAACTCTAGATAAAATACTGAGTGTTTTCTGGAGCACTGGGGTGACCATTAAAAATTTAGAATTTAAATGTCACCATCCCAACAGCATTGTATCATGGGATGCAGAAACAGCAGTTGAAGGAGCATTTCATGTCATTTTAATAGACTACAAGTGTGAGGTGACATATATCTGGCCTTTTGTTGAAAGTACTGCAAGATGAGAGGCAAGAAGTTTTCATTTCTTCAGTCTCAGTTTGGAAGTGTCATCTCAATTGGTTGCTATGGTTTAGATGATCAAACCTCAAGAGGCTAAGTATTTAAGCAGGCTTCCCCTGCAGGGTAGATTGTAGTGACATTCACTTTCAGATTTCAGTGGGACAGGTCTCATTTGGGGCGTAGATTTGAATTCAATCACTGTGGCTTCAAAAGCATAAACAATAGATACAGGATGATGCAGCACCACTGTTTCTTCTTCTTTTCTATATCTTTCCTATATCTTGCACTCTTTGTTGTAATGTGCTAATTTGCTGTGGAAATATGGTTGGATGCATAACATTCTTCCAACAGTAAGTGTTCTCATATGACAACATTTCTTTATTCCTGAATCCGTTGAAGATGTTCTCTTTCAGCTTGAACAGGGAGCTACCCCAGCTGAGAAAAAAAGGCAGCAGAGACATGTTTTGACTGAACACTAACTTACACTAGAGAAATGCAGATGCTGCTTTGGTACCTTTAAAATGCATTATATGACTCATGAGCATCACCTCTTTCCCAGCACATTTGATTGGTATCCTTATGCGCTCTTGGCTGTCCTTTGACATTTCATCTCCAAACTAAGATGCTAGCACGTCCAGTAGGTCTTGTCATTGATCTTGGTGTGTTTTGATTGACATGGAGCCCTTGCTGAACCCAGCCACATTTGAAACAGACATCTGCCAATGTCCCAGTATGTGGGAGAACACTCACCAGGCCTTACAAAAAAGCAGGAGTACACGGTTGTGAATAGAAGTGCTGTTCTTGGAATGGAACACTGTGGAAGTGTGCCCTCCTGATCCCTGGTCATTGAAAGATAAACAAGGCCATCTAAAGAATGAGAAAGCCTGAACATCATATAATGGCAATACTGAAACTTGAAAATGATGAAAGTTTTAGGTTCTGTGTATCTGTATTGGATGTCTTCTTTAGTTACATTATGGTGTACTAGTGTATACTGACCTTTGTAAGTGGTAACATTAAGAATGGTATTACAGACAGCAAGCTCTGCAAGCTCTGGTATTAAATAAAGCCATGGAAAGACAATCTTTATGTTAGGAGCCTGGCTCCATATTCAGCAGAGACATTGCAACATTGGCACGTGGTTGAATGGAAATATTCTGTTGGGAACAGAGTGCACTTCCACTACAGTGAAAAGCAAAAATAAATGGCAACTCAAATACATGCAGTCTGACCCCGGTGCACTTCAGTTTGCACACTTCCAAAGACAAGTTACATTACAAAGTGTTGTTCATATGTTCCACTGAACTGGGTAATGGTTTGATGGGGCTTGATTATGATGGTCTTCAAAGCGCATTGTCTGTGATTTCACCATTGTTCTAAACAACAGCATCTATTTTGAGTTGGATCCAGAGTTGTATAACTCAGCTAATGAAAGAAGTGTTTCATTATGGGAACCTGTGTTGTTTGGAAACAGAGGTTTTACCTCAAGGAATCAAAGAAAGAAGGAAAATGATTTTTTGGGATCGAGTCTTTTGAAACGAGAAAGCAGTGAATTAGTGTGTAAATGAAGGGGGTGAGAGGGAAGTGTAGAGAATGCATTGTCCCCATCGCTCTTTACTCTCATTCCCCTCCTCAGCTTCACTCCTTTTTCAAGCCACTGCACTGATCTGTCAGCCTTCCTCCAAAAAATGTCCTTTTTAAATCCTAAATTGTGTACTGTGCAGTGATTGTGTTACTGATTTGATGATTCCCCATCAGTAAATGTTAGTGTAAACATATTAATACAGACAATAACCAATAATGTAGGGTGTTTTCAGCTTCAGAATGACATAATTGTCTAGAGGAGGTTTAAGTCAGTTAAAAATATATAACTGACAAAATAAAACAATAACAAAATGAATGCGCACACACACACACAGTTTGCTGTTAACTTTACAATAACACCACAGAGCCACATTCCCCTCATTCCAACAACAATGCAATGTTATTGATCCATAAATAAAATCTTATGAGTGTGTTTTCATGGCAAAGAGAGCAGTCAGTGCACCTTAATGAAAACTGAAAGGGACGTTCTTCTCCAGCTCATAAATACCCTCTTTGAATGCTCCGAATTGGTGTGCCGTAAACTGCAATGCACAGTTTGCATCTGTTTGTTCCATCTTGTCGTGTGACCACATTCAGATTAACAGTGCTTTGATATATATTGGTCATCTTTGGTCCTTTTTTTATCATCAGAGTGTGTTCAATTTCTCTCAGGTTTGACCATTGACTCCACATCTTCTAAAGTTCAGCTTTAAGTGTCTGTTTGTACATTAAAAAATTTGTAGGAGACGCCATGTATTCATCAAACTGTATTATTCTGCAGTATATTGAGGCACTGATCACAATGGTTAAATCACAGCCTTTCATTTTATTGTAATGCAGCTGAAGACTTAATAGATGCAGAACATATGCTAGACAAAACATTCCATCTGCTTTATTATAGCATTAATTGCTTTTTTTTAATGTGACAGGACCCCAATGCATAATTCATTAATGGGATTTACACAATCAAGAAACACAGTGACGACTTTGCTGCCAAGAAGATAAAATGTACAAAACAACTTCCTGCATTAGCATACTGGCATTATGCATTCATTTTTAATCAGAAGTGCCTCATGCTGTGATGTGACATTTAGGACCAAAATGTTCGGAGTCACACAACAGCTCAGGTTTTTGTGTACTGTATATGTATTGGCAGTAGACAATGTAGCAATATTGGAAGTTGACAAGATTAACACACATTTGAAGAACTTTGAATTTGGCAATATGATAAAGCATATTTTCAAAAGCCTAGGTATTTCAGACATGATCAATTTATGTTGAATAAATATAGTAAAATTCTCAGGATATACAGCACCCTAATTCCATGAGTAACTTTGATAAATCCCAGTCCAGATTGATTGCAATATTGATCACAAGGATTAATGAAACAGTGACTCTACCTTATTTTCCCTTTGGACTGGAAAAAAAGGTTGAAAAAGCAAGTTTTCTGTGGTTGGAAATGTAGTATTTTAGTGTTTAAATTAAACTGAAGGAGTTGGGAGTATAATATCTTCTTCAGGTGGTTAACAAATCAAATGCATTTCACCTTATCCTCAACCATCGCTCACCCCTCAGTCAACACAGAGTCAACCCATGCCACTGTCCTTGCCTTACACCACCCAGACATGATCAGAGAGCAGAGTGCTTTTAACACCACAGGCTTGGGGACGAAGTAAAAGACCAGGGCTTGTAATATCCTGGTGTGCATCTGCTGGCTGCTGAGTTCTCCCAGGCGGGTATCTGATTTGCATTGTTATTGGGTCTCTGTTGTATCCGTATCTGTTGAATGTCAATAGGAATGCCCCCCTACATCATGACTCTTCCTCACCATGTTTCTCTCTCTCTCTCTCTCTCTCTCTCTCTCTCTCTCTCTCTCTCTCTCTCACTCACTCTTTCTTTCTTATATCTCCTACTCTCTCTCTTCTTCCTGTTCTCCCTACCCCCCTCTCTTCTTCTCTCACTCCTTCTCTCTCCTTTCAGATGGTGATGGGTACCAGGACCACCTGCTCCCTGCGTGTATGGATGATATCTGTCAGAAAAGTGCCATCTACCTGGAAAAGCCTGGTGAAGCTGAGGTACCAAGGCCATTTCCACACAGTTTTTTTGTGGTGAGCTGATGCGTGGGTGTGTTGAGCCAGAGATGGTCAGAAAGCTATTGCATAGCTATGAGAAGCACTTTGAAAGCTGTGTTTCAGATCAAACCCACAGAAAAGAAGGCATTGTTAATCCTGCGCAAAAAGTTTGCACACATACACAAATTCCTCATCAACCTTTTGTGTTCTTTCTTTAACTATTATTTTGAATGCCTAATGGGCTTGTTCCCCAAATGCAAAAAGAAAGATCTCATTCTGGAAACTGTCCTTGGCCAATTAATCTACTCTCAAAGTATGAAGTGTGCAGGATGGAATGAATCATAACACTGTCCCATAATTACACCCTCATCCGACTGATTGACACAACAGCTTTATGCTTTTGTGTCAAGACTATATTAGGAAGTCAGTCATCACAAAGCACAGAAGCACAGACAAATGGCCATTTGAAAGTAAAGATAATTGCTTCACACTTTGGCAGGCGTCTGTAAAAAGCACCTGCCTTTGTGTGCTTGTCAAGGGCGAAGGTATCCACCCATCTTACTGTTTCTCAGTCTGAAATGAGGGCTGTGATATGAGACAGAGCCTACATGAGTAATAACAAGTGGCCTCAGAGGGGAGTCGCACAGTGTTGAATTGCTCCAAGCTATGTGCTGGATCTCACTGAGCTACAGCAGGTGATATAATTGCCTTTGAGGTGAACAGAAGCCACCGCTGTGTGGATGTCCACAGCAGCACAAAGGCAATCGCCCTGCCTCATCAGACAGCGTGGCACAGAATTCTATCCTTCTCTTTCATGCTCCAGTTTGAATTGATGCATGTTTCATTTACACTGCAGGCAAATTTACTTGTTATGCATGGAATAAACGTTTATGTTGACACATTGCTAACTGAAAACATTTGTGTTAATTTCATATTCATTCCCCAGATTAAAAAGAAATAGTCAGCATAATATGACAAAAAACTACATTGGATGATTTTTTCTGCATTTTGTTCTGTTTTCTGTTATACGTTCAGTTAATGGGAAAAAGTGAATATTGCTCCAAAAAAGGGTTATTTTTTTACAAGTTTACAAGTTTTTTTTTTTTACAAATAAATTCTAATATAACAAATCTGCACCAACATTCTACTTTTTGGAAAGTTTTAGTACTTTATGGTTTTGTAGTTAATGATTTTTGCATATGTGTGAAAAAAAAAACATTTTTCTTTCCTAACCTTTCAGCTGCTATTATTTTATAGCCCATCTGTACCAGTAACAACTAGCTCTGTGTTTCCTCTTGTTTGCTAGTTAGGGGTTTTGTTGCTATTTCATTGATTTAATCCCAAAAGAAATCTTGTCATGATGTGATCTAGACATGTTGATAGGGATATTAGCCTCCAAGCTATGGAAATAACGGGGGAATCTGGGCTCAGAGATGTCCTGGGTTTTGATTACATCTAAATCGTTTTGCAGGCGATGTCCATCTATTATTCATATTTGAACTGCAGACACAGTGCGATGCTGCGTATTGTCTGAGGAGGTTTGAGCAGGTGCTGCGGGATGTGTGCAGAATGCCAGAGTCCCGGAGGAGGAGAGATATCGCTTCCCCTGCAGTCTTAATTCATCACACAGCTATTCATTTCATTTTCATATACAGTGTAATAGCATCTGTGTCACAATATTGACTTGACACTTTCAGCCGCTTGCCTGATCAATGTTTTTTCCCCATCTTCAAGCTGATAAATAATATTTATGTTGCACCCCTTTTGTCATTACTTTGCTATCTCAGTCTGAAGAGACAGCGTTGGGAGTGTAATGTTTATTGAGAACAACAGTATCTATAGATTGATGAGTGTCCTCTGAACATGCATCTTCCGAGATTTCTTGTCCTGAAATGTACAATTATCTAACCGGCACAGCATTGTAGAACAATGTCAATTAGCTAGTAACTGACAATTTACAATTAGCATTTAGTGCAAGGAAGAGGTGGTGAAGGCTTCCTTCACAGTTTGCATATATGGCTGCGTGTGAATGTGTATGAGTGTGCACACGTGACAATGTGTGTGGGTGCACGAGCACATGTCTGTGAGAGTATGTGAGTTTGTGTGCATGTGAGAGTGTGTGTGTGTGTGTGTGTGTGTGTGTGTGAGAGAGAAAGAGTATATTAATTGTATGTTTGAGTGCGCATCTATCTGTGGGCTCATGGAAGTATGCAGTTGTGAGGGTAGCAAGGGTTTAAATTGCCAGAAGAGTCCTGGGAGGGGAGGAGATTGCTGGTTGAGGGGTAGAGTGAGAGGTCTTTTCAAGGTTGAGTGTGGTGTGTTATGCAGCAATGCAAATTTTCCCCACTCATTATGTTGTCACCTGAGTGCCCTACTGCTTTTAATGAGGCATTTGCATGACAGGCTGTTGGAGGTGCAGGGCACCAGGGGACAGGGGCAGCAGCAGGTGAGTCTCCTAGGGGCCCTGTTGCCCCCTAGGGAGGAGCAGAGTTTGGTGTATAGCACCTTCAATCACTACAACCACTGTTTCAGTAACTTACGCACATTTTAATACCTCTGCTTTGCACTAAAAGGGCATGTTGCCAAGGCCTCCACCTTGGTGTTAGGACAGGTGAATACATCAGGCTCTCACACAGAGTGAGGCTGCCACAGTGTGCCATTGCTCCAGGTGTCAGCCCAGAAGACACTTTGTCACTGGCCAGCTTGGCTCGCTCTGTCACTGTGCTCCCTTTGCACAGACCGGTGCTGGGAGCCATTTGGCATGGCAGATGCATTAGAGCAGCTGTCTGAGGGGAGCTGGCACGCTGTCACCTAAGTGGCAGAGGGGAGAAAACCTGCACTGAAAGGTGGCGCCACCCATTGTGTTAGGACAGCGGTGCAGCAGCAAAGTGCACAGTCCCTAGTAGAAGGAATGGTGGGTATTCATGAGCTTTGCAATCACATTAAATAATTGCAGGGCATAGTGTGTGGGTACATAGTCTATCTTTGAGTTTGTGTGTTTGCTCACAAGAGGAAGTGTGTGTATACACATCTGTTTATATGTGTGTGTATGCATGTCTTTTAGTCACCTTTATGTGGTAGTGGGCTCAGAGAAGTGTGCATTCCTGCCTTTCTGTGTGTATGTGTATGTGGCAGATAACAGATAACAGGTCAGTAAGGATTTTGTGGCTTGTCTAATACAGTTTTCTTGGTCGAGTTGAGTTCTTTCTCCTCCCTCTCCCTCTTCCTGTGAGTTGCTGTTCGACTCTGCGCTGTTTTCCTCACATCAGTGTATGAGTCATATCTTACATAGAAGGTCCATTCAAGTATTTCCCTGAGGCTACAACCAGGGACATGTTTTTATGTTAATCTGCACTATGATGTTGTCCAACAGAGTGCACTTGTTCCAGCCGTGTCATTTGTATCTGGATTTAATATCAGCATCATCTGCACAACCTATCTCAGCTATGTCATGATCCTTCTGTATATTTTATTAAAGAGATGGGACATGCTTTATACAATCTGACATTTAAATGTTTACATTCTGTTTGAGAGATACTTTTGACGGGGTAGAACGTGTACAGTGAAACAGCTCATAAGGTATTAGATTAATATATGACTGTCTCTGCATTACATAGAGAACTTCCCTTGTAATAATATAATAAACAGATTTTGAAGCCATAAGTACATTAGTGTCCTCTTTCATCATCTACTGCCACCCCCCTCCATGAAGCTTTTTTTTTTCTCCAGACCGAACACTGTGTTGAAATAATAACATTTTGCTGCATTCCAGACTTCTGAAATGTTAATGTCTTGGACTAATGAGCCATACCCCACATCATGAAAAATTGATAGAACTACAATCTGCTTATATCATGGGTTTCTCACTTTAATAAACAATAGGACAGACAGGTGAAGTGGGGTGAAGCGAATTCACAAGAATGGAATGGAATCATGCATTTGTATTCCCTCTGCTTTCTTCCCCTCCAAAATATCATTTTGCCTTCAAGAGGAAAATAGCTTTGCTTCCATTTACCAGAATGTTCTGGTTTTCACACTCTTCAAAATCATACACAATAGCAATAGAATTCATTGACATTTGATCAGAGGAGCAGTGTGTAAATGATGTACCATGGTTTAGTTGAAGCGGAAGGTGTCAAACAAGAGGAGCGGAATTTCAATGGCTCATGTAATGAGTGCAAGGTCATGCATGGATGCCGTGCTGTTAAGTGTTTTCCATTAGTGCACATGTGGTGTTTAGGGAAGGCGCAATTATCAAGAAATAATGGAAGCAGGTTACAGACACCTTATCTGGAATCACTCAAATTTAAATGCCATCCTATTCACTTAACTGATGATACACAGCTACACGTTGATCCTACATCATGGAAACATACTTGCTAATCTTACAGCTCCAAAGAAAACACACACAAACACACATACGTACATACATACACACCAGGGTTTCCGTTAGCCGGTAATTACCGGTTTTTGCCTGGTAAAATTTATAAAAAACCGTTAAATTAAAAGCCTGTCAGTCAAAATTTCTGGTGATAATGCTTATAAAAACACTACATTTGATGCCATGTAGGCCTAACCTTTTTTTTAAACAGGCTACAGATGTTACAGGTTACAGATGTTTCGTAATAGCCTACATTTTAGCGGCTAATGTTCAGGTTTTGCTCAATCGTTACTGTTCGTTTTGCTTAATTGTTACTGTTCATTAAATAGTCAAACTGATTTGAGGTTGTTGTCATTCTTTCGTCAACCTAGGTGTACATTACATTTGTGTTTGTAACATAGACTGTTATTTAAACGTGACCAGTAAGTTTCAAATTTGTCCGGTAAAATAAATTCTTTCTGGACACCAGACTGGCAAGAAAAAATCCTAGTGGAAACCCTGATACACACATGTGGTCATGCAGGTTAACTGGGTCTACCCAATCTTCTGGATAGCCTGCATGTCTTCCTTGGTATCTGTTAGAGCTACTCACCCTGATCCTGTAGGGCTTCAAAGTCTGCATGCCCTTTTTGGTCTCAGACTATAAATTAATGGAGTCATGTAATCATCGCTTTGATTATACCCACGTAGCCGATCCCCTCTTTCCTGACGGTGATAGTACTTTAAGAGCTGGGAGACCTGCTAGATTGGCACCAGTCTAGTTTGTCTCAGGCTGCAATGTGTCCCAGCTGGCCCACATAGCTCAGTCAGGCATGCACCCCTGCCCTTTCCCTACAGGAGAGCTGGAGAGGCTGCTTTACTTATTCATCGTGCTCTTCTCACTCATCACAGTGCTGTATCAGATTCACTCTGCACTCACTGCCTAACCATGCATCTCTGCTAACCTTTCCAAACTGACACAACTGTAATGCTGGCCATTCACTGTTTGCACTGGACCAACATCAGACTGCATACAACCACAGTCTGCACCATTCCCATGCAGTTGCTTTCTTAGTGTATATTCTGCTCAATCAATTTCCCAAAGTAAGCTACTGATCTGGATAACTGATTGCATTTTATTTATGTGATATATTACAGTTCCATCTTATGACGTGTTGTTGTGGCAAACATTGTTGTCGTCTTTATTGTTTGGTATTGTATGTTGTGCATACATGAATACAAGAACGTATTTTCATCAATTGTAATAGGGCGAAAATCATGTCTTGTTACATGCGCTATGAAGACACTGTGGCTATCTTCAGTATGCAAATTTCTGTTCACACTTCCATCAACTAATCAGATATAATATTTTATCCTTGTACATATTTATTTCTCAAGTAAATTAAGTTGAATTTATCTGTGGTGCATTAATTACTAGCCTCATTACCTTTAATGATATCAATCACTATTCTATGTACTGATGCTTCAGAGTTTGTTTTTAATTTAACTGAGATTGTTGTTGTAAGGCCTGATTTGTGTTCATTGCTGCTTGAGTGGCTAATCAGAAGGATTCAGAATTGCAGACATGCAGCAATATTAAAATATATTTCTCTGATCAAACTTGTTCAAGTGAGACAGCCTTGCTCATAGTACCTGGAGCAGAAAGGAATATTCCTCTAATCTTTTCTTTTCAACGGACGCTCTCCACTTCTATGTCTGTAAATCCATAGATGTACTATCACATCAATCAAAGTACAGTATGTAAAGCGCTAAATCTACAGTGGACACATTTGTCTTTCTGAGACTGCATTGTAGAGTGATAGCCTGATAAGATCTCCTCGTTCTTGAAGCTTAATGTCCCTTTGCCCCTAATAATGAAAAGCATCTGTGCCCCTGGAAAAAGCTCACTCCCCTCCGCTAAGCTGAGAACGTTGTTTGATGCTGGGGGGAATGCAGAGCAGCACTAGCAGTAACACCTTTCTGTAAAATCTGACCCTGAGAGCTGAGTTGCTGCAGCCACAACAAGGCAAAGCTCATTTGTGAGGAAACAGGGCTCAAAATGCCCCTTCTGTGGCTGGAGCTGCTACCACAACTCTAACCATCTATCCCCCCGTACTTATATTTTTATCTAATGTGCCTGTATTTTTCTTATCTTTCATGTGCGGTTGCTACATAGTAGCAACTGCACATTATTGTTGTTTGTTCTCAATATTGTTGTTTGTTTTGTATAACCTGTAATCATCATGGTATTCTGTTTCTGGTCCTAACACAAACATTAATGCCATTCTGATTTTTTTTTTTTTTTCCAGAACAAATGGTCTTGTGTTTATTCTGAACAAACTGTTGCAAGTGCTTTCGGGCAGGTTCCCCCTTCCTCTCCTGTGTACTCTGATTGTTTATCTTTATACCTTACCTGGCAATGATGATTTGATTAAATTATCCTTACTTTCTACTAATAATAAATGAGCCCATTGGGTTCTAGTGTATGGCACAAATGGTGGCGTACATTGCTTATAATACCTTCTATACCTTCAACCTTAAGAGAATGTCTTGACAAAAATCAGTGATGTTGAGATCTTGAAAAAGTCTGTATTTTGTTGAAAGGAAAGTATTAGTAAATATATATTCATCTTAAGAAAATAACATTAGTAACCATTTCACTGTTCTCATGGTAGTTTTTCTCGGGGAGACACAACTGGTGCACTGTTGAACATTCATGAATAGTTAAAGCTGCCAGCCTCATTGATCCTCCTTCTCGTAACAGAAGTTAATAAGTGTGCATAGTGGAATGAATAAACAGTCTTTGGTGGCAGAAAGAATAGCCTGATCCGTCTTCATTTTTATTCTCTGAACAGCAGTTATTTTTACCATTTTATTTATCTTGTTCCATAGCAACCCTATGACTGCAGCCCCGCATAATATTCAGTTGCAGGAAATGCAGGAAATGTTCAGTAATGTTTTTAAGGAAAGACACCCAATGTTGTTGTGTGAGACAGTAAAACCTGTACAAAACAGATGTAACAAGCATTTACAAATATAGCTTGTAAGTGTAATTTCCTTTGTTTGTAAGGTATTTTTCTGGTTCATCTATGTAGTTGTGCAAGCCTGTACCAATCCTCTTCCTGTTTTGCCTTATTCCAGTGGATCCCCATCCTGACAGTTTTCCAGGAATTCCAGGATGTTGAGAAGATGAACACCATGTGGGGCTTTGAGTGAGTGGCTGTTCATGGCTGTTCAGAGGCAGTCCAGAGCAGGCTCTCAAATTTTATTGCTGGAAAGCCAGGTGCATATTGTTTGTTTTGAGATTTTTTTTGTCTTTCATCTCCGTTTATTAACTTAAATGTCCAATTATTTATTCATCTCAATTTCTTGGAAATGATGGTTCAGAGATGAAGACTGTGTTTGTCTCTTGTACACCAGAAGTATATGGCCTCGACTGCAGTGCATCTTGTGAAATGAGCAGGTGTTAATAAATGTGACTAATTAATTCACTGGATAACTTAGCTATTGCTTTTATTGGAACCCAGCACACAACTGGGTGTCTAGGTATTGATTTGGAGGCTCAGATGTAGCCTGTTAAGAGTGATATAAAGATTAGATTGAAATAGCAGGAAGTGTGTGCAGTTTGAGTAAAAACTGAGATGTAGATAAGATTTAAACCACTTGTGTGTTTACATATTCAGTCTTTGGCGAGACTAGAAGGGGTGAAAGACTATTTATGACATAATAAATAATTCCGTAGAAGAATGCAGAGTGTCATGGTCTTTGATCTTTGAGTTTTGACTCAAAGAACACTGATTTGGAGCTGAGGCCAGACTAATTGCTGTGGCACCAGAGCTTAACCCTACTTTCCCTTTGGGTCATTTTCATCAGATGGCTTAGGGCCTTTTGGGACAGTTTAATCACACCCAAATTTTCACCCTCCATGACCAGAATGAATCTTAAACAGCTGGGTCTTTCCACATGTGAAGGTGGAGCAAGCAGGGGGAGTGACCAAGCAAACATATGTAAGACTAGAACAGTCAATACAGAGAGGGCATGATGGCAATGAGGAGATAATGATGTTGTACCGGGTTGATCTCTCCTAAAATTGCTAGAGAAGCAGAGCTTTATTTTCTCAAAGTACACAGATGGTCAGGTCTTACTCAGACCCTTAATTCCATCCTGCACCGCATCATTGCATCCAGTAACATTTTTTTAACCCGTCCCTTCCTCACCAAGCATATGGCTCTTAAAGATTACTTGGGATTTTAAGTTTTTGAGGGCTGCAGTCTTCATGTTGTGTGTCCATAACAGCACTGGAATTTCATAGCGTTTTTGGGGCTGGTCTATGCCTTGTTCCAAGTTTGATTTCTAACCAGTGGGTTTCAATTAATAAGTAAGTAAATAAATAAATGAATAACACAAATGACATGTCAAATCCATATGGGTAGGGTAGCAGCAGCAGGGGCAAAATATCATTGACTAAAATGGAATGTATCTTTTCATTTTTATTTATTTATTTATTTAATTATTTGTGAATAAAAGCAAAATTTTCTGTTACTAAGGAAGCCCTGTCAGTATTTTGTCTGTTTAAGCTGCATCTGTTGTTCTTGTCTGGAACTACTGTCATTATCTTGTCTGGAACTGAGTCATTATTATTTGCTTACATATATGTGTGTGTGTGTGTGTGTGTGTGTGTGTGTGTGTGTGTGTGTGTGTGTATACATACATACATACATATATATATATATATATATATATATATATATATACACCGACGAGCCAAAACATTATGTCCAACATGTTGACTACGAGAACTGATTGTTTGCTTATCATCTAGTCTACCCAGACCTTGACATGTGCCCTTGTTTGGAGATGATCAATGTTATTTGGTTCACCTGTCATAATGTTTTGGCTCATCTGTGTGTGTACATATTTATGTATGTATTTACATTTGAATTTTAAGGTGGAGAACTTGAGGACTAGTCCTCAAAGGAGCCCCCAGAAAAAAAAATCAATGTTGCCTGTGCAGCAAAAAAACAGAAACTCCATAAATTGTACAAACTAAAGGATAAACAAAAATAGATGATGAATGGTACTGACAGCAGAACAGAACTATAGCAGTGATTACTACCCTCTGAGAAACAATGAGAGTGGTTTCCAATTCTTTCCTTGCTAAAGAGATTGTCATTTAACTTTCTTGAAATAAAAATGGTTTAAATTTTATAAACATCAGGCAAGAATATATCATGCATGAATGGCCTTCACTGGTATTTATTCATGAGGCTATCAATCTGTGTTTCATGCAAAACATAAGTTAGGGCCAGGCTTTGGATCTGCTGGATTGTAGGTTTTCTTGGTAGATTCACAATTCTTAGCATTACATATGGAACATGATCATGTCACCCTGTGGAATCCAAGCGAAAGACGTAGCTGTGAAAGGGAACACAAAGAGGTGCTGAAATTACTTGTCTGACACATCAAGCCTATGAAAATGTTTTTATTAGTATAGATTGAAGCCCATCAATCTTACTGTTTTACACAATAATTTTTAAAGATTTTGCTCTGGGCTGTTTCCTTTTTCTCTTCTAGGTCTTCACCACAGGGCATCAGTGACTATCCTTCTGCAGTGAAATAGAAAAATTGTCACATAATAATATTCTATTTTTAACTTTTGGTTATGCGTCCCCAGAGAATGTCTCAAGTAAACAGTATTTTAACCGTGGATGTAAAACCAACTGTCAGATAAAGCAGTGAGGTGGTGTTTGTGGTGTAACAGTCCGACAGATGAAAGTTTGTTCGTGTGAAACACTCACTGTGTGTGTGTGCCGTGACCAGGTTATTTCATGCTGCTCTCCCCATATCTTCGCCCTCCTTGGCTTGTAGTGACTGGCCTCTCCATGTAATTTGCTCTGCTCATCCCCAGAATCAGCCTGTGAATGGGTCCAGCCTTCTCCTTATAATCTCCACTGCTGCCCACCACTGTTAGCTAGTTGTCAAGCCTAGGCCTCCTCATGTAATCACCCCCAACAATGGACCCAGGCTACCCCATGTAATCACTTCTGCTCATCCCCAGGGCTAACCCCTCATAGAACCTGGGCATGCCCACATAATCACCTCTGTTAGCCCCCAGAGTAGGCCCATCGAAAGACCCCTGGCTTTGCCAGATAATCAACTCCAGTCATCTCCAAGGTAGGCCCATCACAGGACACAGGCCCCCCATATAATCACCTCAGCTCTTCCACAGGGTTGGCCCATTGCCAGGCTCAGGCCTCTTCACATAATTACTTCTGCTGTCTGCCACTCCTAACACACCAATGAGCCCAGGCTTGCCCATATAATCACCTTGTGCTATCCCTAGTGTCAGGTCAGTGAAGGACCCAATCTTTCCCTTGTAGTCACCTCTGCTCACTACCAGCGTTGCTCTCTTGCCCCATCAACAGGCAGTAGAGCCCCATGCTTAAGTCCTGACCTCAGTAACAGGTCACTTTGAAGGGATTGTCAGTGAATTTAGGGTTCAGCAGATTCAGCTTTCTAGCTTTCAAGTAAAAAGTGATTTTGTTGCTTTTTTCTTGGGTTGAATATTTGCTTATCACCTTGTAGTTACAGACTTAATCAGAGGTAGTTTGTTTTAACTTCCACAGAAAAATAAACTGCCACCATATCTGCAATGCTGTTGCCTACATAGAGATGAGGTCATTGGTAGGACTGAGACTTATAAACAGATGCTGTGATGTTCTATCTGTGCAGAGGCCACATGCTCACTATGTCTGGCTTCAGTACTGGAAGGTGCCAGCACTATGAATACTGCAAATGTATTTTCCTCTGTACTACTCCATGGTTGTTAGTCCCTCAATTATTACTGTTGAAAAAAAAATGTTTTTGACATTATTTTACGTAGGTGGCAATCTGGAGTGCTGGCAGGATAAAGATGAGTGGAAGAGGACATCAGTGACAGTATGAAGCATTAGGACAAAGATCCATCTGCCTGAACTTGCACAGATTCAGATCCAAGACTTTCTCATGAAAGGCCTAGCACCCTTCTGTCAGTGGGAGTGGCTATTGGCCTATTCTGCCATGCTATTTGAGTGCAGAGAGCATACTGTGGTTTGAAGTGTGCTTCTCCCTCCTGCAGTACTCACAGCAGACACACTTTAATACGTGTGTTTTTGCTCTCTGTGCCATATAAAACTCTCCCTGCTGCTCTTTATTACACTCACATTAGGGTTCACGTAATAGGCAGACTCACACGCATTATTTCTTTGTCTGTGTTGTTCTTAGCCATTTAAAATGTGCAATTGTGAGATGAGTTTGCTGTTTACTGCAAGGTTTTTTTTTTTTCTCTCCCTGCTATCCTGACAGTTTATCATGGTGGAACAACACAGGA